>CM067079.1:810000-1512500 GCA_033980235.1 Diadema setosum | reverse complement strand
AAAAAAAGAGCGAGAGAGAAAGAAAAAGAGAGAATGCATGTATACGCACCTGGAAATATGCAAGCTGCGTTAAATAGAGATCTTTTCGGTGGACAATTCGAATGGTGTTCCCAATCGCAAGGACAAGCTCAAATTTGTGGAGAGAACGCTTGTAGTAGCCACAGACACCAAGACACCACACTTTGAAGATCACCTCGATGTCAAAGAGCAAAGTAAAGACAACCTGGATGGAGAATATCAAACAAAAATACAAATGGGCCGTGACGCGAGAAAAGGGCCATTAGGGCATAAAATACCGAAAATGAGATTTCATCGCCACACTGAAGAATGAACTTTGATGCATTTAGATATGGAAACCGTTTTCTGAAATTCCACTCCTAAATGCCCCAACTATGACATTTAAAAAGCATATTTTGTCCACATCCTGTCACTTTTGGATGCATCTATGCATGTGTGCACAGCTAGCTAGCTGATATTCTTTTTTCTCTCTTTTTTATGTACACAGTGCAGTCCCATTATAACGAACACGGTTCTAACAAAATTCCGGTTACAACAAAGTAAAAATTCAGGCCGCAACATTATCCACTCTATTTATTTTTAATGTTTATTTGTTTGGTTAAAACAAAATTTCGATGTAACAAAAGAAAATCGCCGGTCCCGAGGACTTCATTATAATGGGAGTCCACTGTATTGGTTTGTTAAACTTCCGCATGATTTTGTGGTATCTGTGCACGACAGCACTAAGGGCCCTTTTCACAGACCAAATACAAAATCATGTGAAAAAACTGCCATTTTTTACCCTTATAGATATCTGAAGCGTATTTCTATCGAACGATAAAAATTCAAGGCGATGCGTGCAACATCTTAAACTTTTCCTTTGTAGAAACACATCAGGTACGGTACGAGTGGAAATTTTCATGCATTTCACGCAACCAGAAACCAGCGCAAAAATAAAAGCAAGCGAATACACTGCTTGCTATATGTTCTAGTAGTTCATGGCTTGATTCCGCGGAATTGAAAACACGCACAACTTATCTTACCCCGCCGAACATAAAAAATTACCACTTTTACAGTAGTGGTTGATAAAAGGTCATGCGAGATGATCCTTTATCCATGTTTTTAGGTGGTTGATGCGAGGTGGCTGTGATGGACGATTTTCAGTAGAAACAGAGTGGGTAAAGAAATGTAGTGGGTTGGACATCTCAGATTCTTATTGGGAAATTCTGTGCATTATTTCATTGATCATAAGGCAGTGTGCGTGTGACTCTATAACACATGACTTGCCGGTTCGTCGCATTTTGCAAGTTCCCTTGAATTACTCTGCATCACTGCATATTTTAATGCTCAGTAGAAACAGTCTTGGTAGTTAAATTCGCAATATTTTGTAGAATACAGAACTGAATGAAGAAATGTATGCGTGCATGACACATTCATGTCTGGATCAGAGCTAATATTTTCACATGTTTTTGAATTCGCAAATAGCACTGCACTTGCAAAATTCGCGACAAATAAAAGTCTCGCAAAATATTCGGCATATACAGTGCAGTCATTATCTTTCTCCTGCCTTTGCTTACCTGTGCTATGTAGAGCCAACGGTGGTAACGCTCCCTCAGCCTGTCACTGTCACGGTAGAACATGTTGTACGTGGATGCGAGGACAGCATCCAGAGCAACGCATCCCAGGATGAAAAAGTGGAATGAACGCGACTCCAGGACACTCTGGAGGCATTTGGGAGCAGGGCCACGGCTGTTGTTCTCATCCACAACTGTTAGTTTCCATGGTGTGTACGTACCATCATCTTGTAGGACCTAGACGAAAGAGACGAGAGTTCCATGACAGCTACCAACAATCACATAAAATCTATAATGATAGTAATGATAATCACTCAGATTCAGATTCATCTTAATTGAACTATGATGGGACACAGAAATTTTGTTTTCATTGACATTTGTGCAACAATCATGACAATACAAACATATCCCACATCACAGTTACTTGTTTCAATGACAGTTACAATGAACATTATAAGCATAATATATAAATAAATCAACTACAAATGTCCCTATGATTAATGTGCCTCTGTTGTGCCACATAATTTTCCAAAGAAGTACATCCTAACAACAATTATAACAAACTACATTTCTATAGTGGACATCACCATGTATTCCCTATGCACTTTGTAAATAGAGAAAGTGCAACAGAAATGAACAGAAGAGAATCATGAGAAAATATGCAAATCAATTCAATTTTGGAAAAGGCAGTAATGATCAATATTCAAATATCAACATTAATAATCATTGATTTCACTTTTTGGGTCTGGCAGTAAGCAGAGCGCAGCGATTTTAGTTATTTCTGTCTTTTCTGACTACAAGCAAAGCCAGCAAACCACAAACAGAGAATCAGTGAGCATTGGTGCCCTACCTTAGAGTCGATGCTGGACGACGCAGTGCCCCCTCTGGACCACATTTGACGGAACTGTACCCGGATCTCCGCAAAGGTCTCGATGATCACAGCTATGAACACATTCTGCAAAACACGTCAGTGATGTTTAAATCTCTACAGTTGTTGATCTACACTCAGTCAGACAGAATGGCATCAATGTAAATGGGAATGTGGGGAGTGGGAAGGGAGAATTTACTGATGTTACTCCATATGTAACAAGGCATCTGAATCTGAAAAGATGTCATCAGATATGATTTTAAGTTCAGGTCAAATATTGAAGGAGACCTACAGCTACAAAATTATATATGATTCATTAGAATTAGATGTTCCCCTACAGTTAGTATGTTTGTCTGTTTTTGTTGTTTTGTGGGGGGTTTTTTTTGGTTGTTTGTTTTGTTTTTGTTTTTTTGTTGTTGGTTTTTGTGTTTTTTGTTTGTTTTTTTTTTGGGGGGGAGTAACGAGAGGTTATGAATACATGCTGTACCCACTACAAAAAAAAGACAAAAGACAAGACCTTTTATTTCTGTATCCAATGACAATAATTGTGGAGCAATATCACTTGCTTGTACAGAGAAATGAAATAAAAAGAAAGCATTTGAGGGAGTACTGATCACTCTGGTTTAAGCCAAGAGGGCATACAGTAGCTGTCAGTGGTATGTGACCCTATTATATACAGCCCTTGTGAGATTTCTATGGGCTGCAATGTGGGATGTTCACCAGCACAGAAATAGGCTCACCAATTGTCATCAAATATCCGAGTGAATCAAAACTGTGATAAGATTTGCAATCTATATATGACCACTGTAAACTGGAAGACATCATGAAGACAGTGGTAAATGTTTTGTTGGATTGAAATCTATTAAACTGTAGTGCAGCCCGATGCTTGCATCATTTGACATGATGTATTAACCAAGACATCCCTCTATACCCAGGAGAGCAATGAATATTTGGCAATGCCAGGGTCATAGTGATAATAGCCGGGCCTTTTGAGGGAGCAACACTAACACTGATGAGGCTAAACTACGGCCATCATCATCGTTGAATTAGGTGGTACTCTTTGCTCAGTAAATTCCAGATGCCTGGTAGTTTCTAACTCTAGGCTTAACCCGTTGAGGACGAGTCTCGAGTATTCTCAGGCAAGTGTCTACGGGAAATGTGTGTTATAGCAAAATCGTTCCATCCTCAACGGGTTAAGGTACACACTATGACTTTGGAATCTTGGCTCATGGGAAAACCTCACCTTGACCAGCCATGCCAGGAAGAAGATCATGGTGATGAAAAAGAAGTAGCCCCGCCAGGAGGGGAAACTGTCTGTCACTTTATACATGATGAAGACCCAGCCTTCCAGGGACGCGCTCTCATACACAGTAAAGATGCTTACTCCTGTCAAAAGAAGACACCAGAATTGACAAACTTAACCCTAAAGGGGGGGGGGGGCAGAATCTGCCCCCCCCCCTCGACGTTTCACGCTATAATTCTGTAACGCAAGAAGACCTTGTCACGAGGCTTGACTTTCTTTGTTCAAGTCTCACGCAACTTTTGAGACCAAATATGCAACATCCGTGCATATTTTTTACGAAGCCACGACCATTTTTGTTACGGCATGTCACCCCAAAACAGGCACAATTTTGTGATTTTGTGTACATTTCCTATGGAAAACAGTGCTCATGAAAGTCATAAAAACTGATTATTTTTACAATTGATCACTTTCACTGATTAATTTTATGCTAATTACTGTAGAAAAGTGGTCAGTGACAATTTCCAATAAAAAAACAAAGAAAAAAAACAAAAGTTGAAAAACAAGGAAATACATAAGAAATTCCAAAAACAATAAAATACATAAGAATTGAAATGACTTTTGGAAGTTTCTATGATGTACAATTGTTGAATATGCCAAAACAGATTTACAGACCAAAAAGTAGGCTCTCAATGCTTTTAATTAGGCTAAAATATGATCTTGAGCTTAATTTGCATAATTAATTAATTAAAATTAAGAATTGATTGTTTCAAAAAATATTATGGCACAATCCTGTAGATTATGACATGGGTGTCACGCATGCCAAATTTTGTCACGATTGCACCTCTGATGGCCGAGATCTCGAAGGGGGGGGGGGGGGGGGGGGCGGAATCCCTGGTCTTAGCATAGCCAAAAAAGCCCGGCCTGATGATTAGGGTTAAAGAACGAGGGTAATGAACTCTTGTTGTGGTTGGGTTATCCCTCCTTCCCACTGTACTTGACTTAGCCGAATAGAGTCCCTAGCTACCATGACAAACTGTACTTTATGTTTATCAATTATCAAATAATAAGCAAATGTACCTCAGCCAATCAGGGATGGACAGTAATACAATGGGTATTACACGGCTAAGGTAATCTCTATTCTTTTCAACAATTACCAGGTAGTTTCCAGACATCTGTACCATTTGGCAACAAAAGCATTTGAACAAATTTGTATGCCCATCCCCAAGAATGATTCCTACTGCATACGGCTAGAAAATCCAACCGTAGGTTTTATAGAAGATAAAAATGCTCAATGTTTACATGTTGTGGCACAACCAAGAACGGATGCGGCACAATTATACACAACAGATCACATGAAATCGCAATTACTTGGGTGCTTGGCCTTGGTCATAGGGTGAGCTCTGAACACAGAAATTCTCAAGCAGTTATCTCATTTCTCTGTAAACTGATAAAAAGCCAACATTCTCTGGAGTTCACAGCTTGCTTTCATACCTATGTGCTGAAAGTTGTTGTAGCCAGAGATGGAGTGATTTAGATTGACTGCTTCACAGGACATGTTCCCTGGACACTGTGTCTCACTGGGCATGTCTGGGTTGCAGTGGGTATCAGGAATCGCCAATTGATTGACATCAAAAAATCTGTGAAAGAAACAGACAATTTGAAAAAAAAAGGGCTTAATTTATACTGTAAAAGTGTACATTTTTGCTATCTGGAAATTTTTGCGCATTTCATGCAATCAGAAACCAGCGTGAAAATAAAAGTATGCAAAAATTTTTGTTTGCCACACACTCCAATAGTTGCTGTCTTGATTTCGCAGAATTGAAAACACTCAAAATTCATCTTACCCGGCCAAGCGTGAAAATTACTCACGAGAAAATATTACTTTTTACAGTAACATATTCCAACATGAGATGTTTACTGGTGTGCGTCAATCAACGCACACATCTGTATAATACCCACTTCTCTTGCAGTGCCTGCATTACACTGCTTTACCTTCAACACATTCCATTCTGAAGATGATCAGCTGACTTTACATTTCCCCCAACAGTACAACACAACCTCGTAAAAGGTGTGTTAAATTCATTGCACAATTTAACCAAGATAATAATGTCAGCTTGACAAACCAGGAGTTCGTTTCATGAGAGTCTTAGGAGAGACTTTTCATTCATAAGACACACTCATGAGACTTCACGAAATGAATTTGAAAGATTCATATAGCTACATACATGTATGAGCGATTTTGACCATTCTGAGATTTATATGAAGACTTTTATGTGATGACTTCGTGAAAAGTACCCCTGAATTAGATTACAGTGTACATCACTGGCTTGCTCAAATAAATTACATTGATGGATCAGAATAGAAGAACTATCATATCTTTTTGCATTACTTTTACAAAAAGAAACTAAATTTGAGACTTGTCCTCAACCTCTACCCCAGTCTTCTACCAATGTTTATCCAATGAGCATGATGAAAAAGCCTCATGAATTTATGTCAACTGTTGCATGAGCTATAATTTTAAAGGCAAATAAAATGAAATTCAGAGATTAGAACTAGACCCCAGACTATTTTTACATCTTTCTTCAAAGTCTACTTCAGCACATCAGCTCATCACACTGTCTTACTTCATAATCTATTCTAACCATGACAAAAGTTGTTTGTTCCTTAATACAATTATCGCATGAACCAAAATACATTGACAGACATAAAACTCAAAAGCCTTTAAAGGACAAGTTCATCTTCATAGACATGTGGGTTGAATGAATGCAGCAATATTAGTAGAACACATCAGTGAGAGTTTGAGCAAAATCGGACAATCCGTTAAAAAGTTATGAATTTTTGAAGTTTCTGCTCAGTCACGGCTGGATGAAAAGACTACCATAGCTTGTGATGTCACATGAGTACAACGATACAAAGAAAGAATAAAGAAAATTCAACGTATTTTCATTTTTCTCCCATAACAAAAGAACACTCGACTTCACTCTCTCAGAAGGCAGGGGGAATAATATTATCCTTAAAATATGTCAGTAGCAAGTCGAAGAACTGTGCACTTTATTCAAAAAGTAAAGTTTTGTGAAATTCTCTTTTTATTTTCCTTATATAGTTGTACGCATGTGACATCATACACTGTAGTAGTCTTCTCTTCCAGCAGTGACTGCGCAGATACTTTAAATATTCGTAACTTTTGAACAGATTGTCCAATTTTGCTAAAACTTTCACTGATGTGTTCTACTAATATTGCTGCATTCTCTCAATCCTTATGTATATGAAGGTGGACTTGTCCTTTAAAGACCTAATAAAATGCTTGTAAAATGTTTTAATATGCAAAAGAAATGTAAAATATATGTCATGATTATCAATGTAAATATGTTGTCAGTGTCGTTCCGGTTTTTATCGCTTCTGGAAACTCCCCCAAATATCACATTTTTGGAGGACCCCGTTGCAGCTTTTGCGAAAAAGATAGTCACGTGACCAACACCCCTGAACCGATTGATGACGTATTAGCTAGAGCACGGAGTTGTGCTCAGTTAGCAGACGCCGCTCAGCACAAGCACTCAGATTACTAGCTTGGTACACACGCGTACACGATAGCTAGCCCGGCCAGGCCCGGGCCCCGCGGGATGTGCGCTCCCGGTCGATCGACACACTGACTGTCGACATGTACGCATATCCACTATTACCACGTACATTATCACTAAGTTAGCTTGCACAGATACCTGGTACCTCGAGCATAATGTCTTCCCCTATATGGATAAACTTCGACATTGATGATGATGATGAAGACTGCAGCTCTGACGATAGCGCAGAGAGGAAGAGGAGGCACATGAAGTTGAAGGGGAAGATGGGGAGGGAGAGGCAGCCGATGAACCAGAACGTTATCGTGGGGCTGCACCTTACCGATATGAACCAGCTGCATCTCCCCCGCTGCCAGTGCAAGGGCGTATGAACATGGCACCAAGCCCGAGAATAGACCTCACGGAAACGATCGCCTGGGAAATACAGAGTGGTATGTCTGGTATTCCCCCATATAGTTTAACGTTAGAAAGGTTATACTGTATTCTACATGATTGACACTGTAAGTTGTAACTGTCTAGTAAGTAGATTAGAAGAACAGGCCCAGCTCGCTCACAAAGTGAGCGGCTACTCCGGCCGCAGCAAGCAAGCGGGAGCGTCCCGGCCGTGGCCTGGCCCGTCGGCCGGCGCTTACAAGTTAAACTACCAGTAGTAGTCTAGTAGTAGATCTAGTAGCAGTCTACTAGTAGTAGTACCTAGTAGTCTACTAGTACTACTACTAGTAGTAGTACTATTGCCACTACGGCACTAGGTCTAGTAGACTAGTAAGTAGTAATAGCAGAATCTTTGGTAGTAGTACAGAGGCTACACTCAACGCCTAACGGTGTTAATAGGGGGATATGTTGTTACAGGGTGGGTCGTTGCTAAAAAAAAAAAAAAAAAAGGCCTAGGGCCTAGCCTGTTTCCCATAGTCAGTTTCTGCAATATGATCAGTAATTTAGATGCGTCATTTTCTAAGAAAAACGATACCAAGAATGATCGTCAATTTTGGTCGAGTAGTTTTTGTTCTATGCTAAAAATCATACTGTGGAAGGAAGCCCAAACGCCGTGCTTATCTACCGATGAATGCCACGGTGGGGCTGGATTCACGAGTAGGTCTAGGCCTATAAAGCAGGCGAGTCGCCGTAGTATTAGTACAGACACGCAGTGGTGGTGGGGCTATCGTGAAATAGGCCCCACCGCAGTGTGCGTGCACCGTACCCGTGCGTTTATAGCAAGCAAGGGTAGGTCCTCCTAGGGTTTAGGGTTAAGAAGGGTTGTATTTATGGTTAAATTGGCCGTTAAATTAGTCGAGCCGAGGGCCATATTATGAAGTCATTTTCGCCGCATTCACGAGTATTCACTGTGGAAGGCAGCCCCACCGCCGTGCTTACCTACCGAGATGAACACCACACGGTGGGGCTAAAACAGGCAAGTCGCCGTAGTATTACTATTAGTACAGACACGCAGTGGTGGGGCCTATTTCACGAGTTTGCCTAAAATAATGGATATCCAAGCGTACCACAGTTGTAATCTGTATTATTGGCAGTATTAAAAGTAATAAAAAGTTCTGGTACCTCAAAAAGTGTCCTTGAATTTCCTTGTCTTAGTTTGTGTTTCAGGTTAAAGTACCTTTCACATAACTAACACTGTGAGACTTACTCGCCCCAAAGTGCTCTCATGTCTTAGTAATCATGCAATTAACTGCGACCAGCAGCCCCATACGCATAGCGACCAGCAGTCCCATACGCATAGCGTAATCGGGCTTCGCATTGTAGCATTCAGGATCATGACAGATTTAGTATCGCAGGGTAAATGTTAACTTAAAATCCCATAAATTCTTCAATTTGAAGACTTACCAATTAAGTTGAAGTATTGAAAACAGGCTTCGGGCAACGTTTGGTTCTGCCTATAGTCCCTTTCTGTTCGAATTGATGACTGAATGTGACTTGGTCGACAGGACCTGAGGAGAGCTACATACAGTACACTGAATACCACAGCCAGTGCATGCGAACACATCACATGCAGCCCGCACACAAATTTCAAATCCATGAACGGATAAGATGTTTGTGTGCGCATGCGCTGGCCATGGTATCCAGTGTATGTAGCTCTCCCAAGGTCCTCTCGACCGAGTCACATTCAGTCATCAATTCGAACAGAAAGGGACTATTGACAGAACCAAACGTTGTTCGAAGCCTGTTTTCAATACTTCAACTTAATTGGTAAGTCTTCAAATCGAAGAAATTTTTGGATTTTAAGTTGACATTTACCCGCGATACTAATTCTGTCATGATCCTGAATGCTACAATGCAAAGCCCCATTACGCTATGCGTATGGGGCTGCTGGTCGCAGTTAGCTATGCGTACAATGGGCTGCATCGGGCTGCACGCTGCTGGTCGCAGTCAGTGGTTTCGTACAATATTTATCGACGCTGTACAGCGTTGGCTCTGGTACGAAACCATTATTGCATGATTACTAAGACATGAGAGCACTTTGGGGCGAGTAATTCTCACAGACAACGTACTTTAACCTGAAACACAAACCAAGACAAGGAAATTCAGGGAAGCTTTTGAGGTACCAAAACTTTTTATTATCTTTAAATCTGATACAGTTCATTAAATATTCTTTTGTCTAAAGGCTTAGCCAATGACAATAGTGCAGCGCAGCACCTGCTATGCGCTCGCTAGCTCGCTCCCCCGCCAGCGCTAGCCAGTGCAGCCGCACGCCGGCCGGCTGTCGCTGCGCTGCGCTAGCATAGCCTTGCCAGCTCGCTGGCTACGGCTAGACTGGTCGCGTGAACGACTCCGTTCTTAGACGTCATCACAATTTAGAAGTGATAGTGCGCCGCATGCGGTGAAAGTATAGCAAGTTTTCCAAAACCGAGGAAATTGCATCCATTATGTTAACAAATATAGAACAAAATTCAGAACAGTAAAAAACCCCGCACAACCATAGAATTACTTAGAATTTAACATTTAATATTATTACATCATTGAGAAAAAAATGTCCAAACCATTTTATTAGGTCTTTAAAAGCAGAAAGAGGCATGTAGATTTTCCCTGATTAGATATAGATAGAAAACTTCTTTTGTGTGTCAAAAAAACAAACAAACAAACACATGCTGATTGCAGCATAATGGCCATCAATAATGTTATACAAATTTTAAACATTTGATTTGTGGTCATAACCTAACATCTGCTTTGAAAATTTGCCCTGAACATTTCAAGCCACTCTACTGCATTCAAAGAAAGTGATAATTGCATCAGCAAATTTGCCGATCCATGCTCACTCCCTGCAACAAGCAACTCCCTTGGAAGAGTTTTTATTCCAATCAAATCGCAATGTATGGACACCGGTACACCAAAATCATAATGCCTCCAAGCATCCATGTGTTTTTAGCATTGAAATCACATAAAACATCTCAGGAGCCACATTTTGTGTTTTCTCTTTGTGTGTTAAATGAGACCTCCGGATGATTTTTAGACTTTTACATTTGAACAACTATAAATTAGTTATACTGAGTGCAGAGTTTCAGAATTTATAGTGATTGGCAAAAGGAATAAGAGTGTTTTCAAAATTGATAACAAATTGCAATGAACAAGGATGATGACATGGCAGCCTCACCATAAGAATGCATGACTTGGGGCTCAAGGAAGCAGAACAAATGAGGAAATTCTACACAGGTGAACAAATAAGTACAAGAACGTATTAGCGGTGTTGTAATGGAATTACACCGCTTCATTTCTGAAATGTGTGAGGCTCCTATGTCATCATCACTGTTCAGTGTAATTTGTTGAAGTTTTTATCAGAGTATTGGTTTCTCTGCTCAAGGACCACAATAAATTCCACAAATCTATACATGGAGCTGTCAATTTTTGTACGTACTACATGATGTGAAATGATGAAAATCGTCTGGAATGTCCCTTTAAAGGCACACGGTCCCAGTGGTTTTATAGTCAAATGCATACGTGGGCGCACGGCGCAAGTTTCCTATAGAGACCTATGCTATCGACTCCTCTTTAGCGCTTACGCTTTGGCCCATTTCCCAGAGTCTGAAGAAGTCCGATCCACTGTAGTCAGTGGTCCGATCACAGTTCAGTTCGTGATTCGGCTAAGGGGGATGGCAGCTTTAGCAAACTTCTTTTGTGATGTCATACTAAGAAGCACATAAGCACGCTTCCTGGCATCACTACAGACTGCGTGACGCGCACAGAAGACAATGAAGGCAACGTTACCTAGCAACACCTATGCACTTTACTCTTGATGACAGCTCAACTTCGGCAATCTTCTTATCATGCTAACAGTGATCGGCAGTATCATCCAACAGCGCCCTCTAACCCATTGGGACTATGTGCCTTTAAAGCATGCTCACTTTGAGGAAGAGGACTTGGTGTCAGTCTCAATGCAGTGAGTAGACAGTTTGCCAAACATCTGGACTCCCAGCATGCCATAGAGGACGAGGAAGAAGACCAGAAAGATGGTGACACTCCACACCTGTTGACCTGAACGCCTGACAACACACAGACACGTACAAAAGCAAAGATAGTCATTAAAAAAGATTCTCCGGGTCCCGTTTCATAAGACGTGTTATCAGGAACAACTGCCACATTTCTATGACAAATTTTCTTTAAATAGCCAATCACATGCAAGGAGCTTATAACAGTTCTCGTAACTTGTTACTGATGACAAATTTTATGAAACGGGGCCCAGGTATTACATCGTTATTGTAACATATAATGGGTATGAAGACTTCATACTGTTAGACCAAATATTCATTGCAAAAAAGTGACCATAAGCCAATGAATAAATCATACCAGATAGTTCTTGGAGAAAACAGTCACAAAGGATATGGTTTACACAGGGCTCCACACTAGCTTTTATTTTTGGTGGCCCAAAGGCAAACACCCGACCTTTTTTGGTGGCCCGATCAGGCCACCAAATTCTTAATTTCTGAAATTTTGGTGGCCCAACGTGCGCTTCCCAGGCCACCGGGCCACTGTTAGTGTCGAGCCCTGGTTTACACCATGTGGCAAAACACATAGAGACTAATGTATACGCCATATATTTAGCGAGTCTAAACTGTCAGGATTTCCCGGCGATTTCACAAGTGGTTAAATTCGCGATCATGGAGTCCTGTACAGAACGGAGATATATATACGCATACGTCACATTCACATCGGGATCACAATCAATATTTTCATGGTCTTTTAATTTCGCGAATAGCACCCAACACACAAAATTGGCAAAAATAAAAACCTCACGTAATAAGCCAGTTCGGAGTTAGCTCATGGGCACATTGGTACGAATGACCTTTCTTTTTTCTCAGTTGGTTAGGGGCACTTCACTCGTTTTCAGAGCGACATAATGCATAAGCTTTACGTAACAATTTATGGGATTCATCAATCCCTTTCAAACAAATAAACTTGCGTAGACCAGATGAGCAGAATGATCTGTCAATTCACACTTGAGAAAGCATCCATTTCATTATTTTGCATTGGATGTATTGACAATCTCTTTCTATTGATATTGCCAAATACCACTTTTGCTGTCAGGTGGATGTGCTGGCAAGCGGCATTTATAAGGATTACATGAATAATCATTACATGACAGATGCTTATCCCAGTAAATTTAAAAACCAACATGCCTGTTGGTCCGAATGACCTTGTTTCTGCTCATGCCCAAAGTGGAACTCCGAACTGGCTTATATTTGTCGTATACAGTATTCCCTTTTTTCAAACATTTTCAGTAAACTATATGGGAACTGCAAACGTTCACTTTCTGCAGTTACAACAGCACAACATCCCTAGCAGTGATCAAAGGAAAAGAAAATACATCTAGAAAGCAAAATGAAGGAGATTTCACTAAATAACACTTCAGCGGTATTCAGGTTAATAAATTCCAGTGGGTCTAACAGATACCTGGCAACACGATTACTGCTAAAGCATGACTTATACAATACAAGTATTCTTGATGTGATTCATATACTTAAGATTATATATGGGTGCGGGTATACACATCGTACATTTATTTCTGTCTTAATGTTTTTACATTCACAAGAATTGATTGCTGCTCAGCAAAATAAAGACATTTATTCATACAAAATTGCACAGTCACATATATATTCTCATTGTATCACCACTTACTTGAAGATCTGTTTCACCCTCGCCTTGGGTAGCTTGAACTTTAGGTACACCCTAAAGGTTCTAATCATGATGAACGGTCTGGGAGCTCGCAGGATGGTGTATGGTGTGTAGCAATTCACCCACTCTGTAATCTGGCATATCTGTATCGCATAGAGCAGGAGATATTACAATCCAAAACCAAATTTACGAAAGCACTTCATACTGGAATGCTTCCCAATCAAGAGTTATGAGAAATGGTGTGATTATTTTCAATTTCCACATTTCATTTGTCACTTTTTGTAACACTCAACTTCATTCCATACAAAGGGTGAAAAATCAATATAGCCAATCTAACTTGAAAGGAAACCCAAACCCAAAGATAAATGTGGATTGAGTAAAAGCAGCAACATTAGTAGAACACATCTGTGAAAGTTTGAGGAAAATTGGTCAATCAATGTAAAAGTGATGAATTTTAAAATTTTGGTGTTGGAACCGCTGGATTAGGAGACTAATAGATGTTATGACGTATGTGTGGACAACAATATAAAGAAAATATAACTTAGAAAATTCCACAAAAATTCACTTTTCTAGCATAATGAAAGAGCACTGACTAACCGCTTTCAGAAAGCAGGGGGAATGATTGCTACCCTTAACATATGTCGGTATCAAGTTGATGGAGAGTGTAATTTTCATGAAAAATGAAATTTTGTTGAATTGCAATTCCCATCATGCACAATGTGTAAAATGATATTAAAGGACAAGTTCACCTTCATAGACATGTGGGTTGAGTAAATGCAGCAACAATAGTAGAACACATCAGTGAGAGTTTTAGGAAAATCAGAAAATTCGTTCAAAAGTTATGAATTTTTGAGGTTTCTGCTAAGTCACGGCTGGATGAGAAGACTACTATACCTTGTGATGTCACATGTGTACAACGATTCAAAGAAAGAATAAAGAAAATTTAACATATTTTCACTTTTCTCAGATAACAAAAAAATACTTGCCTTCTCTCTTTCAGAAGGCAGGGGGAATGATATCACCCTTAACATACACCAGTAACAAGTCGAAGAAATGTGCACTTTATTAAAAAAGTAAATTTTTGTAAAATTTTCTTTTTATTTTCTTTATATCATTGTACGCACGTGACATCATACACTGTAGTAGTCTTCTCATCCAGCAGTGACTGTGCAGATATTTTTAAAAATTATAACTTTTGAACGGATTATCCGATTTTCCCCAAACTTTCACTGATGTGTCCTACTAATAATATTGCATTCACTCAATCCGCATGTATATGAAGGTGGACTTGTCCTAAAATATCCACTGAAACACAGGCATGCATGCACTAAAGAAACTTGATCATAACTCACCTGCAGCAGAACAGAGATCCAGAGGAACAAAACCATGGAAGCATCAAATCGGCCCCAGTTGTCTCGAAGATATGCATTCTCTCCCTGAAAACAAACACATCACTCCATGAGAGGAGCACTTGCACTGGACAGTACTTATTTCTCTGCATTCTAATTCATAGGAATATTTGTATGCACCTTTGCTATCAAATCAAAAAATTATAAGCATTTAGCAATAGTATAGGGCTTTGTTGGTCATGGCTAATGCTCCGTAAAGAGATCTGCAATTTGACTTAAAGACACTGCGTCCATCAGCTTATTGGGTGTCACCTAGATGTTGCCATGGTAACTGCAATCATTGTAAGCTATACTGTATATTGGTGTAAAAAATTCTGCATGAATTGCGAATGGGTCTTGTTCTGAATGTTCCCTTGTGTGCCATTTGTTTATGCTGAAACAGTTCAGTGATCCAACATGTTTTCTTTCAACAAAAAAAAAGATGTATAATTGGTATTACATTTTGGATAAAAAATTTATACTCTGATGATTGGTTGAAAGAGCTTCACGTGATTATAGGTATTTTCAGCTATTTCAGAAAGTTGACACTGCATAAAGTACTATTTGCAAAATGATGTCACTTCTATGACGACATTTTGCAAACAGTATACTATTTGCAAAATGATGTCACAAAGCAATTCTGAAATTGTGCGCAGCTTTGCACCATCAATCTGTAAAATGTACAAATTTCTAACAAGACAATCGCCACAAAACAATTTTGACATTGCGCACTACTCGTACCGTCACTCTGAAAATGTATCAATTTCTATACGTACTGTTTGTACTGTCACTCTGAAAAATTCCTAACAAAACGACTGTGACGTCATAAAAACAATTCTGACACTGCGCAAATTGCTTCGCACCGTCGCGTCGCATCGCGCTTTTGAAATGTAACATAACATCACAAAGCAGTTCTACATTGTGCGCTGCTAGCTAGCTGCATGCTAGGATCCTTCACAACATCTCATCCACCATACGACTTCTCGCTTTGCATTTCTCCCATTTTTCTTTCTTTTGGTTGAATTTTTTATCCAAAATATAAAACAAATATATTTTGCCTAATTTCGAGTTTCTTGTTCAAGCTATAGGCCTCGGTGCCTCCAAAAGAACTATTCACTTCGGGGCTGTACCCCTCAGTGAAAAGTTCTTTTGGAGTCACCTCTGCCTATAGTTTTAACAAGAAACTCTCAAGGCAAAGTATATTTGTATACTACGGAGGCTACTCACAAAGAGGACACCCCGAGTAGACATCTTGGCGATCATCTCAGCGAAGAAGAGCAGCGTGACCACGCAGTCCACCACCAGTGTCAGGAACTTCATGGGGGGAATTTCCTCGAAGGTCTTGGGCGTGTTGAAGCAGAGACAAATGAAGCTCACCATGGCCGCGCCTCGCAGAACGCTGCGCACCCACGGCTGATTCACCCACTGGATCTTGGCATTGTCGGTGATGTTCTCGTCAGCGCCGTAGTCGGCGATGGGGATGTCGTCCCCCAGCCGGGTGGTACTCTGCTTACGCTTCTTGAGCACCATCTCGCACTTGGAGATGGGGCAGGCAGGCTCAACTGAAGAGTCTCTTGGGTTAATCGTGCAGTTGCAATAAACCAGTATCAAAACTGGTTTTCATCTACCACTGGACTGTTCCTCCAACAATAAAAAAAAAAAATTTCAAGTAAACAGCAAAGAAGGAAAAGACAAATGCAATCTATTAGCACAGTCATCAAATCTAAACAATACATTATGTTTTTGTTTGACGAGTAAATATCTTTAATAAATCCTAACAGTTTTAAATTTTAGACTTCAATCAGTTTCTTATATGATCTTCCTACGCAATGGAGTTGAGCTTTACAGCAAAGAGCTGAGATATTTTGGGAGAGGTTTACAGCCAGAAATGCGTTTTTGTGGAGATGACAAACACAAAGTTGTTTTGAACATGTTTACAGCTCTGAGTCTGACCTTCATTTGTACTCATGCCAACGTGCAGCATATGCTCCTTGCGTCAAACCAGGGTTCTTTCCACCTCCCTGGTCAAACAGTGCAATGGAGCTATGCAGTGACAAGGCCTTCCCCTTGATTCGTAATACAAGTCTAGGGATGACAAAAGCAAAAGCTCAAAAAAAAGTGATCCGAAAGGCCTTTGCAAGCATGTTTGATACTGATAGTGGGTATTGAAACAACTTTCAAATAGTAAGGGTAAACAGTGGTGGATCCAGGGTGGAGCGCACTGGGCACGCACCCCCCCCCCTTTATTTTTTGTTAAAACTAAAGAAATAATAAGAAAACTAAAAATGTCGCTTTGGCGACTGGTATGCCTCCGCCATAATGCATGATTTTCCAAATAGGTTTAGATAGTACATGTGGACAACGTGTGATTACATTTTCACAAAATTGGCAAAATATTGAAATGACAAGTTTGTTACAAATGTGTTGAATGTTCACCTTCCTTAACCTAGGTTTAATTGGATGAATAGGAGAGCATGTATCTAGGGATTTAAGGACTTTAACTCGACTTTGACCCATTCATACATTTAGGCATTGAGTAATTTTCAAGGTACAGGTGTGGAGAAAAAGTGCAATTTCTGAATTGAATAGTAAATTGTTACCATTTTCATCTGGCCCTTGACCCTAAAATTCATAAGATAATCACTTTCAGGTAGAACATGCATAATATGTACTATGTTTCAAGATAACTTGAGCCACTTCCGAGATATGGAGGAAAAAGTTAGTTCAGCACTTTCACTTGATCTTTGACCTTTTGACCTTTGAGGCAAAAAAAGAAGAAAAAAAAAAAACTTTCCAGAGAATTTCTATTAGGTTACACATGTATGCATACACCATAGTAATAGTAAAAATTCTGAAGTGTTGCACTTGACCTTTGACCACTGACCTTTGACCCCATGAACCCTACATTTTCTAGATAATCACTTCCAGTCAGTATGTATATACTATGTTCCATGAAGATACCTTGAACAATTTTCCAAGGTATGGAGAAAAAAAAAAGAAGTTTTAATATTTTTTTTGACCTTTTGACCTTTGACCTTTGACCTCATGACCCAAACTTTCACCAGATAATCTTCATTGGATAATACATGTATACACTAAGTTTCAAGAAAATATCTTCAGGCATTCAATAGATATGGTGGAAATAGTGAAATTTTGTGTATTTGACCCTGACCTTTTGACCTTTGATCTTTGACCTCATGACCCAAACTTTCACCAGAGAATCTTAATTGGGTAATACATGTATACACTAAGTTTCAAGAAAATATCTTCAGGCATTCAATAGATATGGTGGAAATAGTGAAATTTTATGTATTTGACCTTGACCTTTTGACCTTTGACCTTGAGCGCACAACTTCACCCCCTAATACACATACATGCCAAGTTTCATTAGGATACCTCAACAGGTTTTGATAGTTACCTTGTCCACAAAATTCATTACGGACGGACGGAAGGACGGAAGGACGAACGGACGGAAGGACGGACGGACGGACGGACGGACGGACGGACGGAAGGACGGACGGACGGAAGGACGGACGGACAACCCGAAAACATAATGCCTCCGGCACCATTTCGTGGCAGAGGCATAAAAATGGAGGGATGCATGTGCGCTCCCCTTTGATTTTGCAAAGGCACCCCTCTTCGCGGAATTCCTGGATCCACCCCTGGTAACATGCCATCTGCTGATCAGTATAGCCACTCATATCAAAGCAATTAGGGAGTCAAAAATCATGGTGAGGAATATAGTCAAAGATATTTTCATTACCTCTGCCAAGGGAGGAGGTTATGTTTTAATTACCATTTGTTTGTTTGTTTGTTAGTTTGTCCATGTGAAAAATAACTCAAAAAGCTTTGCATGGATTTGGATGAAACTTGCAGGAAAGGGAGAGAATGACACAAGGAACACATCTATAGGGTAACATCCCTAGTATTCAGTCACTTTAAGCTTCACTTAAGCTCCTGCAATTTTTAGTGCTTTTTCTGCGACCCATACTCTTAAAACTAGGCCTTATCCGCGCACGTTTTTGGAAAGTAGCGCCGATTCTGCACTTTTGACGGTAAAATTTGGGATTTTGGATGGATTTTTGGAGGAGTCTAAGGGAGTTTCCTGTTGTGAACTAGTGTGCAAGTATGTGAATTGATGTGATTTGGGTGTGTTGTGTGACAGTTGGTCTTACTGGCTGGTGACTAGTGATAAGTGACCGAATACCGGTAGCTGACCGAATACTGGTGCTCTTACCCTAATTAGATTTTGGTAGTGATCTTGAAATTTTGATGGATTTTGTGAAGATTTTTCACTATGTGGCAAGTAGGGTCAATGAACTAATTAGGAGTTCATGCTGCGCATTTTGAGGTTTTTCATATGTGCACTAAAGTGCGTGCTTTACTTTTCTGCTAGAGCAATCAAGGCGGTAGGCGCGCTGTGCAGCTGAGGGTTTATGACGTAACAAAGGAAATCGGGCGATTTTTCAGCATGCATACGTATGGGTGGAAATCACTGATCTCTAGTCTATGGAAGATCAAGATCGGTGGAAAGTAGCTAGCTGCTTGGCATAGGTCTGTGCTCTCAAGAGTGCTTTTCTAGTTCAAATATTGATTCTAGTATAGATAAAAAGTCAAAATGAGAAATGTCATATCATACTATTGATAGGTACGGTACTCTGGAGTAATCATTCCAAACATGATATAAATTGGTAGACGCTAGTCTACGTATTCATCCACTGACTGATATCTTTCTATGCATGGACTTACTTAATTAAGAATGAAAAGATACACCTCTAATCCAATGACAATGTCTACAAGTGGAGATAAAATTAGAAATCTATGTCAATCAATGGCACGATACAGTTGCAGGTTTAACGTTACACACGTTTTAGAGAATAGCAGTGATGTATGGATGACAGAGAATCTAGGTAGAATCTATGCTAAGTCTAAGATGAATTAGATCTATGCCTATTCATCAGTCTACAGTCATGACAGTGTATCCCTGACAAGTATGCCTTGTGATCGCTAACGAGTCAAACTGCTCTGATTGACTCCCGCTATTACCCCTATCCCACACACACCCACTGTTCTCTCTGCAGGCAGCCAGCTGGCCGGAATGCGAAGGCTAGGGCAGCTGCAGGGTAGAAGCTCTCCACTGAAAAATACCTCACCACACATAAACGCGACAGAGGCATGCCAGCAATGCATACACAGAAATCCCTCGAACGTGACATTTTCACGTCAGGCAAAGATGGAGAACGGCTCAGTATCTCGATTTCAGTCATTCATATGCTTGTAAAATACGGAAGACGCCTCAATAAAAAATGGCATACATTCGCAGGAGCAAACAGTATACCACTGCAATTTGATTCATGACGAAAAATATGTGGCAACTTACCTCCTTTAGTCAGCTTTCACCACCTTCATCACCTGTAGGCCCCTGCGCCATTTTCTTCACGTTTGCCGCATAGCACACAGTACTCTGCATGTACGATACGTATTTTGATGCTGCACACACAGAATGACTGATATCGTGCGTTTTATGTACATGTGTTATGTGTGTTCATACGTGGGTCTTAATGATTCGGGCCATAGGATCGCATTTCCAAACATGGGGGATGGAAATTGAAATTTCGTACTTAGGACTGTGAATAGGCGTACAAAAAGCTTTATTTTCAGTTATGATAGATTTTATCAATAATGAATTTAGACATTTATTCATAAAGAATCAGACCAATGGTAAAAAAGACTAATTCGATACTTCAAATACGGTAGTTTCCGAGCACATAGAACTTGATTTCCCTATTTCAGAATGAACTAGCCCAATAAATGACTGAGCTGAGTTGGACGATCGTGTTGTGCTCGCATCTATATTCGTCTACCGAAGATGGTGATAGAGCTCACACATCCTACCGTGCTGGTACAATCAAGGAGGTACTAGGCGAGCTCGCCTAGTACCTCCTTGGTACAATGTACAAATTGATGCTGTAGTTATAACAGTTACACTAGTATTGGTTGACAGTACTGCAGAGATACATTATAATAACATCAAAAAGTTGAATCGGTGTATGCCAAGTGAACTAGCTAGCTCCAATTGAACATGAAACACCTGCTCATGAGCATTTTAAATATCTATCATCTTCCTCAATTTATTTCAATCTTTTGTGCAGTTTTTATTTTTGACATACTAAGTACTTAATTAGGCCAAACATGTTTTTCACCGTTCCTTTGGTATAGAAAGGAAAACATAAACAGTAATTATATGAACAAAGCTGAACGTGAAGTAAATAATTAGTTTTATAAGATTTGAATGTTGATTTCACCACGTAAGCGTAATCTTATAAAGACTAAGAAAATTTCACACCAGAAAGCCTGTAAAGAAAACAATAATATCAAAACTATATCATAATGATTTCAAAGCATAGGCAGATCCAGCCAGCCGGCAGCGTCGCGAAAATGTGTCTAAATCATTCTACAGCGCAGCGGTGTGACCTTGAAATGGTCTCTCGTGCCGTGTTCGAGGACTGGTTTTCAATCTGCGATATTTCACTTCATGTGCATGATATCAAACCAGGTTTTTTTGCAGATGATCAGCGAAATTCTGAATTTTTCAGAAATCATAATATCAAGTAGAAAAGACTGCGATAACATTTTATAATTTCACATCAAAAATCGTGTTGAAAAAAAAAATAATTCAATTCAAAATCATCCGGTAAATTTCACTTTTCTAGGCAATGAGTTAATAAAAAAGCATCACGAAATGGGGGGAAATGTATCAATCAATCGAAAAATGTAACTCTTTATGGGTCATTTTGTGTAGATGGGTCAGGATCCAGCAAAATCTAGAGCAACTACACTGTCAACTAGCCCTAATGAAGACAATCCGATTTCCTTGTGCTTTGATTGGTCGATTACCGTCTGCAGAGGCTGCCATGAATGACGTCATAGTGAATCTCCACTTACGGCTTCTGCTTTTGCGGGCCCGACGTAAAACTAACTGTTTATAGACTAACATCAAACCATTTTGAAGTTGATTTGAACACTTATTATCACATTTCAGTATGTATCTCGTATTTTGATGAGTCCAATCGATCAAAATAAATGAAGGAATCGACAGAAGAATGTGAATATATACAGAGTGCAAACACGAACCCGTCAGTGTAGTCCCAAGTATTCGTTTTGCAGTGTTGCGATTGCAGCAAAAACGGTAACTGCACCGAACACTCGCTGCGGTGAATCACAGAAGCAGGTATTTCCGTAAGAAGTATCACGTGTATATCTATACGTGCCTATGATTGTTATGAACTAGTAGTAGTACACTGTAGTAAGTAGCTATAGTAGTAGCAGTAGCACTAATAGTAGTACTAGTACACTGTAGTAGCTATAGTAGTAGTGGACTACTAGTACATTAGTAGTACTAGTACACTTGTAATACCATACCAGTAGTGCCAGCAGCAGCAGCAGCCAGTGGTAGTACTAGTCCAGCATAGGTGTACTTGTATTTCTCTGGACACTTGTGTGAATGGGTGCATTGGTCATTGTAGTGTCCAGATGACAAGACGGTACATAGGCTGTGGTAACTAATCACTGATGGGACTCGGAGAATGACGATAGTCAAAGCAAGCTGGCTTCCTTGCGGATCTGTATATATGTTCTTAGATATATATATCTTTCATATTTTATTATTATTATTATTATTATTATTTTTTACATTTCATCTTTTGTCTCTGGTGGATGGAAGCAAGCTGCTAGCAAGACGAGAAAAAAAAAAGCTAAAAATCTACTATGGATTGTACAGATTGATGTACATGTATGTGTACTCGAGCCTTTTTATCAAAACAGAAAAAAGTAATCATCAGTGTAGCATTCATTAATTTACACTGATTTGAAATCCACATTCAAATTCCACAAGACACGACTTTCACACTCTTGCTTGTTTTCCCCTCCTTAAACTGGACATCTCTCTCTCTTTCTTTCTCTCTCCTCTACCCAGTTTCCACAACGCTCTTCAGTTATTCTGCATTATCTTTTCAACTACTTGGCAGTATAGGATGACAGGAAAAAACTTTTCATTATCATACGGATTACCCTAAAGTTCATTACAAACTAACAAAATATTGTAAACATTATTGCTCTTTGTTAAACAGGATGTGATGCAAAAAAACAAACAAAACAAAAACATTTCTGTTGGCAAGGTTGGTTGTTTACATCTTTTAAGGCACATGTACCACTAGTACTACATGTATTTGGCAAGAACAGCATATATATATGCTATATATATATATATATATATATATATATATATATATTGTCGCTGGGGCGACAAGACCACGTATCTACAAAATGTCAAAGGTTCAGGAGAGCCAAAAAACATGGCGGCCAAAGCACTGTAGCGAATGGGATACCCTTTCCTTTGACATGCCGTGGTGGCTTCATTTTTGGAGTAAGACAGTTGGGCTTTGGACAGGACATCACTTAACCCATTATTTGACCATTAATCCAAAAAAGTCATTTTCACCAAAATTGCAGATACAAGGTCTTGTCACCCCAGCGACGGACTATTATACAGTATATGAAAGATGGCGAAGTAGAGTAGTAATGCATTTCAGTCCAACAGCGCTATTTATTCAGGCTGAATTTTCGAAGAATACATGAATGTCTTCCTCAGGGTTCACAATAACAATTATGAAAATAAACAAAATGAATATTTCCTTTAAAGTGGTAGTCATGGGGAATGCTTATGGCAATGCCCAAGTGTGGTATCTGAGTAGAGGCATTGTGCGTTTCTTATGAGCATGCTGACTTGCAGTCAAGATCAATTTGTATTATTATGATGTAATAATGATAGCAACCACATGAATTTGTACATGCTTAACCAATCAGATCATCAACACATGTAAGTGTATCATACATAAGTGGTAGTCATAGGAATGATTGTGACAACACGCGTATTTCTCAGTGTAATAACTCAGCTGTATATAACTCACATTTTCATAGACTGAGGTATCTGATGTCCAACATTTTGTTATTCCTGGTCTCTCCCAATCTTATACGTGTCTTTAAAAATGTTGGCTGCATGCCTGGTATCTATTATACATACAATATAATACCATACCAAGGAGGCTTAGTACCTCCTTTGTCATACACAGCTACTTTCAGTGATACACCTGTATTTGTACTTTCCTTTTCACATACATAAAAGCTTTGTAAGAGAACGATTACTGTAAAAGTGGAAATTTTCGCGTTGTTGAAATTTTCGTGCATATCGCGCAACCAAAAAACTAGCGCGAAAATAAAAGTATGTGGATATTTTTGCTTGCCATATATTCCTGTGTGGGATGTCTTGATTCCGTGGAATTAAAATCACGCGAAACTCTTCTTACCCGGCCAAGCGCGAAAATATCCACTGTTACAGTATGTGGAACTTCAAATTTGATGAGGGTAGGTATTTGGTCACATTCTGCCCATCAAAACTTTAGTTTGCCACACAAACCTAGGGCAAATAACATAATTCATAAATGTATAAACTACAATACAGGCTTTAAACAAGAAAGCTAAAACAAAGAATCAGTATACTAGTAGTATGTAGAGGTAGGATTGCTCTTAGATGAATACATGTTCATTATTCACACACATTCTTCACACACTGCATTAGACAAAATAACTTATCAAAACTGACTGACACATCTTCACAGTGGCGGATCCAGGGAGGACCGCAACCGGCGCACACACCCCCCCCCCCCTTAATTTTTTGTTGAAACAAAAGAAATAAAAAGAAGTTTCTGTAAACAGGTATAAATGCACATATGCTTGGTTTGTGCAACTTTGATCACAATGCAAGCAAGGCTATACCATTTTCAGACAAATCTGCAGTGTCTAGATTTTACATTGTCACTATCAATACCTTCACTTCCCATAATTACATGGTTATCTAAATTTGTAAAATTCCTGCATGTACAACCAGGACCACAATTTTGCCCCTGTTTTTTACATTTGCACTGCTTATTCACACACTTATTTTTCTTACATCAACATTGTCTGTTAAATATGCAACATTATTTCTTCTTTGTTCAATGTCTCTTGTAAATCCCAAAAAAGTCCTGAGTTTTTCCTGATTAACTGAAAAGCAGCCATATTGAGTGATGTCTGGATACATGAATAGTGGGACATGTCTGGGGCATTTGCTCAGACAGTTCTCACCCAGCATGATTACAACCTGTGAAACATAAGAGCAGAATGAGGGGGCAGCAGTTGATCTTCATGAGCATTCTACTGACTTGGGGATACACCTTGAGTGTTATACTGATCAAACAAAATGGGTTTAACTAGAATAACAATTTACAGATGCAATCCTGTACAGCATTCAATTTACCAGTTCCTGCGGGAGGGTCATACAAACAAGCTGTAATGGAGCATTTCCGGCATGTTCCTTCTCTTGAGCACTCTTGGCGTTGAGCAAGAGCTGACTGGGTTGGTATCCCTGCAGTGACTGGGTTGGTATCCCTGCAGTGACTGGGTTGGTATCCATGCAATGGCTGGCTTGGTGGGGCATTGTTGGCTTGGGGCAGGGGAGATGGTGTTTGGTTGGTGTCTTCATACACCTTTGGCAAGAAGCTGCTTTTGTGGCACATATCTGGTAAGGGGTTGGTGCTGAAAGGCAAATCAGAGTTTAAAAAATATTCTTCAAGAAGAACTACAATTACATGACAGCCAGAGAAGGATTACAGTCATTCAAGCTACTGCCCATAATTCATTTGACTACTCTTAAAATGTGTACAATTAAATTTCATGACTTAATGTTCAGTGGCATCTTAAATAAGAACATTACACTTTTTCTATTGCTCAATAATCATTAACAAAAATTTACAATACAACTGTACCAACTAAAATTTCAATTTATTAATCCCTGTTTGAGGAACTTGAGTGCAAGTTGAAAAGAGCAAGAATTATAATTTACAGATGCAATCCTGTATCCAATTTACCAGTTCCTGCGGGAGGGTCACACGCTTGGATGTTCTGTCCCAATGGTGGGGCATTGTTGGCTTGGGGCAGGAGATGGTGTTCTTGAGCACTCTTGGCGTAGAGCAGGAGCTGACTGGGTTGGTGTCCCCGCAGCGGCTGGCTTGGTGGGGCATTGTTGGCTTGGGGCAGGAGATGGTGTTTGGTTGGTGTCTTCATACACCTTTGGCAAGAAGCTGCTTTTGTGGCACACATCTCGCAAGGGGTTGGTGCTGAAAGGTTAATTCAGAGTTCAAAAAATATATATACTTTGAGAAGGACTACAGTACAATTCAATTACACAACAATTATAATTATTCTAAATATTTGTCAGGAATGAAACTAATTGCAAAAATGTATACAACTGGAATTTATACAGTTCAATTCCAATGGCATTTATAAAGGAGAGCATTGTCTTTCTATTGTTCAAAGATCATTATAGAAATTTTACAAAGAGGCAAAAGAAAAAAGTGAAATAGCAACAATTGAGATGAAAATAAAATGACATTTGGCATGAACGTAATATACGAAACATGCATTTGTCAAGTCTATTAAAACACAGTGGAACCAGAAGTAAATAATATTTCATTTGTCACAAAAACATTGGTACATCACCCCATTGTATTCAAATTGTCAAAATGCTAATGCTACGACTGTGATAGTATGACTAGTATGAGGTGGTACATTATTATGATTGTACATATTCCCATACCATCATAATGTATTTTGAATTCATCAAACTATAGAATGTAGAACTTAACTGTTGGTTCTATTAAAAATAATGATAATAATGATAATAAAATAGTGCAGGGTCTTTGCCAAATACAACAAGGGAAATTGACTGATGTCATGTACATTTTACTAGTAGATCGTACTCTGTCATGATCTATATCGATCTCTGTACTTTTAGTTCTAACCAGTAGTAGCGCTAGCTGTGATACGATACCGTGGACGACTATTTTACAGAACAGGACATCTAATTGTACATACGGGACTACGGCCAGTGCGTGCGCGATCAAAACTTGCCACTGCAGAGACAAAATCGAGTCCGGAATTCTCGTTAACGTGAAGGTCACGTGACCCTACATGCATACAGATGGCATCGCAAAACCAATATTTTCGGAAATTTGCTTCGACTTTGGGTGCAATTTTGATCACTTCGTTTATTTTTGAGCCAAAATGAGGCTGGTATCAAAATTTCCGCTAGAATCTCATCTATTCAAATAACTGATTAAAATAACCATAGGAGTTGTAGATGGGTCAGGATCCAGCAATGTATCAGTGCATGTCAAAATCAGATTCTATCGCAAGCAGCTTCTTATATCCATTGTATCTCCCTCAAAAAGTGTCAAATTCGGCTAAAAAAGGTATGGAATTAATCGTCTTTTATTGGACTGCAAGACTTACCTGGTCACGGCTCCAGAAACAGGTTCATGGCAACGTAACAACGAGCGATGTTGGGGATATACATTTTGCGTCGACGAAAAGCCTCGTCGCCAGACACATGCGCAGAATTCCTGCGCGTGGAATAAATTCGGTGGATTTGCTCATTAGCATACGACGCTGCGGACTGACTGGATCTACACATGTAATGTGTGTGTCTGGCTAATGGCTATGTGTGTGTGTGTGTGTGTGTGTGTGTGTGAGTGTGTGTTTCTGTGTGTTTCTATGTGTTTCTGTGTTTGAACATAACAAGACACATCATAAAATAATGGTCCACATAAAATTAAAGCACAGGAATTCACATAACATGACAAAACACGACGGCAAACTTGCTTACATGTACAACGCAATACATTATCCTATCCTCTGATCTAATTAGGCCCAAAAAGTTATTTGTTATTCATTTCATTATGTCTATTTTCAATCCATCATTTCATCAACAGCAATTAATTCAATATTCATTATCTCATTTCTTATGCATGTCGCTGCTACATCCTCGCCATTTCAATGAACTGTGAATATTAGCACCCGTTTTATTAAAACTTATGCCGACAAGATTTCTTGCAAATTTTGTTTAAAAAAATAACACAAATTTTACTAAAAATGATGGAAGCCCACTCCCGCTACCTCCCTCGTGCTCAATCCCTCACTCCTCTTCGTTCATAGTCGCGCTCATCTAGGCGTATTGGATGTCCATATCCTTCAATATCAATCTTTTCATCCTTAATCATCAAACCGCACAAATATAACCCCATTCTCTATCTCTCCCTCCTGCTCTCTTTCTCTCCTCTTGATAGGCATATGAATAGGCCTACTCATCTAAAATAAAACCATCACTGTCTTCCTTCACCTTACACACACACACATACACACAAACACACACACACACACACATGTACAGTAATATATAACAGTATACGCATCATACTAATATATATATTATAAATTATATATTATGTATTATATATTACATATTATTATATATGATATATTATATGGTATATGGTATACATTATATATTATATGTTATGTATTATATATTATATACTATATACTATATATATATTTTTTAAACATCCATACACAGAGAGAAAAAAAGGGAAGGAGGGAGAGATAGATGTATATCTCCCTCCACCCCCCCCCCCCTTGTTATCTATCTCTCTACTCTCCCATCTCCCACTCTTTCTCCCCTTCATAGCTCTTGGGTACCCTCTTCTCTTTTTGGCTCTCTCTTCCGACCTCCTGCAGCGGGGGAATTGAAGGAATTCCTATCGACAGACTTTGGTGGCGCTGATAGGCAAACGAAATCATACGCGATCAGCATGCTTCGCGTTGCTAGTGAAAGCGATATTCGGATTTTCGCTCCGATCACTCAGCGAGAGGCGACTGACGCGAGTGGTGTGATAGGAGTGAGCGGAAATGACGTGTATATTAAACCTTAAAGGAACTGTATAGTACTGGTTGAGGTGAGGATTCAGCTTGTAACGTTTTGCAAGATATTTAGAAACCACTCTATGAAATGTTAAAGAGCATACGATTCTAAGGGCAATCAAATGTTTATTTGATGAAAATCGGTTGTGAAATGAATGAGATATATAAAAAAACAAGGAAAAACGAAGAGATCCTAATAAAAGTCGTGGCCTGTCAATTTTCTTAGGATCACTTCTTGGATATCTCAGCCATTTCAAGGTCAATTTTCATCAATTTTTAAAACGTTGAATCCTTCTTGAAATTGCATGCTCTTTCGTGTCTCATAAGAGGTTTCTCATTGTCTCACCAATAATGTTATAAACATGAACCCTCACCTCAATAAGTACTGTACAGTCCCTTTAATACCACGCAATGCGGTTATACAGAGACTATGTATAATTACTATAATAACCTCTCTTTTGGGGTTACTATTACATGTATCAACCACACCAAAACGTAAACTTCTATGTCAGTTAAGGACGCTATTTCCTTCATGTTGAACTTTGAGTAATGTTGATTCCAGAAAGAAGTCACATGGACGTAGATTTATCATTCTTGGCACGGAAGTTTGCTTTTTTTTTTTTTCTTAAGGCAAAGCTTGCATTTATGAATTAAACAAGCATTATTTTTTTCTCTCTCATAACCCCTCCCCCCCCCAAAAAAAACAACAACAACAACAACAACAACAACTAAAGGATCTTTACATTTACATAAAGGCCCTGTTTGCTAGAATAATGCTTCAAAAGTAACGATACAGCTAGACCATACCATTTTTTTTTTTCGTATTGGAAAAAGGGCAGTTCAGAATAAGCATGCAGTTAGCGTCTTTTCACTAAATTCATTCACTATGATAGCCGCGTGGTGTCTTAGGCACTATATACTATTTGCATTTCTACACTGGGAAAAGCCTATCCTTGCAGTTATTGATTTTTTGCTTGCTTGTTTGTTTGTTTGTTTGTTTGTTTGTTTGTTTGTTTGTTTGTTTGTTTGTTTGTTTGTTTATTTGTTTGTTTGTTTGTTTGCTTGCTTGCTTGCTTTAAGGCAAAACATAGTTCTGGCCCGCCTGCAAAATTGTCAAATTTCGCTCTAATATGTACATGTATGCCTAAGAAATGTGTGGAATAATGCTGTAGTAACAAGATTTTCGTTGGGTAACGACGAAAATGCGAAATATTTACCAAAAGGTTCGCATCTCAGAACTTACCCGAACGGGGTCAGACTAACTCGGACTCTGGGACAACTCGGCCTCGCTTTGACGCGGGGCCGAGTTGTCCCTCTGGATTTTACAGTGTTGTGCTATGGGCGCGCTTCGTGTTCTGACTGGTCGTAGTTATGGGACGAGTTGATACAACGCGCGCATCAAAGAACCTCTTTTGCGCGCATAATGAACGTGCGCCTGTGTATAGAATACGAGGATATGATCACGAACTGCGTGTAAATTGTCTGAAATAAGGCTGAGTTGTTACTGAGACCGAGTTAACCTGGATCCTTCTGGAATAAAAGTCGGTATACCGACTTTTACTTTAGATCTCAAAATACTCCAAAACAAAAGAGAGATTATTGTATTTACCAAGTAGCTTGACGGCCAGTAGACCAAGTGCATTACATATGACCAAATTATTCATTTCAACTAATGCTTGCCATTTGAAAAAACTAGCCAAATTTGTCAGAATTATTATGTTTCAGTTCTCTTCAATACCAAAGAAGAAAGACAGTATTTTTGTAGAAAGTAAAGTAGATGTGAATGTTTCTACACGTAGTGGTAGAGTAGTTAAACGTCCTTTACGCCTTGTTTTGTAAACATATTTATTTATATCTGTTATTTTCACACGTACATGTACATTATCACTTATATTTTTGTATTCATATATTGTAAATATGTTTGTACTCTCGTACCCCGAGAGGGGGTCGATAGAGTCAATAAAATCTTACAAAATCTTACAATCTTACAAATCTTACTCACCTTCCCGGCAAATCGCGTCAGCCAGGTAAGTTAATTTCTTGGTAGCCTCTTTCGATATATTGCAAGCAAATATGAAATGGTGCAAGACGGGTTCTCAAACCCTTACCAAAACTATGTTTTCACTTTAATATCATTTATTTGTTCCAAAGAGATTACCTAAACAAATCTCTTTTGATTTGTTGTCAACCGATCCGCGCACTTTTTGTTAACAAGCTGCGCGAAATTGAAATTGTGCGCGTTGCGTAATAAAGTCCTTACAGGCCAGCATGCGCGTTCTGTCCTGTCCTTATTCCCTATTGTAGAAAACAAGCCTTTTCCTCCACTTTGACCCGTAAAGAAGCCATCTGTGTAAAACAAAACACTCACAGAGCACATTATTTTGTTCACTGATATGCTTCGCGTGATATATCCCTTCTAAGTTAGGGCATTGGATTATAGCGTCATTATCGCATTAAACTGAACTCTTACAGGCATCATAACGCCCAGTTTCTGGCTACAAAGGGAAAAAAAAGTAGATCTATAATGGAGGACGACAAGCCCGACAAAAATGCCGACAGGAAGAAAAACAAAAGTTTGCTTCATGGGAGGAAAAAGGTTCAGACCAATTCCCAGACTGCTGCAGAAGGGCAACAAAAGCAAAGAAGTGGCGGCAAATCCAACCGGAAATCAGGGAAAAGCGAACGACAGCACCAAAAGTCCGGCGTTTCCCGCCAACACACGACAGCAAGTTCGCATCAGACTGTCTCCCATAGCAACACATCTCGCGACGATGCAGATTCAGAGAGAAGAGAAACGCACGCATCTCCAGTTAGAAGGGTAAGAGACAAAAGGAAACCTTCAACCGTCCAGCTTGAGCAAATCCCTTCGACCTCACTGGGCGTCGTGAGAAATGTGTCGCTCGATGACGTGGACGATGCCTTTGTCGCATTCGAAATCGACTGCGCCCCGTACAATGGTGCCGTAAGCGATGAGGAGGAGGCCACGTGTGCCGCTGGTGGCAGACCACTGAGCCGCTCCTACAGGGATGGCTCAAGGGAGCACGGAGGGCAGGCCAGCCGGTGTCGACGGACAGTTTCGCCTTATCCATACAAGCTGAAGATGAACCCCAGAAGAGTCGGACCCGACGATTGGGAAATTGCAAAGGCAGCCCATGATTCGTGGGAAGACATCCGTGTGCTTGGCGAAACGGACGATAGAGGTGGTGGTAACTCTTCACCACACAGCCGAGCAAACCTTCGGAGCAGCGACAAGGCATTAACGTGCCAAGATGTCACAAGAAAGTCGAGAGTCGGCTGGCGGGACCAAGAAGTTGAGAGCCTCGGCCGCGATGAACCTTATCTGACCTACGAAGTCGTAAACGAGAAACCGGCTCCACAGGATCTCAGGCCATGCTTGAAGTCAGTCTCCATCAGCGAGGACAACCGTCGCACGATGAACGTTTCCTGGGATGACAACAACGAGTTCGACACGACAGTCGATTACGATGAGCAGGAAGACGATGCTGAAGATGCTGAAGATAACGCAGAAGACGAGGGCCCGCACTCTTCGACCGATTCGCCCACCTACCCGCTCCATAAGGTGCCAAGCATGGAGTCGGTAGAGATTCGGCAGCTGACCTTACAGACGCCTGCTAACTCCATCGGCGAATACAAGTATTTCGATGCAGAATACGGATTCGACAGCATAGAGGGTCATCAGGTTGAGCTCAAGGGTGATTCTGAGCCTTGGAAGACGTTTTCACTGGAAAATCCAATCGACGACGACACTGGAACACAAAAACCGAAAGGTTTGATGATCGGCTGTAGGCTAGAAAGTTCCAAAAGTCTAGTGTATACGTTAACGTCAAATTCCCCTTTAACTAATTTTCATTTCATTTCATTTCATTTCAGTCTTTATTGTCCATTTCATGGATATTTGTTTTGTTCACATGCTTCTTACAAAACAGACAATATACAATACACAATAACATTGACAACATTCACAAGACATATCAAACATCATAAAGGCATCTTTTTGCCAACACTATAATACAGAAAAACAGTATGTAATCACCAATTTTCAAACGTTCAGCATATTTATATACCTTTATCTTTAACTGTAAATACAACAAAACTGATATGGGTGATTTATTTCCGTATATTTCTTACACAATATACAAAATCCTGCAAATTACTCATCCATAATCAAAGAATGAAATGAAAGGGGGTTATTTATTTAAATGTCTTGAGAATACCATAACGCAATGCATATAACGCTTAACGCAACGCATGACCTTCTCTGAATGCAGTCTTCCTTTCTTTCAGAATCCCCTTTATTTCTCCTGTTATCCATGGCATAGTGTTCGAATACTTAGTCACCGTTTTAGACTTGATGTGCAGACTTTCACAGAAAACAATGTAACTATTAATTGTATCAGTAAGTTCATGAATATCATCACATGCATTTTGGAACATTTCCCAGTCCGTAATTTCGAATGCCGTCTGTAACAACTCAGTTGATTTCTTATCCCAAATGCGCACAGTTTGTTTCATAGGTTTCACCGTTTTTACTTTTTGCCTATATTTAGGCAGAAGATGCACAGTGTGATGATCAGACGCTCCTATTCCTGGGCGGATGAGAGACCTGTAGGCATTAGGAATAGAACAGTAGCATCTGTCTAGTATATTGTCCCCTCGCGTTGCAAAATCAACTGTCTGATAATAATGAGGCATAGAATTTTCCAACTGGCACTGATTAAAATCTCCGAGAATTATTATCGGTGAATCGGGGGATATTGTTTCCACATCATTAACTTTCTCATGAATCATCTGCGCTGCATTGTCTTTATCTGCATCAGGTGGAATATACACGAGCAAGACGTGCACTTGGGGGAATTCACGTGGAAGATAAAACGGCCGAAAGGAGATTAACATAAGTTCAATGTCCCTGCAGCAAGCGGATGATCGTTGTGTAAAATTGCTACACCATTGTTTGTTTATGAAGAAACATATGCCACCACCTTTCGATTTATTTGTTTGTTCAAAAGAGCGATCGAGTCTGACAACATCAAAGCCAGGGATTTCAATGTTACTTGAAAGCATGTCTGAATGTAGCCAGGTTTCAGTGAGACATATTAGACTAGAATTTCTGTACTCATGATCATACCTGAGGAGCGACCGAAGTTCGTCCATCTTGTTAACGAGTGACCGAATGCCATATTGAATGATAAGAAATGCTTCGGCTTGTTGACAAAACGGTGCTGAAATAGCTCCAATATTAAGGCAAGGGATACGGCCTATCAAAAGTAGGTGATATAACAATGGAGAAAGAAAGAGCATATTATGCGCGAGGAAAACTCATGCATCAGTGCACCATGATCAGTTTCTACTATCAGTAAAGTTATGATAAATGTTTGTACAAATTCATAGACGCAAAAAAGAGAATATTATGTCTGTACTGTGCTATCTAATTCCGGGTTGAAAGCATATTAGGCGCGGTCAGACTGGCAAAAGATCGAGAAGTGTAAAACCACTATCTGTAAGATAAAAATCTGGCAGTGTTTGATGTTTATTCGTCGTCGTCGTCGTTGTTGAAGTTGTTGCATGTTGTTGTTGTTGCATGTTGTTGTTGTTGCATGTTGTTGTTGTTGTTGTTGTTGTTGTTGTTGTTGTTGTTGTTGATGTTGTTGTTGTTGTTGTTGTTGTTGTTGTTGTTTCACTTTATTTGTTCTCTGTTGATTATCCCCAGAAATCCATCCCAATTGTACTGGCGGATCTGGGATCGTTTCGGAGTGGACAGACGAACAGATCGCCTGCCTAACCCAAGACGAGAAGAGACAGTTGATTGAGGCGCACGAAAATCTGCCCGTCCAGCACTACGACGATCCCAACCTCTCGCGCGCCGACCGCGTGAGGCTTCTGTGGGAAGACTGCGCGCGCAAGGAGCGGCTGCTGCACAAGTTGCGCCCAAACGTAGACCCTAATCAAAAGCTGCGCAGCTTCGGCCGATACTTGTACTGAAATGTTCGGAACATCAACTGTAACTTTTTCTCTCTTTTTTTTTTATTTCCTTTCGAAATAGTTTCAGAATATAGACATATATCATAAAGCCAGGTATTCCACGAAGTACCCACATGGATTTCCCCATCTTGCCTCTCTCACGGGTATTTTAGGGGATGATGAATGTCCATTTTAGTTACTGTGCTTATGAATACAAGCAACTCGTTCAGATTTGGTCATAAACAGCGGTTTTTCTTAAAATTTGTGCGGTTTCGGTTCATTAATTCGTAGCAGCCCAAGTCATACTGCCCAGTAAACTGTACATTTTATCTCATTCGACAGTGTTACTTATGATATAAGCATAGTTTCTGTGGTAAGAGGCTTCAAAGTTGCTGTGATTTAGCAAGACCTCTTTCAAAATGTTGATATTCAATGAAACAAGTTTCGAAGTTGACAAAGTGTGTATGTATGTATGTATATATGCTTATTGATATGTAAATATCAATACATTCATTTCATAGAATGGTCAAACAGGTAGAAATAGACATTCTACCAATTTCTAGTCGTCTATTTTTGCCACGTAGCCAACCAAAGTGAAATTTGAAAAAAAAACAACAACAGACTTTTAACTATCATACAATATCTGCAAATATGAAAGAAGTCTATGAAAGAAAAAACATGGAGAAAACGACATGTCTGCTTTGGCGTAAAAATAAACTAACATTATCCCAACATGTTGATCAGATTCTTGTGTGTATTCTATGACTCACAAATTATGATATGTATATACCAGTAAGTTTATAACTTCCAAAAAATATCAAATTACGAATCATACATTTCAATCTCATCTTCAAACTCACATCACACAATCAAACAAAGACTGCAATTTGTAAAGACAAAAGATATCATATATTCTTCTCTGTATTTAGCTAATTTCAATCTGAAGGAAATTGTTGCAATCACACTGTACAACTATATACACACTTGTATATACATCACAGTTATTCCTAGTATTACACATAATACATCTACACGTGAAAGCACAGTGGAAACTCAATATAATGAGATCCTTGGGACCATGATGTTTTTGTTCTTTATATCAGATATTTTGTTATATCAGTAGTCAGTAAACAATATAAAACAAAGGAAATTAATTCATTTGGATCAGAGAAATTAGTTTGTTATATCAGGCATTTTTTTATATCGGATCTCTTTATATCGCATTTCCACTGTATTGTATGTGCAAAAGACTCTTCCATCACTTCACAAGTCTGCAGCACTTTCAGTGCATTTGTTTTACACTATGCAGTATACTTTGCATTATATATAATATGGATTGCTACTGATGTATTGTACAGTAAAGTACAGTAAAGTACAGTAATGGGGCTGAAAGGGATCAGACCAGTTTTTCCACCATGGAGCTAATTCAACTAGAATGAAAATTACCTTAATCAAGTGAAGAATTCTGCCTTTATGCACGGGACTTGTACTGTCACTGCCTGGTAATTTGTATGCGTCTTACCTCCTATGCCGGCCTGGGATGACACGTACATATACATACGCGTATATCTACAGTCAACCTTGCCTAAGTTGAATCTATTTGGACTGAAGAAATACCTTCGACTAAGAGAAAATTCGACTTATGAGGAATTGAAATCAATATAATATAAAGAGAAGAGGACTTGAAAAGACCTTTGTATTAGGCGATTATTTGACTTATGTGAGGTCAACTTAAGCAAAGTATACTGTATTTGCTTTGTATTCAGTGGAAAAGGCAATACATGTACAAAAATATGCACTATTATTTATGACATGCTTCTGGTAATCTGAAGACTACAAAGCTGTGGCCATGAGTGAACCAAAATGGTTCTTTAGAAACTACACTCAGAAAAAAGAAGCACTTCATACATCTATTTCATTTTTGTTCCAATGTCATATTTCACTCGCGTAACAAACATTTGCAACATTAAAGAGCATCTTTATAACTAGATATATCGCTACGGCTACTGATATGCCTCCGCCATAATGCATGGTTCTCCTAATAGGTCTATAGTATAATGTCTTGACAATGTGTGATGACAGTTTCACACAATTGGCAAAATATTAAAATGACAGGTTTGACACAAATGTGCTGATTGTTCACTTTCTAGAACTAGGCTCAATTGGATGAATGATTAAAATGTCAGAGTGCAGGTATTTGGGGAAATGATGATTTTTACTTGACTTTTGACCCTTTTATAAGTTTATGCATTGAGTAATTTTCAAGGTATTGAGAAAAAGTATAATTTCAGTATCAAATGGGAAAATAGCATTATCTAAACCTGGTCTTTGACCTTTGACCTCACAGTTCCACAGAGAATCACTGTTAGGTAGAACATGCATAAATATGTAAGTTTCATGATGATACCTTGAGTTACTTACGAGATATGGAGGAAAAAGTGCAATTTAGCACTTTCACTTGACCTTTGACCTTTTGACCTTTGACCTTTTGGCAAGAAACTTCCCCAAAAATATATATTGGGTAATACATGCCATACATCAAGTAAAAAAAAAAAAACTTCAGGCATATTGCATTTTAAGGAAAGTAGTGATATTTTGAGGAGTTGACCTTGACCTTTGAACCCTGACCTTTGACCCATGACCCCAACTTCCCTAGATAATCACTGCCCATCGGTACAAGCATATATACTATTCAAGTTCCATGAAGGTACCTTGAACCATTTGCGAGATATGGAGAAAAACATGAAATTTCAATTTTTTTTTCACAAAATAACCTGTGACCTTTGACCTTTGACCCTGTGACCCTAAAATCCACACAAAGTATCATCCCCCAAGGATATACCCTCATACCAAGTTTGATGTAAAACCATCACACGGTTCTTGAGATATCGACAAAAACAAAACGGGACGGACGGACGTACGGACGGACGTACGGACGGACGGACGTACGGACGGACGGACGGACGGACGGACGACCCGAAAACATAATGCCTCCGGCCACTTCATTGCGGAGGCATAAAAAGCACAAATAAGAGAACAAAGACAGGAATCCCTTCAGCCTATGATGAACAGCATCTAGATGTTGAAATGAATGGTGATAAAAGTCACAAATATTTCTCCCAGAAATAACACCAACATTTTCCCCTAAAGGCCCTCTTTTGATTAAATGAGTTGCAATGAAATGTGGGATTTACATCAATCCTATATAAACTGCAGACAGTATATTGACAAAGCTTGCAAAAAATGAAATCAAAACAAAGCACCTGCGACTCTAGAAGATTTGGGGAATATGATATACTGGTAGTGCCTTTTTCTATCTTTGAAATATTCAACAAAGTATCCCATGTAAACCAACATTGCACTAAAACTGAGCTTCACAGTTTAAAATCACAGAATACAAGAACAGAGTACTGCTTTTTTTTTGACAAATGGATGTGAAAACTGACTGAAATTCACATTTTTATGATTGATTTTATTTGATGTAATATCCAGTTTTATTTTGGAGCTTCATCTCTGAAAATGCATTATGTACATAAAAAAAAAAGTGTTATAATCATATTAAACTGCATAATAATTTATCATTACACATGGTACCTGGTCTCTTATGCACTAACTCAATTCATCATGAATATCATTAAACATAGTGCATTTGAGATGACAAACTCTTTATAAAATCATTCCTTACTCATTTTTAGCACAACCCAAATTGGAAGAAAACAAACAAACATGCATCTCTCTAACGAGTTTGCTCTAAAAGAGTTTACCAACTGCCTTGTACTAGGAAATACCAATCACTGCACTGCACTGAAGTGAAACTGGAACGTGACATGCACTGTGTGCAGCTATCCTCACAGTATTTCTGCATGTAGCATGTATGTCAAAAAGAAACATAGGTAACAAATAGATGCTGTAGTGGAATGACTGATATAAACTCTTTCTTTTTGGTCCCAAAGAACAAAAGCCATTTCCATAGTCACTTCTCTTGGCTACTCAGACAATGAAATGCCTCATTTAGTAAATATATTTCAGATCCCAAGGTCCTCTTCATACTGAGTTTCCACTGTGCACGGCATGATTGCTTACGGGCTTGTTCTCTTTTTCTTTTCTGCTTGATGTAGTCCTTTAAAAGCGCGGTAGCTTGGGTGTTCGAGGGTGGCCTGATTCATTCCTTGCCCATTGGAGTACATTCGAAAACCAAGAATAGCACCGGTCAGCGAACATGTGCTTTGAAGCAAACACTCATCGGTAATAGTCTATGATTCCATACAAGTTTCTTCGGCTGTGTGTTTACCTACATGGAGATCAGTAATAAAGCTATACACAATTTTCTGAGGGTATTCTCAAGTATATCCGAGCCGGGCCGGTCTTGCCACTCCGCGGTATCACCACACTATCGGGTCTTTTAAAGATGGCAATGGGGCAAAAGACGGAGACTATATTAGGAGACCAAGGTACTGATTTGGTCCGGTGTCCTCTTCACAATGGACCCGGGGTCCTTATAGCCGTTGTCGGGATGGTTGATAGCTGTGTGAAGGAGCTCGTAGGCACTGCATATCAGGAGGACGGACCTCTTTTGTATCTTTTCCCTGAGATGGAATACAAATATACATTTACATAGATGAGTATTATATCTATATATACATGATCCATAAGATACAGTGAGCTCCTGTTACAACAAAGTCCTCGGGACTGGCAGTTTTCTTTCGTAATATTGAAATTTCATTATAACCAAACAAATGAACAATAGAAATACATTGAGCGGATAATGTTGTGCCCTGAATTTTTACTTTGTTGTAACCGGAATTTCGTTATTACTGTAATTGTTATAATGCGAGTGCTCTGTAAATGATTTGTTCGGTATAACAAGAATGAATGAATGACTGGGGTTGTTCAAATCCATTGTGAAACTTCCCCCATTATCTTTACGATGATACTATATAACTGGGGGTATTTACAATGCCCTTTACCACTCAGTCTGAGTGCTCAAAGGGCATGAAAAATCTCTCACACAGCATTACACATAGTTTACAAAGGTGAACATAACAGATTGCAAATATCAGTGATCAATATGAATACAAAATACATTATTAAAAGTATAGATTTGCTGTGTACACTGTGTAAGTGGTATTTGATGAGATCAATATGTGCTCTGAAAAGATTCTTACAGTGACAGCACACATGCAGTTGAAAATCTACTGCAGGATACAAAATTGGTGGCTTCTGGCTGGTCATGTTAGACAGGTGGCCATTATACACAAGTTCTTTCACATGGCTTTTCTCTCCAAGGATTTTTAGTGGCTGCATACGGCAGGTGGCTGCTATAGACTGGTGGCTGCTAAGCAGGTTTGACTGTACAGTGCACTCCCATTATGACGAAGTCCTTGGGACCAGCAGTTTCCTTTTGCTATATCAAAATTTTGTTATAGCTCAACAGTAAATTATATCACACATAAAGATATATAGATGATACTTGATGATACCAGAATTTGTACTTTGTTGTAACAAGAACTTTGCTATAACCATGTTAACTATAACAGGAGTGCACTGCATTTCATAACGAGTCAAAATACGCTCTTACCTAACAGCAGTGCTATGCAGTAATTTGATCTGTGGTAGACCAAAGCTGTCTGGGGAACCAAGGTAGGAGTCAAACCGATTCTGATGGAGAAAGCAGTCATCAAAACACATAATATGGATGCATTGTGCTAGAATATCATTGCAAGTACAAGTTTCCACTCATTCCATGTTATATAAATACTATAGGATCTCAAACATTCTAAATGTACTAAATCATATGCACAACATCACCTACATGTATGCTTACAGTATATATGTATTAAACCTAACACCTGTGTACATTCTTTCTCATCTGATTCATCATCTGATGTTTTGAATTGTGGAATTGCATGTGTTGCTGTTTCATAAGGTGAAAAAGATTTGAATCAATTCAAATGTATCATTAGCTCAACTGCAGTCTTATTCACCAAAGGTTAAAGGCTCTTGTGAAATATATTTCCTCCACTTATCATTGGACAATATAAAACTAAATTATTATTTTTATACCTTCTGCCTAGACTCGTAATTGCAAAACAATAATTTCTTGCACCACAAGTTTTAGTACAGATTATTACTATATAACGTTATTTTCAGAGAAAAAAAATCATTTCTTTTTGCCTTGGCCTATACTAAGACAATCGATTTGTGAGGGTAAGCCATCCTTAAGAAGAAAAGGTGATGAAATATCCGAAAACTTACGATGCCATCTCGAACAGAACTGCTGTCCATTCCATGCACTGAGGACAATGGACCCTTCGGGAGGATAGAATACAATACAATAGAATTAATGCTTAATATGCTCTTCCAATGTGACTCAGAATGCCTACAAATTTACAGAAATGGAAACATCTATAAACAGAATGCAGAATAGTAAATAAACAACAAAAAGTGATCGGCACAGAGGGAATTTCTAAACGTGTGCTTCATTGTTTCTCATTAATATAAATATGAACCACTAGAGGTCATTATTGTACATTTCTCTAAAAAACATATGACAGACAAAACCTTAAGGCTGCAAACAGTGAGAGTTGCTAATAGTCTTGTTTTAGTATCTGGGTTATTCCCTTACTACATTGTACACAGTACCTTTTTTCTCCTTTTCTTTCATCTTCTTTTTATTCTATTTTCATCTCTCCTCTCTTCACTATAATTTGCTTCTCCTCTCTTTTCTTCCTTTCTTTTCTTCCTTTCTTCTCCTATCCTTCTCTTTTTTCTGCCTTGCTCTTTTCTCTCCTCCTCTCTGCCCTTCCCTTTTCCCATTTTCTCTTCTTTACTCTATTCTTCTTTTTTCCTCTTCTCTTCCCCTCTTTTCTATTCTCTTCACATATATCATTTCACATATTTTCCTTCCTTTTCTTCATGACTGTACTATACCAATACTTATTTCTCTTACCCTAGCATCAGACATAAGGATACAAATGCACTAACAGTCCTGAAGGGATATACAGAGGGCTGTTAGTTTTTAAGTCTTGCGTGCCATTTCATTTTCACTGTCATACAGTCATTAGTCTTCATTAGTCTGTCTATGCATAGAGTATGTAATTGGTCTTTGCTTAGTTGTCCCCAATCTCTTTACCTCGCTAGGCTGATGTTGCTGGGCAATGCTGTAGATCTGGATAAGACCAACCCTGGTCAGAATAAATGATGCTTGCTCATTGACCAGAGTGTCAACATGGGCATCAATCTACGAAAAGAAAGAAAAAATAACCAAAAATGGTACATTGGCATTGGAGAAAGTCATCACTTCTTATCAAATTTTGCCCTTTAGGTAAGATGATCAACATCTTAGTCAATGTACACCAAATATTGTGAAGGAAAGGATTCAGAATGCCGCTTCCAATGAAATCACAGTTTATTTTGAGATGAAAAATCAGAGAACAGGAGGAAATATAAATGAGAAATACAAAGGAAAGGGAACAAAAGGGATAAAATCACACATCAGTATCTTCTTGGTTAACTGGTAATGACTACAATTCATGTGAAGGAAAGTTGCACTATTGCATCACGTAACCAACATCACTGTCATCATCATCACCATCACTATTATCATCGCCATCATCATCATCATCATCATCATCATCCCCATTACCATCATCATCACAATCATCATCGCCATCACCACCACCATCATCATCATCACCATTACCAACACCATCAACATCATCATCATCTTCACCATCATTATCACCATCATCATCACCATCATCACCACCACCACCATCACCACCATCATCACCATCATCATCAACACCATCATCATCATCATCAAACAAAAAAACTTTGACATCCCACCTGAGCTTCTAGCATCTCCAGCCTTTGGTCAGTGTACTCGTAAAGGGACAAAGTGGTCTGCATGGCGTACAGGCAGTTGATCATGTATGCGGCCATGTCCGGCGGGTTCAGTTTGCTGGCCGACAGGGTGCACATCTGAAGTAAAGGGTCCAGAACACACCCAAGGATCTGCAAAGATTCAGCACAGATGCCATTGTGAATTGGAGGGACTCACACATTTTTTTTTTCTTCAAATTACATTTCTTCATATTTTATATCCGTATACAAAAATGGCAAAACTCGCTTCCTCACCCAGGTTCACCAAATAGAAAGGTGTAAAGTCAAACAGAGTCAGTTTCCCACTGACCTGCAAACATACCTTCACTAGAATGTTCTCCTTTGAAATAATTCAACAAGGGAAAAATATGAGATTCACATCAAGTTATTCTAGAGCTGTAATTGTTTAGCATTGATGACTATTCAAGAGAAAGATGATTTTTAGTCACTTAATCACTGGAAAGCAAGTTTTGGGTTTTTTTTCGGCATGAAATTTTTGCAAATTGTTTTGGGCATTCAGTGCATATAGTGAAGACAAGAACTTTTGCGTTCATATCTAATTTCAGGTATCTAGGTTCTCATGAAATTAGCGAAATCAAACTGCATGTGAACATTCCTCATTTTACAGTACTAACAAAACTTATTTCTCTTGCAATTTAAATGACAAAAACACAGGAAACTTGGGGTCACAGCAGCATTGCCAAATCTAATGTTGAGATAGAATTATGAAAAATTTCACTCTTCATGAAAACACATCAGCATCTAGGATTCCAGATCTTTTTGCATGTCTTTTCTACTGAAGCTTATAGTATTCTGCTTATTTGACATTATCCTTCACACTCAATCCAGTGTGAACTTAAATGAAGTTTCCCTTTTCAGGACTGACCTTGGCAAAGTCAGCCTGTCTTGTGTCCACAGAGACAACGGACGAGTCATGAGAGGCCAAGATCTCGCGAAGCAGGCCCAGGGCCTGATTCAGAGAGCCAGTAGGACCAAGATCAGCTGGTGGAAGCTCAACCTGGAACAGTCAAAGAGATTATCTTGAGAATTACAGGAAGCTTGATCAAAGACTATAAGGCAGAGTCACATAAGCAAAAATTCTCATCATTATTGAAATCAGGTGATTCTGGTGAGAGAATGACATTCCTTGAAAAACCAGAGGCATGCACACAAAATATATGAAAGCCTGATGCGCAACTTTTCACAGTGCATTCTTGTATTTTCCTCATTAAACAGACTTGATAAACACACATAAACACCCAAGAATCAAAATGCATGAACGCAAATGAATTTCATTTTATCCCTATCTACAGGAACTTCTTATTCCCATGTTGTAAGTTCATGACTGCAATAACTGGGACAAATTTAATCATAAAATACACAGGAATTGTCCAAATCATTTTGAACTTGAATTATGATTTGTTTTAGGTGGTCACGTAGGAAGCAGTAAATATTTGTAGGCAAGAAAACACTGGACCAATGACTTCAAGTCTGTTCCAAAGGAAATGCAATGAGGATAAAAGTGCCTTGCCAAGAGGCACAACTGCTTACTGCCAAAGGATTTGAACCAGCGACCTCATGATTGACAATTTGTGTTGTCATCCACTGAGGCACACCTCCTCATTTCATCAAATGAGAAGGGGTAGCAAAGGATGAGCCTTTTTATATCGTCACATACACCTTTAGTAAACATTTGTGGATTGACACATAAAGATAATTCCAAGATGATTCTCACTATCACTTTTTGGAAGAATGATGGTCTGCATTAAAGGTTTTGTGTTACAAATCTACTGAGTGTTCAGCACAGACCTGGCCAAGCAGGTGAAGTAATTCTCTGAGGATTCTGAAAGTTCCCTGCACTCCATATGTATGTTGACCTCTGACTGCATAAAAATATGCATCATTTATTTTTCAACATCTTTCTTATTTAAAAAAAAAAAAAAACTAGATATATCGCTACGGCGACTGATATGCCTCCGCCATAATGCATGGTTCTACTAATAGGTCTATAGTACAATGTCTTGACAATGTGTGATGACAGTTTCACACAAGTGGCAAAATATTAAAATGACAGGTTTGCCACAAATGTGCTGAATGTTCACTTTCCTAGAACTAGGTTCAATTGGATGAATGATTAAAACTGTCAGAGTGCAGGTATTTGGGGAACTGATGATTTTTACTTGACTTTTGACCCTTTTATAAGTTTATGCATTGAGTAATTTTCAAGGTATTGAGAAAAAGTATAATTTCAGTATCAAATGGGAAAATAGCATTATCTAAACCTGGCCTTTGACCTCTGACCTCACAGTTCCAAAGAGAATCACTGTTAGGTTGAACATGCATAAATATGTAAGTTTCATGATGATACCTAGAGTTACTTTCGAGATATGGAGGAAAAAGTGCAATTCAACACTTTCACTTGACCTTTGACCTTTTGGCAAGAAACTTCCCACAGAATATATATCGGGTAATACATGCATACATCAAGTTTTTTTAAAAAAAAAAAACCTTCAGGCATTGCATAACCATAAGGAAAGTAGTGATATTTTGAGGAGTTGCCCTTGACCTTTGACCCCCTGACCTTTGAACCATGACCCCCAACTTCCCTACATAATCACTGCCCATTGGAAGAAGCATATATACTAAGTTCCATGAAGATACCTTGAACCATTTGCGAGATATGGAGAAAAACATGAATTTTCAACCTTTTTTTTCACAAAATAACCTGTGACCTTCGACCTTCGACCCCATGACCCCGTGACCCTAAAATCCAAACAAAGTATTATCCCCCCAGGATATACCCTCATACCAAGTTTGATGTAAAATCACCACACGGTTCTTGAGATATCGACAAAAACAAAATGGGACTGACGTACGTACGTACGGACGGATGACCCGAAAACATAATGCCTCCGGCCACTTCGTTGGCGGAGGCCTAAAAAAAATTGGTCACGAAGCAAGGCCAGCATCGCACACACAAACAGACCCTGTTAAATTTACTTTTTCATGTATAAAGACGGAACAAGCGAGGGCACCATCACCAAAAACAATAGGCGTCTTCGTATTACCATAACACACCTTCATGCCAAATTTGAAGATGATCTAAGAAGAACTGCAGCCAGTAGAGTGCTCACAAGAAAATCTCTGCGGCGGACGCGGCGCAACGAGGCCAAATCCATAGTATCCTCCGAACTCTGTTCAGGGGATACAATGAGTGGATGACCTATATGTCAACACTCAGCATACTTTCACACCCCATGATAGCATACTATGCAAATGATATGCAAATGAGTCCATTATGCCCATTGCATATGGATATGAAAGATTGAAAATACTGAAAAATGTGAAATACATACACTTTGTATGACTACGTTCCTCTTTAAAGGGACTGTACAGTACTGGTTGAGGTGGGATTCATGTTTTGAACATTCCTAAGTGAGATAATGAAAAGCCTCTTATGAAATATGAAAGAGCATGTAATTTTAAGAAGGATTCAGCGTTTATTTGATGAAAATTGGTTTTCAAATGGCTGAGATATCCAAAAAACTGCTAATAATAAAAGACGACATGCCACAACTTTATTAGAATCTCTTTGTTTCACCCTGTTTTTGGATATCTCGACCATTTCTAAACCGATTTTCATCGAATAAACTTTTGATACCCCTTAGAACTGCATGCTCTTTGACATCTCATAGAGTGGTTTCTGAATATCTCGCAAAACGTTAAAAGCTAAATCCTCGCCTCGGCCAGAACTGTACACACCCTTTAACTGGAACATTTTCTCTGTGTGTATAGCTATAATTGTCATCTACAGAAACATTCAAATCCAAACTTCAAAACGTTACCTATTCCTCTCACACTGAGGACTATAATTGCAGTCTATAATGTTCGGAACAATTGTATTCTTTATCTGGTATGTGTTTGTTGTTGTTTGCCATTTTCTTCTCTGTTGTCATGCTTGAACATGTGATATATCTATCTTTTCATTTATGAAGCGCCATGAGCACTAAAAAGCGGACCTGTGCGCTATACAAGTAACCACTATTATCATTATTATTATCATTACTACTTCTACTACTATTACTACTACTACTACTACTAATAATAATAATAATAATAATAATAATACTAATACTAATACTAATTGAACTCTGCAATACATCTTGTAAAACTATGTCTGCTGATTCTTTAACTCCTTTTCATGTATCAGTGTTTTTTGTGAGTGAATATATGCTACTGTCATACATTGTATAGTACATGTGTGAATAATGTGCACAGCTATTAATATTTACCAGGTACCATATTTTTTCCTTTCACTGATCTCACATTTTTCACAGAGGAAGACATTCAAAACTACAGAAGTACTCTGAGAGCGCAGACCTCCGCCAAGCATGCAGCTCATTTCCACCACTGATCTTGTTCTTCCATAGAAGTGATTTCCACCCATACATACTTATAGCATTGTGTGCTGAAAGTCGCCCAATTTCCCAATATAGAAGCCTTTGTTACGTCATAAACCCTCAGCTGCACGGCGCGCCTCGCCCTAGCAGAAACTAGAGCACGCACTAGTGTGCGCATGCAAACCTCAAATACGCGCAGCCTAAACTCCCAAGTTCATTGACCCTACCTGCCAAAATATCAAAAATCCTTCATAAATTCCTCCAAAATTCTCAGATCACTACCAAAATTTGATCATCTGTTACTTGTATCAATCTAAACCTTTCCTGCAAGTTTCATCCCAATTCGTTACCTACTTTTTGAGTTATTTTGCACACAGACAAACTAACAAACAAACAAACAAACAAACAAACCAACGGTAACGAAAACATAACCTTCCCCCTGGGCGGAGGTAATAACACAGTAACAGCAGATTTGTGACAGAAAAAATCTACTTTATCTGCAGATTATCCTATCATTGTTTTGATAGCAGAAATTCTAAAGAATTTGATAGGGTTGGGCTTTTAGGTGGTATGGAATTGTTAAATGGTATTGTTAAATTCAAGTATCAGAATGGCTAATCACTTTCGACATCCAGCTGAATCCCTGCTTGGCAAACTGCTTGGCACACTCTCTTATTGCCACAAACTAGCATTAGACTAACATGAAAACATATGAGTGGGACTGTAAGGAAAGCAGCAATTCTGCTTAACCCACCACCTAGGCTTCAGTTTCTGTACCCGTTCACATGGGTGAACCGACATTTAAGAATTTTTAGCTGGCAGAAATGTATCAATACATTGCTTTGAAAGTGATTGCTATACAGAATCAGAGCGTATTTGAGTTTTGTCCTGGCAGCTCATATTACAGGATATAACAGTAGTTGTTGAATTCATGTTCATGGAATACAGCAGTGAACACAGAAATGTACACATGCATGTTACATGATCAGGAGTTGATATTTTCACATGTTGTTAGATTTGCAAATAGTACCCAGATCGGAGAATTCCCACAAATAACCCCAGGAAAACAGATACGGTATGAAGTCTCATTAATAAAGATTGTCTTTGATGCATTTGAGGTGACAAAAAATGATGTCAAGTATCAAAACTAAATGGCAATCGTAAAATTTGCTTTGTGTTTGCTCTGTGTTGTGGGCTGCTCAGGTGCAGCCCTGTCGCGATTTATACAGCGACTGGGCTGTGTATAGTTAGTGTACAGTGTATTTACATAATATGCACAGCCCTGTACAGTGTATTTACATAATATGTGTATGCACAGGCCTGTCACATCATTATCACAGCAAGTCATGACTGGTACTCTTAGTGGTCTCAGTCTGGTGGCCCCTGGCTGGGCCCCCTGCCTTGGGCCAGCACTTAGGCTCCTGGCCTCGGCCCGGCCTTGGGTCCCGTGAGCCCCATGGGCCCCTGGGCCACTGGGCCTGGGCCCACTTTGGCTATGGGCCCCTGGGCCTGGGCCCACTTGGGCTCTGGGCCCCTGGTTCCGGGCTAAGGCCCGTGGCCTTGGGTCCGGCCTTAGGCCCCGCCTTTGGCCCGGCTGTACTTTGTACATGGTCTATGTGAAATCAGGCTTGTCTGTAACTGTATAATTACAAATAATTACAAATAATCACAAATGATCAACAGGTTCATATATGAATATATGAATATATGAATATATGAATATATGAATATATGAATATGTGAATATATGATTATATGAATATATACAATGTATGTGAATATATATGTTACTATATATGAATATATTCTGTTACGGTGTCAGATCTGCCGTCATTCATATATAGCAAATTTTATGCATGTATAAATGGCATACATTCATGTGTACAGTATGCTACTTGATTGAACCAGTCAATGGAGAAAGATCACACCATTGAACAATACTTGAAAGACATGTACAGTTCAATGACTCATTGCTTGTTATTATGAACTCTGTAGAGGTATGCAGCTCTCTTCAGATGGAAAACATACAGTTGGCTATCAAACAGAGCTTGCAAAACCATCCACAATTTATTGAGTTGGATTTGTGTGTGTGTGTGTGTGTGTGTGTGTGTGTGTGTGTGTTAGAGCTATTTGGCTTGTTTCCTTTGCATGCATCATCACAAATTCCCGAAGTCTGAATAAAGTGAAACCAAGACCTTCATATAGATGTGCTGCATTGTAAGGTGCTGGATCAGAGCACTACCATAAGATTGACACCATGGCGGGCATTGTGCTAACAGTGTACTATCCTTCCTGTGCATTTATGTTAAAGTGTACCAATACCCTGAAAATCACATTTTAAACTAGAAATGTCACTATGATGACAGTTTCACATAACTGGCAAAATACTGATATGACAGGTTTGTCAGAAATGTATTGAATGTTCACTTTCCTCAAACTGGGTTTGCTATAATTGTCTAAGAGTACAGGTACACATATTTGGGGGATTGAGGATTTTTACTTGACTTCTGACCGACCCTGTTATAAGTTTATGCATTGAGTACTTTTCAAGGTATGAAGAAAGAGTGTAATTACAGTACAAAATAATTTTTTTTTTCATTTAACCCTATTCTAACTGGGGGGGGGTCAAATTGACCCCCCCCTCGACGTTTCACGCCATGATTCCGCAACGCGCAAAGATTTTGCCGCGTCGTTTCATGACTTTTTTCATTCGAGTCTCCCGCATATTTTGAGACCAAATTTGCGACGTCCGGGTACACCGTTCCGAAGTTATGCAATGTTTTGCATATGCATGTCAACCCGAAAAACGCTCGAATTCATGATTTCGTGTGCAAATCCAATGCAAACTGTGTTTTTTTGTTTAATTGATATAAATTAGATTATTTCAACTTTTAACCATTAAAATAAATCAATTCTAATGTAGATAAGCTTGAAAAAATGCCTCCAACAAATTTTGGCAAAAAAACAATAGAAAACAAAAGATCGAAAAAACAATAAAATACATAAGAAATTAACAAAACAATAAAAAACAAAAGAAAATGATTTTGATTGCACTATTTTTTTACTAGAAAATTGTTTGATGTGTCTTGAGGGACTCTGACACAAAAATTTAATAATCCTTCAGTCTTTTTGATGGAGTTATAGGTGAAAATATGATTTCATGCGTTAATTTGCATAATTAATTTATTAAAAAATATGAAATCAAAATTTTTCTATTGTATGACCATGTAATCTTGTAGTTGACATCCGGCTCTATGTTCAGGCAAAATTTTGCGGCGATCGCGCGATCGGCGGCCGAGATCTGAAGGGGGGGTCAAATTGACCCCCCCCCAGTAAAAACTTGGTCTCAAATAGCCCAGTTAGAATAGGGTTAAACCTGACCTTTGATCCTTAACCTTTGACCTCTGGAAATTTCCCGGAGAATCTCCATTAGGTAATACAACATGTATATATTAAGTTTTAAAACTAATAATGCAAGCATTGAATATACACTAGTATATGAGGGAAACAGTAAAATTTTGAGGAGTTGACCTTGACCTTTGACCCCTGACTACATACTGACCCATGACCCCTAAATTCCCTAGATAATCCCTGCCAGTCAGTACATGCATATGTACCAAGTTCTATGAAGATACATTAAACCATTTGCGAGAAAAGTGAAATTGCAACATTTTCACCTAACCTTAGACCTTTTGACCTTTGACCTTATGACATGAAACTCTCTCTGGAGAATCTTTATGCAGTAGTACATGTCTACACTAAGTTTCAATAAAATACCTTCGGGCATTGCATAGATATGGGGGAAATAGCAACATTTTTAGCATTTGACCTTGACCTTTTGACGTTTGACCTCTTGCTAATGTCACTAAAATCTCCTCAACTAATTGCCCCATCATACATCATCCTCAGACAGAGTTTGGTGAAATTTGCTCAATCCAGTCTTGAGTTATCGCGTAAACGGATACAATTTCATGATTTGACCTTGACCTTTGACCTTTGGCCGATTTCACCCAAAATCTAATCAAGTAATTGCCCCATCATACTTTATACTTGGACCAAGTTTGGTAAAATTCCAGTCAATCTTTCTGAAGTTATCGCGTAAACGAATGCGGACGGACGGACGGACGGACAGGCGTACGGACGTACGGACGTACAGACGTACAGACGTACGGACGGACGGACGGACAACCCGAAAACCTAATGCCTCCGGCACGACTTCGTGGCGGAGGCATAAAAAATACATATTTTTATGAAGCATTTCGTGAATTGGTTATGTACAGAACAAAAGGTATCAACAGAGGTCAACATACATTTGGATTGCAGTCGGCTCACCTTATCAACCAATTTCGACGAAAGAACATTCAGGGCGTTAAAGAAGACTTTCTGGGCAAACTCCTCCATTTCCTCCAAGGTTGCCAGTAAAGATGCTTCCTTACTCAGTAATTGGCTGCAGGTTTAAAAAAACAAACAAAAACAAAACATTTTGGGTGGGTGTTTTAAAACTTTTCTCTTCTAATCTACATTTTAAAGGTATAATATCATGACTACCAACTAACTGGCTGCAGGTTGAACATCAAAGCATTTTGGGGGAATGTTTTTTTTTTTTGTTTTTTTCTAATCCACGTTTTAAAATTGCAATGGATAATAACATGACTACAGGCATGCAGGTAACTGATAATGTTGTAACAATAAGGACCCCTGGACTGTTCTAGCATATGATCATCTCCTAAGATTGTATTTGTGTTCCATCTTATGAATATCAGAAACATGTTTAATACTATCATTTTATGTCTGATACTATCATTGAAGAGAGGATTTGATATTCCCTTTAAATGCTAAGATTTCATGAATGGCAAGTATGTGTGGATACACAATTTTAAAAGGCAAATTATAACCATTAAATTCAGATGTGAGGCAAAGAGCTACAGTTGGTATCTGTTTTCTATCTTAGTGTACAATTAGTTGTCTCTTCCAATGCATGTACAGTTATAATCATCATCATCTTTATCAAAAGGTGAAATTAAATTTATCCTTGTAATGGCATAGTGTCAGCATAACCATCAGTAATATCATCATATCATCATCATAATCATCACCATCATCAGCATCACTGTCATCACCACCATCATCCTCATCACCATCATCACCATCATCTTCATTACCATCATCATCATCATCGTCATCATCATCATCATCTTCATCATCATCACCATCATCATCACAACAATCATCGTCACCATCATCGTCACCATCATCGTCACCATCATCGTCACCATCATCATCATCAGTGTTGTCATGGTCACTATTGTCCTACCCAATGGTGTAGTGGTAGAACTTGTGGAGGTTTGTGAGTTTGTAAAGTAAGACAGGTCCTGGCTCTGCCACGATGACCTGCTCCACCCGAACCTGACATAAGAAAAAGGTCATCTGGGTCAACGCACTCTCAGTAAAAGACTATAAAAATACTTGAAAATACTATATACTTGAAATATGGAGCTTCTTTGATTTTTTTTTGACATGTATGTTTTCTTGAGCGAATCTTGACATAACAAAACAAAAAACATATTGAATATTGAATGAAGTCCCGTTATGTAATTCATTCTTGTTCAACAAAGCAAAAGTGAGTATCTTAGCATTAATTTCAAATTTGGGGGAAAAACACACTGTGTGAGCATTACTGGTTATAATTATAAAATCATACAGAAAAAGCACTCATCTAATGGTTCTTTATATGCACACCACTCCTTGCTTTGACAATTTTTGACCTTCGTCTGAGTAAAGATGACATTTGTTGGAATATTTTGGGATTGATTTTGAAATGGCTTCCAGGAAATTCTGACCATATGATCTCATTGACTCAACTTAAGGTTAGACATCTAACTTGTGTGAAAGGAAGAAGGTTCACAAAAATCTACCAGTAAATGTTTCAAGACATTTCAAGACATTGAAATTTGGGCAGGAGGTAGGGAAATATTAAATATTTTATTTCTACATACATCTAACTTTCAAGGCCGTTTATCACCAGAATAACTTTTAAGGGATGTGAACTCTGGATTCAAGAGGGGCTGTTGCGTGGACCTGCGCTTACACATCTGCCGTGTTACAAACATCTAATATAAACAGATTCATATGGTGCATGTGTCAAAAATTATCAAAACAATGCTATTGTCCATGGCTGGTTCCCCCTACTCCACTATGATTCTTCATAGACAAAATTTGCTTGCTAGCTAGCCATGGAAACTTGCATGTAAATATGTGATCTCCAATGACTGAGGTTTAACTAGTTTTACATCGTTGATCTGCATAATAAAGATGGCGGCAATCATCATGCCAGCAAACAGCACACTCTTGAATAAATACGAGGTTCACGTACCTTTAATATTGCATTTTTCATTAATAGCTCTAGGGTATATGATTTATTCAGGGTAACATAGCAACAGGTCACAAATACATTACACTCTGACTCACTTTGAAGGGCCTGCAAATTCCCTCTGTGATGTGACTCAGAATTTCCTGAATTTCCTCATCTCGAGCTAGAAAACAGAAGGGAAAAAGAAACAAAATCATCAACCATCACAAGAATTATAATTGATGGCACAGGAATCAAATCGAGCACCTGTTGTACACTCTGTCTACTCCCAAAGCAGTATATCAGCCAGGTAACCACTTCATGGCACACAAATCCTATACAGAATTAAAGAAACAAAAACAAAGCAGAAATGTTCCATTTTCTCCCAAATACCCATTTTTACATCTAGCTAGAGAGAAGGCTTGCATATAAAGTATCTTGCTCAATGACAAACTTATAATCCCACAGTGGGGCTTGAATCCTCAAGCTTCTTGATAAAAGTACTGCACACATCCACCACACTAAAACACCTCCACAACCCAAATCGGGCCAATGACATTCCAATTGAACATACTAAGACCAATGTCCACTTGTTACTCACACTGTGCTGTAGCTAGCCTGAGGAGGGCCTCAAGGTGTTCCTTCTCCGACGCGGAGGCCTGGTGTAACCATGCCAACATGTCACCAACATATCGCATGGGATCGTGGGAGTGCAGCTCGATGGGGCGAGGCGTTCCTCCTGGACCTGTAGAAAAATTGTGACAAGAGATGAGTCAATTCCTGGCGGAGCACACAGCTTGACTGTTCGCCACTACTCTGTCAACATTCATCTACCCTAATTATTTTATCTACAGCAGAATTTAAAACATTCTCTTGAACACACCAAAAGTATCTAAAACAGAATGGATGCAAGTGTATAAACATAGTTTTAATGTCACTTGCAACGCTCAAAACTTTAAAGGTGTGTCAAGAATGCTAACCTCAAAGATTTCTTATTTTACTTGTCAGCATTTCCCTTATTCTCTGTCACTAAAACACAGAAACAAGACTGAAGTCTGAGAATTACACAGGTTTGTTGATGAGGGGAGATTTAGAGGGAAGAAAAGCAAGTCAATAGTTGGCTATTTGGCCTGTAATCACCAGCAATGTCAGAACAATTCGTACTTTTTGCATGACTTGGAAAGACATGAAATAAAGTTTGATGATTCAGTTAAAACAAGACTCAGCAATTGAATTAACATGATCACTGAGATAGAGGGCCATTTCATCATTCCATATATTATGTTCCTTTCTACGGCAGTCAGTGTAAAATGACAATATATAGAGAACCATGTACATCTCTCAGTAAACAGGCGACTCCACTTATAACAAAGTCCTTAGGAATGGCAAATTTCTTTCCTAACATCGAAATCTGGTTACAACCAAACAAATATATCATACATTTACAAAATTTGGGGACCTGACTTTGTATTTTTTTATAACAACATTTCTTTAAAAGCATATTAGTTGTAATCTGAGCACCCTGTATCCTTTCTCACTCAACACTGTCATGATTGGCCAAACAAAAATAAGGACATGTGGGGAAATGCACTCATCCAAGGGACTATTCATGCATGACACTGGCTCAACAATGTCGGTGTCCACTGCCCAATACTGACCTCCTCGAGTCAACGCATCGATGAAACCTCGCACCATGGCTGTCCTCCTCGCGGTGCCAAATTCATCGAGGGCATACCTGGGGCAGAGTCGAGAGAAAGATTTGGAGCAAAAAGTAAAATCATCCAGACTGCTGCAAACTGCAACAAAAATATCTAAGACTGACTGCTGAAGGTGTGTGGTTGCACTGCACTGTAGCCACCTTCAAAGGACAAAAAAAGACATACTCTCCGGAAAAAAACAAAATAAAACAAAACAAAGCAAGAGGAGTACTTGTTATACAAACAGTAGCTGTTCATTAGAAGATTTGACCAAATTTGTGATGATCAACACTAGAACATGTGTACCGCTACATATGTCTCTCGACATAGAGAAAATGTTATTTCTGATGAACAAAACTTTTAACAACAAATGATAATAATAATAACAATAACAATAAATAAGAAATGTGCACATAAATATATAAATGAAAAAATTAATGGATAAATGAATGAATATATAAATAAATAAATAGAAAGATAGATAGATAGATAGATAAATAGATAGATAGATAAATAAATAAATAAATAAATAAATAAATAAACAAATAAATAAAAGAAGTACATAAATACAAAATCTCACCTGAACAAGACAGGTCTGTCCTGTAGTGCCTCCATGGCCTTACAGTGAAGTAGAGTCACTTCTACAGTGTCTGCTGTCATGCTGCGGCATTCACCTTGGAAAAACAGCAATGGTAAAAAATTCAAATGATTACTGAATGAGGGACTTCTTGAGATACTGCAATATGTCTGCATAGAGGAAAAGTCCTGATAAACCTTCACAAGCTGAGAGTATTTGAGATAAATCGCAAACTTCAATACTAAGGAAACATGAAATATGCAACACCATTAAAGAATTGTATGAGATTACACAAACTTTTCTTACCTTGAATCCAGCGATAGAGTCTCTCATAGGCCGTTTCTTGATGGAGCGCCATGGATTCCATGATTTCTAATCTGATTATGACAAACAGATCAAATAAGATAAAATAATGGGAAATACACACAGAGATTTACATATAAATCCAGGAATTGCATTATATGCATCAATTATGTTATCAAGTGCATCAGAATTCTTTAAATACAGAACATCCAAAATCAAACTCTGAACAAAATGTATGTAGGTATCATCTCCACTTGCTTACAGATTGCTTCAAAGTTACACCTAATTTATTTTGGCTCTCATTAATGGTGACTGTGGTTGAGGCATTGTTGAGCTATCTCAATTCTGAGGACAAGGAACATATAAGAGTAGTTATGTAACAATTTCCCCAGAACTAAGACACAAGCTTTTGAAACTAAAACGCATCAAGATAACGTGAGAGAAAGATAAGAATTTTCGATCTGATGATGTTACATCACAATGGAAGCAATTACTGACTGCATAATCAATAGATAATTTCAAGAGCTGGCCAATGTTACATGTTTTTTTGGACTTACAATAATCAGTATATGGGACTAGGCTTGACCATGAGGATCAAATCTTACCCAGCAGTCTGTTGGTTGGTTCTTAGTAAAACTTTGCAGTCATTGTGGATCTGCTTCACCCTCAGTAAGGAATGGAAGAATTCCTGTAGAAGTGGAAAAAAGGCAACAAAATGACATGTGAACAGTAATTAGTGTAAGCAGCAATACACAGTAACTATAAAATCTAACTCCACTCCATATTAAGGCTGACCCCCCCCCCAAAAAAAAAGAAAAGTATTCTGTGAGTGCAAACTCCCCCACCCCCCAAGCAGCCCCTGAAGTAATTTCCACCCATGCTGAAAACTGTCCCATTCCCAAATACAGAAGCCTTTTGTTTACGTCATCAGTTTGCTGCACGACGCCTTGCCCAAGCAGAGCACGCGCTTTAGAGCATGTATGCAAAACCTCAAATATATGCACAGCTTGAACTCCCAAGTTCACTGACCCTAACTGCAAAAAGATTTTTAAAAATCCTTTAAAAATCCATAAAAGTTCCCGGATCACTTCCAAAATTTAATCATCTGCTCCTTGTGTCATTATCAACTTTTCCTGCAAGTTTCATACAAATCCGTCTATGACGTTTTGAGTTATTTTGCACACAGACAAACAAACAAACAAACAAATGCCAATGAAAACATAATCTCCTTCTTTGGCAGAGGTAATTATAGATAGAGTAGAAACAAACAGCACTAAAATACAAAAAGTTTCAATAGGATTCCCCCCCCCCCAAAAAAAAAAAAAAAATGGTGTGGAATTGCACAGTTTCTCATGTTTTTCACAAAAACAGTGCTAATGATCCATATCCCAATGTATGCAAATAAGACGAGGCAATGATGATGTCACAAGTCCCCCTACCTCTTGGAGGTGTCCATCTCTTGTGCCCCTCAACACTCTCGCCTCCTCAGGCTTCAGCTGGTACTTGGAGAGGAACGCATCCGCTACCCTGGCCCTCATGTCCAGCCTCTGTCTGTAGGCCAAAGAGATGCCAGGCATTGAAAAGCAAGAAATAAAGAAGACATCCACAGTAAATCGACATCAAGCATGCTATTTCTCACATTGATTTGGTCCATAGAAAGCTTGCAAAGTTTGGCGATTTTCGGACATTTTGGCATTATATTAAATGGTGAAGACAACATGGGAATAACATACAGTATGTTACAGTATATAATGAAGTATGGTCACATATACTACAGATTATTCAATATCATACGACAATAATTTATATAAAACAATGACAAAGAGAATACAGTAGACAAAAAGTTTTCCTTACTGCACCACTACATGTTATTCAGAAATATATGAAGAATAAAGAGGAAGTTAGTTTGTTTGCATTCTCTTCCTTTTCCTCAATCACTGAATACTATTTATTGTACCTGGCACTACACGACATAAACCTTCAATAGGACATAATTACCTTTTGGGTACAAAATTATACTTTCTTCTTCATTTTCAAGAATGTGTGGTGCTCATGTCCACAAAATATGCCACAATTTTGAATGGCTTGCGGAATTACTCACCCTTCTTTTTGGAGCTCTGTGGTCTTATTAATCAAGTCTGATGTCTGGTCTCTGGCAGCCTGCAAACAAATGAAATGACGATAGTGAATATACTTAAACACTGCACAGGAACCAACCATATGATCATTTCACTAATTAGTTTGTGTGAGTGAGAGTAGCATGTATCTGTGTTGGTAGGAGTGAAGTAAATGTAAGAGTTTGAATACACAGATTCAACACACAAAAAAAGAAGGAGCTTGTATTTGCTGTACCAGGATGAAATAATTTGCAACAATTCATCATAAACTTCTTTTTTTTTTTTTTTTTGCGATGTGCACTATAATTTATTTGACATTTAATTTTGGTACCAAAAGTTGTACAAATGCTCGCTTATTTTCTTATATGAACATCCACCTTATCATGTGTCAAAAAGAACACTTCAGATAGATGGTAATGCCTTCACATGTCTTCATGAGGATTTACGTCGCTAACGGCTGTGATTATACAATGTACTGCTGTATGTTCACCTCAAAGCTTTGCCAACGTTTGTGGCAGCATTAACGGCCATCAGTGTTATGTACTCAGGACCTGCAGTTGATGTGTGAGTGCAAAATGCAGTACTGATTACCAGTAAAAAAAAAAAACAAAACAAAACAAAACAAACACCAAAAGAATTTTTTGGCATTTGTCAAAAAGTCTTGAGATCAACCTAAAAACCATGACCTCAGAAACAGAGTCTCAGTTATGGTCTGCTATTCCAACACACACAAGTTTCACTGACCATATCATGCTCCCCAGAAAGTACACCTACTAGTCTTACCTTCAGTCTCTTTGTCATGTCCTGACAGCTGTTATTCATTGCCTCTACATCTTGATTGATACTGTCCAGTTGCTGAAGAAATAGAAATGGATGAAATTACATGGGTGTAAAGTCATCACAAACCTATGATTCTAACCTGTTTTTATAATGCCTTGACCACTGGACCACAGTATGTTTTTAGCGACACTATGATAGCAGGCCAAATATTCCTTGTGACACTATCAACCTAAGCGGAGCAGAAGTGCATGTAAGACTGAAATATGTAACAAAATATCTGCTTACACTGGATATTGATAATTTGAGTAATTACTATAATTAATATAATTAATGCAGTCACATTGCTTAAGACCAAAAGGTTTGTCTTCCACTGATTCAACTTTAACTCTTTATGTTTTCAATAGCTAGGAAAGGTAGAGTTAACTGCATCTACACTGCAGTTATTCAATCTCCAAGGTGCCAAGAATTAATCTATCAATTACACACAATTGCAATATCTATGAAAGGAACACATTGCTTCATAAACTTTGCCACACCCAGACACAAGTGTTGTCTAATAAATTAATGTTTTTTGCCCTATCGATTTGTTCAAAGCAAATCTTACAATTACAGAATTTGGAATTTAGCACGCTCTAAATCTGGTGCAGAGACTTCCCATAGATTTCTCCTCACTTATCATAATGCAAATATTGAATTATCATAGGTCTATCATTCTTACATTGATGACAACACTGAATGCATCTGCAAACTGTTCACTGATGGCTAAGCTCCGTCTCTCGATATCTCCCCTCAAGTTTCTTCTGCTTCGAAGGTTGTTCTCTGTGAAGAATGTGGAGAGTGCCTTCAGCGCTTCCAGGGTGTCCTAATTAACAGACACATTAAAAAAAAAAATGCATTGAGGTTAGAAAACAAATGTCTGTAAGAATGTAATATCCAGTGGAAATGAAGTTAGAAGAAACATTTTAACCCGTCCCTTACAGGAACCTGGTGAAGAAACCGCACCAAGGTTCAACCTCCCATGCCCAAGGTTCAACTATGCGCAAAAGCACATATGTTTCTACATGCAGCAGGTGGTTGAATTTTGGACGGCGTTATGGTCGAATCATGGGCAGCTTGCTTTATACCAGGTTCCCAAAATGGACACAAGAGTGCCTGCATTCGTGGCCTAAATTCATGTTAATTTGTGTTATGCTGCCCAGAAAAATGGCTTTAATAGAAAGATTGGAGTTTCCTCTATTTATCTGTTTTCTTTCTGTATGAAAACTGCATGTATTGCAGTACTATCTGTCTTTTTTCCATTGTAGTGTGCGCTTGTTTGGGTGTAAAACTCTTATAAAGATGTAGGCCTACATTTAAAGTGATCAAGGTTGAGCTCAGTAGATATTTGCTTTTGTTGACCCCATTAAGGTGCCTCTTTTGTATACGACAAAAGAGTTTGTGAGCCCATCAGCAAATACTCTATAATTCATAACTTGCGTCCAATCGATATTTCCATTGTTCGATGGCACATGTAGTTGACTGTGGAAAGGGGGTACATGTACCGCTCAACTGCTTTCGTACAGGTGGATTACCAACCTGTCCACTCTCTGTCGACCTGCAAAAAGAATCTCATTTGGGATGGGGGCATTGAAGGCGCTCATACGAGTCACAGGGCAGAGAATTGCAGGAGGAACAGGTTAACATTCAAATGTTCATTAATCCAAGTCTGGATTCTACACATTTCTATCTGCACAAACTAGGTGTTTTAAAATATCCAGTAGTGATGAAATTAGAAGCAACATTTGATTAATTTATTCCTGCATTCATTAATCCATGTCAGTGTCCTTCACATCAACCTGCCAAAGTTGAAAACATTTTAAAGACAACATTCAATAAATGATTATAAATGTCCTTTATGGGTAGGTAAATAGATTAAATTAATAACCACCGCCCAGCTCTCATCAACCTCCAGTTACATTCCCTAGAGGAAGTGTTCCGGAGGTCTATTTCTACAAGGTACAAGGTACATTGTCATTGAACATTGTATAATCACGATCATCATGATCATAACAATACATTCAATCCTTTCAGGATACTTTGCAACTTGCAGGTGTAACTGCTTAATCATAGAACCTATAATATATGTGACTTAGGCTTTACATTGCATTGTAGATTCTAATTGGTTAGTTTATAAGTTGTTTCCAGACCCAGTGGCCCACCATGCATGCATACCAAATTATACAATAGAAGCTACACTTCTAATTCATAACATTCAAACTTGTAAGGAAGCCTTGAAAGATAATTAGATAATGTCCTGTTCTTCTTTCTTTTCTTTTCTTTTCTTTTTTTTAGCGATTATGCCAGAATATGCAGCAGAACCATAGTTACACATGACGTAATGTCAACAATTAAATTTATTGTGGCATGTGGCTGGAGGTTGTAACCAAACCTTGTACACACATACAAATAAACGTTTGGGACTACAGATGGACCTCTTACTGTATGCGTGCGTGTTTACCTTGTCATTTTCGAGGCGTGTTTCCAGAATTTTGTTGAGCTTGCGGGACAGTGGGTTACTTGTGCCTTGAGGGGCATCACTTTGTCCTTCTGTGGGCTTGGTAGACATGATGCCGTCCTTTTGTTTTTCACGTAACAGATACTATCAGGACCCAGTTCAACCAGGTGTAAATTTACGCACCTTAGCGTGTTACGTGGCACCACTGGTTAGGGTAGATGCGTTGATGGGTATGGGCAAGGCCTAGAGGGAGGCGGGTCGGCGCGGCGCCGGGGATGACACCTGCACGGGACGTAAAATGATACTGCAGCACAAAGAGATTAATCTCTTTGCTGCAACATCACTACATGGAGCTGGGGAGTGGAGTATGCATCCCCCAACTCACAAGGTGGTGGTACATGTACAATCATCCCCCCCCCCCTCCTGCCCCCCCCCCCCTCTTTTTTTTCCTCTTCTTTAATGAATAATGAATTATTTTCTTTTTTTGATGTATCGCCCCTTTTATTCATCATCATCATCATCATCATCATCATCATCAAAATCGTCATAAAATAAAAATCGTCAGCTTCCGCTTTAACGTCTCGCGCGCTCCTCGTCTTTATTTCGATATTTCTGATCCCTAAAAACAATTTTCTTCTGCCTCTAACGGGAAGGTGCTTTTAAACGTTTTACAAGAGACGCATACAGTGATTCGGTAATGGGGTATAATCATAAATGTATAAATTTATTCTGCTGCTGAAACCATCACTACGGATATCATCACTTGGATCACAAATAATCTTAGTACACGTAAACACGGAAAGAACATACTCGAGAATTGAATCGCATCGCCATTCGTTCTTTCCAAGAACTGTAGTGTAAGGAACTGGAATTCCCTGTCGTCAGAAATTGTTTCAGCGCCATCTGTGGGGGATAATTTCGAAACCGTCTAACGGTTGATCACAGTGGCTAGTTATTTTCGTCAAATTTTATATTTGCTTGTAAATATCTGTAAATAAATTGTATTATAATGTAAATAGCACAGTCTGCAAGAATCTTCAGTCTATTGAAGGAGGCAGACTTAATCGGAAGAAGAAGAAAGCGAGCGCACAGCTGCTACATGCGGGAGGGGGAAGTTTATCATTTCTAATGCCACTTCCGGGTTTCATCAAACAAGCAAAACACACACACACACACACACACACACACACACACACAAAGGGGGGGGGGGCTTCATTGCAACATTCTGGTGCCACCTCAGCTGCCTCCCCCCCCCCCCCCAAAAAAAAAGGCATATTTTTCCCTTTGCCACTTCGTTTTTCGGGTTTTTTTTTTTTTTTTTTTAAAGTGGGGGCCAAAGTGGTTAGACCCTTTGTATTCATAAGGATTATGCCAAAAAGGGGGAAGCCGTCCCTGTACGGACCCATTACTGCTAGCTAGCGCATTCCTCAATTGTTTTTCTTATTTTTTTATTGCAAATTTTCCTAATCCCACCCAATTATATGCACCAGATCGGTGAATTTCAAGAGCTTCGTCTTGTTCAAGGTAGACATCCCTGCTATACACTCCCGGCCACACTCTCCTCAGCAAGTTCCTCCTCCATAAACTTCTTATAGGCCTATACAGTGAAAAGTCGCACACGCAGAAATCCACGATAGCCATTCCACATTGTCCTGAATATTTGTTTATCACTTCCTTGATTGAAAAGTTTCTTAACATTCCGCTAAAAGTATACTCCAGTACAGATCGTTGAATTTCACATCTAAAATGCAAAAGCTCTCTCGTGTATATGACGGAATACACCTTCCCTTCAATACCCTCCCCCTTTTGTCCATCTCCAATTGACTTGTTAACTTCGAGACTTCGAAACTTATTAGTCTTTCACATTGCCTTGATTGTTTTTTTTTTTGTTTTGTTTTTTTACTTTCCGACGCAAGATGAAAAATGAAAAATGCTCCCTTGCGTGAGAGGAGGATACCTCCACCCCACACACAGTACCCCCCCCCCTTATGTCGATCCGGCCGCGTATATTAAGTAAACTTGACAGAGTGAAGACGCACACCTGAAAAAGAGGTGACAGATACATAAAATTATGATGGCCTACCCAATTTTAGCCGTTCACGTATCACCTTGAATTCTCCTTTTCTTACTTTGGATTGAACATTCTCCATTTTGTTTTCATTCCCCTAAAAGTGTGCACCAGATTGAATTTCATTACTTTATTATTGCAAGAGATCCACACCCTCTCCCACTGGTCCAGCTCCATAGACTTAGACAATGAAGACGCGCGGGAAAAGAAGTTGCAGATACCACTATATGGTAAGCCATTCTCAATTTTTCTTACTTTTGATTCAACATTTTCAAAATACTTCCCCCAAAAGTGTGCACCATATTGTTGACGTTAAAAGTGCAAAAAGTGTTAAAAGTGTTAAAAGTGCAAAAACCTAATTCTGATATTTAAAAAAAGCCCCAAAAATGTTACCGGTACTTTTGTGGTGGATGGAAATCCATGTTTTCAGTTTTCCTGTTTGCGTTCATTCTATGAAGCGTGAGTTTCACACTTAATTCATGGGCCTCGTAGGCCCTACAACTGGGTTTACCACTCTGTTCCTTTCATTGGATAATCATCCATATTTCAAAGCATTTAGGCCCACTCCCATTATCTGCAACTTTTTTTTTTTGAAATGAAAATGAATGAACTGTTATTTTGGATTATTTTCGAGAAAGTCATTTGATATCACTTTATAGCACATGTAATCATTCAGAGTTCTGCCGGGATTTTTGTTCCACATGTACATAAACGGGGATTCCCATCAAGTGGTGTTGATCTTGACATCAAGTTGGTGAAGGATATTGCCCACTATATACCGGAACGGGAAGGGATGCAATAACAAAAGAAAGAAAGAAAAAGAACAAATTATTCAGCGATCTCAAAACCCATCATGACTTTCATAGATTTTCGCCCACTAGATTCTTCAATTCAACCCCCCCCCCCCCCCCCGGGGGGGGGGGGGGGGGGTGGCCTGAGAGATAAAACCGCACAAACAAACAGACAAACAAAACAACACAGAACAAAACAAAGCCAGCAAAAAAACGTTCTGCGCGACCCGTGCTAAACTAATTGACCAAACATGATGACCGTCAAGGCTAATTCAGGTTCCCGCGTACAACTGGCGTAAAACTTTCTAAAGGTATCTCCTCTTCATCAATAAGTGGGAATACGTATCTATTGCGTTCATTCAGTTCACTTTGACAATAATTGGTAAAAATAAAAACAGACCAATTTGTCTGTTTGCCCGAGATTACGATATTTCATGAAAATCAATCTGAATATATGATGTCAAATTATACAAAGGATTATTGCCGATTATTATAAAGGATTATACCTATTTTTTAGAGCGTTTTTTTCTTCTTCTTCTCCTTTTTGGAGTGCACTTATCTGAGCTGCTAAGCCTAATTATACGTGCACTGCACGTTTAGAAAATGTTGAGAGTGGGATTTAATATTCACCATTGGTGCATGAAGCAATAAGTCCTACTTTCTTTTAAAAAATGTTTTGTCAGTTAACATTATACGTTCATAATAATTATACATCGCTTATCATAGGCCCATTTTAACAATCAGATAGGACTCACGGAAAGAATAATAATTATGTCTAACAATATGCGAAACATAAATAAAAAGAACAAGATCACTAAATTTCAACGGTTTATACCACCGCTGAAAGAGTACTTATCTAATAATGCCTTTTCTACTTATTGTTCTCTACACTTTTATTTTAATTCAATATTTTCAGTCGGTAGGGATTTAATCATTCTCAGATCAGGGCCCCATAAAGATAGAAAGATAGCAACTCGCAGCTGGAATGCAACTTTTCATAGCAACAGTCAATCAGGAGGCTGGATTCTTGTCGTTACCATGACAATTGCCATTCCAGCAAGAGTTGCTGTCATAATTATCAACTTTTTGTGAAATCAAACCCAAGTGAGACCCGAACGATCCGTGATGGCGATCCATAAACTTAGTTAAGTGTGTGAGGGTTGTTGTTGTTGTTGTTGTTTTGTACTTTTGTTTATTTGTTTGTTTGTTTGTTTGTTTGTTTGTAGGCCTATGTCTATTTGCTTTCGGTAAATGGAAGAGTTTAACACATCTTCACTATCTTTTTAATCAAGTGCAAGGGCAATTCATTGTTTAAAATTTTAGCTCCCATTCAAATTGCACAAAAAGATCCAATTCGTAAAGTCTGGTCAGATTCCAGTTGTCCGATGACTGATGAAACGGGGAGCAGAAAGTTTGTTTTGCGGTACGCCCTCTGTTGAAGAGATTCTATAATTAATTCAGCAGCCAGCTCCGGAGTTGTGTTCACAGAAATGAGCGAAAAATGGCTGCTTGCTTTTGCTGTTTTCGATGCTTTCCGTGGAGAGCAGGGTTCGGAAGTGGTCATGTCCCTCTGAAGGAGATACCAACAGTTGTTCTCGATACTTCACATATGGGTAAATATGCATTCTTACACAGATATATGATCATAGGTGTGTCTCTAAATTACATAATGGAGTAGTGTACGCTTAGTCCCATATGTGTATATTTGAGTGTTCCTGCAATTTTGGCTTTTACATTTGCACTGGTTCTGCACTGTGCTGCTGCCATGGCATGCAGCAGCTGCATAGATAGACCTCTATCTTTCAGCCCCTGGCCTGGCGATGTTTCATGATACAAATTTACCAAAGATAAAGTCAGCTTAGCTTTGAACATAATTTGGCTTGTGAGTTGAACATCATGTATCACACTGACTACTGCTCAAAATTCAAAAGTGATTTAATATTCAAAGCAGCAAATCTGAGACCCTAGATTAGTGATATTTTGTTTCTCTTTTTTTTTTCTTCTGTAACACAGGGAATGATGTAGTCATAGTGAAGTCAGGAAGAAGAATATGTGGAACTGGAGGAGCACTGGGCAATGCCCCATTGGTCCAGGACAAGGCGTACTTTGAGATGAAACTTCAGTCTACCGGTAAGTGATATGGACTCCAATGATATACTTTGTGTCATGACCCGACGTGCACATTGGCATGTACCGTATTTTATTCACTGATCAGGACAGATCCAAGATCAGACATGCTGATTCTGAATGTCTGTGAAAGGGGAAGAGCAAAAAGGTCCCCTGTCCTCTCCGTCTCATCAAAAAATGGTAGGGGGAGGGTGCTCTAAGTCATCTTAGTCTAGTGTCTTGCTGTCTAAAACAGAGATACAAACAAACAACCTTACACATTCAATACAATGTATAATGTGTGTGACTCCAACTTGGGTAAGGATTTTGGACATTAATAGTTTAGGTTTGGAATAAAGATGTTATTGTTGTCGTGAGATTTAATTGTAGAACTTTTAATGTTCCTAACAGAATTATTTCCAAGGGGAGAACATAATCCTACTGATCTTCATTATCACAGTTAGTCATCCTTGGAACTATGGCTTGCCTGCACCTGGAGTGGTTTATCTGCTTCATGTAATGACCAAATTTGATGGAGAATAACTGATAATTAGAGCTTTACACATGTAACGTATACAGTTGAACAGGCTGGAATGTTTTCTTTCTGGTTCAATGTTAGCCCGAGCGCAATTTTGGGATCTAAATGTTAGATGAGATTATCAATTTTAAACACACTCTGAGAATATTGTTAGGAGACATATTAGCAGATGCATTGTGATTTAATTCAAAAGGTATGTTCAGCATCTTGCCATTAGCCATATTCTAACAATTCTTCTGAAATAGATAGAGAACCCCTATACATGTACATAACTAATCCAGAGAATGGTTCAAATAAGAATCTAATAAGCATGGCAATTTCAACTGACTCTCTAGATTCACTCCCATATATCAGACCTTTTCAGTTTTGGAGATACAATGAAGAGCTTTCACTATGTTCACACTTCTGTGTTCACTAAACATTTTAATTTCGCAGGCTGTCAGTTCATATGTCTTCTACATAAGGGTTAAATTGCCCTGGCAATTTATCTCTAATGCCCTTTCCCTCTTGTGACCCCTCCCCCCCCCCCCCCCAGGTGTTTGGGGTATTGGTCTAGCCACAAGAAAGAGTAACCTGAACCGAGTTCCCCTCGGGGAGTGCAGTGATTCATGGGTGATGCGCTCCGATGGAACCGTTTGCCATGCCGGGGACACCCTTCACAAGCTTACTGTTGAAGTCGCGGAGGGTGATGTCATTGTGAGTTAAAAAACTGACCTTTCAGTTTCAACCCGCCCATCCCTGCATGGATACAAATGTAGTTGAGTGATGATAATTATGATAATGAGACCACCATCATTCTATGATACACTGTATACACCAAATTATTTCACCAGCTTGATATTTTTTGCTTACATGAACTTACAAGACAATTTTGCAAGTGCTAAAAATTCATGATCAAGAACCCCAGCAATAGAAATGAGGAGGGGTAGATATTGTCCCTTACCAAGAAGCAAATATTCATGGTATATGGTGCATTTACAGGAGGCAATATTTTGGCCTGTTTTTCTTTTAAAAATATGAGACGATGCATAAAATTATTAGAAAATGAAACCACCATGAAACATAATCTTATTGTGTATAGAGTAGTTTCTTTATACTACATTGTGGTACTTAAACAGATATTTGAGATAGACTTTAGTACCTTTTGCTTAAAGGCATAATTTACCATTTGCAGATGAAAGCATTGGTGCTTAAAAATAGTTCTAAAATGTGAGTTAGGGATAGAAACAACCACTGTCGAAATTTGAATCCGTATAATCGATGTTAAGTGTTGTTAAATACACAAAATTTGAACAATAGTTATAATAAAAATGTTTCCAGACTAAACCGTATACAGTTACGGTTTATTGAGAAAAACCCTTATATCTCCTTATATTTTAGGTTTTATTGCAAATATTTCATATGGTAGGATGTTTTATGATACAACAGACCTACACATATGCATCAAATGTGATATCTGGAACATTTTTGAAATCACTGCTCCCAAAGGTAAACTGGACCTTTAAGAAATTTTCCTCAAGCTTTGAAAAAATGTGGTCAGAAGGGAATACATTTTGTTTGTGAGCTTGTTCCCATTCAAATGTGTTTACTGTACATATTATATGCCAGTTGCTTGTCATGCCTCTCATGAAAATTCATTTGACCCCGGAGGATCTGTCAACCTTGATATACGTCCACATAATTATGTAGTTTGTTGTTTCTTCTTGTGTATTGATCTAAGCAAGACTGTCAGGTGTACTGTAATAGTGATATGCATATATCTGCAATATGCACTAACAAATGTATTCTATGAGATCGCATATAGCGAGATATTGATATGAAAGACTCCTCTGATCTGGACAGGGCATCACCTATGACCACATGGAGTTGAATTTCTACAAGAATGGTGAGGCCCTCCAGATACCAGTTACAGGAGTGAAGGGAACTCTGTACCCTGCCATCTACGGTGAGTTGTGATATGGTCACATGTCATCCCCTGTTTAAAGGGGTGATCCTCATTTTACACGCCCCTTCCAATGTCCGCAAAGGCTCATATCCATAAATTTATCTTTGAGCATCATCACAGTGGGTCAGATTGAGATAGTAGAATATCTTGTTTTCTTGAGCTAGGAGTTACTTTTCTAAAAGATAGAAATGTGCACCAGGGATAGGAAGTTTGTTGATTGTACTGGCGCTCAAGCTCTGCTAGCAGCTTCTGCTGTGAACTATGTATAGAACCGATGCCCTCATTTGCTTTGCTTTCTCGTTGTACTGTCCCTCGATACTCAGCTGATTAATACATGGAGGATTTAGAGAGAAATAATTGTAACCAGTGGGATTGGTAGTGATTTTTTTTTTCAGTTCTATGTGCCTTCAGGTTTTGTAACAAGAAATTATAGCATCCTTTGATTTTTATTATTTTTTTATTTTTCATTTTAGAGAGAAACATTCTAATAATGTCTTGGTCATCTACAACTGCAATATTTTGCTGTGTCATTTAGATGATCAATTTCACCATTATTGAAGGGGTCTATAAGTTTTTGAGAACATTTTTTTGTGTCCATTTGAGCTACATGTTTCTATTTATTTGCATTATTGTTTAAATTTGTTTTCCAGATGGAAAAGTTGGTGTGTAGCACAACTGATAATGCATGTAGTCTAAACAGAGCATTTGACAAGAATGTAGAAAACAGACAATAATACCTAGATGAGAAACGAGCAGTTACGAAACTTTCCATGATACCATGTCGCTGCTCCCTTACCTTTGCTGTAGGTTACTGTGTACATTGTTTGCTTGTTGGTTTTCAATTTGCTATCACATTCCAAATCTGTTGTATGCAAAATCATTTTTTTTTGTTCAAGTTTGAGGCAAAAATGAACTAAGCTTATCTGCACTAAGCTGACACTAAACTGAGCGAAGTATTAATCGTCTTTTCATTTCATTCCACAAACTTTCAGTTGACGAGGGCGCCATTCTTGACGTCCAGTTCAGTGAGTTCTACCACACTCCGCCCAGCGGCTTTGACAAGATCATGTTCGAGCAGTCGTTATTATGACGCCCTTGCCCATACCACAGGTCTCACACCTCCTTCTCCTGCCATTCAACTGCTGAAAATGGTCACCATCTTTGTTTACCCTCTGAATATTTGTTTGGAAAAGTTGGGTGCTAGAGCAGACAAGAAATTCGCACACCAACAAAAAGAGTAAACAATATAAAACAAAAACTATTATTTATGAATTGAGTACTGTTAGCAATGCTGCACAAATTTAAAAACAGTAAATTCAAATTAAGTATATGATGCATCACGCGCTACCCAGGGGACCGTAGTACCGCGGGGTACCACGTTGTGTAGCGCCATCCCACACTCGAGGACAGCCGCAGAGAAATGCATGCACTGTGTGTGCGTGTACATAGACCTAGTCATTCCCATGTCACTGCATGTTCAGTTATGCATGCATGGCACGCTGTGCTATCAATAGTGTGTGCTTCAGTGCAGTGCAGTGCAGTGGCTAGCGCGCGCTAGCTCCAGCACCAAAATAGTTTCCTCTTTTTGGCAACCCAGGGTACAACCTTTTTTCAAAAAAAAACTAATTCAACAAAATGGCTGATTTTTATTTGGTACCCCGGGATACCATTTATGTCATCATATACTGAGTAGCATGAGTAAAGAAAGGACTTCTGTTGAAGATATAAATCATTATCAAGTACTGAAGTTGTCAGAGTAAGTGTAATAACAGTCTTACTTACAGCAACAAAACAACGAAGACAGTGACATGTCATTCTTGTAGGAGATATTGTGTTAAACTTAATGATGCCAGAAAGTAGGCGAAAGTATTGTTTTGAATAGTGACAATTACTGTAGCATTGTCCAAACTGGAGTCTGACAGATAATCTCAAATGTTGCTATTCAAGCAAAGACACCGCTACAAGACCTCCCTCTTCTAAAAAAAACAAAACAAAACAAAACATTGATATACATGTATGCCACCTATTTGTCTCAAAAAGCCCTAAGTATTTTTTTTCTAGCAAAACAGACTGAACAGTGTGATATCATTTCACAACTGTAAAAGCAAGTGAGCTAAATGTAGCAAGGGCTTGATAAGAGACTAGATTGTGGGTGTACTATAGAACCCATATATCATCTGTAAATAAGTGACATCATTCTAGGCATTAATTCTGATTTACAGGCCGACCTTTCAGAGCTCTAAAACACTGATTGTGTTTGTAGAATACCAACTGGAAGTTATGTGACTGTTGTAGTTGTTTTGGGGTTTTTTTTTATTAAAGGTTCTCACTGCAAATTACATAGGGAGTCTTATCAGTCAATTATTAAAACATTTGATAATGTTTGTTAATATATAGCTGTCAAGATCAGCAACAAATATTCAAAATGGTATTATACGTATAATATGTCTGTATTATCACACACACATACACAAATTTTTATTTCATATCTGTATGATCTGATATGGTGTGGCATGAAAAAGTACAGATTATGCATTGTATTGTTTGTGTTTATGGAAACGACAGTAATTGTAAACAGTCTCAATAGACTGGGTGCTGATAAAGGTTAAAATTTCTTTCTTTTTTGGTTTAATATGTAAATATTGATAAGAAAGGAACACCAGGTGGTTAAGAAGTATTGTTGTAAATATGGCTAAGGTAATCATCCTTGGGACGTATTCCTGAGGTGGAAAAAGCTTTATGTTCCAGCACCTTTTTGTTTGCCAGCACAAAAAGGGTGAATTGATGTTGTTATTTAAGACATAACATATTACTAATGCAGAGAATTCTTGTGCAATATACAGCATTAAAGTGTTATGCTAGATGTACATTTATGTGTTGTTTTAGGAATAGGTGCTTGACAGTATTATGAGCCAGTTAAAGTGTGTTGTTCACGTGAGCACTGTACATGTATATGTTCAGCCGACGAAATGTCAAGGTGTATGTCTGTATTGTTGTAGGATTCCAATTTTTGTATAGCTGTGTCCCAGCTCTAAAAAATACTTCTGTAATCTACTTGTATTTTTGAAGCCCTGATGAAGGAATTCTATCCTTTTCAAAATGTGATATGTTTAATCTCTATGAGCATCTTAATCTTCTTAAGGTATTAATCTCGAACTGCCCTTTTTATCACATTATTCACTGAATTGCCTGAAACTGCCCTCACCCCCACACTCGGCTCTGACGTGACATGATCTGATCAATTATATGCCATTCATGCTGATTACTGGGATAGCTGATGATATATGTGGAAATTCATGTGTATGTGTTTCAGTCAATTGTCATACGAGTATGTGGCTAACTGTTAGCTCCATAGAGTAGGAAACTCAAATAATTCATCTTAGTTATGACTGTATTTTAAATGTATTCTTCTTTTTAAAGGTCCACATTACTCGCATGCTGCCTATAAATGGGTGATAAAAGCTTCAAAATAATCACCAAACTTTTAAATGCTATTTATGTAATCATATTTTTTTTTTCACTACTTCTTTTCACTACATGTACTACCCTCATCCTACATCATCTGAAAATAAATACGGTCTCAGACATTACTGCATGTGCCAGATTTAGCATTGCCAGGTATTCAAGTCTCGAATGGCATATGAGACATTTTATTTTATGCTTATTCTGCATTGTTTTATGAAGTACATTGTGTTGTAAAGCTCTCTGAGTACCATGATGTTGTGGAAAAATGCTACATGACAAAATCAAGTATGATCATTATTACGGTGTATTGTTTTAAGGATCATTATTTCATCTGAGTATCTTGATACAGTGGAAACATGCTTCATGACAAAAAGAAATGTAATCATTATTATTCATTTTAGGGTCATTATCAAAATACATAACTCACATGTTTCAGCCACCCTAGTCTTGAGTTATTTAGATTTCAAGAAATTGGCAACTTCAAACTTTGGCTAATAAGTCTGTTCTGCATGTTTGTGATATTTACAGATCTTACAGTGTAAAAGACACATCAAGGTTTTGGCTGGCGAGTCATTGTCTGTATGTACATAATTATAGCTCCTAACACTTATAGAGATATGTTATGGTATTAGTAGATATATATCAGTTTTATGTATTATTTTTGTACCTCACTTTTTAGAGAGTTATATACATATATGATTTTGATGACAAAAGTACTAATGCAAGATGATAAAACAGTGTTCCTGAAATGATGGATGTGTACATGCTCATTAAAGAACTGGCTGCAGAATCTACATTTAGGAATGTTCTCTAAATACTGCCAGTAGAGAAAGTTGAATGACGCTTACATGCAATTGTAGATTATAGTGGCATGTTTTAAGTTGATATTTTGCACTTAAATGGTGCAGTCCTTGGACACCAGTAATATCCCCTCCACTCCCCCCCCCCCCCAGTACGAGGAAAAACAAAGCAAAAACATGAATCATTCTTGTCCTTCTTCAGCAAGGAGAGAAAATTGTTGTTGTTTTTTTCCTCTAGTTGACATCATACAGTAACAAAAGTGTACATTGTACCCTGTAGGAGCATGCTTACTTCTTGTTGCATTCTTCTGCTGTCCCAAAATTAGGGTCAGGCATCAAGCCTTTTTGTGCCGAGGAGTCCAATGTGCACAAATTTCACACACTTACCTATTGACCGATTCGGGTTCGTTGAGGGCAGCAGACATTTTATGGCACTGGGCACAGCCATGAGCTCAAATTGCGGTGTCTCAGTCGACCCCCCCCCCCCCCCCCCCCGCTCTCCCCCACCCCCAGGGCAACATGTTTATCGCGCACTTGTAACAAAGGTTCGCGCACTAAGCAAGCATTCGCGCACTCGGTACGAGACGCCCATTGGCTAAAGCAACCATGCATCAGTTTTTCATTCTGCGCGCATGCTAATGTAGGGAGAGGGGTGGGGAGTGGGAAGGGGGGGTCGGCTAAGACACCGCAGTAATGGCGCTGCCCATGCCAAAAATACACATAGCGCATCACAGAATCAGTCAATAGACAGGAGATTAATCTGGTATGCATAGGGTTAAAGGTTAATAAAATCGGAGTGAGGCAATTTCATGCCACGTTCAGGGTGATGTTGATGTGTAGGGGGAAAAACGGACATAATGGTAGACATTTTGCTCAAGTTGGACATAACACAAGAAAGTGAAGGGATTTTCTTTTCACCATTCAGCAATATTGGTTGTGACCACATATACTACTTGAAGAGTTGATGGTATTGTCACATTACAATTCTCCCTGTGTTATGTACAAAAGTGTACCATAAAACATATGCTTTTTGTCAATAACTCAAAATGGTGCAACTCCTTCTCTGTGAAAGTCATTATTTATTGGTTATTACAAAGTTGCAATGATTTTTTTTTATGTGAAGGATATGTCTCATTCTTTGTAATGTCAGTTCCAAGGAGGGAAATTACACATTTTATGCACATTTGAGATTTGTGAGGTAATAACATAATCACTCCTGTAAATTGCATGTGTGGTTGCAACCAAGATAAAATGTTCTGAAAAACCATATGAAAACTCTGAAATTCCTCACTTGTCTTGTTTTCTGCCCAATTTAAGTGAAATTAGCCGTGGTCTACTTGTTTGCTTTTACTCTGCATATCACTGAAGTCAACTTAAACTTTGAATGGAGAGATTTTCTGCATGGGAGCTGTTTGTGCCAAAAATCACACTACACGCCTCTTGATGTACAGACTCCCATTTCTTGTGTAGGTGCTCAATGTGGCGTACTCCCTCTAGTGGTAGATATATTAAAGTCAACTGCATTGAATGTGTGCTGGTTAGGCACTCTGCATCCACCAACTGATTGCTTAATGACAATTGAAGGTACTTTACAACAGACACCAAATGATGTGTATTATCAAATACAGAGCGCTCCCGTTATAACGAACATGGATATAACAAAATTCTTGTTACAATGAAGTAAAAATTCAGGTCCCCAAATTTTCATGTGTACATCTTTATACCCTTTACTGCTCAGCTATAAGAAAAATTTGATATAATGAAAGAAAACTGCTGGTCCCGAGGACTTCGTTATAACAGGAGTCGCCTGTGTGTTTGAATGGTAGGCACCCACTTTATATGCAATACTATACTTTTTTATGTCTGTTGAAATATGTGCAATGGAGCATGAGACAAAGAACCTGTTTGTTTTTCAAACAGTTGAGTTTTTCCAAAGTTTTTACTGGTCTTGCAATTCATTGTTGTGTATACCTCTGGTTTGGGATTTTAATTTTCTTTCAATTTATTTGGTTTCAGCAGTAGTAAACTTTATCCCCAACACATGAACAAGACATTGTGATGTCATGAAATGTAAGACATAAGATTAGAATCTGTTTACCAAATATGGAGTGACTCAGTAGATTAAATCTTGCCAAGCTCTCAATGACCAAACATTAGATCAGGTCGGTGTTTGTATTGTTGAATGTTGCCAGTGCATATAATTAAAAGACAACATAGAGTGGTGCTGGTTAATAAAGTCCCCATGTAAACTGAAATTTTGGTGTCGGTCATTTCATGCTGTAGATGAAGTTGTTGGGGTTCTCTCCATGAAAGTTTGGGAGTGCTTACTGAGAATGTGTCTCATAATTGTTCATTAACATACATTTGCACAAACGTACACACACACACACACACACACACACACGTATATATACGTATATAGCTATATATGTATATATACATACATACATATTATATACAATGAAACTCCATGAAATACATTGTTTTAACGAATTTTCGCCCTAGGGCTTTGTCAAGTCAACGATTTACTTGACAAAGCCCTATGGGTGAAAATTTGTTAAAACAACACCTTTCACAGAGTTTCTTTAATTTCTACTGTTAACCTTTTGCTGTTATTCACATATATGTAATTATGAGAGAGAAAGAGAGAGAGGAACCTCGCTATAATGAGAACTAAGCCGTGACAATGACATTGTTGTAAGAATGTTTTGTTATATGAATATCTAACATTTTTATAACGAGGTTTCACAGCGTATATAAATAAGATATGAATTCCAATGAGGAAATGCCGTCTTGACATGAACACAGTCAATGGACCATGACTCGGCCGTGGTCTGTCAGCAATAAAGTGATTCTGATCGTGTATATTTTATAGCGTACATAAAACAGAGGATGAGAGGCAGAGGTCGGTAATGCATTATTCAAGGCTCAAAATTGGCGGAGGTCCGGGACTACTGAGAATTGATGTTGGGCCACCAAATTTTCAAAAGGCATATCTTTTGGTGGGTGACACGACATGTGCTCCTGCGACAGTTTCTCTGGTCTTATTTTCTCCAAGAACTTAGGGTTAGGGTTATAGGCTGTGATTGGGTTTAAGATTTGATTTGATGTGATGATTAGGATTAAGCTTATGTTTGTGACTAGAATTTATGTTTGTCTTAACGTGCAGATATTTAATGGGAGCAATTGTGGCAGAAGCAAATGTCATGGAACCCTTTTGGTGGCCCAATAAGGCAACTAGGATTCAAAATACAGAGCTATGTTTCCTTTTAATAAGCGACACTACACTTCTTTTTCGGGCCACCAACACTAATGTTTTCAAATGAAATGAATTAATATCCCGAACGGGCATTCGAAAGGACCATTAGAGAAAATTCGTACCCTGCATTATCAATGTCCAACGTATCTTAGCAATGTGCCAAATTTTCGACGCATTACGTGTCTTCTAGCCTTCGGGGGTAGCAGACAATGTTTCAGAAACAGTGTTCCTATAATGATGGGTAATAGACACATACTCTTGAAAATATCTGCGGCAGAATATGTATTTTTTCGCATACATTCAGGAATTAGCCAGTTCGTAGATCCACTTTGCGCATGAGCAAGAAAAGGTCATCTGTGATAACGGGCGTGTTAGCTTTTGATTTCATTGAGACGAACATCTGAGATGTAACAATTATTATTTATGTAATACTTGTAAAGGGTGCGTGCCAGTACATCCACCTAACACCACCAGTGTGTTTAGTGTAGCCTATAGTATTTAGCAATAATAATTAAGATATACTTAGTAAATACTTGGAATAGCCTTTGTGCAGAAGCTGTTGAGGCAACATCAGTAAACAGCTTTAAGTCTAAGCTCAATGATCACTGGAAGCAGAAACATAACAAATTTTATCCAGATTGCTAAAACTGATCATCCCATGGATACATCACATTGAACTCCTCAGGCTCAGGATTGAATCCTTTGAATGGCCCTCTACAAGTTTTCAACTTACTGGGCGTCATCGTAGGTAATTCAGATAAGAACCATTTCGTTAATACATTCAATAATTCAAAACAATGAAATGAATGCTTCTCCAAGTGTTGATTAATCACCTGTTTTACGCAAAATCATTCTTTGATTGAACATGGATACCGTAAATTGTTACGTCTGGCAAGCTCGCACATTATCTCGCTTTGGAAATAGATGAAGTGCCTTACCAACATGCAGAAAAAGGGGGTCATTTGGGAAATGTGCACGTACAGATTGTACAGACATTAATATACAAACACAGCGACTAATACTTAACAAGAGTAATGTCATATACCTTGTTATTTAGATAAGAATTTTCATGCCCATGCATATGATACCAAAAATGATACATGAAATATTGTTATTATTATCATTATTTTGAGCAAAGATGATTTCACTTAACTAATCACTCACATGAATTTCATTTTCAAATCTACATCATCATCGTCACCATTATCATCATCAAAGACAGATGATCAGAGTATTCATCATGGCCAACCCAGCCTCTTTTAAAAGTGTCCCCCCCCCTCCCCCCTCCCTCTTTCCTTCCCCCTCCATTTCTCCCATCCCCACCCCCTCTTTCTTCTCATCCCTCCGCGCCCTCCCGTCCATTGTCCCCTTCATCCAAACACTCATCCATCTTGGCCTCTCCATTTCTCGGATTTTGGATCGTTGGCATAATCCGTCTCGAAGTCTGGTGGATTTTCGACTGCCTTCCCGCCTCACGCCGCGCCCCGTGTCATTGACCTCTGAAGAGGATGATACTTTACTCGCCAGCATCTAACAGTTTCAGCAACAGATTGATCATTGATGTGGTATAAGAGCTCGTTTTCTCGATTGGTAGGTCATGCCGTGACGTCACAGTGCTGTGGATGTGCGATGAACGAATACTAGCAGTAGCAGTTTCACAACATTTCGATCATTCTTCGTCAGGCTGTGCTTTCAACTCTGCGTATTGGAGCAGTGAGAGCGCAAGATTTTCCCGCCACAGTTCGATGAGTTTAGGAGAACACTTTTGCGATAGAACTCGATTTTGCACAAGGGCCATTCTAGTGGTATTATCTACAACGACGGAAGGTGATTTTTGTACAATTTAACGGAGAAACGCCGTTTTGCCACAAACACTTTGATGAGTCAATACTGTACCATGATTTGTTAGCAGAAGGTCTAAAGTGATTCTGATTGTGTGACTGACAGTGACTGAATATTCATTTCTTCTCTTTTTTTTTCGCCACCTTGCTTCTAGACACCTTTCTCATTTACCTGAACACTGCTGAATGAAATCTATGCTGCTGATCAAGATTTCGTTGTTCAACCTTCTATTTGATTTCATTTTATCGAGAGGAGACAAGTTCTTATAGTTTTTAGGGTTTTTTTCGCTGTCAGCAGTACTGGCTGTCAGACATTCAGCGATTCGTACTGACATTGTGCGGACATAACTTCTATTTTTTTTTTTTTTTTTTTTTTTTTTTTTGTTGTTGCAGTGAGCAGAATTGCTGGTTTCCGGGCACATTTTCGACCGCCAAAATGAAATCAGAAACGTATCGATGTGAAGAATGCAACTATTCGACACCACGACGTACGAACTTGAGGCGGCATGCAGAAACCATGCACAGCCGAGCCAGTCCCGACAGCAATTTGGAGTGCTGCGGGGAAAAATTCTTGACCAAGGCGGCGCTCCGCTTTCACGTTCGTGAGGCGCATCTCTTCGGATACACATGCGTGGAATGCGGGCGCGTCTTCTGTCGCAGAGCTTTGCTGAAGCGACACGTGAGTGTTCATTCGGGTGCCAAGGAGTTTGAATGCGCGTACTGTCACTACGCGACGAGTTACAAAAGCAACCTAGGGCGACATATGCGCGTACACAGTTCAGCAGTTTGGCGTCGAGAAAGCGACAATCATGACAACGACAACAAAAGACAGAAGCAGCAGGACACTGAATTATCCTCGACAGAGTTAAGCTTGAAAAAAGAAACCTTTTCAAAACGATCGAGCTATTCACAAAGCTCATATTTCCCACCGTTTCGTTCGCCCCGTGATACCCCGGCACCTGCCCGCACTCCATCATCCTTTATGTCGCTGACACCAGTCTACTTTAAGTCGACAGCGTCTGCGAAAGTGAGCCGTCAGTATTCCCTCTTCATACCGTACCATCTAAACCTACCTTTATTGGGACCATCGTCTCCATTCTTCACAACATTGTGGCAGACATCGACTTCATCATCATCACCGTCATCCCTATCGTCATCACCGCCATCCTCGTCATCATCCCCATCATCGTCGTCACCAGCCGTTTCGCCGGTGCCGCTGATCCCTGCAAAGGACAACAACCCGGCGGATTTTTCGTCAGAAGATGTAAAGTCAGCCGAGACAATAAGCCATGTGTCTAATTCGTCAATGCCCTTGAAGTCCCCATCGTCCATTCACACCAATTCGTCTTCGGTATCATCATCACCCTCTTCCTCGCTGTCAGATTCTCGATCACTATCTCCTCCGCCGTTATCGAAACCACCTTGTATGTCATTCAGCGGAGACTATTCCAGAGACACCAAACTGCCGTCGAAAAAGAGGATGATTGCCACGCCATTTCGATGTCGAGTGTGTCGTCTCCGGTGGTCAACAGAACAAGAACTCATAAGTCACAAGTGCGATGCTCTCTACTATCAACATTTAGAAAAATAATTCGATGGTTAATGTTGTCACGGTATGTTGCACGGTATGTTGTTGGAATATATATAGAGGACTTTAATATGCAGTGCGAACGCAGTGTAAAGAAGTCATTCAGAACGGGCAATTTTCTCCGTCATATCAGATACTTTGCTACACCAGTAGCAACAACAAGATAAACAACAAATGACTTTGTTCCATTGAGACCAAGGCATTTTTTATTTCGATTTTAACACACATTCCGTTGTATACATCAGAACTCCTGGTGTAGCCTACTGAGGATCCACTTAATGTCTGAAACGAAGTTGAACCTAAGGGATCTTCAATTACAGAAAGTGTATGTTATGAGGCAATCCTGTAAATAGAAATCGTGCATTATGCAAACGAACAATTTTCTTAAAGTTAACGACGAACGTCTTTTTTCAGAAGATGAAAGTAGAGAAAGGTGAGCGTGCATATGGGAGCGTTGAAGATATTTTCAGTAAACGTGAAAAGGTCATGGAGAAACATGCTAGAATACAACACCGAGTGCAACGAAAAAATTAGTACTAATAATTGTTCTTACTGTCACTTGTACTACTGCTATTGTTCGATGGTGATTACCATTGTCATATTAACAATGATATACAGTATAGAAGTTATGATGATGATTACGGCAGGTAGTGAAAGATATTAAAAAGAAGTGAAGTAAGATTTACCGGCAATTAAGAATCGAAGTTCTTTGATTTGTGATGCAAGTATCAATTAATATACAGAGGAGTGACGTATATAGAACAACAAATGAAGAAACTATGCCATGCAATGCAAGATAATCCAGATGAAGACAACATTGTCTGAAATTTCGTGGAACGACATTGATATTATTTCTTTCTTTTTTTCAGTAAGGTTTGATAACTTTTGACATGTCGTGACTGTACAAACACAGAGAGACACGTATATTCACCGGTTAATTTTGAAATCTTGAAGTCATCGACAATGTCAAACCCTCACTGTCAAATTTGATACAAGCAGATGGAAATGTCATAATATTAACTTTTTATACCTACCTGCCTTCGGTGTCAGTGAAAATAATCATCTTCCATACAGAACATACAATATTCACTGAAATTGACGACGAAGGTAACTCTACTGGAAGTGGTATGATATAAAATGGTGTGATTTTGTTGACAAGACTCTTAAATTGTAAACAAGACATCCTTTGTTCGAGTCCAGCCTGACAAGTTGCTAAGCTTTTTCCTCTCACAGGTTTACTAAAGGATATTAACAAAGCTGGAGTTTTATACGAATGACGGAGCGTCTGAAAATGCAATACTCTCACAGTTCACTGTCCTGTTTGTTTTACAGTACTCTTATAATCAAAGTTGATTTGTTGAATTGTATCGATAAGGATTACCATCCAATGATTTACAATTAGCGGAATTTAGCACAAGCAGATTTAATTGATTAGCAAGCACTGCAAGACCGTAAATGTCTATGAGAAGAACTTTGAACAGGTACTGGTAAGCATAGGGTAAAGAGACATTCAGGAGCTGCAATTAAATACAAACCATATTACATGTACTGTGTATGAAAAAGAAATACCAAGCAAACAAACTGATACTGTATGCAATGTATCAAGACATGGATATAATTGGATGTTGATTTGCATGGCTCAAAGATCACGCTCATCAAATTTCATTTGTAGATGTAGCAGCCGACTTGTAAGAATGGAAGAAAATGAAATGCAAATGAAATATAAATCAATATCTTTGCGAAACATCATTGTATTCGATATGATAAGTCAGCGACAAAGAAGGAAAATACATTCTTGATATTTCATATTCAAAATATAAGAGGTGCATATGTATATCATGTTAAGCGAAGTAGTAATCATTGCATATGTTTTCACCCAAATGACAATATCCATATGCTGCTGGAATTATGCAAACATCTTTGTTTCTGTCGTTAGATACGCAAGACATGTTTGATATTCAATAATTGTATGTCTTTTCTCCTAATACTTCAATGTGGTTCTCTTTTCTCTCTCTCGGATTCTCTCTCTCTCTCTCTCTCTCTCTCTCTCTCGGATTATCTCTCCCCTCCAACTTTCGTAATTCTCTGTCCCATTCTCCTCCCCCCCCCCCATTTCTCACTGATGACATTCCTATCTTGTCAGATATATCCAACATACAACATGCATTTCTGCACAGACGCTGTGTAGTTCATATAAAATGATAATGGTTTATTTATGATTACTTTCAAATGTAAGGACGAAGAGTATTAAATATATGAAAACACCAAAAAAATTAAGATCTCGAAAATATTTTGCAACGCCAATTGCGGATTGTGTGCAGCTGTACAATGTCTGCTTATCATGCTGCTCCATTCTTATATTTCTCGTTGTATGTCGGTGATGTTATTTAATTCATTTGTTGCCTACATTTTGAAGTTTGTTTGCACTGGTTACATTGGGAGGTATACTCATGCGGTTGCAATTTACTACAAGCGTAAGCACAGTAAATGTAATATGATAATCATACAGATTTAATCCATTGTATATTATAATAATTATGTCAAAATGGAATTCAAACATAAATACAGTACTCGACTTCAAACCAAATCTTGAGTTTACCAGCAGGATAAAGTTGAATACTAGTCTTGTATGAGTTGTAATATAACTATAATCACAACAGTGATATACGAATTTCTCTGATTCTTCTTAAAAAATAATAAATGCATAATGAATGCCGTTTCTAAGAACACGGAAAAGAGACTGTTTACGGGTGTGTGGGATATAAAAAATAATATGAGAAATGGAAGAGTGAAATAGAAATAGAAATGTATTCTTACAAAGAGTAGAAACTTAAAGGAGACCTCCGGGTGATTCTCAGATTTTTACATTTGTACATCTGTGAATTAGTTATACTGAGGACAGAGTTTCAGAATTTGTGATAATTGGGATGAAGAATAAGAATATTTTCAAAAAATAGAACAAATTGCAATGAACAAGGATGATGACATGGCAGAGTCACCATAAGAATGCATGAGTTGGGGCTCAAGGAAACAGAACAAAAGAATAAGGCATGCATAGATTATAGACAGGTGAACTCGCGAGCAAGCGGTATTGTCATGGACTTACACTGCTATCATTTCTGAAATATCATCCTTGTTCAGTGTAATTTGTTTAAGGTTTTTCAAAGTTTTGTTTCTCTGTTCAAGAACCGCAATAAATCCCACAAATCTATATATACAGGGAGTTGTCGATTTATGTACTACATGATGTGAAATTATGAAAATCGTCTGGAATGTCCCTTTAAACCAACTGCTGTCACTCCCTATGCAGTGTTTGTGAAGAGGAAAATTTTGCTATGCCAAATCCAAATCTTTGAAGAGGAAATTCAGTCCAAATATAAGTTAGTCTGATAAAATAGAGTAAAATTTTACCAGTTCAACGGTAAAATTTTGACTGAAATCAGATGAAAATTAAGGAAGTTATGAAAACTTGAAGTTTTGATAATTTCTCCAAAGCAGTTCTTGTACAGTGGGTATGAATAAGAAAATGAGTGAGCTAACCATGTCATACCCTCACAATTTTCCATTGATCGTGTTCAAAAAAAAAAAATAATGACGAAAATTCAATGTTTCTGTCATTGAAGTCTGAAACATGACGTAATTCCTGGTTGAATAACTTCAGAATAGTGATCAGATAGATATATGCGGATTCGGGTCTCGGGCATAATTGCACTTGAATGAAAAACTGGAAATAGTACAAACTATAAATTTTATGGTAAATTGTGAGTTAATGTTATGCTCACTTTGTCATTTGCATATTTATATTGACTGTACAAGAACCTTTTCCCAAAAAATAGCGAAAATTCAAAATGCCATAACTTCCTTATTTTTCATCCGATTTCGATCAAATTTATATCGTTAAACTCGTAATATTTTACTCTTTCTTATCAGACTAACTTATATTTGGACTGGATTTCCCCTCTAAGTACAGCCTTAATTTCATTCCATAGAATTCCATAGAATACGTGTCAGATGCGTCATTCTGACAAGAGTGCGTTTGTATAGGGCTTCCGTATCGATTTCTGTGTGTTATTTGTTTTATACGTCACGCTTCTCTCTCATTGCGTTTAATCCAGGCTTATAATGCTTCAATGAAGATATCGGGACAACTCCCAAAATTCAATTTGCATTGATGAAAAAAAAAAAAGAAGATTAATGTATGATAAATTATGTTTACTTATCTCTATTAAAATTGCGAAAACATTTAATGAGCTCTCGTAAAATCCTTTCGATCGTCGTTGTGATTCTTGTCTTTGTATAGTAATGAATTCCTGATTATATATATATATTTTTTTTTTCATTTATTCATTTATTTATTTATATTTATATATATCCAATCAATCAATCAATCATGAATCAATCTACCCATAACCACTTGGGTCGCTGGGGAACATGATCAAGATGTAGGAGTTGTTCTTCAGGCCGTCCGGTGGCAGCTGTCATGAGAAGATCCGGCATCGTCATCCCGGTCCAATCGTTTATATTTTTCAATATATGTGTTATGTGTTATGTGTTATGTGTTGTGTGTGTGTGTGTGTGTGTGTGTGTGTGTGTGTGTGTGTGTGCGTGTGTGAGTGTGTGTGTGTATGTGTGTGTGCGTGAATTGTGGAGGGAAGGGGAGGATAGGAGGCTATCGATGTGCTGGAGCGAGGGGATGGAGATGTTCGGACTTTGGGATGGGGGGGGGGGGGGGGGAGGGGAGGAATGACAGACGTCATGCCTAGATAGCAATGGGCGGATTGAACGAGGGAGGGGAGATGTGAGTATGGAGGATTTTTAGCTGTAGAATAGTTGTAAAGGTAGAACTTGAAGGCAAAGGGGAAGGTAGTAAGGGAGAATTATTTTTCTGATAGGTTGCTGATTTTAAATATAATATACTTCCGTTTTTTATGTAGGTAATTTTGCTGTATATACTATTTTCATTTCATTTGTTTTATTGAAAAAAGAAATCAAAATTATGTGTGTTTTCAGTCATTACCTTGTTAATTTTTTATTTCACAGTGGGGAAATATTACATATTATAAGGGAACTTTTTCTTCTTGTTACGACATAGAGTTAATACTAAATTTCACCGGTGGTTTTTTTTTTTTCAGTTGTTTGAATGGAAGTGAATAAATACTACTGGGGAGAAAGGTGTGTTTAATTAATCCAATGACTACAGACACGGGAAAGCCACGTGAGGACGAGTGCTCTGAGGTAGCAAACAAGAGCACATAAGCTCTAATCATCACATTGCTCGGTTCATTCGTCTGGGGACAGGATACATTACCAACAATGCTCCTTCTTGACGCGGATGGAACAGGTACCTCTCAATTATGATATAAAAACAAAAGCATGATCTATCCCGGGGAAAGAGAGTCACATCATATCAATCATTGTTTGTCTGTTAGTTTGTTTTAATCATCATTACAATGGCATTGCTATAAACATGATGATAATGATATTGATGACAATGTTCACTGCAACAACCTTATTAATGATAAAGATTAAAAGAAAAGAAATAAAAAGAAAGCAATATCATTCTTATCATCATTAGTACATTATCTTGGTCATAATCATCTTCTAGTAATACTATCATCATCAAAACTACCGCTGTTTTCAATCATTACTGTCTACAGTCATCCACCTTATTCAGCAAGATACGAGAATACATAAGGTTCTTTAATCCGAAAATAGAAAAAGAAAAGAAAAAAAGAAAGAAAGGAAAGAAGGTGCGAGTAACGAAACTTCGGAATTACGAACCTTTTTGTTTTCGGATTAATGAACCTCCGGAATAACCAACCTTTTTTTCGTTAATGAATTTTGAGATTAACGATCCTTCGGTATAACGGACCTTCCGAATAACGAACTGTAACCAACTTATTTCGCAACTACAAGCCCTTTTCACAAAAATCATTATTGCTTGAATTGGATATCACAGCAATGGTTTACCGAAAAAAAGAAAAGCTGTGATATTCATCATTTTGTAAGAATATTAAGTGTATACTTTTTTGAAGGTCAACAAATTATCGTTCCTTTGTCTAGTTTTCACATATTGTTGCAACGGAGTGATTCTCTAAGACGGAACAAAACTGATGTGTAGGCCTACTTAAATTTTTAGCCTCTATACCCCGATTAAAAAAAAAATAACAGGTCGAAACGCAGTGGTTGATCAATATTTGTCTTGCCTCATTTTCATGAGCTTTGCTGTTCTGGTAGCTGAATTAAAAAACAGGGGGGGGGGAGCAATGATGCCAAAGTTAAACCAAGTTCCAGTCCTATACAAAAATATGGTCCAAGTGTTTGATATCTTCAAGGAAAAAAAAAACAAGAAGAAATTCCTTGTGAACTCTGCAAAATATAGGGACCATTACTTGCTAAACAGGTCGATTAATATCAAGGAAGTTAAACCAATTGAACGTAGCTGTATGATCGAACAATTAATCATATCAATTAATCAAATCAATCATCTGGAGACCAATACAGTCGAGTATATTGATCAAGTAAGTTTGAAGTCGAGTTTCGAAACTCCTCAAATGTCTTCTGTGAAAAGATATATTACAGTTGTTTGTTTGTTTGTTCGCTTGCTTTTCAATGGAATTCCTGACAGGAGACCGAGAGGGATTGGGGGGGGGGGGGGGAGCTAGGGCGACTGAGATAGAAAAGTTTCCATAAGAAGTGAACTACAGTGACACTTTGACGGATGGAACTCAAGTTTATGGCAGTGAGATTTATTTCTCGTTGATGTCATCAATGTATACAGACCATTATCACGTGGAAAAAAAAAGAGAAAGTCTGCCACCATATACGGAAGCGATTGGATCCATTATATGGGCAAAGATAAAATGATGATCACAGTGTACACGAAAGATGCCAAGTGAGAAAGGGAGGCGTATCTTCAGAGATTGTGCTCTAAATCGTGTGATAATATACCTGCTCGAGTTACAATTGCGATAGATTTCAGCCACTCTCTAACCTCCCAGTCATTCTGTTTCTCTTTCAATGTTTTTTGTTTTGTAAATTTTTGCTTGCCTTTAGATTTCCCTCCGTCTCACTGCTGTTTGATTTACCTCAAAGCTTGTCTGAAGACCCAAATGCCTTTCGTTTTCGTCCCCAGATCTCCGGGCGGGATTGTGTGATGGTTTCTCGCGCCTCGTTTGGGGGAATCGGAATGACCCACTTTTACGCGAAGCGGCGTCCGTTTGTGTCATTATGTCATCAATAAGCCAGCACACTTCTTTCGCGACAATGTCGTTAAGGGTCCCTTGGCCGAGCAAAGGCGGGTCCTTTTTTCCTCGTGCTTTTTCCCTCTTCTCGCTCTTCCCCTCTCTCCTCTCTTTCTCCATCCCTCTTTTCTCCATTCGCATCAGTGTGCCTCCGAGTTGCAGAAAGCGCGGGATGATGCGATCGGCTGCCATCGCTTCTAAGCTAATTCTAATCAAACACATTATAGCGCGGGAATTGCATCAAACGCACCGCTTGAATCATCATCACCGCCCGAGCAAGAGGAACCGCCACTGTCTGCCGGAGTATACGGGGTGATTAATGGCGATTTATCCTTAACATCCTCTTAAGAAGGGGGTCGCTAAATTCCTCCCGATACCAGCTCGAGGACATGCCTATAAAAGCGAGAGTGATAATGCTAAAGATGGTGCACATTGCGAGTTTCTATGAACATCCTTTTCAATGGCGTTCCATCAAGAGCCCTTCAAAACAAGTATACGGTATAAGGACAAAAATACGCGCGTGTTCATAAAAGACGATACCAAGGTGTTTATCCTTTCCAGGACCACAACCAAACCTGTCAACCTGTACCTACAAAACTGGTGGTAGGCCTAACTGGTTGATGATGCTGTCCTGCACTGACTCTCAGTCATCTGTAACACCCCTAGCCTAATTTGTCGGTCCTTTGCTATTTATGCTCGTTTGCTGCTATTTATTGCACGTCAGCCAAGATCGTTAAGATGTACATGACGTATATGGTCAGTTGTTTTGGTGGGATGGAAGCATATGAGTATGAAAAGAGAAGGAAATAAACGAATTGGTTGGTGCAGTTTTCACGTCATATAGTGCTGCAATGAGAAATTGATTAGTCTTCTCATAGCTGAGAAATGGAAACATGAAGCTTTCAACTGGAGATAAGATATCTAGATCACAGCGGCGTCGATTTATCATCGCGGGACGGGAGAGCGGGGCGGGTTGAGAAATAGGCGGAACAGAATCTTTAAAACACACATAATGTCAGGCGAGACAAGAGTTAGTTTTCATTACGTCACAAGTAGATATAGCCTAGAGGGAAATGTCTTTTTATTGTGTCATTTCCCCTACGGCAACCAAAGAATAAACAAGCAAGTGAACAATCATGACACAGGTTAGTGCTGAATGTTCACTGTTTCTCTTATATCTTCATTATAATCATTATCAGTAGTCTAACCACATCATTATTATCAGCGTTAATAGAATCATCATCGTGATAAAATTTACCACTAATACTCGAATGCTACTGTTGTCATCGTAACTATCATCTTTGTTTCCACATCCTATACAGTTTGTTCAAAGGTTTGTTTATCATACTTATTTAATTTATTAATCTATTCGAAGTGTATATAATGGCGTTACGTCGAGACACAGATATGTAAAAATAGGACGTAGCTGCATGTGTCATCATAAAGAGTTTGTAGGTCATCATCATCAGGGATGGTACATAGTTTTGACTGAGATGGGGCTCCAAATTTCCAACCTGTTTTGTGAGATAATGAGAAAGCTCTTATGAAATATGAAAGAGCATACAATTCTGAGAGGAATTCAAAAATTTTGATGAAAATTGTTTTTGAAATGGTTGAGATTTCCAGAAACGAAAACGTCCTTACAAAGGGTGGGACTCACCTTTTATCAGGACCACTTTTTTATATATATATATATATATCTCACCCATTTTAAAACATTTTTTTTTAAATCAAATAAACTTTAAATTCCTTTTAAAGTTGTATGCGCTGTCATATTTTAAAAGCGGTTTCTAATCAACTCGAAAAAAGTTAAAATCTACATCTTCCATCTCAACTAAAAACTACTCATCCCATACATTTGATATTGTTTAGCCCCTTATCTACACAGGTTGGTATTTCAATATTTTTAACAGACTTACAGTTGGAGTCTACTGCAGACGACAGGCATGTGAAATGAAGCGGGAAAATTGTATTTGTTTTTGGCGCCTTTGTGGTCTCTCCAGATTAATATTAACTTAACCCGTTGAAGACTAGTCCCAATATACTCGGGCAGGTGTCTATGCATGGGAAATGGGTGTTATAACACAATCAGATAGTCCTGGATGAGGTAAGATCCCTACACACCGTACAATAATCATCAGCACTATCCTAATAGACAGTGATCTATGATTGACTTCGTGTAGCTTTTGTTCATCACTGTGATATCACTTTCACGTATGAGTATACACTGCTGGACGGAATATTCTTTTCTTTAATTTCTCTATTTTTTTTTTCATGCCAATCAGCGCTACGATTACGATTGAATGCTTGAACTTTGTTATATTTTCCGTTCACTAAAATTCTTTATCTTGTGAAACTGAAAATATGATTTTGTAGCAGTGCCACTTTTCGCAATTCCGTTAATTGTGGACCTAGGACTGAACCCTAGTTTTTAGTTTACTTCAGATAAGACAACTCCCGACTGTAGAATGTCTTCGTCTTGACGGCATGTTATAAGAAGAAAATCTAGTTAAGATCTGTGTGCAAGCAAATGAAGAGAAAGTTGTTTGAGTATTTACTCTTTGTACCAAAGTCCATTACATATGTTTTTCTTTATAATATTCATCTTAACATGACCTTTATGTACATATTTGATTTTCACAATCCATTCCTTTTAATGATGGAATTCAGTAGTATCTCCTCAACTACTCTAAAAAAAGCCGTGAGAGAACGTTTCTACAATTAATATGAAATGCTGATTAATGTCAGAAATAGACAGGAAATGTATTAAAAAGAACACTAGGTCAGACTGATCGTAATCATCCTACTACACTTACAGCTTGTAAACTGTTATCTTATTTCAAGCTGGAAAGTGCCCCATTATTCTTCAGTCAAATCCACACTCACCACACTTCAAACACACAATAGTCCACATCATAAACACAAACAAACCCCCAAAACACCACCACCTCCACCACCACCACCAACAACAACAAGCGACCAACCACAACAAACCCCAAACACACATGTGTAAAATACACATCTATACGAGAATTCATGGGTTAAAGCTCGTTATTCCGAAGGTTCGTTATTCCAAAGGCTCTTCAGTCCGAAGATTCCTTATTCCGAAGGTTCGTTTTTCCGAATTTCATTTTCGGATGAACAAATCTTCGGAGTAACGAACCTTCGGAATAACGCCACAAATGTTCGGATTAACGAACCCTTTTTCATTTTCGGATTAACGAACCTCTAGGTATAGGGAATTTGCGTGTTTCGGATTAACGAGCCTTCGGAATAACGAACCTTCGGAATATCGAACCTTCGGAATAACGAACAGCACTCGAATTCATAATCACAATGTACTCAGAATATATTCAAATAGCTTCTTGTAGAGCCCACACACCCCATCCCATCCCTCGCCACACACACATCAGGAGCAAGACAGGTTTAAAAGCCGCCTCAATGTACATGTGTGTTTCTGAAACACATAAGTTTGTATGAAGAGGCTAAAGGAGACGATATGTTTCTCAACTCTTCGGCATGATACCGAACAATCTAATGGTGTGATGGAAACTTTGTATAGTCACGTATCTCTCAAAGAATGAGTGAGGGAGAGAGCAGAGGGATAGGAAGAGAAAAAAGATGGGCTATCTAAGCTCTCATCTGAATACTGAAATGATCATATAGTAGTTAGTCACGTTATTCTGATAAATGCACTAAACAGACCTCAATGAATGCATTGATGAAGCTACGAATCAATATGTAATGCGCCTGCATTATATACACGGTATATCATGAATAGCATATGGCCGGCAATAAATCATGAACTGAATGTGTCCGCATTCATCTGCGCGCTGAACGAAGAAACGTGGGAGGCGCCATTTACCACTCCTGTCCGGATGAAAATACGCTGATTGTCGCTACGTGAAAAGCGCTTGCCTGATCATTCCGATCCGCCAGCTTATTGGGTGAGAACGGCGGCAAGTACCCTTTGATGTCATTAGCAGGCAAACGAGACCGTCACCCGACTAAGTGTGCAAAGTCCGAAAATGGCGGAGGAAAAATATGTACTTCCAAAGCGAAACATTATAAATAAAAAAAGGCGAAAGTCGGCTAAACCTGTTCCATTTAAACGGCAATCACAGACGAGCTTGTGGATGGAAACGAGTGGATTTTTCTCGTTATCATTTAACTCTCGCTTTCATGCCGAGACCTACATTCTTGGGGCTACAGGCTGGTGAATGATTATCTTCGATTTGTGAGAACAAGATGGCTCTTGGGAGAAGAACATGCTAAGACGTTATTACGAGCAATATAGATGTTATACTACCCTGACCTGAGCCGAGTAAAGATCCCTAGAGTATGATAAGTAATTAATCTGGGGTAGTGTATCGAGAGTGTTGGAATTGACTTATATCTCAGAGACACACGCCTAACTGTGCTTCAAAATGTGAACTTTATATCATGCATACAGTGTCCCAGATAAAATATAGTCCATCTTCCCTTATCTTGTCACAGCTTTCAAACAGATCAGGATTATTTGATCTGAGTGTTTACCTGTTTGTTTTCGATGATGAATGAGCATTGAGATACCTTAAAATGTTTACTAATAGGTCCCTCTCTTCAATTTTTTTCCCTTAGAATATAAACTTAAAGAGGATAAAGTGATGAAGTACTAGTAAGGTATGCGAACTGTTCAGATATGAGCTTCGTAAGCCAGCCCTTTGAAAATAGAGAAAAAATGAATAACAATTAACACCAACAAACTAACTGGCTTTCTACCTTTGAAACGAAGAGTAGATTTGAATTTTATGTTTTGCACGCTGGTATTAACAGGCTTGAATGGTAATTTTATCCATAGTATAAGGGCGATGAGCAAAACGCCATTTCAAGTAAATTGATCAATAAATTGATTTTCAATCTTCATCTAATACGATCAGTATCACGAACACTAATAAAGTATCAGCTTTCACAAAATAATACACTACTACAGCTGTATATACATTGTACTACAGTACTATGGCCTCGCCAGACGGAGTAGGAATACACAAAGGGGGGAGGGGTGGAATTAAAAACTGCCTGAGTAACGTTAGAAATAAGGGAGGAAAACAGCCCTGTGCTACAGTGTGGTGGATGAGGCTTGAACTCTCGTTAATTGGAAGAGAAAGTTTGCCGACACAGGTGTAAAAAAACAGAGTATTATACAGGGCATTGTCTCGTACGCTGTAGTTAGGGAATTGATGATGGCAACGCCTTCTATGGAGAACAATGCCCACATGAAGAAGCGACCAATATCATTTTGAAATCAAATGAGTAATAGGGTAACGGGGTCATCCCACGAGACCGACACCCACGAGTCATACAGCCCACAAGTTCAACATCGAAAACAGGTCCATGAGGTACAGCTCAGGAGTCATACAGTCCATCAGTTCGACACTAGGTGAAAACAGCCCACGAGTTCGACAGATACAACACGGGGATTTATGTGTCGGTCTCGTGGGCCTTGTTAGCTTAGTGTCGAACTCGTGGGCTGTATAACTCGTGGGTGCCGGTCTTATTACGTGCATCCAAGATTAACTGCTTACATAAGAACTCGCTTCTTGTAGTGATTAAAACGAAGCAGTGTTGAAGATCAGTTCAGTTTTATGACTATTTTCACTGAAACCGCCTCTCCTATTAATGCACGTTACCTGATGCTTATGTTGTTATCGCGATCGAAGAAAAACCGCTCGACTGACTGAAGGTCAAAGTTCAATGTCCTTTTGCACGCAAATACACACACACACACACACGCACACACACACACACAGTCATTCCAATGATCACTTTAGCTTGGAATGTCCACAGGCGATGTAAGTTGCTGGACAGGAAACAATTAAATGGCCATTCCATGACGAAGATAGTTGTAAAATGTCATAGGTCAAGAGTCATTGTACTGTGAGTTTGAATTGTCATTCTCGACCTGTAACTGAAAGGACACCTCCAGATGATTTTTCAGATTTTTACATTTGAACAACTATAAATTAGTTATACTGATGGCAGAGTTTCAGAATATATGATAATTGGGATGAAGAATGAGAATATTTTAAAAATTTAGAACAAATTGGAATGAACAAGGATGATGACATGGCAGAGTCACCATACGAATGCATGAGTTGGGGATCAAGGAAGCAGAACAAAAGAAGAAGGCATGCATAGATTATACACAGGTGAACTCGTAAGCAAGCGGTATTGTAATGGAATTAGGCTGACTACATTTCTGAAATATGTGAGCCTCCTATGTCATCAACCTTGTTCAATGTAATTTGTTTAAGGTTTTTTAAAGTATTGTTTCTCTGCTCAAGAACCACAATAAATTCCACGAAGCAATACACAGAATTGTCGATTTATGTACAACATGATGTGAAATTATGAATATTGTCTGGAATACCCCTTTAAACCAGTACTTTTATCTGATAGGAGGGATAGAAATTAGTCAACAATCAATTGTCTGAAATGACACGGATGAAAGGTAAGAGGTAAGTGTCAAAGGTCACTAAAATATATAATATACACATATATATGGATTGAGTGAATGCAAAAATGTTAGAAATAACGCAAAAGCCAAGTTTGAGGGAAATCGGACAATCCGCTCAAAAGTTATGAGTTTCTCAAGTTTTGGTACCACAATGGCTGGTTCTGAAGACTATGACAATTTATGATGTCACACATGGACAACAAAACAAAGAAAATATCAAACAAACTTTTACAAAATTTCATGTGAAAAGTGCACATTCCTTCCACTTAATGCAGATATATATTGAGGGTAATGTCATTCCCCTCCCTTCTGAAACAGGAAAGTCAAGTGCTCTTTCATTTTGCTAGGAAAATGAAAACGTTAAATATTCTCAATATTTTCTTTTCATTGTTTCCATGTGACATCACGAATTGTTCTTGTCTTCTTCTCTAGCAATGGCTAAGGCTGTATCAAGAATTCAAAAATTGATATCTTTTGAAGAGATTGTCCTATTTTCCTCATGATTTACAGAAGTGTTCTACTAATTTTGCATTTACTCAATCCACATATAGGTCATTCCACCTTTAATGATATGTAACATCAACTCACTTTTCTCCTGACGTTGCAACAGAAGCAAATACAGACTTTCTAATGCCCTCACTCACATGCTCAACAAAATATTCACAATTAAAACCACAAAATTGTAACACATTACTAAATTTTTATATCATTAGCTATCGTTTTATTCATCCTTGAATTTTTTTGCTCTTTTCAGTCAAAAAGAAAAAAAAAACAGCACTTAGTGTCACAATATATATTCATAAGCCAACATCATTGAAAACAAATGGCCTGATTTTTCACTTGCATGTGGTTTTATCACCCTCCGCGCGCCCCTCTCCATTTGACAATAAGACAGCATGCTCACTACCGACCAGCCAAACTGAAAATATTCCTACACATAAACAGCTTGGACTACTACGTACACCCATGAACTGCATCTACACATGAGCACTGCTGGCCAGTCATAGAGAAGGAGAGATAGTACATGTTAAGTACATACATACATACATACAAATTTTTAGTTATTTTCAGCATGTTTATGTATTTGGAAAAAAAAAAGAAGAAAAAAGGAAAAAAATGTAAAAATCTTCTCTAGCACATCTATGTCCAACCCCCTCCCTCCCCATCCACCCCAGCAGAGGTGCCATATTGTTCCTATTAAAGTTTCCTCATCCTCTGCATCATCATACGTTTGTGTCAACTAGTATATACTTACATTTGCAATATATCAGTTTTAAATATAGTCATTTTTTTTTTTTACATGCACAGCTAAAATAAAAAAGAGAGAAAAAAAAAAATCCATATGACAGAGGGGACAAAAAACAACAACAACAAACTGCCACACACAGTGGAATTGAAGTGCTCCGACACGGTTCACAGAACATACAAAACATGTGGTGGTTTGTGGAGCTTCTATGCAGACTCCTCAAAGGGAAAGAATATCCGACAGGCTAGAACAGACCCAAGTGGGGGGCATGACCATCCCCCTCCCTTTCCAGGGGATTCCCCCCAAAATGCTCTCGGTCTCCGCCCATTTCCAAGAAAGAGATGATCACTGATATCACCAGTTGCAAAGTTCCTACACGGCACAGAGCCAGGGTGGCAGCTACAGTGACACATCCACACCATCAAATAACATACTCCCTGCATTCAATCATCATGTACCCTGCTAATTCACAAAAATGGTGGCTAACAATATTTCTGAGAATCCTTTGGTTAACTGATGAAAACAACAAAAATTACAAAAATATAAAATAAAAGAGTATCTACTTGAGCACGTGGAATCTAATGCCGGGAGAGTGACTCTTACATCCTTACCATTACAATAACAGAGCATTAAAAAACAAATGTGTTGTGCAACAGTTTCATTTCAAAAAGGTCACAAGTACTCTGACAGTTCCTTCTCCACACAATTTAATCTTGAAAACAACCTATGGCATATAAAAAGTGTAATTTTTTCAGATCATATTATTCATATACTTAAATAGAGTCAACCCACCGTCTTTGCACACTGCTACAGTCAAATAGAAATCACACAAAAGAGAACAAAAACTAAAACATGTGGCACCAACACAATTTGGTGAATATGACAGAAAAATTTCACAGCTGTGTTTATATACATCGTACAAAAAAAAAATTTACAGCTCAATCTCGGCTCTCAATAAAATAAAAAAAGAGAGGAAAACGATCCACTTGCATACACTGTCACTAATCCTGGTATTCGGTACAACATCAACAAAATCAATTAACATATCAAAATTACATACACTGGTATCCATTGTCATGTAATTTAGACAAGAATGTTATCCAGATTTTTTGTCTCACATAGGAGGAAAAAAATATATAATGTTCCACAACGGGGAACCTTATATGTTTATCTACATACTGTATTTAGCTATTGGCAACAGGCTTTGCAAACATTGAACAAGACACCCTATTCACAAAGACACAAAAACACACAAAGACACACACACACACACACACACAAACACTGAGACGCTACAAGATTATATATCTGCTCTCTTGTTTATCATGCAAAATTTGAAAGCAACGGCTTTGTATCCTATCCAACTCGTCAAATACGAACATGAAATATTAAATCTACAGTTGATGTCTTACAATGAGCGATATGAGCATTGATTTGAAAAAAGTATCTTCACTTTTGTAATGTGACATCTTTCTCACTAGACTCGTATAGTTTGACATGAAACTTATTTAAAGTACCTGTGCATCCAATGTTTACATATATCATCTGTTTCATCATATACAAATATTTTACTGGATTACTTTGGGGGGGGGGGGGGGGGAGGAACTGCCTTGAATTCCATCTTCAATCTTATCCATTTCCCGTATGTTTATCGCTGCCACAACATTGTTATTCCTTTAGCCTTTTGCTGGCCATGTTCACTTGTTGAAAAATGCACACCGACCACGTGATTGCCCACAGTTTGAAAGCGCTGGCAGCCTTTAACGTGATTGGTGCAGGACTTCTCATCCCCCTTGTTTATTGTTTTTGCCACAGATATGGGTAGAGTCAATCACTCGTAAAGCAGTTACAGTCACTTGTACCTCTAAAACAAGTATGTGATGTACAGATATATATATATGTGTGCATGTCTGGGAGTGTAGTGATGAATAACTGCGTTTTAAATATGTCTACACATACACTACTGTATATGCCTATATTTAGGGAGTCCAATTTTTTCTGCAAATTGGGATATCCCGACAATATTGTGATTGGTAAATTTGCGGTTGTCCAGTACAGCAATGAAAGCAGAAATGTACGTGCGCACATTGTATTCACGTCGTGATCAGAGTTAATTTTTTGCGCATTTTTAAATTCGCAAATGGCACACGACCCATGGAAATTTGTGAAAATAAAAACCCTGTGAAATATATGGGGGGTATAAAGTATCTTGTTATGAGATGGCTACAAGGTTGGCTCTGATTGCATATTATGTCAGAGTTGGCAACAGATAAAAGATTAGATACTGTGAAGGGAGAAAATAATGCATTTTCACGGGAGGGGGGGGGGAATAGATAAAAATTGAGATCTAGACAGGAGATTTAACACTGCTTCATGATGTTAGGCAAGTTTATCCAATCATTGCTTTACAGTGATCACTGGGTGATTACTTCACAAACTGGCCACCAGTAAAGGATCTGAACACCACTGGGAGTTCCCTATTTAAAATCTATAGATGTTGAGATATTCAGTAATGGCACACTATTTTGTGACTTGCTGATCTCTGGTATAGTGTCAGTTTGCAATATTATTACCACCTGTCACAGCACGGGGAGTGAAGCTGGCTTCTCTGAGCACTTAAAGCTTTACATACTTACTACACACTCTTTCATATAAATAATGAAATTGTGGAAAGAAGCACATGATGTTTAAACAGCATCTCTTTTTATCCCTCGAAATTCACGCCCTCAATTCAACAGCCTTTATTCACGAGGCGACTGTCCCCCTGACTTCTCTCCTTTTGGTCAAGAGAGGGGGTATATCCAGCCATGGGACTCCTGGGGACAGAAGTTGTTGTCACAACAAAATCACCGCACTGCACCCATGGTGAGAAGCCGTAGAGTCAATTGCTATTCCCCACAATTTAAGACATTGAGGTGTGGCACCATTTACAGCCTTTGCTCTAATGCCCCACTAAACACAGCCTCCCGTGTCATTTTTATCAATTTTTGAGGAGCTGTTTGAAGAAGTATTATTTGATTAAGTGCTGGCTAATAACATTCATACTCATGCTCTATGTGATATTTGAATGTCCATCTCTTTCCACTCTTCATTAAGTCTTCCTCAGCTTACATTTCACTTGCACTGCATCAATTTCCATCTCTCTTGTTACTGGTAACAAAAATATGTGCTCATATTTCAAGCAATGCGCACAGGGCTTCCCTATCTTTTCCCACTTTATTCTCCAGGGCCTCTGAAGCCTTGCCTAATGCACATCCAGAGAAAACTCTGTTGGTTCTTTCCATCCAACTGTTTCATTCAAGTCGTCCAGCCTTCTTCAAGAGTCTTTCCATCGCAGCGAATGGCATCACGAGGCGCTCCAACTTGCGAGAGAAAAGCGGCCACAGCTCGGCCCCACCCTAGGGCTGGCCAGGACCTCATTGTGTCTCTTTGTTGTTACCCCCCTCAGTCTCATCCATGGGGGTGGTGTCCTCGGGTGTCGTCTGCTGGGGGTGGGGCGCTGTGCTGCCCCCGCCCCCGCCCTGCTGGGGGCTGTGCAGGGTGTTGTTGATGGTGTTTGGGTGCTTGTGTAGGCTGCCTCCTGGCCCCGAGTGCTGGGGGAGTCCATGCATTGGCTGCTGATTATTCGGCACTTGGGGCTGCATGTGACTATTCTGAAAAAAAAAAAAGAAGAAAGAATGTTTAAAATCATAATTAATTGGCATGTAGCATATGGTACACACACAATAAAGATATCAAAACAAATCTTCTAAACTCTGCTGTGGTCAATAGCAATGATATAATGTTAATATGAATATAATAAAGAAAATTCAACATATTTTCCTTTTCTAGCATTATGAGAGATTGATTGATTTACCTCTACAAGAAAGCAGGGGGAATGTTATTAACTTAGCACCTGACAGTAACAAGTTGCAGGAATATGTCCTTTTCATTAAAAAGAAAGAAGAAGTACGTTTTGTGCAATTCTCTCTGTATTTTTGTTTTGGTTTTTTCTTTGTATATTGTTGTTCTGCAGTGATGTTCAAGACTTTTGTCTTCTTCTCATCCAGCGATGGCAACACAGAACTTTACAAATTAATAACTTTTAAACAGATTGTTCCAATTCCCTCAAACTCTACTGATGTGGTCTACTCATATTGCTGCCTTCACTCAATCCACATGAATATTTGGGGAAATTTTCCCTTCAGCATCCTGTCTATATCAGATTCTGTAATCATATAGTTGACTACAGTTACAGGACGGAGAACAATTTCTGAACAGATATTTGCTGCCAAGGAGCAAAATTGAATCTCAATCACTACTAACAACAAAGATGTTGGTGAGATTTACGGGCATACGGCAAAAGACCATAACAAGAACATAATAACCCTTCTTGCAGGAAGAAGACGGGAATAAAACAGAAGGAAGGGGATCCTCCATGACTTACTTGTGCGGTGATATTTTGTGGTGGCTGTTGCTGTGTTTGTTGTGGCTGCCCCTGCTGCTGTGGTGGTCCTTGCTGCTGAGGCTGCTGCTGCGGCGGTGGCTGAGTCTGTGGTGGCTGGTTGTTGGGTGGGGCCTGAAGGTGGGGCAAAGGTTGGGGGTAATGGGTTGGCATCGTCGCCTCGTCTTGTGGGTCAGAACCTTCATGCTCATCCATCATTTCTGGTTCATCGGGCTCCTGGTGAACGAAACAAATAAAATCACTTTGCCTTATCTACAAAATAAGCTGTTTTTTCCCATGCTTCTTATTGCCCTGATCTTTCTTTACCCTATTTTTTTCTTCTTCTAAATTGTTTGTGTAAAACACTACATACATATGTTGTTACTGTATCGTCATTATTCTACAGATATGTTATGTAACTCACTTCTCACTATATAGATTAATGTTTGGTCAAGTAAAATGTAATTTCATGTCCTACATTTTGGTAGCTGTCTGAACACTTATAATAGAAGAAGTAAATTTTCTTGGACAAATACTATGATACATGATTTTTCATGTCTCCAACAGTTGCGTTTAGATATGTTTACAGACTGCCATTTTTTTTTTGTCAAGACCCCATGAGTTGCTGCTGTAAACCACACATTTTTGAGAGCATGAAACTTTCAAGAATTTTGGAAGGAGCAAATATTTTCAAAGTAAAATGCATGCAAAAGTTTTTGTCAACACAATGCACTGAATGCCGGTGTCAATTCGCAAGTTTCATACCGCAAAAAAAAAAGAAAAAAGAAAAAAAGGCCGTCAGCTCCAATTCGCCAAAGTTTCAGGTTTTACAGTTTATAAGAAATCATTAATTCATCCATCACTGAATTTATATGTATACAAGGACTATTAACATGTGCCCTTTTTAATCTCTGTACATGTATTTTTCAACGAGAAAATATTCTCAACCCGTTGAAGACGAGTCCCAAGTATACTTGGGCAAGTGTCTATGGGAAATGCGTGTTGTAGCAAGTAAGTCTGTTCTCCATGGGTTAACAGATAAATAGCTTTGATATCACATTGACCATTACTGACCTCTTCAGGACATAGCTGGCAGGCTTTCTCTAGTGTGATGCGAGCACTGTGTGACCGCTCCAGGAAGTAGCCGTTGGAGATCTCGTTGCTCTGGGCTGGCGGTGACCAGCTGTTGTATGTGTACTGAGTATTGCCTGAATACGGTCTCTGCAAAGAGCAGAAAAAAGAAGAAGAAGATGACAGTGAGAATTATAACAGCAAAAGTGATAACAGTGTGGTAGCTCATTTTCTGATAGACTTCTTCCTTTGAAGAGCATGATGGTAAACTGGGGGACTAGGGATTCCCATAATTCATTTATTTTCATAGCAGGAAGTGTGTGAAACATATTGTTTCACCTGGTTTTGTTCTGCTCTCCCAGAGATGCCCACTGGTTGTTACTTAGTGCAAGACTAATTTGAGTCACACATGGGACATTTATTTCATAACCTATCTGAGGGACTAAAGGTTTTGTCTGATAGTGTCTTGCCTCTTTAACAAAAAGGGGCAGCACAATGACTAACACCACTGGCTCAGCTGGTCTGACTTGGCCTGGAAATTCTGGACAACTTGACCCTAATGCATAAACACACAACCGACTGAGCTTGCTCATTGCCCTCTATGGTCGGTATGAAGGCCCCATCGCACTGATTCTGGTCCGGGTCATGGAACGTGTTTCATGGCCTGGACCATATCAAATTACTCCCTGAGCAATCACATTGGTGTGAAGAGTCCTATTAGAATAACACACTTTTGATTCATTTCCACCATTTTTGTGAACCATGTAACGGAACAAGGCCAGTTCCAGGGCCCAGGCTGTATGCAGTATGCTGGATGCTGATGCCTAGATAGATTTTCTCTACATGACCACTGACGCAACAATTATGTGAGGATGGAGCATCCGATTTACACTTACTCTGTCCAGCTCGTCTCCTAGCCACTCCACGGCCCAGTTCCACTTGCGCTTCAGGTCCCCGTGGCTCTGTAGGAGACGGTGGGCCGCCTCACAGTTGCTGAAGAGCGCCACCATGCACTTGATGCACTGGTACGCCCTCTTCTGATAGTGCGTCTTAGATCTCTGGATGGTGTCAAAGAGGCCATCTCGGTCATCTGGGATACCTGGGGGGTAAATAATGGTGACCAACAGGACATGTGGTAGGTTAGTTTGGTGACTGCCAGACAAGAGTTGTGTAACATGACTACCTGGTAGAAAATGCACGGAGGAAAATATGTCTGATAGGTGAGCTCACAGCACTGGTGACATAACATTTGCTCCTGTGACAATTGTTTCAGTTTTATTTTCCCCAAGGACTTAGCAATAGGGTTAGGGTTGTGATAGGGTTTTAGATTTAGATTGATGTGAGAATTAGGATTAGGGGTAGGGTTATGTTTGTGGGTAGAATTTATGTTTGGCTTAGTGTCCAGATATTTCATGGGAGCATTTGTCATGGAACCCACTGCACTATTTTAGAATGTTATATCTCATCTTGGAAATACTGTAAAGCAAGAAATACAACTGTATTCATAGCATGAAATTTTCACGAATTGGAGTTAATGGCCTTTTATATGGCATGACATTTTTTTTTTTTTTTTTGCAAATTGCCACTGCAATTCAATGCATATATTGTAGACAATAACTTTAGAAAGCATTTTAATTTCTGGAATCTTGTGAAATTTGCATTATTAAAATGCACACAAAAATTTGTTGTTTTACAGTACACCATGAGCCATGAAAGCCATATCATCCACAGAATGAATGGTGTAAATTTAGCAATGTTCTAAAAATATCTGTAACATTCCATCATGTGCTTGTAAGCATGAATAGGATGTGAAATGGGTAAATAAATAGTGTGTGAGATAAAAAGAAAACAAGACTATCTGTGGATCTAAGAGAGTGCACTGACCTTTCAGGGCATTAAGGATGCGGTGGTTCTGCCAGGAGTCTTGCAGGAGCAGTATCTGGAGGAGGAGGTCCATGTAGGGGCGCAACTCGTAGGTGTAGGAGTAAGCCACCTGCCACAGGAGCTCTCCTAGGACCACGATGGTGAACTGGGGGTTCTCCCAACTGCAGAACTATGGAGGGATGGAGAGGGGTGGAGAGATGTTAAAAGGGGTTACAATGGGCAAAGAGGGGTGGAGAGGGTTGGAAAGGAGTGGCAGGGGTGAAGAAGGGTAGAGAGGGGTAGATATAGGTGGAGGGGTAGAATTGGTTGAAAGGGAGAGGGGAGGAAAGGGGTGAAGAGGGGTAAAGAGGGCAGGAGAGGGGTGTGGATAGGGGTGGAGACAGGTAGAGAGGGATGGAGAGGGGTGTAGAGGGGTATAGAGGGACCAAATATCAATGCATCAGCATTCCTACTCCATAATCTTTCACACTATTTGGTGCTCAGCTAAAACTACATCAACCAATGACTACATGACTGATGCGAGAATGGCCTTGTAGCATTGAAGTTGAACTCAGAACCATATGCAAAATCAAATGCAAGTCCTGCAAGCTGAACTCTGTTCTGTCTAAAGCCAAGTTTTACATATAAGTTTTTTTTGCACTTCATTACATTTTGATTCCATGAACACATCTCAAACAAACAAAAAAATGAAAAACTGCTAACACAAGAAGAATTTTGTCATTCATTATTCTTTCTCAAGAGATAGAAGAGTGTTGAAGTAGAATTTGTGTCAAATTCACTATTCTGGCCCTCAAGTGACGATAGAACCACTTACCTTGAGGAGTTTGGGAGTTTCCTCCGAGTTATTGCAGTCCTCTATGAGTTTCTTGATGTAAGCCCCCCTGGAGAAGAGCAGGTCAGCGACCTGAGGTTGGATTGGCATGATGGGCTTGGGGCATGTGTGGTCGCCATGGAGATTTGGTAGCGGATTGGTTCCCTGTGTGAACAGGACAGGCAAAGAAAAAGGGGACAACATAAAGCACAGTATCACAATGCAGTATCTCCTGCACCCAACTTGCATCTTTGGAGTGTTAGAGGTAACCAGACATTTGATTTCTTACAGCCACATCTTCCTCACTGACCCATCATCACTCCACTGCATGAAAAGAGATTTAACCCTTTTCTTTCTCTTCCTTACTGTTTTTTTTTTTTTGAGCAGGATATGAAAATTTATCTTAAGTTGTTTTTTCTTTGTCACAAATTTTGCCTCCACAATCATCACTCATAGAAATTCTGCAGAAATTTGATGAAAATAAAATCATGAAATGCATCAGTACACATCTTTTATCCCATTAGCATTAAATGTTGAAATGGCACATACACAGAGAGAGAGTGAGAATATCTAGGATTTTGCTCATCAAATATGATGTTAACTTACTCACACATAGATATATACCACCCCCAAACACATAGTCATAATTATCAACTAATATACACTTGATTCCATAATTTGGATTTAAAGTTTTATGTTGTAATGTACAGTGTATTTCTAAGAAATTAACAAACTTTTGTGCAATGCTGAATTCATACAACATACATGGTTTTGTCTATTAGAAACTGTCCAGTTTTCATCAGCACTTAGCAAATGATATGAATCAGAGATGTGTATGTACATGTGTGTTTGTGTGGATGTATTTGTATCTTATTTATTTCCGTTCACTTTAAAATGCCTCATGATAAGATATGTCAGGAGCACATCAGGCTAAGTGAAACTGACCGCCATTGATGACTTGGTCTTGGAGCTGACGTCACAACACCTAATGAGCAATGAGACCACAGAGTACAGCTTGCTCAGCTCTGCGTATTGGTACTTGATTGGCGGTCCAGGCCCCTCGTCTAGCGCCACCAACATGAATGTCGCGGGAACGTTCAGCTTCAGCAGCTGTGTTCGCTGTGGGGCGGGAGAGAAATGCAACAGATTGATGTCAGGAGGCGATATCATGCAAGTGAAGTATGGACGAAAGAGCAAAAACCCAATTATGGACATCAACTCTGCATCTTACAGACCTTGTCCACTGTTGTTTTTCGATACCGGCCAACAATTGGATTAAGCATGATTGTGCAGCAAATGTAACCCTCTGCTATGTTTGCACAGGGACAGAGGTAGAACATGTAGTTTCAGTCTCTGATGTAAAAACATTTTCAAATACACAAGTAGCAAATAATATCAAATGACACTTTGTTATTTACTGTGAATGGTTAGAATGAATTCCTGTACCTTCTTTAATGATTCAAACCAAACAGATATTTTGAAGAGCATATGGAAAGTCACATAATCAGAATCAGAATGAAGACAGTCTCTTTGACTGATTTAGCAGAGTTTTCATGAAATATTGGAGGTACATGTTTTCAAAGTATTTCAACTAACCTAATCATACAACATATAATGACTAAAGGAACTGAAAATATCTGTTGTTGTATAAATGATGTACATCTACTGGTTGTTTGTAAAAGGTCTACAAAAGAGTTGGGAATGAAAGGGTTATGGTCTGCAAAACAGGAGTGCCAAAGATTCTACAAATTAAAGAGTTATCAAAAGGGTTCTGCAAATTAAAAGGGTTTAAAAAAGAGCTCGGAATAAAAAGGATATAGAGGATGATCTGCAAAATCAAAGAGTTCAAAGGTTCTGGGGATAAAAGGGTTATCAAAAGGGTTCTGTAAAATGTAATCATGTACAGAGGTTCTGAGATTGTAAAGGTTAACAAAAAGGTACTGCAAATTGAAAGGGTCTACATACAGCTGGGAAGGAAAGCTGTATTGAAAGGGTTCTGCGAATGAAAGGATTTCAGAAGGCTTTTGGGATGTAAGGGATATCAAAAAAGGGTTCTGCCAAATGCAATGACTGATTTATCATCAGCAGAATTAATTTGTTGTCCAAATTGTCATGACAGCTTTGATTATTACCCCCATTTCACAGAGATTTTGTCTCATCGGTAACTGAAGTGTAGTGGATGGCAGTCTGATGAATCCTACTTATGTTGGTCAACTATCAGGTCAGTGTCAGACATGTCGGGCGATGATCCAATGGGGCAAGATCATCCAATAATGATCTTGTGCGACAATGACCTGATAGTAGACTAACACAAGTCGGATTCATCAGACTGCCATCCAACACACTTCCGTAGGTGGCCTGGAGCAACAAACTTTGCTTCAAACGAGTGACTGATGAGAAAAATCTCTGTGGAATGGGGGTATAAGATGCTCTGTCCAGACAACATGTGTACCCACCTCCGTCACACCAAGGTTTGCATACATCTGAAACAGCTGGAAGTACTGTGTGAGATGGCGACCATGCTCCGACACTTCCTTCTTCAGGAGATCCAACACTGCCCTCAGGAGGTGGTCGCTGAGACTGGCTGAACTCTCTGGCGATGATGTCCCTGCAAATCAAAGCACATCGACAAAATGACAGTTGCATTCACACGCTGAATATGCGCAAGCACTGTGACATCTTAATTTCAAAATGTCATCGCCCTCACCTTCACATACTACTCATGATTCACCACAGGTATTCTTCGGTGTATACATCTTAGTAACTTTAACAACTAACTGACAATTTCCTCTAGCTCTTGTACAAACGCTTTTAATAGACATGCAAAGCAGCTTCATTTCTGACATGTTGAACTTAACAAGCAACAGTCATTTCTCAGAATAACACCATAACCAAAAGGCATGCTTGTCCACTGTTCAAAAGATACTAAGGACAGTGTTTGTAAAGCTCTCACCTTGTATTAAGGGTTGGAATGGACCATCTTGCTGAGAAAAGTGTGCTAGGATTACGATCACCTTGGCAAATGCGTTCCTCACCTGAAATGTCAGAAATCAAAAAAAGGAAACAATGCAGACTAGCATCAAATGGCAGAGAGACTGAACACACTTGAGTGAGAACCCACTTAACTAAAATTCAAGTTGACTTTTTATCACGGAAAAATGAAAGAAACAGAAGAGGGAAACATTTGCTGAAATCAGACACGAAAAAAAAGAAGAAAGTTTTGGAAATATGTTTCATATGTTAATCAATCACAGCACACAAAGACAAAGTGATCCTTGCTTCCTAAGTCTCTCACGGGAGCGTACACAAATCCTCACCAAATTTCCTTTGAAAAAAAGAAAATTAACGAGGGTAAGTTATATCCATTAAATCAAATCACTGAAAACTTGATGACTTGACGAGGTTCACATTTCTGAAGCCATACAGTTGATACGAGTTATCATTTCCTCTATCAATGAACACACATCCACAGATATTGTCAACTTCTATTACAATATATACTGTTCACTTTCATGTTGTATGGACATTTTGTGAAGTCTCCTGTTGAGGTTGTCAGTATTCTTTATGTACAGAGAGACTACACAAAGTCAAAATGTAACAACCGCAAACCCACCCCGACAAAAAAGGGGGGGGGGGGAGGGGCATAGACATGAAGAGTGATGTTTACATACCTCAGAGCTTGGACATTCAAGAAGGTATTCTGAAAACCTGGCTGGTTCTGAGAAGAGCGTGTTCTGTGCAAACCACCGCCGCACTATCTTACTGACTCTCAGGAGTATATAGAGGGCGTCATACCAATCGTTGGCTGGACCCCTGGGTTGGTGACAAAAAGTAAAGATGGATGTTCCATTAGAGCACATTGACATTTTCCAGACAGAACAAACATTTTTAATTTGCTTGGAATCTACTGCAAAGTGCCCACGTTGCATACACAAATAATGCTAGATTTTGATTTTACATACAGCATTTAGCACATTGGTAAGGATGTACTTCAGTCAGCATCTGTTCATTTAAAACCATCTTAAATGGATTACTTAGTAATGTTTAAGGATAGTGCATTTTTACTGCCTCAGTTGATAAATGTGAATAAATCTTATTCATCAATAAGTTTAAATTGTATAAAAATGATATACAGGTTTGAGTGGGTCGGTAAGAATTGTGTATACAAAGTTCATACATTTGTAATTTCTATCAACCCACAAAAAAAAAAGAAGAAATTGTGTGAATCTTGCCTCCAGTAATTACTGGACGCTTGATTAAGCAAACAGCAGGACTGGAAGGAAAATATGCATGCAGTCAGCAAGAATTGATTGCATGGCAATCAACCAATCAGACTGCAAGAATTCCCCAACCTATTTTATAATATCCATGAGAGGATGAGATATATTGCCAGAGAATTGATTGGAAACTCTTTAACTTTGGGGGACACAAAAACTGCAGCAGCATGACAAGATAATATATTGTATATCTGTCTTTGTAAAAGCTTGTTGTTTATCATATAATGAATGCATATTGAAGCATTCGTAACTATCATCGTTCAGCCCTTTTCCTGGTAGAGGCTTATCGCATGTGCAGTCCCACATGCATGTTTGCACGTAAGGTCAATAAGTCTCAAGGTACCGTAGTGTCTTCTTGGTGTGTAGGCCCACGGTGAAGAGGAACCGCGAAGCCAGCTGGACGCTCAGCATCGCTAGCTCCTCTGCTTCAGGAGCCTGAAATCAAAGCATACAGGTAAGGGTCAAAGGTCACAAGTTCATTCACATCAAGTGATAGTGTCTCCCTAGCTTCTGTGTGTATAAACCCGTTGAGGACGAGTCCCGAGTATACTCGGGCAGGTGTCTATGGGAAATGCGTGTTGTAGCAAAATCAAATCGTCCTCAACGGGTTAACACTTGCTGCCATTTCTAAGCATATCATATATTTCTAATATTCACTGCCACATAAGAAAAAGGCAAGTGTAGGCAATTGTAGGTTTTAATGTTGAAAGCTGAAATTCAGATGCATGAAACTTCAACATTTGTAAAAACAATAACAAAAAAAAAAAAGAAATCATTTTACCTCATTAAAGGGTGTGTACAGTTCTGGTCGAGGAGAGGATTTAGCTTTTAACATTTTGCGATATATTCAGAAACCACTCTATGAGATGTCAAAGAGCATGCAGTTCTAAGGGGTATCAAAAGTTTATTCAATGAAAATCGGTTTTGAAATGGCTGAGATATCCAAAAACAAGGTGAAACAAAGAGATCCTAATAAAGTTGTGGCATGTCGCCTTTTATTATTAGCACTTTTTGGGATATCTCAGCCATTTGAAACCCAATTTTCATCAAATAAACGTTGAATCCGGTCTTAAAATTACATGCTCTTTCATATTTCATAAGAGGCTTTTCATTATCTCACTTAGGAATGTTCAAAACGTGAATCCCCACCTCAACCAGTACTGTACAATCCCTTTAATCAAGATGTTTCTAATTTGTTCTTGACAGTCAAAAGAGAAAAGAGAAAATTACAATGGACTTTAGCTACCAATAAATTTGTCTTTTTCCTCACCATTTGTGCTTCCTGTGACTGTGGAGGGTTGAAGAGACCAGCATTGCACGTAACCAGCTTCCTGATGAACTGGAAGTACTCGGGGCTGTACTGCATGCGGCTGTGCATGAATTGGATGTTTTGCCGCCGCACACTGCGCTGGATGGCCGGGGGCATCTTCAGTAGCATCTTGGGTGCTGTGAAAATTGGACATGACATCATTTTCAATGCGTGGGACCGAGCTGGGATAAACTTAACAGCATATTCTTATTCAGGAAACTTGGGTTCAGAGGCACATGCTTGCCATCTTATTAAACTCATTTGAAAGGGAAAAAAATAAGATATTTTAAGGAAAAAAAAAACCCTGAAATAAAAAAAAAAAGTGAATTTGAATGATTTAAACAGAACCATGAAATTCATAAAATCACCAACAAAACAGCCCTGAAATAAATATATGAATTTGAAAGACTTGAATTGTAGCATGCAAATTGTAACCCTGCCTCCATGTCTACAGCTTTGATACTGCACAACTGATTTTAATCCAGTATCATCTCAACTTATACATGCACCAATATGAAAATGATCAGATTACCGAAGTGACATATGTGATCATGCACCTCAAAACGAACATAAAGTCGCACACACTGATTTTGCGTGAGGACTGAAAATATGTGAAATGGGTCAACCTAGCTGAACTTGACTTTTTCATATTTTCTGAAAGAGCGGGTCTTCTTTTACATTATGCTAAAATTTGGGATCATAAAACGGGCAGGAAAGTGTGTTTTTTTAGTAGTTTATCTCGAACATTTTTGGTAGAATAGTGTGATTAGGTGTGTCTTTAGAATTCCTTTTTCATTTCTGAAAAACCTTGTCCACACTCTTCACTATCAACTCTAATAACTTTTGAAAAGATAGTGCTACTGCTTTGAAAGTTGGCATTAATTATGGACAGAATGTGTTAATGAGGCATGCTTAATTTCAGTTTAATCTGATAATCCCTTCATTGTTGTTACTCTGGTGGTTAACTTCCTGTTTTTGTCCCATTCATCGCACAGCCAGCACGGTTTGGTAAAGATTAAGCGCTTGAATAGACACTGTACTTCAGAGCCCCTTTTCTCAGTTCACACTTTTCCTAAGTTTTCCAATATTTAGATAGGTTAGGAGAGTCCATTTGATTTGAGTTATACATCATTTTAAAGCTTAAAGTCTGCTCTTTCAGAATATGGTCTTAGCTAAAAATTCATGTCTGGCGACTTTTTGTTTGTTTTGAGGTGCAGGGTCACATATGATCCTACATAAATCAAAATTCTCTCTACAAAAATAACCATACACTTGGTTGAACATGCCTCCCCTTGATCTCCATATTGAACATCATCATCAAAAATATACATTCAACAAAAAGATAACAGTGGCAAAAGACTTTTAGAACATTTCCCGTAATGTAAGAGCAGAAATTCTTGCACAAGTAATTTTTTGTACTCAGCCAGGTAAGATGAATTGCACCTGTTTTAAATTCTGCACAATCAAAACATACAATAACGTCACTTATAACAAGCAAAACAAAAAGATGTACTTTTATGTTCTGACTAACTTACTGGAGCACGAAATGCGTGAAAATTTCCACTTTTACAGTATACTGAAACTGGATGATATGTTGACTTTGTCTTACCTATCGTGAGCCCTTCAAACTCCTTGTCCAATTCCTTCTTGTTGTTGTCCATCCTCTCATAGAGTAGGATGTAGGCATTCCACCATCTCTTTTGTCTTCTGTACGACATTCTGGAGTGACAGGCCAAACAAACAAACAAACACACTTATGAAACAAACACACAGAAACAGATTTTTCCTTCACGTATTTGCACGCCATAAATGTATGATATATATAGTCGCTGGAGTGACAAGACCTTCTTTCTCAAATTTTGGTGAAAATGATTTTTTGGATAAATGGTCAGATAATCAGTTAATTGATGTCCTGTCCAAAATCCTAGCTGCCTCACCCCAAAAATGAAGACACCACGACATGTCAAAGGAAACACTCTCCCATTTGATATAGTGCTTTGGCTGCCATTTTTTTTTCTCTCTCCTGAACATTGGACATTTTGTAGAAACAAGGTCTTGTCACCCCAGCAATGATATATTACTTGCAACAACTAAATACTATTGTAGGATAATAAACGATACAAAGCTTATGAACAATCTGACAGCAACAGCGCTTCTGCAAATACCCTAAAAGGTTAGCCAGAATCGCAGCACACACCAATAGTCTCAAAATACTAAAAATACCTGACCTGACATACTTAACCCATTGAAGACGGTTTGAGTTTGCTACAACACGCATTTCCCATAGACACCAGCCTGAGTATACGCGGGACTCATCCTCAAAGGGTTAAGGAAACATTACCACTGTTGGGCAGAGGGCTATGTTATCATTAGAGCCCTGAAGAGAGGCTAAACTGTGACCAACCTTTTCAGCATGTGGTCAAAGACCTCTCCCATGAACTCTCCTCCGAAGCACTGGTTCTTCATCTCCTGCGGGATCGGACATAATGGAAAATTAAAAGCAAGATGAGCGTTGGCACGGAACACTGCAAGATGATTGGTGATAATCATCATAATATGATTACTATAATATGATTACTATAATATTTTACTATCTTTTAGTAGCACCATCATACTTAACCCCTACTGTGCCCTATCAGCAAATCAGCAAGTCTGCTGGTTTGCTCTCTTCACCAATCAATGGCCCCCGACAAACTGTCAACAGGCAAAATATAAATCAGGCATTTAATCTCATTGTATTGACTTGGCCTTCCTTGGGAACTGTGATGTCTGCCGTCCAATTTACATTGATGTCAAGATGAATATGAATAGATATGAATTACAATTAGATATGATACGATAGATATGAATTACAATTAGATATGATACGATAGATATGAATTACAATTAACACGGGGCAAACAAACATGACAGACATTACCCTTCAAAAACGGACAATTGAGAGTTAACACAGCTCTGCACACACAGAATGTGGAGCCCAAAACTACGGAGTTGTGCAATTGATGCAAAAGCGGTGCAATCACTGTAGAGATCAAGTAAGACAAATCTTCCTTACCTCATCATCTTCCATTCTGCACTCTGTGACCTCTCCGTCGTCAAATTTGTACCATTTTCCTTGCTGATTGCCATCCCCGCCATTTCTGTGGGAGAGAAAGTGATACAAGGACACCTCAGCTTCTTGCTTCATGTGCTGGACTTCATGTTTTTATATCAGACATAACTCTGCTTGTAATTCCACCCAAGTTTCTTTATCGCTTTAAACAAAACCAATCATCACTGCTGCATGTATGCCAGAAGAGGCGTTATTCATTTGTGAAGAATTGAACAAATGACCCATCGACTCTCATTGAAATTGTTGATATTTGTAATGTCAGTAGTGACAATAACGCATTCTGTGGGACTAAGTATCCCAAAATCTCATCTTACCACAAATCCTGCAAAACAGCTTACTCAAGGTCTCACTGTAAGTCACAAGCATGCCTAAAACTGAGCTCAGTACAGTATTCATCGCATAATCGGGCATCTGATAATCGGGAACCTCGCTTAAATGACAGACGCTTCCCAGAAACATTTCCAATGCACGTTATTTTCACTGGATAATCGGGCGGGGACCTCTGATAAACGGGACAATTTTTCTTCAAGCGATCTTTGATTTTGTTGATATTCTACACAAAAAATCTACCAAAATACCACAACAGTATTTCAAAGATTCCCTATCAGTTGTCATTTACATCAAACTTACAAAGCAAGCTTCGGACTGGTGTGTTTTGACCTCCGTCCATCCAGTACACGTACATTTCAGCTCGCTGCCCACCTTCGCTTTTCTGTACATGTGTATATATGGCGAGCTAGATCGCTACAACACATGCACAGTGCAGTGATCGCGGCAAGTAAACAATCAAGCCGTGATGATTGAATGATTGAAGGACTTTTCATTGACGTTCCCACATCAGTTCTGGGTAATCATTTCCCATGGTTGTGGATATGTATTTATACAGAACGCCCTACGTGTCCAAGAATTCTACGAATGTTTAAGAAAGTGCTAGCTTTTAATCCACATATTTTGTGTTCGAAGAGAGGTGACAGAAGCCGAACCCGGTTGCGATTACTCTACATCATTGCGAGAATGCAGGGACAGCTAGAGGGTCGCGCCGAGGGGTAGCATGGTTGTGTATTCATGTACTTGTACAGTACGTCAGTATGCATGTGTGTGTGTGTGTGTGTGTGTGTGTGTGCACTACATAATGTACATGTCGTATGCCGTTAGTGTATGGTGAGTGCTCATCGCGAAATCGGGCACCCCGCTTAAAGGGGCCGTGTTTGCTACTCCCAACCTGTCCCGATTATGCGATGAATACTGTATTACAAACCAAATGTTTGTACTCTAATCTAATCTGATCTCATCTCATTATGCTATGACATATGATATGACGACATGGAAAGGTGTAAAGTATGCCCTCACCTATGGAGGATATATGAGTAGTAGTGTCCGCCGCTGGCCTGCCCGCTGTGCACCACCACACCCACCAACCTGTAGAGGGTGCTCCTTGAACCCCCCTCCTCCTCCTCCTCGCTGTTTTCTCTCTCATCATCCTGGATGATTTCACCTGCAAGTCAAGTCAAATCAAGTCAAGTCAAGTCAAATCAAATCAAGTCATTGAGAGTATGGACTTTGCAATGTCTTTTCACAGACTGCCAGTATCGGTACTCAGAAATTGACACCGATATGATATGCTGTACAGGACTGTGGTGACATCAAAGAATGAAAGTTGTGAACTACATTGCATTGCATTGCATATACTCATGCATTCTTGTTGTGAGGCTGTCATGTCATCATCCTTGTTCATTGTGATTCATTATAAATTTTGAAAACACTCCTATTCCTCATCCCAATCACTACAGATTCTGAAACTCTGCCTCCAGCGCAACCAATTTATAGTCTATCATATGTAAAAGTCTGACAATCATCTGGAGGTCTCCTTTAAACAAGGTACCCAAGTGAATGCAATGCTTACCTTCAATCTTTGCCAATCCTTCCACAGTGTAAGGATCCATGTCAAACTCTTTGGGAAACTCAAAATAGTCATTGAACTTTATTGCACATTCCCTGCAAGACAAAAAGGCAGAAAAGACATAAGAAATAAACATAATTTCTACAATGTGATGTCCAAAGGAAGGAAATACATAATACATACAGATGATAATTTTTCAAATTTCATCATGTCCCCACTAAGTATATCACAAGGGGAAAAAAAAATTATATATACATACATATATATATATATTTAGCATTTGCCTTTTACCCAAAACTGAATATTAAGCTGGACATTTCCATGAATAACAAGAAAACACTAACATCACACAAGTATTGCAGGTCAACTACACCTGAGTAAGGGCAAAATACACTAAGATAAACTGAAGTGACATTTTAACACTTGATATCAAATATCGCACATTTAAAGAGGGAAAAAACCCAATATGACATGCTTGACTGTAGCTTCAACTCCAATACACTGAAATACATTAAACATACATCCACATTTCAATTTCAGTACTACATGAAACAATAAAATTATTAATACAGAGTTTTTAAGTAAATCATAGTAGGTGTTCACTTACCGTTCCCAGTCGTAGTCAAATCTCTTTAGCTGAATTGCAAGGACCTTAGGTAACCTCTTGATACACATTCGCTTCACTGTGTCCACCTGTATGCACAAACAAAGGGGATGGATGTTACAATCTCTTGATTCACATTCATTTCACTGTTAATCTGAATATAAAGACACATGTACACACACACAAATGCGCACAAAAGCAGATTTTACAATCTCTAGATATACTGTAAAACGAGGAATGTTCGCATGCATTTTAATTCCGCAAATTTCACGAGAGCCAAGTTTTGCAAAATTAAAATGCACATGAAAGTTCTTGTCAACACTTCAGGCATTGAATGTTAGAGACAACCCGTGAAAATTTTATGCCGCGAAAAAGGCCATCGGCTCCAATTTGCAAAAATTTCATGCCGCGAAAAATATTGTGTTTTACAGTATATAATTCTGCCATAATCACAAATTCTTCAATGATTATGAAGTTAGCATCAAGTTTTCATTCATATCATGTTGTTTCCTAAAATTTTACTTCTAGTTGATGTGTTTGCTGACAAAATGTCTATCACCTCAAAAGTGTGTTCAAATTTTTCTTTCATAGACTGCTCCTCACAAAATGATGCATTACACAACCTGAATAGTGTTAACTGGTTTCTACACTATAGATGTACAATGTGGCAATAACCCATCGATTCAGAGAATACTTCCTTTCTTCGTAAAAAGGTCACTGCAGGTCAACATGGTAAAAGTAGCTTCTGTACATGTACATACTTCTCTTGAAATGATTCACAGCTGCAGCATGAGCATATCTTCATGACAGTAACACTGGTATGCACACCTGCTATAATATACTTAGAATACATTTCACTAAAACAGTAGATTATTTCCAGTCCCGAGTAGTTCTCACACTGTGATGGAGTAGAATTCAAGCACTCACTTTTCCACACACTTGCTCAGAGTGTGAACACGTCTCTCTCACATCCAACTGAATTACCTTTTTGTTGCACTTTTCACACCGATAGGCATTGTCCCCCTCTAGGAGATCTCCCTTCACAAATTGCTCCAGTGAATCTAGAAGGTTCTGGTTGTTGCGGATGTCCACATTCAGAGTCGTGAACATCGATTCCCTTGAGTATCTGCAGGAAATTCAACAAATTCAATCTCTCATTCATGACATCTTGAATATCAGATATAAATCAGTCACTAAATCACATCTAGACTGTTGGTTTCTCACAATGCAGGACTGGATTAGCAAAGAAATCAATTCCAGGCAATCAATAGGGGATAAATGTCAAAATTATCATATAATCATATAAGCTATTCTATTTCAAGTACTCATTTTGAATTTTGATAGCTACTCATCAAGAAACACAAGTAGGCTTTTATTTAGCAATAAGTCTGGAGTGAGCTGACTAGGAAATAGGATCAGGGCCGTGTTTTACTAACACAATAAATAATCCAAGCCAAACAATGAACCTCAAGTTGGATAGATTCAGATCAGATCTAGTTGGGAAGAATACACAGACCTTCAAGATTAATTCTAGAATGTAGCAAATTGAGTACAAGATTTTGTTTCAAAATGGCTTTGTGAAACAGTTCCTAACTTCTGAGAAATGACTGATCCCAAAATAGTTCCTAAGATCAGTTGACTTGAACTTGAGATTGATTTTAGAGCTTAGTGAAACTGGCCGCTGAACATTGATGCTGGGGATCATCACTGGTCTCCACACTCAATCCACGAACCTGTGGGGGCAGTCTTTGCATATCATCTGGTCCGCGTAGGAGCCCCCGAGCACTTTGGCAAAGGCCGGGTTGGCTCCGTGGGCCTTGAGAGCCTCGTCCAAGCTGTCCACTAGACTGTTGAAGAATTCGAGCGCATCATGCTGCTCCCGAAGGTTGACTGGTTCTCCAGCCAGCCTGGATGCAGGTAGGAGATAGATTGGTGTGGCATATCATTATTAATAGGCAGGGCTCAACATCAGGGGTAGCCCTGTGGCCCACTAAAAGTCAATGTCAGGTCAACAGCAATTTCAAAACTGGTTAGAACTCTATGTTTTAGTGGCAAGATTGGGCAACTAGGATTCAAAATGAAATGCTACGTTTTCTTTTACTTTGTGCTGCTACATTCCTTTTTCAGGCCACCAGAGAAAAAAGTTAGTAGTCCAGATTCCTACCAAAATTTGATCATCTGTTCCTCTGTCATTATCAACAAGTTTCACCCAAATCAATTCAAAACTTTGAGTTGTTTTGCAAACAGACAGACAGACAGACAAACATACATATCAACACTGGCAAAAAATAGAGCCTCCTTGGTGGCGGGAACAAAATAAAATGACTGAACTCATTAAAAAATCAGTACCCTAAGAGAATTGTCCACAGAGGTAAACAAAGCAAAGCAAAAATTACAAGAAAAAACTCCCAACTCACTTGAAATGCTTCCAGAAGCCCCTGGGGACGTAGTACTGGAGTTTGCTCTCAGCCAGGTGGCCAAAGATGGCCTGGACATGCTTGAGGACGCCCAGGTTGTATTCCTTGGTCTCCTCCTGTTTGCTCATGGGTGGACCCTCCTCAACCACCGAGCTGCCAATCTCTGAATCCACGATGTCAATGTTGCTCTGTGGCAGGACGGAAGGCAGGAGGAAGATGGTTGAACCAATGAAATGGGTTCTCTCTCACACTCTGTTTTTTCTATTTTTATTTGACTGGTGGTAACATACAACATGGTCCAGCATACTTAATTTTTGGGAAATTATTTGCAGCATTAGCCTTATCATACCAAGGAAATATGCAAGTAGCATTAGCTTACAGGTACATCTTGGGTGGAAGCAAAACATAAACTACTGTAGTGTCACACTTACAAAATTCACATTCTTTTTTGCTATTCATTTCAATAATTGAAAAAAAAAACACCCCAGCAATTATGTTTTTTGGGTGGTGGCAATAAATGGAAAGAGAGAAGAAATAATTATCAAATGCATTCTATTGTTTTTTTTTCTGAAGGGGAGGGCGAAATTTTAAAATTTCTGCCAATTCTCACTTGCATATCATATCTCTCTACATATATGCACAGTATTGATTGCATTCATTTATGGAACCCTGTTTGAATGGGAAGTCACTGTTGTTACAAGTATTGCATAGCAAGTATGGCCTCTTTGCAAGAAATAGAATGACCCCTCTCCCCATCACCCCCCCCTAAAAAAAAAGAGAAAATAGATAGAGGCTGAGAACCTCTTACCTCATTATCTTGCTTTTCATCATTATAGAAGTCATCTTCCGTGTCTATAACGGCGCCCTCCGCTGACAGAACGGCTCTTCGAATTTCTGGTACCATGTACACCTGCAAGAAGAAAATCATTATGAAATGAAGTATTGCCTGGAATAAAGCATTCATTCACAAGCACCAGCAGCAACATGTACATAAACCAGTACAGTCTCAACTAGACCTCTTTGAAGTATCTCAGAATTTTTCTCTGATTCTTGGAGACGTGTGCAACATTTGATTTCACAACGGGGATATATTTTTTATTACGTTACCTGTTGCAGAACTGAATTCATGTAGCATGTGGCTCCAGCATTCTTTAGACCAACGAATCCCTTGTTCGGGCGGGGACCCACCGGTGGTAGATACTCCCACTCTGTCAGGGGTGCGTCGTTTCCTGAAGAACATTAAAAATGAACAAGTATTTACACCTTGGCTAATGAATGAACCACTCGAAGCATGCTATATCCACATTCAGGAAATATCAACTCAAGGGCCAATTTCAAAGCATTTTTTCCAACACTTGCAACCTGCAACTATTGCAATACCCCAGTGAAGCCTGGCATAACAATCCTGTGCACCTTCTAGTTGCACAACTGTCACACATGAAGTAGGGCCCATGAGTACCATGTATGAGCATCTGTTTCTTAGACATTAATATTCAAGGATTTGATAACTTTTCCAGAAAGTTCTCCCCCACGAAAAAAAAAGAGAAAAAGATCTGCACACTCAATTACATGCATGTCCATTTACACTACTTTCACACAACACACATGTGCACACAAATGTCAATACAAAAATACCCTTCAATCGGGAGGTCATAAAGGCTTTATCGCTTTTATGCAAAATAGCCTCAAATGTAAACCTGCCCATGTTTTGGGCTCTGCTGAACCACATTACATTGTAAAACCAGAAATTTTTGCATGCATAAAACTTTCACAAGTTTCAGGAAGAGCCAAGATGCATGAAAGTGAAAAGTGTTTGTCAACACAATGCATTAAATGCCAGTCATGGATTCGCAAAAGTTTCATGCCATGAAAAGGCCGTCGGCTCCAATTTGTGACAGTTTCATGCAGTGAATGTATCTGGTCTTACGGTACACTGCATATTCTCTTAGGACAATGGCATATGACTTTAAAACAGAAACATGCTCTACAACAACAGCAAATGTCTAATTTCTCCAGTTTACATACCTGAATAGTACATGTCAGTGAGAGTGTCAGCTACAAGTTTCAGGTTTGGCACACAGTTCATGCACAGCGCCACCAAGAGGTCAAAGGCAGCATTGATGGTGGACGACGTGACACACACGGGAACTACGGGGTCAAGCGGTGTCTCGGCGCCATTCTTTAGCGTCTGGACGACGATCTTTGATGCCGGAAACAAGAAGTCATCCATCAACTCCTGTCAAAGAGAAAGAGTGAAAAGAAAATGAACTGTTTGTCACAACCTACTGCAAGTTAGTCAGAAATCTCTTCTCGCTGACTGATGTTAAAGACTTTGTAGTGCAGGGATTAACAGGTGGTTGACTGCATCTACTGTAAATGTCGATATTTTTGCTTGCTTAATTTTTCGCACTGAGCGGCTCAGAAACATATTCTTGAATTCGCGGTGAGCAATTGTCAACCCATTCGGAAGGTGCAAAGAAAATTGTGAAGATATTTTCGTGGGTTTTGGAATTCACACTGGCCACAAGTAGTGCCAAATACATGAAAATTAATGTACTGCAAAAATTTCTGCATTTACAGTATCCTCGTTCGTTTCACACTGGGGTACGTCTGAAAACCACAAATAGCATCCGTCAGCAAATATGTGCATTGAAGCATATGTTCATCAGTAATGGTCGACTCCAATAGAGATTTTGCAGCTGTGTGTACTTAAATAGAGATCAGTGGTAAAGCTGTACACAATTTGTGACAGGGATTCCTGAATATATCTTAGCCAGGCCATCCTTCCCACTCTATAGTATCCCGTGCTACGGGGTCTTTAACAGGCAGCATCATGAGGGTAAATGAATTGATCAGATTACTCAGATATCAGAATACTAACTGGTATTGAACACCAGCACACTAGTAATGAAAGAAGGCATGGTAAATCAATACAAGCTTGCTTGTCACTGGCTACACACATGACCAAAGTTCATAAAGACTGGAGAAAATTGTCCCAGACAAGACATAAACGACATTTCATACCTCAGCCCAACAACCAAGGGACAAGAATAAAAAGAGAGTGAGCACTGAGATTTCATCCAAACCTTTATGAGCTGGCAGCCATCCTTCTTGGACCCCACTTGGAACTTCTTCTCGCTTGACATGAACGCTAGGAGCTCTCGGGTGATGCCCAGGTGACCCTCCAGTAGAGTGTCCTCACACACACTCTCACCTGATGTAAGGACCCCGTCCTGTCAAATGTATCAAAAAGAGAGAGGTCTGGTTGAACAAATGCTTGCAATGAAAAAATACCGTGAGAGGAACTTCATATCTATATTACACTTAATATGGCAATGAATGGGATACTACGGAATATTGGCCCTAAGGAGCTCAATTTTCCCTGGTATTCCACAAAATCAAGCCAGTTAATATGATAATTTTTATCTATTTTCACTATCCATATAAAGCATACTGTAAAAGGCAATTACTAAAATTTGAAGTACACTCTGCAACAAACGATTGATACATTGTGCATGCACAACAGACTAGACAAATTATGGTGTTTTATTGCATGGCCAATGTAATACAGTAGCCTATGGGGCATTTGGTGTTGCATTGAATATGCTTAGATATTGCACATGCAAATCAAGTGGACTAAAATATGAATTTTTACTGCGCCGCTAAAATGACTCATACAAACAATAACTTCTGTTGTTGTTTCGAGAGGGTGTTGACGGGCTTAATGCTCACTGGAGCTCCAGACAAATTCAACCTTCATGAAGTCCTCTCTAGGGGCTATATCCTGAAAATCTCTGTAACTGCCTCTGCAGGAGCCTCACAAACAATTACTGTACAATGAGTACATGTATATCATTCTTTGTCCATGTAGGTATCCATCCCACATAATACAACTTCCCTGCTCTACACGATAGAGAGATGATGACCGAAATTTATAGTGTTTTCCCCTTGATAGCCTGCCTAAAGGCCGCTACAATAGAGATCACAGTATGTGATTGAACAACTCATATATACTCCATCCCACAGGATGATTCCTACAAAAGCCTAGTCAGAATTATCTAGAAGATGATGACAGGAGTGATTTCATGAATTTCACCTACCATGAAAACTGTCATTTTTCCCATGTACAGGTACATAGCCACAATTCCAAAACAGTCCTACTCATTCAAGAGGACATGTTTTCCATCTTATCTGCTTGCATTTATGGTCATTTCTTTGGGGGTCATCTACAATTGCAAATAAGTTTTTATGAATAAGGATGAGCCCTTCTAGGCAGGGTCAGCTGAGTCATTTGCTCAATTCTGCATCCAACATCCTTAAGAATGACCACTGGGGAGTTTGCTCGAAATCAAACTGCTGCTTTTTAAGAAGATATAAATCTAAAATGTTCACAGATGACGGCCATTGCAAGACAGATGGCCCTATCTCAACCAACAATAGGTGAACAAAAAGCAAACACAGCAGCTCATTTGACCCCTTGGCTCAGAAAAGCTAAGAATATAACTCCCAATGTTCACATCGACCCCCTGACCAAAATTTCTTGGCTACGTGACTTACCCTGACTTTCTTGAGCCAGTCAATCTCATTGTTGAGAAGAGTCTCAGCGTTGGGCACGGGGCTGTTTGTGACGTAGCCATAGTTCAGCAACCGACACAGGAGCTGGAAATACTCAATGCACGAGCCAGGATGCTCTTTGGTCTTGTTCTAGAAAATCCACCAGGGAAAGATATAAAGCATTGTTTGCATTTCACCAGAAAAATGTTCTCTTTCTTGATACGAGTGTATGCTGCCAGAGACAACAGCAGGAATTGGCATTACACAAACAATGCATTGTTTCTCAACTGCTTCACAAGGACTAGCTTGGGCATGAAGAAGACTGTCTAAGGCTCCTACTGTTTCTGTACCCTTACAACAAGACTGAAGCACAGGAAATAATATCCTACAAATATAGCATCACCTCCTTTGACTATAATATCAAGAAAATACAATCATTTACATATCGCTAAATTGAATGATACTAACTAAAAAAATAATAATCATTTTCAGCACTATTCTAATAAAAACAAAAAATAACAAGAACAATTATCCTAAGTTCAAAGTAAGGAATAATATGGGAAGATTTCACAGTAAAAGCAGACAAGCCTTCTCTCATTGTTCATAGTGTGCATTCGAGCGCTCTAAAGCGAACCAAAGCGAACTGAACCAAAGCGTACCGTACTGAACTGTGCCAGATTTGAAGCATTCGAGCGCTCTGTCAAGAAAACGTACCTCACGAGTCATTTTTAGAAAAGGTCACACATTTTAGCAGCAAGAATGTCATTCACCTGGTGCTTGAACTACTTACAGCTGTCCCGAACAAAAAGAATGATGCCTTTGCATTGTGACGTATGCACATGATACGCGCATGCTTTACAGCGAACTTTTGGTACGGTTCTGGTTCGCTTTTGGAGCACATCGGGAAGTGGTCCATTTTTGGCTCAGTACAGTATGGTACAGTACACTTTAAGAGTGTTCGAGTGCTCCTCTGCTGCGGGTATGGTACGATACAGTTCGCTTTGGGAGAGCGCTCGAACGCAACCATAGCCTCATCTTACAAGTTATCAAGCAATACTTTGCAGCAAATATGTAACTCTGGATTCTAAGAGTGGATCAGCTTTTCTTAAAACTACTTTCCTTCGTCTCTATCTCTCTTTTTAAGGGGGGGGGGGGGTGGAGGCTGAAGACTAAATCTTCCGAGCAATTACCTGCAGGACCGAGAAGCAAAGAGTGATGAAGAAGAGGAGAGGGCGGTGTCCGGATGAACACTTGGTGGCAATCAGCTGGAACTGCTCCATGGCTGACACTCTTACAGACCTAAACCGGTAGAAAGAGAAATGAGTGACTGTGACGTTGACTCACTAACACTGGCTCCACTTCAAATGCACAATACGGCCACAAGATGATGTATATGATGTGTAACAAATCTAATCATTTACAATTTCAAACAAACTGTTGATTGTCTTTGCAGCTTCAGCGCACACATTTAATTGCCTAATAAAATACAGTCAAACCTGCCTTAGCGGCAAGCTGCCCTTTACGGCCACCAAAATATTTCCTCCTCGTCCTCCCCTTCCAAGATAAAAGCCATATTACATATCCCTGTCTATAGTGATCATCTGTCCATAATGGCCACTTTTTTATGTCTACCTTGGGTGGCCTCTATTGACAAGTTTGACTATAACACAAAATCACTACTCCATGCAATTTTGTTCAACTTAATGAACATCACCAATGTGATACTGTAAAACGAGGAATGTTCATGTGCATTTTAATTTCATGAATTTCGCGAGAGCCAAGATTTTTTAAATTAAAATGCACGCAAATGTACACTAAGTATGCACTGAATGTTAGAGGCAACTAGCAAAAATTTCATGCCACGAAAAAGGCTGTCGGCTCCAATTCGCGAAAATTTCATGCCGCAAAAATAGAATGGTTTACAGCACACAATAAAAAGGACTGTGCCCATATGGACACCAACGGGTGTGTCACATACCTCGTCTTTGCTAGGAGGAGGAGGTCTATGATACAGCACTGCCAAGCCTTGTCCTTATTGAGGGCATCCAGGGCTTGTGGACAGAGGGCTAGACACACTGTCAGGACTTCCAGGGCTTCTCGACACAATGCAGCATCATCTCCATCTGCCTCACCACTGTCAGCCTACGCATCACAAACAGCGATAGGAGTGTTTTTATTAAAATGCAAACAGCGATATGAGTGTTTCTATTAATGCAAACAGTGATACAAGTGTTTCTCTGACTAAAACGATGCCACGTTGTCATGGGCAAGCTTGTACTGTCCCACCACATTAACTACTTTGAATACTTAACACGTTCTGAACACACCGGGAACCTGGTAGTGTTAACTCATAGATGGGACCCTGGTATACCAGGTTCCCAAAACGAACACCAAAGTGTCTGCATTCATGGTGTAAATTCATGTTTGCATTATTCTGAGTTGGATAAATTACTTCACTACAAAGATCAGCATTTCTGCTGTCAATAACTCTTCTGCATCTGTCTCAGAACTGTGTTCATTTTGTGTGATTTACCTTTTTAAATGGAGTGGTGTGCTTGTTTTGCTGCAAAACTCGCTGAAGACGTACATAGCACTCAAGGCTGAGATCAATAGATTTTGACTTTCGCTGACCCCATTTGGGTTCTCTTTTAAAATGTATGTGGTGACTCAAATGGCTGCTGTCTCTTTCATGCACCAATAATTAAAGCAGTCACTGCAGAAACATACAAGTCTTGTCATTGCCACTAGTGACCTAACTCTACATAACATCAATGGTACTTTGCGATGATGATGATGGGGAAGGGGGGGGGTGGTTAATGAAATGAGATGACCACACCTTCTCAAAGGACTTGTGGACCTCCTCATTTGACCCATGTAGTAAATGGGAACAGCCACAGCCAGCTGACCACGCGATCTTCTTGATGGCTTTTACGACGCTGAGATCCAGGTTGTCGGTCTTTGCCTTTAGGGGAAGAAAAAGAGGAGATAAGCATTCATCTCCAGCCATCTACATGAGCAGCTCTTGGCACAAAGTATAACGAGAGATATTTTCAAAATCATCCTAACCAAATGTATGATGCTTTCAAAATTTGATGGTACACACAGTATTTCTCATTTTTTCTTCAGTAGTCAACCATATCTATGAACATACAGGTAAAATAATGAATCATAATCCTTGTAAATACGTCCATCACAAAAACAGAGAACTGTCAGATGAGTAACAAACTTTGACTGCAATTTTCATACATTATGATTTTGAACTGGGCCCCAAAATTTGCTGAAATGGGTAGCTAGCACCCACCTCTTCAGCAGCCTGCCTCCCCAGCCGGACGGCTGCATTGCGCAGCACGCACTCTGCGTTGGGGTTGGGGATGTGCTGCATGGCTTGCTGCAGCACCACAGCCTGGGTGTGGGTGCTCTGTGAGACGGAGGACTGGCTGGGGCCCCCAGCCGGGTCTGTCTGGCATGCCTCGGCCACCGCCGTGATGCGGGCGTAGGCCAGCGTGGTAAACATCAGCTTGCCGATCTTTAGCACCATAAGAAGGGCAGACCTGGGAAAGGAGAACAAGTGGATGGCCCTGATTATTCTCCTCTAACTTGGACAGCATCGTAAATATCACGTTAGGAACACACAAAAAATCTCACTAATAATCACAGCAATGAGATTTTCCAGCTGTGCAGGAACTGTTAGGCTACTCTTGTCAAAGAACTTCAAAAAAAAAAAAAGAAAGAAAGAAAGAATTGCATGCATTTGAAAATTTGCATCACATAATATACATCCTGAAATTAACAAAGAATTATGCTTCAGAGCCAAGTGCATTGATTGATTTCAGTATCCCACTCCTATTTTTTACTTCACAACAACGCTGACTACAAGCCATGTATGATGGGGTGACGACATTACATCAACACTGCAACCAAGAGGTTGAGTTTACGAGAAAACATCTCTCTTCAACTTACCGTCTTGTTTCCATGTCTGCATTTGGCAAGAAGTTATTCTTGGTCAACATGTTCATAACAGCCGACACTCCACCGCTCTTCAAGAAAGTATACTGTGAATTGTAAAATAGGAACAAAAATTGATCAATGAGTTTGCAAGCATACAGCATAAAGATGCAAGCCTTAAAAGTACACTATGGGTGGGATGCAATCTAAAATATCATTAACTTTCTAAATATATGTATTCTGATTTATATATCTCAGGCAGTGTGTTATGTTTGTATCATCTGTTTACCTTCCCTGTAAAACATCTGAAATCAAAACTAGAAATTCAAGACAATAAATTCATAAAATGCTACACCTCACAGATTTAGCATGTTTTCTTCACAGTCATTCCAACGCAAGTTATATCGTTCCCACAAAAGAATTATTTTACTTTTTTAGGTTTCTTACACTAGGTATCATCATGAATTCACCAATGACTTGAAGATGAAGAATAGTTCAGCAATTCAGTGGTTCAATAAGATGGAAGATGAACACTTACCTGGAATTCAAATGCCTGTTCACCATGTGGTTGTTTTGCTGGCATCAGTAAAGAGTAAACAACCTGTGTATACAATGAAACATGTAAACACGGAGCAAATGATATTTCTCAGATTTGAGAACATAATAATGAAAACAGAAAATACAGTTGAACCTCTCGTATCCGGACAAGTCGGGACCGGGGCTCATCCGGATAAGGGATTTGGCCGGATACGGGAGACTCAATGCTTTATACACATACATATACATACAAATGTACTGATGTAGCCCATTGTAGTACCACATGTAGTAATGTGTATACTGCAACCTTTTCAATGTTACACTCAGTAACAGACCCCCAAATAGAGGTGTATGCTAATGTTGGAAGTAATATATAATTCATGTGTGTTTGTGTAGGAGTTCTCGAGGAGTTGGAAATCCCCCTTTCCTCCCGTAATTCTTAAAAAAAGATAAAAAAATCACGGCGAGATTCCGTCCGGATAATAGAGAGATCCGGATAAAGGGAGGCCGGATAATAGAGGTTCAACTGTATAACACAAACAATTTTAAAGCAAACTGAAGTGCAAAATCAGATATTTCAGTAACAGAGTCCACTTGATTAAATCATTATCAAGAAATACTCCAACAATGGAAGGGGAATATGATTTTCTTTTCTTTTTTTCCACCAGTTTTAAGGCACACAAAGTTTTTAGTCATCAACTACATGGTAGCTGAGGTGGGTTATGCTCAAGAAATGATGCAGCGAAACCAAGACTCACCTCAAGATGATAGAGAACCTGGGAGGATGAGGAGCCAAAGAAGAGAGACTCTAGCGTCGGACACGAGGACTGCTCGCCCAGCTTGGAATTGCTCTTGCAGATGTCAATCAGCTTCTCCACGATGTTTGAGTCTGGGGCGGCATGATAGCGCAAGATCAAAGAGATTGATTTGCAATTAGAGTTTGAATGCAGTTTTGAGAAATAAAAATCAGTTTGCAAGTCATGTTTGAACGCCATTTAAAACTTCCTTTTGAACTACAAAATCAACAAAACTATGATAGTTTGGAGATAGAGATAGTGATTGATGCTTTTCATGTACGACCGAATAGAGCTTATGCTGTGCACCAGCACAATTTTGTCAGCACATAATTACAGAAATTAAATAGCGCCGCCACTGTTGGAGTTTTAACATTCACATGCGATGGGGAGAAGCATCATGTAAGTTTCCCTTTAAGAAATCCCAAAGAACTTTCTACCCACCTGCTGGGATGATCTTCAGCAGTGACCTCGCCCCGTCCCTGAGAGCACTGATGTTGAGGCTACAGCCTAGGTCAGCAAGGTGGAACATGAACTCCACGTAGGTGTGTTGTAGGGACATCAGCTACGGGAGCAATGAGAATAGTATAACGGCCATCAATGTGACATTTGTAAATGATCATGCACATTGCAGAATGTTGTGAACTCACTTCCCTGTGCATGCCAGGATGTTGTTAACCCCATGTGCACTCCCACAGCCTAGCGAAAATCTGCCTTGCGTAGGGAAGCATGTTAATGACAATCTGCCACGCACACAATGAAATATGCTCTGCTACAAACTGAAAATTACTACGAAAAGTGGAAAATACATACAATTCGAGACTAAGATTTAAAAACAGAAAATAGGTGGGGGAAGAACAACTTATAAGGATTGTGAATGTAGATCTTATTAGTATTCAACTCTCATACTTGCACAACATTGTTCAGTGTCTAAAAAAGCAAACAAGCAAACATTACAACATGGTGTAGGTTAAGGATAAGACCACTGATAATCATGGCTGACTTCATCACACATTGAAAATGATACTGCAACACTCTGAGGACAAGATTTTGTTTTAACCCATTGAAGACGAGTCCCAAGTATACTTGGACAGGTGTCTGTGGGAAATGCTCGTTGTAGCAAAATCAGCCCATCCTCAATGGGTTAAAGCAAACAAATTGTAATGGCACAAGATGATGCAAATCTCAGCTACAAAAAGAACACTACAACATGATGACCTGTCATTAATAAAAGGCGTAGTTTTTTTTTTTGCGATTTGGGGAAAAAAACTTCTGCCCCCCCCCCCCCTTCTTAGATTAAGTCTAATGTTGTGAGAATCTGAATGACTTGGATCATGTGATTAGGATTAACCTGTTGAGGACGGACTGATTTTGCTACAACACCATTTCCCATAGACACCTCCTCAACAGGTTAAGGCTAACGCTCTGAGGGTTTAAATGACTTGGGATCATGAGAAACATAAAGACCAGTCTGTGGACTTACCACCCCTGGAAGACACTTCTCTGCCTCCACGTTGGGTCCATCGTAGGGGTGGTGGGGGGAGCCACCTGAAGAGTCTGACGAACTGTCTGGGGATGAAGGCATGTTGGAGCCCGTCGGACACAGCTTGGCTGTTATAAGCTATGGAGAGAGAAGAGAAGGAGTACTTTCTTTATTTCATATCAAACATATGTTAGGCAATTGAGGTCAATAGTTGTGTCTGTGCTGTAAGGGAAATAGCATTTTGATGAGTTGACCTTTGGAATCCTTGGAACAGAATGTAACAAAAGATCATAGGAATTTCTAAACACAGTTACTTGGCTTAGGCTTCTATGCAACTGATTGACTTAGGCTTATCACAAATATTTCCTCTTCAGGTTTCCTGGGGCCTACATGTCTGTCATACAGCATAAACCACTAGTCTCATCCAATCATAACTGCCATTCCTATGGAGGCAGCTAAGTAAAAGCCCAGAAGCTGTAGGTATTTTACTTGTGCTGTGTTTGACGGCTGCAAAAATCCAAACATACGGAAAATGTAATTTTTTCAATAATACAGATTCTGTGAATTAAGACCATGTAAATAGTCTCAGTGAGTACAGCTCACTGTACCTCTCTCCACAAATTTAATGAGGCAGCAGCCAGCCTACAGACTGTATATGCTGTTATTTTTGCATACAGACATTTTTGCAAACAAAAAGTTTACAGACATTTTTGTGAGATGTTGTTTTCGCGAAATGACATTAACGCTATCGTAATTGCACTATTAACCTAGCGCACTGCGACATTTTTGTGTGTTGTTAAATTCATGAACAAACTGTGATTCACTAATTTGCGAAAATTAAACCTTCTCGAAAAAGACAGCGTATACAGTAATCAACTGAAGCTGCAGTTTACTGTTACTGTGGAAACTGCAGCCATCGTGCATGTGACTTCCAAGCAATTACAACTGTTTTTTTTACTGAAAAAGGGATGCCATGGAAATGACCGGTCTTTGACCGCTTGCTCCAACTCACCGTCCTCTCCCTGAGAGGGATGCCTCCCACTAGCCTCCGGTCCTCAGATGGGTCCAGGAGCTCCCCATTGATGTAGAGATCCAGTCTGGTGCTTGTTAGGCTAGCCTTGGCTCTATCAAAGCACACAGCCAACACGCATGCATTAACATACAATGTACCCTCTTGTGTGGAGTTTTGAGGCCTAATGGTAATCAATACCGCTATCACGTTGACATGACATTTGCTTCTGTGACAATTGCTCTGGTCTTATTTTCACCAAGGATTCTGGGTTAGACAGGACTGCACACTAATCTATTTTTTTCCTACTGGTCTGACCTGTCTGTCGGATCAGTAGGTACCCAGTTTTTCCATGTTTTACTGGCCCATTCCTGAAAAAAGTAACTGGCCCAATAATGATTTTTACTGGTCAGGGATCATCGGACAAGTGCCAGTGTGCAGCCTTGGGTTAGGGTTAGGCTGTGATACCGTTTTAAGTTTACATTTGATGCGTGGATTAAGATAATGGTTAGGGTTATTTGTGAGTAGAATCTGTTTGGCTTAATGTGTATATATTAAATGGGAACAATTGTCACAGGAGCAAATGTTATGGAACCCACTATTATATCTCAAAGGGGGGGGGGGGGGGCTAGGAGACAAAGAACACCACATATTAACTCCTTTGATTCCACGGCCAACATGTTGCCATTAAATGTCCATTTCATTCTAGGATGCTGGTCTGAAGAAGGTTAAGATGAGAAGGTTTTCTTCATTAACATTTTCTTGCAATTCAGGGTTCAAGCAACCTGGAAAAATATTTCACAACTGTAACTGACATGAGAGCGATATATATCTGAGTGAATAGGCTTGGATATAGGCTACTAATCTCGGATAAACCAGTACAACAAAATTGTACCTACAAACATTCAAATTCATGAAATTCTTCCATTGAGATGTTTCATTGCAACTATTGACAAATTGCCCTACATCGACGTGAATAAACACTGAATTAATCAGTGTTTCAGTAGAAGCCATGATAAAAAATCATGAGCGTAATCACGCCCATGATTTTTTATCGTGGGTTTGCTTATTTACGTCGATGTAGGGCAATTTGTCAATCAGTTGCAATGCAAACATCTCGACGGAAGAATTTCATGAATTTGAATAATTACGCAGTACCCACTGCATGCTATAAGGATTTAGAACCACCACTTGCTGTCGGGTGGAAGCTCGGTGGTCTAGTGGAGATGACGCCTGTCCGGAGATCAGGAGGTCGTAGGTTCGAATCCTGCCCGAGTATGTACGCATATGATTTTTTTATCATGGCTACTACTACTAAAGCACTGATTAATTCAGTGCTTATTTATGTTGATGTAGGGCAATTTGTCAATCAGCTGGAACCTACAAACTTTGTTGCCATACAGAGTCAAAACACATGAAAAAAAATAAGAACAAACCAGACAAATTAAAATGAAAGTGCCCCTAGGTCTTAAAGAAAAGTGAAATGGCACAAAAACCTGAAATACTGTGCAGACATATCATGCATCAATCACAATGAAATTCTACTCCATTGCTCTCCTGAGCCACACCTAACCTCATAAATAATCTAAGAAATGCAAAATAATAATAAATACAATGCGACATCGATTAAACGGCCCTCTCTTATCCTGACTTCTCTCCTATTACCCCGACACCTCCAAGCAGTGAAAAAAAAAAAAATTATTTCAAACATAATCAAAACTCCTACAAACTAGTGCAATTTATCTATCCCAACAGAAATATTTTCTGAATTTCACGACTATGATCTTAAGTAGGCAAGCATAAATTAAACTCCTGTTGCGGTTAACACTACCTACGTAAATACCACCGAGTCAGTAGTCTACGTGTACTCATATGACAAACATAAACATTGTTTCCCCCATATCCCGCCTAATCGTTCATCCAGACGGGTGCCAGTCCAACAGAGGTCAGACTGTACCGGAATCACCAAAAGGACAGCAAAGGAAAATCCATCCCATACCTGAGGAGGATTTGTCTCCTGACCGACGTCAAAGACTCGTTGGTGTGCGACCAGATGTCGATGTCGTCCACCTGCCGACCCTGGTTGGGGAATCGCACTTGAAGGGTGACATGCTTGCCCCTGTGTGCTCTGGTTCGTTCAAATAAAGACGGAATATAGATGTTCACAGGTACAGTGTATGAGCCCACCTTTAAAATGAGTTCTCACCACTCAATCAATTGTACATTAAACTTGTTACATGCAATGAGTTATCATTTATGCAGTAAACTGTCCTCATTCTTTTTTTTTTTCTCTTTGTCTCTTTTTGTCTCTTTCACTGGCAATCCACACAATGGAGCCATCTCTTATACAGAATGAGGGTAGAGTAAACTAATAACTGCACCACAAGATTATCTGTTTGTTTCCCTTTACTGCTTCTGATCATTTAATAAATCATATTCCTGTTCATTCCACTCCACTAAATACTAATCTGTTTGATGTTGGTACAAATCTCTTGTCTGTATGGCTAAGAAAGAAAGTATGTTTGGTTCATCACGTTTCTACCAATCATTCTATAATCAATCACTGTACAATCTGGTACCCAAGCTTATGTTCCAAGACACAAATGGTCACAGGCAACAGTAGAAAATATTGTGGAGTTAACTCTACACACAAACATTCCTAGGGGAACCTCAAATCTTTCCTTAATACCCTTTCCATGAACATGTAAGGTAGAACAACAACAACAACAACAACAGCAATGACAAATTATCAAAAGCCCTAATGCTATGGGAGAAAGGAGAAAATCAGCACAAATCATGATGCACCGAGGTATGTTCGATAGGATACGGTGCAGTGAGAAGTAGTATTGTTGTACTTGCATGTTTTACAGTTTGGTTAATCCTGTTCAAAGTGACACAAAGTGCACTGACCTTGCCATGGGTAGGATGGTTCGTTCATCTGTGAAGTCCAGATCGTATTCACTGATGTACTCCCTCAAGATTGTCAGGATTCTTGTCATTTTTGTGGCTTCCTGATGTACCTACAATTCACATCCAGCAAACACAACAGCAACACAATGGGGGAGAAAAAAATATGATTACACATGTATACAAGTAATACGCACAAAGAAATCGCCTAAATGTCATCTCAATTTTTGACAATGCGGCACTTTTGGGCTGAGAAATGAACCTGTGACACAATAGGATGTAGAAATAGATGTGCTTCTATAAATTTCAGCAAATGGCCATAATATCACTGTAAATGCATTAGATACATCAAAAGTCTGCATAACCATCAGACATTATCATTAATATGCTTTTTAAACTTGGTACAAAAAAGAGTAAAGTTTAAATGCACTGGTTATCAACTTGAGTTTAACACACCAATATCTGAATTCTTGTGCGTACTACAGCCACTTTCTTAAGCTTCCATTTCAAATGGCTGCTTTTACAGGCTGAGAATGAATTTGACCATGACTAATGCCACAGAAGACTGCATATTTGCATGTGCTTTATTTTTTCTCATTAAAATGCAATCTTTTTTACTGTAAATTTAATAAACATATCACAGGAACCTGCCTGAATTAGCACACATAAAAAGCTTTATACTTTTTATTTAAAAAAGAATGTAAAGTTAAATGCAAACATTAACTGTCTTTACAAACATGATAAGGCATCATGTCAGTATGTCATACAGGAACCTGAAATTTTATAAAGACTACAGCCATAATAGTTAGTGTCTGTTCCAGACATTACCTTGTCTGCACACTCCTTGTCCGTCTCAAGGACCCTTAGAGTGTCATACATGGCCTTCAGTCTGTCCATACATGACTGGATGAAATCTTCATGGATGTCACTCTGTATGATGCCATGAGACCAGGAAAGAGGGGGGAAAAATAGGAGTCATGAGGTATAGTCAATTACACCCATTTCAGAATTAGTGTAGATGAGCACAATGTCATATACTGGTATCACATATATTTCCCCAACCGCGACTTGCAAGCCATGGACAATTTCATGATTGGTTACACTCACAAACAAGAACCATAGTAATGGAATGAGAAATACAAGTGTTTTCCCTTATCAAAAAACAAAGTCTGGGATTTCTCACCACGGGTACAATATGCAGTGCATTTGCATTGCGAAAGGCAATATTTTAAGAGTTAATAATTTCACATAGACATGGCAACTCAGTAAACTGGCAGTAACACCACTGTGACATGTATGGCGAATACAGACATAGGTAGATTTTGTGAGACTGTCTGCATCATTTTATAATACTGATCTGCAAAATGTCAACAAAGTACATAATTTTGCCTATATTATAATTGTCCAAAATCTAAACAAATGATATAAGCATACTCTTGCACTGTCCCCAGAAGTGATTTTAAGTATGTCAGTTAACAATGGGTCACAGGGTCCCTGCAAACGAACCCTTCCACTGACAAGAGAAGCACATTGAGAGCGCAGACCTCCGCCAATCAGCTAATTTCCACCACTGATCTTGTTCTTCCATAGAGATCAGTGATTTCCACCTATACATATGCATGCTAAAAAGAGCCCCATTTCCCAATATAGAAGCCTTTTGTTATGTTATCATGTCCCAGCTGCACGGCGTACCTCGCCCTAGCAGAAACTAGAGCATGCACTTTAGTGCATGCATGAAAACCTCAAAATTGTACAGCTTGAACTCCCAAGTTTATTTACCCTACCTGCCAAAATATTGAAAATACTTCATAAAATCCATAAAATTTTGGGATCACTACCAAAATTTCATAATCTGTTCCTTGTACCCGTTCCCAACTTTTTGAGTTATTTTGCACACGGACAAACAAACCAAAGGTAATGACAAACATAACCTCCTCCGTTGGCGGATGTAGAAGCCTTTGTATGTAATAACGGAACTGACCTGGCTGGCCTGCAGCTTGGGCCCAAGGTTGGTGTATGTCTCCTTGAGGAGATCAATGGCCTTGAATGCAATGTCATCTCCAGCACAGAGCACCACACGCCACAGGTAGTCCAGGCCAATGAGCTCCAAGTCGTCCAGGAGGAAGGCCCGTCGTTTGGGAACTAGTTTGCCCTCCTTGGAGTTGACCGCCTTGAAGAAACGGTCAAAGCATCTGGACAGAAAAGAGACGTGAAAGTGAGAAAGAGAAATCTACAAATTCACCTCTGATCTCTTTATCCCTTCACTGCTCCAGGAATAATTAATGAAAGACTGAAACTGGTTTAAATGTACTGGTACTGACACAGGGATAATTTGTACAAGTTCATATCAATTTGACTGGGTAGAACACATAAGGTTTCATTGCAATTTTTTTTTTTTACTGTTCCATTCTTAGCAGTGGCATTTTTATGCTTTGCATTATTTTGCATTACATTGAATGATTTGTTGTGACATATGAAACACTCAAGTATGGTAATAATCTAATTACCAACTACAATGATCATAGATTCAAATATCTACAAATTCTAAATTTATCTTTGTTTCACAAAAATAGAAGTTCACCTGGTAATGACTCGAGGTTTTAAAACCTTCTAAGGGTTCTGAAGAGAAACATCCACTGCACAAGTCAGCTTTTTCACTTTACCAGTATGGTAAAAATAATTACATAATTCTGAAAATTGATCAATGTGATTTTTCTTTTACTTTTTTTATATTCATTTTGCTTTTTTGTATTCTGCATTTTTTGTATTCCTTCTCCCTCAATTTAAGACATCAACTAAATTTGCCTTCTCACACAGGTGATGAAGGCTATGTCAAGTGCATTGAGACTTCATACATTACACAAGAGTAAGCATGAGACTCAATCATGCCAAACACCGTACACTGGGCTTACTTGATGCCATTCTCTGTCAGGAGAGTGGGGTCCAGCTGTAGAATGTTGTTCTCAAAGAAGTCTCGGTTGATCTCTGGATCCAGGTCTGGCTCCTCTCCCATCAGCTGTAAATATAATTGAGGAGCATCAAAATGTAAGTAAGGATATTGGTTTAGGTGATATATTAGGGACACTTTAAAATTCTTTGTCTTTTTTTTTTTTGGGGGGGGGGGGGGTGCAAGTATCATTAGCTTGATGTAAATCAGTAAATATCTTGCCTTTCAGTCTTTTTTTTCAAGAAACCATAATTCTGAACATCAACCAACCAACATACAAAGCAACAGTCCTCTCTCTGCCAAAATTTTCCAAAAAGCATGAATTCAAACAGAAAAAAAAAAGAAAGATTGAGGGCAACAATCTTACCTTAGAGAACCACTTGAAGCAAGCCTCCCTGTCACTTACGTACACTGAATTTTCAGCAAGGCAGTTCCAGATCTGCAAATGAGATTGAAGGAAATATGGAAATCACAATATCTGCAAACATACCTGCCTGGTTTGCAAGATTGACTCTTCCAGACTACGAAATATGACATGGAAATCAAGGAAATATATGCAAAACACACAAAAATGCAGTCATCCTGTGGATACGATGCCTGTCCAGTGATCAGGAGATTGTAGGTTGGAATCCTGCCCAAGTACATACAGGTGTATGCCCGTTATTTTTATCATGGCTGGTACCAAAATGCCGATTACTTTGGTGCATATCTAAATCGATGCACGGCAATTTGTCAATCAGCTGCAGCAAACATGAAGTGTAATACCAGACATTATAAGGAAGTAAAACAATCACATTTAAATACTCACTTCCTTAGCCTGAGGAGCACATAACCACAATTGTCCATCCTTCAGAAGAAATCTGCAACACAGAAGAACAAAGTGAACTTGCAAAATGAGTCTAAGACATCTAACAGAGTGGAAAGAATGTACTTACAAAGTGTAAGTCAATCAAACCAAAACAACTCCACTGCTTATTACTGCATCAAGTGTTGGAATGGAAGACCAATGAGAAGTAGCATGTTATTGCATGGAGGATGTGCGGAGCATGTAACTCCACAATCAAAAAGTGTAAATCCACCATAACATTGGTGTTTGCTGGTGCTGTTAAACTAATAATACACACAGAATGTATATATACAATATTTCATCTTTTCACACAATGTTACGCAACATGAGCGAAACTAGTACTTTTTGCAATTCGCACATGGCGAACACGTCATAAAAATGACAAATTCAGAAAGAGGATCTCTGATCTTTCAACCATGAGCTTGAAGAAAGCATGATCCAGGCATGATTTGTCATAACAATTGTAATAAATTTCAAACTCCATGAAATCAGCCCTTATTACCTGAGGAAGTTCAGCCTCTCTTGGACCTGCTGGACATGGCTGTAGCGGCTGTGTGGCGAAATGTTGTGAGGGTCTACAGAAGGGTTTTCTGCAGAGAGAGAACACAATGTCATGAAGTTCAACATGAAAACAAAGTCAAAGAAACACCTTAGAGTTGATTAATTTGATCAATCGCACAGCAGATTTAAGCTGATTTCAGCTTCAGCTGACTGGGTTCTTAATTTTCACAAATTATGAACCAAGTTGAAGACCAACGCAAAAACATATTTTCCTTGAATAGTACAACAGCAAAGCAGATATTCAATAAATTCACACCTAATAAACCTACACAAGGTATCCCTCATTCCTCTTCAGCTTCATTTAAAACAGCATTGTATTCTGATACACTCCCTCATGTCTGTCTGTTTGTCTATCTCCAAGTGGCATACCTTTTGCAAACTGCCTCGCAATGTTCATGTAGCTAGAGAGGTTCTCGGCGACGAGTGTCACCAGCGAGTGTTTGGTCTGCAGCGAGTTGATGACGTCATGACGATATTGCACATGGGAGCTGCGCTGGGCTGAGGGGTAGTTCTGAGGTGCCTGGATAGACAAGGGCAAGGAAAGTAAGGAGGTAGGGTGACGCAGAGTTCAAGAGATCAGTATGGACGTTCAACAGATGTGAAGCAAATCGACTAGATTCTTATAAATCCTCAGCAGAGGGACAATCACTCTTGGCTAAACTAGGAAAGCCCACCCTCCTAAGTGTGAACTCACCTCTGCAAACAAACTGCAGATCTCCTTGATCTGCTTGAGGGCGGGGATGACCCAATTGTCCTTCCTCAGCTCCTCCACAAACTTGTCTATCCATTGCAGCTTCTGGGAGTCTCGGTCCTAGGAGGGGGAATGGGAGAGGTACAAGCATTCCTCTTCTTATTTACAAACCTCAATTTCTGTGTATATAACTTCACTCCTTCTTTCTTTCCTCTATTTCTTTCGCTCTTTTATGCTGTGTGAGAGATTTTGTTGTTGTTGTTGTGCCCTTTGAGAACTCAGACTGAGAGGCAAAGGGCATTATATATACCCCTATTATTATTATTATTATTATTATTATTATTATTATTATTATTATTATTATTATTATTATTATTATTATTATTATTATTATTATTATTATTATTATTATTATTATTATTATTATTATTATTATGACTATCATCATCATCATCATCATTATTGTTAGCACTGCTATTGTTATCATTATCTTTAATATTATTATCATAATATCTAACATTTCTTCACACAATGTGTCTGTCTTCACATCTTCCTTTGATGCATACACATCTTCATATCTAATTCTCCATGGTGCATTTAGGATGCTAACGAGTAATTAATGTAAGGTCAGGAAGAGGTAGTACTTATTTATTATTAGCTCTCCATGCTACAGAGGCTTCAAAATGCGGCAGCACGCATCATCACACTATCCAAGAAGCACACTCACATCACCCCTATTTTGAGATCACTTCATTGGTTACCAGTCAAAGATCGCATTATCTTTAAGATTTTACTTTTGACTTTTCATTGCATTCAGGGCGCTGCTCCTCAGTATAACATTGACTTACTCCATAATTACATCCCTGCTAGATCTTTACGCTCATCCAACTCCGGTTCTCTGATAATTCCAAGATTCACTACAATATGGGGCACACGTGCCTTTGGTCATGCTGCTCCCACCTTATGGAATAACTTACCTTCAGCCGTAAAAAATTGTTCTTCATCAGACTCCTTTAAAAGCAGTCTAAAAACTCACTTGTTTAAAGCCTCAATTTGATTACACATTACATGTACTTGATATTTGTATGTCTTTATCTCCTTCACTTTCTCTTCCTTCCGCACCTAGAGCACTCTGCAGAGTGGATTTGGCGCTATATAAATCATATCAATTATTACTATTATTATTATTATTTGTGTGTCAATATACCAAGTCCCTACTACACATATTGGTTTACTGATCCGATACATTGGCAACCTCCAATCTTACGTATCCCCAAAGTCTTATGTATTCCATGTGCCAATGCAGATTCATCTCACGTTCTCATACAAGATTAAATAGTATCTTATTTTGCAAGCTAATCTCTGAATCAGAAACGGGATGATGTGGACCAAGACTGTTGAGGGCTTGTAACAAAATGCCAAAGATCTCTTTCATTTTGGATATAATATCACGATGGAAGATTAGCAAAGTAGCGCTAAATATCAACACGTTTTCCCTCAGAAGTGCAAGTTTTGACAATGCTTCCAAATATAATGAAAGAGGCAGAACATTCTGTATGTCCGAAGATACATAAAAAGCTGTGTTAGCAGATGCCCACATTCTTTTCTCTCTCTCTCTAAACTCTCAGTGGCTCTGTGAAGCCTGGCAACTTACCTGTGAGCAACTGTAGTCCAGGATCTTGGTGTGGGCATGCAGGGCCTGGTCCATGATGTCCGTAGGAACGTCCTGTTGGTGGGCCAGGGTCCAGAGGAGGGACAGGACCTTGTGGGCCATGAGGCCGTCTTTGTCATCTTCGGCTAGCCGCCGGATCAGTTCCAGGAGCTTTTCTCGCTGCTTGGTGCTGGCAGTGGCCCAACTGTCCTGTGGGGTCAAGCAAAACATTGGACAAAGGAATGGTCAATAGTATGGTCGGGCAGTATTTTGCACAATGACATTAAAAGGTTTTTGGCTGTGATTTTTACATATCAAAGTGTATCATGACAAAAATATATACTCTGCTCAAGTAGCATAATGTAAAACCCAAAAGTTTTGCATGCATAACACTTTCACGAATTTCAGGAGGAGTCATGATTCACAAAAGTGAAATGCACATGACAGTTTTGTTTACACAAATCAGTACATGTAATATACTCAACAAGTTTTTCACAGTCAGCAATTCCCTAAAATTTTCACACTACGAAAAAGGCCATTGGCTCCAATTTGACGTTTCATGGCAAGAACGTTTTCTAGTTTTACGGTACCCTTACTAATAGAGGATGTTCTTGAATTGATGTTTCAGCAATCTCAAATGGATTCCACTGATTATTTCTATCCATTATCTGTACACTTCATGGGAACACTGTGACTGTCGTGGAGAGGATGAGGCCTTGGACTTAACCAAGAGATCCTCAGTTCACATCCTACTCGGTATACTCATCCCTGGATGTGTTTTACCCACTATTGTAGTAAAATTGGTATTTGGCAATGGTAAAGAGAGAACAATGGCAGGGCCCTCTGGGAAAGTAGTGTTTGCATTGACGAGACAACAGTAAGACTGTATGACCATGATTATTGATGACAACTTTATAGACATTACATTACACAGGCTCCAGATACATTGAAAACATAGCTATTAAATAATATACAGAAATTGACACCAATATACAGTGAAAGTGGAAATTTTTGTGGTGTTGTAATTTTTGCGCATTTTGCAACTAGAAACTAGCTTGAAAATAAATGCACACCAATATTTTGGCTTGCCTTATGTTCGTAGTTGATGTCCTGAATCCGCTGAATTAAAAATAAGCGAAACTCTTCTTGCCTAGCCGAATGCGAAAAATTAGTTGCAGAAAAATATCCACTTTTACAGTATATGGCTGAAGAAACCACAGAGTTTAGATCAGGTCAAGGAAGCCCTCGAATCAAATGAAGTACTAGTAGTTGATCAAAAGAAATCACACCAGTGTTCTAGAAACCGTGGGAGCACATACCTGGAAGCAGTCGAAGAGATGATCCAGCTGCTCTGGAGAGAAGTCCCAAGCCAGCTTGGCTAGGAGATCATGGACGTTTTTGACAATAGCCTCATGCTTGCCAACCTGAAGTGTATTATAAACACAAATGTCCAAGTTGATTTAATTCACTGTGTCCTAGAAACCAAGTTTCTGTAGATTGGTCCTGTATCTTTATATTATGATTTTTTTTTCAATGACCTGTTAGTGTATCATAAAGAAGAGTAAGACATTCTTTCATGTCAGCCTATTGTTGTTCATGTCTAATCTTTTTATGAAGCACAATTTTCAACAGCAATTTTCTATAGCCTCTCTATTACAAAATATACATGTATGATTCTTAGAGTGGTAACAAAATTGAGACAACTACAATTCCTGTTTCTCTCTCAAACTGGCATTTTTATATTTTTCCATTTTCATTTTGTTCATTTTTAAAGAATTGATCCTGTTTCATTTAATCTTTCACAAATATAAGACATCCAATGATATTCAAAGGTACCAAATTAATGATGATAAATGATAAGTATGACAAAGAGAAAGATAGTAGGGGAGGAGATAGAGGATTTTTTTTTTCTTTATACCTGTGCTGCCCAGATGTTGTCTAAGTCTTCCATGGTAAGAGCCTTCTCCTTGATCACAAATCTTAGAATCTTCTCCAATTTCTCCACATACTGTTGGAATGAAAAAAATATGGGTAAATGACAGTGAAGTCAGTGAACACACATCTGGACACTTCGAGTCAAGATGTTGGGGGGGGGGAGGGGACTAAGAGGAGAGTGCACTTGTTTGGGCATCTAACCTCAGCAAGTACTTTGACTGTTTTATGAACACTAGTGACTTCTAGTACACACTTGAAAGGGCTCATTATTACAGTGTTCTTTAGACAAATCCTCATGTTTTCACTGACATTTTCCTGCATTACATTTGGATTAGAGCTCTCTTATCTACATGTGAATTCTGCCACAAATAATTCATGACTTTATGCAGTGCTGCCACTAGCCACTTGGGAGGCCAAACATGGGGGCCGAACATGAAGAAATTGATATTGCTTCTTACCTGTGGTTGATGGAGGCTGTCTCGAAGCACAATGCTCAGGACTTTATTTTCTTGGATCCATTCCTGGATTTAAATGAAAACACAAAATCAAACATGAGAAGAAGAAGTCTCATACAGCTCTGCATCATTTGACAACACGTAACACACTACAAGTTCAAAGCCCCTGGCGTCTTTGTTTATGCTCTTAGACACAGCACCACCTCTGCATGCTGCCTAGTCCTTCAGAAGAGACTTAAAGTACTCAGTCCAGTGGTTGCTGGCCTGTACAGGATGGCACACTAACCCATTTTTTTTTTTTTTGTACTGGTTCGACCTTTCTGTCAGACCAGTAGGTACCCAGTTTTTTCCATTTTTTACTGGTCCATTCCTAAAAAAGTTACTGGTCCGACAGTGATTTTTACTGGTCAGGGACCGTCGGACTAGTGCCAGTGTGCAGCGTTGCCTATAAGCATTACCCCCCACTATCAAACAAATCATGATTACGATGAGGTTTGCCTGACTTACCGCCATTCTCTCCGCCGTCAGGTACTCCTCTTCATCCATACCGGACTGCTTGTGGGTGTAGTATGTCACGTTGGCAATCACCTTGTTCACCTCATTGAGAGCGTTCATCTTTCCATTGAAGGAGGATATCTGTAGTAACCTGCAGCGAGGGAACGAGGTCACACAGATCATAAAAGCATCAAAGGAAATGCTTCCTTGCTACAATATTCTTCTCTCAAGAAGCTCTAAAAGATTACAAAGCACTATCTAGAGATGGCATTGTATCAAGAATGTATATTTTGTTTTTCACTCCAACTACTAACTCCCATGGCAGTAACATCGAAAGCATGATTTTGATTGTTTGCGAACTTATATGTGTTACCATGGCGACATCTTCCTGCTTTGGAGACTAACTGTTTGAACACCTGTTTCCCAGGTTTGATTGTAACCACAATTTCAAGACTGTATTCACTACAAAAGTTAATTTGTAGAGGCATAATGCATAATCCCTGTAACAAACTGTGTATAGCTTTATTACAGATTTCTATGTAAGTTTACATACAGCCGAGAAATCTTGACTGAAGTCACTAGTAACCAATGACAGAGCTGCCAACTTTTGTAGAAGCCTTTCAGTACTTTGATGGCTGAAAATCAGTAATTTGCACCTTTTTTGAGTGAAAATCAGTAATCATTAACAGTGTTATAGAATTTATCACAGACAATGATTTCTAAAATCAGTAATTTACTTGTAACCTTCAGTATTCTTGTCCAATTTCAGTAGAAATTACTGAAAATCAGTACTAGTTGGCAGCTCTGCAATGAGCATACAATTTGATGCACATATTAGCTGAGGGGCACTATCTGTGATTTTTTAATGTACCCTAGTGGGCAGCAAATGAAGATGGACTTAAATCGGGCCACCCATGTTTTCCCACACTGCCAGGTCTTTAACCGTACCTTAGGATCATCTTTAGTCTGAACATCTCCAGACCCTTTATTTTCTCCTCCTGGTTGGGTACCTTGGACACAAGATTCCTCAATGCCTGTGGTGGAGGGGGAAAACATGATATAGTGATCTTTACTGTCAAAGAATAGTAACAGCAAGAACTAGTTCAATATAAAATGGAGGGGGAGGGGGGTGGGACAATCACACAAGACATATTAACATGTACTCTTCATATTTAGACTGTTGCATTCATGGACATACACATATAATAATGTGCCTTATAACTCCCTTAAGGTTGGCACCGAGTTATGTGATGAGTGGTTATGTTATAATGGCCTTTCTATTACAGGTCTTACATTATTTGTTTATGTGTTGTTGTTTTTTTGTTGTTGTTGTTGAGGAAAGCTCCTGCACTTTTTGAATAATTTGAATCTGCATGCACACACACAAACAAACTACCATGGTAATATTATACACCAAAAGATCAGAATGAATTTGTTGTTCTTCAGTCGTGTCATGCAAAAATATTCTGCATTACCTGTAACTAAATAGCGATATATAATCATCTTGTGGTATCACTTTGGATCGGGATGGGGGGAAGGAGGGTTCTTACCGTATTGTCAATAGTGATAGGAAAATTGTCTCACCTTGATGATAGAGGAGAGAGCATCATTCCTGGCTTCATTTTTGGATTCCTTCTTCAACTCCTCGTCTGAGAGACCATCCAGATAGCCCACCACTCGGTCCTGGAGGTAACCAGGATCAGAAATGAATCTCTTTCCAATATAATCATTTCCAGCTGTGATTGTATTAATATCCAGTGTAGATACATTTGTATGCTCATCTGTTTGAAACTCCGATTGTTAACTGAATTCATAGTTTGTCAGTTGAGAATGATAAGGGCGTTAACGTGTCTTGAACACTATGGCTTTAGTGGCAACTTAACACCCTTCTCATTCTCACCCCATGTGTTTGTTTTTTTTTTTCATACTATCACTCAGTCTATTTACATGAAATGCATTTACTCCAAAATCTAATGAGTTCCTTTCAGTACTATCTCACAGCCATTTGTACTACATGCATCTTACACTCCATTAGGATAGTATGCAGCAAACCTGCAATCTACCTACGAGGAAAGACACTAATACACGACAGTCTCTTTCACAACTGCTAATTGCAGTGATTTCTCTGTTGTGCAGAACTATTCTTTGAAAGATTAAAAAAAAAACCAACACATGACATCTGAGGACAGCAATGTGATAAGGGATGGTATTGACTAATTAACCACGAAGGTCAAGAGTAATTATAAGATACACCCATACCTACAAAACCAGTTTTTACTGAAGATACATGTTTATCTCTGTGTACCTACTTGCTTCATGTATAATCACCAAACTCTGAGTAAATGGCAGGTCAAAAATTTAATTCAAATTGCAGAGATATCCAAAACAAAGATATCCCAATAAAAGCTGGACCCAACTTTTATGAGGATTGCTTTGTTTTTTACTTGTTTTTGGATATCTCTGCAATTTCAACACTGATTTTCATCTAATAAAAACTGAAATAAAATTCTAAACTGCCCTTAGAATTTTATGCTTTTTAACATTTCATAGAGTGGTTTCTAAGTATCACGCAAAAAGTTAAAAGCTGAATTCTCATCTTAACCAATACTATACTATGTCTTTAATGAAGGCACAGTTTAAATGCATTAGCTACCTGTGCTGGCATGATACAATCAAACCCCTCTTTCAATGTGTATAAATAGCTACTGCATATGACGACTATTGCATTACACGCCACGAAAAAGTGAATGCAACAACTTACCACAATTGGCATGAAGTGCGTCTGTACGGTGTTTTGTGTTAGAAGTTCATAGCACTGACCCCATGGCCTGCAAGATTCCAACGAAAGGTGAAATGAAGAAATGAAATAATTTCAACATACAACTGGTGCAAAAAATCTGAACAGTTTCACATTTCATAACTATGCTTTTGTCATTCCTTTACTTTGTAAATCTCCCAATGAATAAATGGGAATATGTCAAACTTGTATCACATAATAAATCAAAATAAAAACTGAACACATAGCATACTGATGGAGGGGAACAATGAGTGTTTGGATGGGACAGGCATTTAACTCGAAAGTTTGGCTTCTCATAATTTGAGGAAAAGAAAAAGAATCACTGCTCGACCAAAAACAACCAAATTATCTTCTTTTCTCTTCTCCATACTTTGTAAAATCATGAAAGATTTACAATTTTTCATGAGTTACTCCACACTCCACAAACTGTTCTCACAAATATATAATTTGAAAATGATTATAAAACAAGGTACAAAACTTTTGACTTGCTAGCTAACATTCCTTGTATTCCATTTTGCCTATTCATTCTTTTTTACAAGACACTTTGAAGTAAGCAAGAACAGGTGCTAAAGATTTGAATTTCTTAGTCTGATCCCCCCCCCCCCCCTTAGCTTTTGACACATTCCTTTTTAGGACTTACAAAGGACATTGAATTTGAACTTAACATAAGACAGGCGCAGAAGAAGGCATGGCCTCTTATTCACTGATATGCCATTAGACATACCGTAGAACAAGTGCTATTTAAAAGGCATGTCTTTCAGGTTAGTGGCACGAACTATCAAATCTGTCTTTAAAACAAATATATTCATTGAAAATTGATGAATAGGTTGTTTGGAATGTAAAATCTACATAACCCAACTGCACTGGATATAAGTATTTGATCACTATTGAATATGTGCACACTTACTGTCTCATTTGCCTTCTACATGCTACAGTATTATCTTGGGAATAGGTGCAGAGAGAATGACCTTGGGTTGTATCAACTATGAAATCATAATACAACTGAAGTGCAAGCAAGAGTTGTACACTTGTGAAAATATTCTCACTCGCTCACAATTCTCTATACTTTCTCTGTCTTGCATCTCCTCCACAGCTTTGGTTTCATCTTGTATGACTCTCACATGGCACCATGGCTTCTACAGCTGATGGTAAGAAAGTAAAGTGGTTTCATTTCTCTCTCTTCCTCCCCTCTCCATCTATCTTTCTCTCTTTATCTTTCTATCTCTCACCTGAGAAGAGCATGAATGATTGGAACATTGAGAGATTGGTTCTCATCCAGGAAACGTTCTTGGAGTATCTCAAAACCACCAAGGGTGCCAAAACGATTCAAGAGATCCACCAGCCAGCCCTAAAAAAATACAAAACATACAAAAAAGATATCTTAATCGATGTACAATGTGCAAAAAAAAAAGAACAAAAAAGTATATAATCATATTAACATCTTCTTCATTGCTCTTTAATCAACTCAATTACACTGAAAGTTTTGATTCTCTAAAGAGTTATGTACTTTGCAGAATATCATGACAACATGTACACCTGGTACACAATGGAGCAACCTTGAACAAAACTATATTAAACAATATGAAAATTGTTGTATACTAGCACATTTTTTTCTAATATACACAACAGCAAGAAAGTTAAGATCACTTTGGTAAAAATATAAATCTAACCATGTTACTACACAGACAGGTCATATGTCCATGAAGGCAGTAACCTACCTTTGGATTTCTGATGTCCGGCGGACGGGCAAAGATGTCGTTACTGTTGACCTGTGAGCATACAAAGATGAGAGAGTTCTTGACGTTTCTTCTGTCTTGTATACACCGGGACACAATTATGTCAAATTCAAGGAAATTTTCTGAATATCATTCACTACCTTCTTTCTCAGCCATAAAATTCCACCTATTTAACACAGTCAAGAAATGATTGCAACTTTACCTCTACAGTCATCAGGCTCTTGGAAAAAGATTGACATTTCACTCACTTTGCATAAAAGAAACAAAACCCTACAAATCCAAATCCTCTGGAGACATTAATGAATTATCTTTTCGTTTTTCTTTTTCTTTAATGTATCACTGTGACAAGACACTCTAAATAAGGAACACAAATCTGTAGCTTACTGTAAGTCAGGCAGATTGCCCAAATCTGATCAAATACAACTGAATGATTGCATATTCGTTGTCATATTTCTGCATTCCTGGACCAGAAACTATTCTGCCTTACATAAAGAAATGATACCAAGAAAGTCTTGCAGGAAACTCTTGCAATTGTGAGATGTTTTGTTCCAAGTATTCTGCACAAAAAGACATTTTTGGGGTTGTTTCCATTTGTTTGTTTCAGTTTTGTTCTCCCCACCACCAATCAAGTGGGATAACACTTCAAGGGTTTGTTTGCAAAAACCGATAATTCCATTTTTGAAGATTTTGAAGTAAAGATTTCTGTCATAATGTACAAAATAATACCTTTTAAATGATACATTGGTCACTACATATAAAGGTATATTTTTGAAGTTATGGTCAAAAGAAGCAAAAATTTTCTTATTATTCTCTTTATTTTCCATGACCTTTAATCGCAAATATCTCCATTTGGCAAATATGGACTTATCGGTTTTTGCAAACAAACTCTTCACTTGTTGCTACTGGAGCTATTCACAAAAAGACAGGCACAAGTCACTAGCCGTTTACTATAAAAGTGGAAATTTTCGTGGTGTTGAAATTTTCGTGCATTTTGCGCAACCAGAAACTAACGCGAAAATAAAAGCACACAAATATATTTGCTTGCCATATGTTCCTGTGCATGATGTCTTGATTCCGTGGAATTAAAAACACGCGAAACTCTTCTTACCTGGCCAAGCGTGAAAAAATTAGTCGCGAGAAAATATCCACTTTTACAGCAACTTTGCCCTCTTAACCCATTGAGGACGAGTCCCGAGTATACTCGGTGTCTATGGGAAATGTCTATTGTAGCAAACAGTCAGTCCTCAATGGGTTAATTTGGTACAGAGCTGAATGTTTCTTCCTAGACCTTTGTCAAGAAATGTGGACTAACGATATCTTGACATACCTGTGCTCCCATGGGTACAGTTTCTGATTGTCTGGCACCATTAAAAACATGGAATCTGTGAAAGAAAAAATATGTGATGTTATTCATTTCTGCGCACTGTTCAAGTTGAAGGTGCATAAAAGAAATGTCATACACATTGGGAAATTCACAATGAAATATAACAGTTACAGCCATAATTGTGGCATAGAAACTGCATCAAATGCCATAAATGCCTTTAACATTGCCAATTTGACGACTTTGTGATGAAATATGACATCATAGATGCTGTACAGAGCAGGAATATTGTCAAAAACACACAAAAAATGAAACTGTCAAATTTTCCACAACACTTGAGAACATATGTAATACTTTAATCCTTAAAAGTGGCACGAATACAAAGGTTTTAAGAGTGAATGTAAGGGGAACCTACTGATGTAAAATGAAAAAACAAAAACAAAAACTCATAAACAAAACAAAACATTTGGTAACCTCGTCTCATATATTCCTACAAGTCTCTGTAATTTCTCAGCTTCTGTGCCCTCAACAAGTGCTATGGGATGTTATCTGTTCAACAGCACACTTCCGATGATTTCCAAATAATTCTTTGATACTGGTTGAAGTTTCTCTGAAATCATAACATTTCCGGAGAACCGACTTTGGCACCCATACTGTCATTAAAAAAAAAAATAAATAAATAAAAAGTAGATATATTTTCTTGCAGTTCTGATCATCATCATCATAACCACTTCAGGTCCCACACTGGATGGCTTTTCTTCTCTACTCATACTTAGTACTTTTTGTTGTGTCACCAGGGGCCTGCTTCATAAAGAGTTGCAATTGATCTTACGCTCGATTTATTGAGCGTAACTCAGTGAATCAAGTGTAAGTTCAATATTGAGCGTAAGTCCTGTTTCACTTATGGTTGATTTCACTTATGGTTGATTTCAAAAAAAAAATAAAGCGTAATTCTTGGTAGATTGAGCTTTATTTGCGATCACTCGCACTGTTGTTTATGAAACAAAATTTGCGACAGATTGCAACTTATGCTCAATCTTTATGAAACAGACCCCAGAAACTAAAAGCAGCCTAGCGGACTATCAATACATACTTGCAGAGCGGATTTAGGGCCATGGCAAGCAGCTCAAGAAGGGGAAACCAGTCTTGGGAAAGCTTGAAGACACACAGCTCGATCAGTTTCTCTGTGTTTTTCATGATACAGCGCTGTCAAAGGACAAAAAAAAGAAGAAATAATATGAAATGAATCACAATATCGCTGACGTATCATAAAATTACTGTTTGTCTATTTATATGTCTGTATGTGTGTGTTTATATATGATACATTGAGTGTGTGTGTGTGTGTGTGGGTAATGTCAGAAAGTTGCATAAATGTTCTCGGCAGTAAATAATAATAATAATAGTTGATATTCTTAGAGCGCCTTTTCCACTGGATACAAAGGGCTATGACATGTCAGCCCTGGTCGCCATAGGAGATAAAAATATATACAAATTACCAGGCAGTGACAGTACAAGTCCAGTGGATATATAGGGATATATAAAAAACAGCTGTACTTTATTCAGTGATATTGTACTGTTCTTCACGATACTTTGAAACATCCATTTGATATATAATTGAATTATGTATGTATTGTTGTGTACTTGATTTTCATTTTTATATTAGCTCTACTCATATTATTTGCATCTTACTGTTAATTATGAATATACGTGAACCCCTATTGAAACTGATTTCGCTGATGTTGCTTATGATGACTGTGTAGAGTATCACATGAGAAATTAAGCATCACATTGGTGCTATATAAACAGAAAACACTATGAACCTCAGAATATTTTGCAAATCCCCTGACAAGAAACTGACACTTGCCAAGCTTGACATAAGGTCATACACATGACAAAATATTAATGTGCTGTTTCTTTTCAAGAAAAAAACTCAGTGATTTCATGAGGTGATACGCGTACTCATGCAAGCTGCTAACATCACAAATATCAGTCAATTTGCAATAATAAATAGAGAATGTGAACTACATTGTCATAGCATATCAAAGTATTCATGTGCGAGTATAAAGAGATTTCGTCCAATCTCAGACTTACATGAATTTCAAACTTCCACCCGCTGACAGCTTCGTCCGTGAGGATTTTTGTGAAGGATATTGTCAGTCCATCGCGGAAGAAACGTTGGCATGGCTCACTCCTGACATCAAGACCTGTAAAATATACAAAAATATGTACACTTCAAAGTGTGATATATGCATTAAAGGCCAGAATCTTTTTGGTTTGCATAACAATGACCCCAGTGAATATCAATTTTCAACTTTATATATGTACTTTTTCTTAAAGGGGGTAGAATACTTTGGTAAAGTACTGAAAGATCTTCCGACTCATTTCAACTGAACTCAATGATCTACCTGGTGACTGTGTGTTCACATTTGACACTCATACAACTCTGATCATACGGTTATAGCTCTTGTCTTGGAGTGTCTGATCTCGCTCACTCAAAATAAATCTCGAGTACTGGTTTCAGTTCCACCTTCAAAACTGGAAGGAAGTTTGATTTTATTTTTTAATCTAATGTTAAGCTTACAACAATAAATGTCATTGATAGGCGTTATTTCTGATTAACTTTTATGAGCTTGCATTTACGTTTTGAAATGTTTAAGAGGGTTGAAGATGCCATATTCAATCTGAAAATAGAAAAGAAATCCACTGAATTGTTGAAGTGGTTCACAAGAATTCCAAAGCTGTTTGATTCTGGAGTTGACAAATCAGATATTATACTTCTTCGTCTTTTCACATACCTGATAACCTTGCAAGTAAGAAAAACAACTTTTAAAAACTACTGTAAAAGTGGAAATATTTGTGCAGCACAAAAATAACAAGAGACCCGCGGGTCTAGCGCTCACCTGAGTATCGCAAGTTCACCTTTCACGCAGTCACTAATCTAAATTATTCACAGCTCTACTAAAATTTGACCAGGCATTCTCAAGTAGAAGATGAAAATGTACAATAAAAAAAAAGGGCCCAAATTTTTTTAAGATTCCTTAATTTGGGGAGATTGGGGGCCCCTGGGGCCCACTGGTTGGGGCATGGTGCCCATTTTGATAAATTGAGATCCTGACCCCCTAGGGATGCTGCCTGCCAAGTTTGATGAAAATCCATCATGAGGTTTTCAGGAAGAAGATGAAAATGTACAATTCAGGCCCCCATTTGGACCTCCCCGCCCCCAAGAGGGGCACCCCTGGATCTGCTATGAACAAACTTGAAACTACAGTCATTAATGTACTCACTCATAGTATTATCTTAGTTCTATAACTTCTGATTCTAGAGAAGATTTTTTAAAGATTTCTTCATTTTGGGGGGTTTGGGGCCCCCTGGGGGCCTCCTGGGTAGGGCATGGTGCCCATTTTAACAAATTAAGATCCTAACCCCGTAGGGATGCTACCTGCCAAGTTTGGTGAAAATGGGTCATGGGGTTCTCAAGAAGAAGATGAAAATGTACAATTTAGGCCCTATTAGGACCGCTCCCCACCCCCCTCCCCTAGGTCCCAAGGGGGGCACCCCTGATTCTGCCATGAACAAACTTGAGAAACTACAGTCATCAATGTACTAACTCATAGTATTAACTTAGCTCTATCACTTCTGGTTCTAGAGAAGAAGATTTTACAGATTCCTTAATTTTGGGGGGTTTGGGCCCCCCTGGGGGCCCCCTGGGTGGGGCATGATGCCCATTTTAACAAATTGAGTTCCTAACCCCCTAGGGATGCTACCTGCCAAGTTTGATGGAAATCTGTCTTGGGGTTTTCAAGAAGAAGATGAAAATGTAAAAAGTTTACGCACGACGGACGACGGACGCCGCACGACGCACGACGGACGCCGGACGAAGGGCGATCGCAATAGCTCACTTGATCCTTTGGCTCAGGTGAGCTAAAAACATGTAAATATTTTCACACATCATATGTTCCACTAAGAAATGTCTTTGATTCCGCGGAACAAAAACACACAAAAATCATCTTACCTGGCCAAGCGCGAAAAATCACTCACGCCAAAATATCCACTTTTACAGAGCTAGTATAATAATATGACCACAGTAAAGTTTGTGTTTTTCTAAGGACATAAATCTAATGTTGCATTTCCTATTACAAAGAATGCATTGCTATTCTGAAAACTATTTCAACCATTGTTCATAAAACTATGTGCAATATATCACATCTGATTGAGAGATTTTACAAGCAAATGTGATTTCAAAAGCTTTCAATAATCACCATATACTGGCCCATGTACAAAGTCTTCGTAGCACTCTGTTCATAAACTGAATGGTAGCAGCACTAGAAAAAGGTTGAATAGAGGGTTTTGTAATCACTTAAGCATCAGCTGACTATCAGCTGTTTACGTCGTATGTTGGTTTCACTTTTGAATCTCTGTTAATGAACATGTATATATAAACATTTCTCACTACATTATCAACTGATAACTCATTATATATGTCTACTAAGATCTGTCAAACAGTTTTGTTTTATTCAATGCGTCACAGCTTATATTGGTCTCATATCGATAAGGCCCAGTTGCATAGAAGTTGAGATTGAACTCAAGTCAGAAAGTCAGGCATAGGTCTTTGAATACTCAACTGCGAAGGGCTGAAACCCAACTAATGTTTGACTTTTTGACTTTTATTGCTGTGTTTTATTGCATTTTTTTAATGAAACGGGGCCGGCAATCAGTTTTTTCTCAAGATTGCTGATCAAATGATATGAATCTGCACAAATGTATCTATTACGAATTACTTAATTCAGTCATTCATTCATTCATCATATTTTTCTTTTTTAAACTGGTCTGTCAATTAGTACAAAAGTTTAAAGGGATTGTGTAGTCCTGAGTGAGACCTAACTTTAGGTTCTAACATTTTTGGTGAGATAATGAGAAACCTATTATGAAATATGAAACAGCATGTAATTTCAAGAGGGATTCAATGTTTATTTGATGAAAATTGGTTTTGACATAGCTGAGATATCCAAAACAGAACACCTTTTAATAGAATCGCTTTGTTTTCCTTTGTTTTTGGATGTCTCAGCCATTCCAAAACCCATTTTGTCCCATAAACTCGGAGTTCCTCTCGGAATGGTATGCTCTGTATTATTTCATATGTGGTTTCTTGGTACCTCTCAAAAAGTGAAAGGTCTTATTCTCATCTCCATCAATACTATACCATCCCTTTAATGAAAAAGGGGCTGTAAGTACTAAGCCATTTAAAGCAAGGTAGTCAACATGTACTGAGAAAAACAAACAAACAAACTTTACAGCATCCTCTCCATACCCTTTCTGCTGAGGTCAATGGCAGCCTCCAGTAGGACCTCCAACTCTCCCTTGGGGAGGACAGGGATGACCCAGCGGGGCTTGTTGATCATCTCATCCAGTCGGGCCAGGGAGTCGATGGGGAAGGGAGGCTCTTCCATTTCCTGTACATCCTCCCCTCCATCGCTGCCCCCCTCCAATGTTTCGGATGGCTGAGGAAGGGACAATGTTGACCACATGCTTGACACTAAATTCTGGTGGTGATCTATCACTTGGTCTACTCAGACTTCGTCTAATAGCCATTTGGTCTCAACCCACATGGTCTAATCCCATTTTGGTCTACAACCAGTTCATCCTAATAACCATTTAGTCCAACTGGCACCTACATGTAGTCCCATTACCAGTTGGTCTATCTGCAGATGGGCTATGCCCATTTCATCTAATACCCACAGTTTATTAGACAGAACGGGGAAAAATCAAGGAGACAAAACTGTAATTAGACCATCTGGTCATTAGACATTAGACAAAATTGATAGTAGACCAAATGAGTTTAGCCACAGTGGTATTAAACAAACTAAAAAGTAGACCATCTGATAGTAGACCACGTAACAACAGGGATGCAAGACTTTGAACCTCCCTGGTAACAATAAACTAGTTCTGGCTTTAATACTATGATAGACAAGCAATCTGGGCACTGGTATCTCCCATCGTCTCTACTGAGAAATTATCCCTAATCATAGCTGTCCTTACCTACTCATCTCAAGTTCACGTTATCTCTGCATTGTGAAGTATAACACTCGTTTGCACTCCACATTTCATAAGAGATGTACATCATTGACTCAGTATTGCTATTTAAATAACAACGTTGCAAATTTCAATGGGGGGGGGGGGAAGAAGACATTGCAGTAGGAGAGTTAGTGGGTCATTTGTGAAAACCCATCTTATGAAGTCATGCCAAATATTGTTAGCAGAGTTCATTTTGTGGCAGGACAAGTTCATCACAGCTGTGAAAATGTGGTTACAATGTTCAGATCGATAACAATGGAAGTCATGGTAACAAATCTTATTTAGAAAACAGATGCTGCAAAGTCAAATCTAGGTTTGACGATGACATATTCACAGCAGTAACAACCAAAAGATTGTGGGACAAGTTCTGGTCTGTTTGGTTTGGTCTGGGGAGCATTCTGATAAAGAACATCTAACATCTGTTCACAAGGCTGAAGAGCACATTATCTCGACGCGCCAATTCTCACAAACATACAGTATATATCTGACAGAGTCCAAATGTCGTTACAAAATCAAGGACTTCTGGGGGGCGTTTCATGAAGAAACTTGTCGGATAAAATGTCCGACAAGTCAATATATCCGACAAGTTCAGAGAAATCAGCCAATCAGACTGAAGAATTTCTCAAAACTTGTCGGATATAATTGACTTGTCAGATATTTTATCCGACAAGTTCCTTCATGAAATGCCCCCCAGAAGTATATTACTCTCCAATCACCACAACTCTACAAAAAAACCAGCAGAATACAAGCTTGCCTGTCAAAGTACCATGTAGGCTTCCCTTCGTATTTTAGCTTATTTCACAAATGCTTTCCCTCTTCACATGGCAATTACCCAACTTGTCAAATTATTGGGTACCATTGTAAATGCTTTTGTCAAGTTCTGATTACTAGCAAATAATCCAGGAGTTAGAATCACCACATGACACTAGAAGTATCATAGGTTAAAATAAAATTCTTGTTGCAACAAAGTAAAAATTCATGTCCCAAAATCATCATCAATATATCTTTACACACTTTACTGTTCGGCAATAACATCGAAGTTTTGATATAACGGAGAAAACTGCCGGTCCCAAGAACTTTGTTATGACGGGAGTCGCCTATGTATTGTACCTGCTGTCCGGGCAACTGCTGTGGTGGAGATGGGTGTGGTGGAACAAGAGGTGTGGTCTCGGGAGTGCTATCCCCGCCCCCAGTGGGTGTGCCTTTCATTCCCAGTGTCATCCTGGCCCTAGATCTGGTGGAAGCGGTCCGGGCGGTCTAGGGTTAGTCCCAACGATACGGAGAAGTCGATTGTGAAATCCTTGTCAGATGCCATGCAAGGTCTGCCACCATCGCAGGTGTATGCTCTGTGGGTGGGTATGAAATATGGTGGGGAAAAAATTTCAATAGTATTAGTAATGAAACAATGCTGTGCCATGCAAGATATGCCACCATCGCAGGTGTACATGTACGTGTGAGCAGGTACAAAATATGGTGGAAAAAAATTGTAATGAATCAATGCTGTTAGTTACAGAAAGAAGGAGAACATCCTCATAACAAATATCATCTACATGTACCCTTTGACTTGTAAACAGACTACAGAATAACACTGCTCACTACCCTCATCACAAATTCAGAATCATCTGCTTGCATTCTGTGACTTGTAATAAGACTACATGTACAGCACAGGACTGTACCACTATGGTGTGTGCAGGTGTAAAACATTGTGAGATATAGAGGGAAGTGTTTAATTTTCTTCTTTTTTTTTTTCGAGAGGCAACAAAAACTGCTGTTACATAATCAAGAGTTTAAATGAAATGAAAACACTCACACTGTACTCCAAAGAATGGAGTTATCTCATTTCATGAGTACAAACTGATCACTGGATCATTTATGCAATATCATTGGCATGATAATAAGACAGAACATCTATGCTTAAAAAAAAGGCATTTTTAATTTCTCTGGATATTTTCCATTAGCATAAAAAAAACGCACAGTGCAGTTTGCGCACAAGGCGTTTTCACAACAGCCTGATGAAAATCCAAGCTTGAGATTTTTTTTCTCGCAACCGCAAATTAACAAGCTATTTCATTTCCTATCATATGCAATAAATGTGGGAACTCAAACATTTTTAAAATCACTGCTCCCAATGTTGAACTGTACCTTTAACTGTCATGTGATGAAAGAGATGACAATGGCGGTACAGCCCAATACAAGTTGATACATAATGCATGTTTAAACAGTGATTAGCACAGGCAGCCATCATCGCTGCCACAAATGCACATGACACATTAAGATGACCTTTGCCTACAGTGTACATGAGACCACTGGAGCAGACTCGCCAAAAGGCCAAACCATTCCCTTTAAAAACATTCTTCCTTGTTCTACATAATTCACCTTGATGTGACAAATAGGTATCACAGAACTGCATGACATTCACAAATCTATGGTATGAGATAAAACTGATTTAAAAGATAATTAACCTTTGTTACACCTGACAATTGTATATTTTCCCTACCAAAGCAGCATCCAGGCCAGCATATTAAAGAATTCACATCTACATGTACACTACAAGGTTGTACATGTATATCCCTCACTCTCATTGTATTAGACACTCCAGTCAATCACCAGATACAGCATGTTTGTAAATGCATAGCACCTACAAAAACCATGAAGCCGCTGTAAAATCAGTGGTTTTATTACACATGCACTGTTGTACATTCATTACATTGTGCTGGCATTACATACAATTGTATAATACGTCACATCTGAGTGAAAACAATCAATGTAAGCAAAGGCTCGCCTCCAATATAAAATTGGACATCTGATAACATGATAACAATCAGCAAGCCTTGTAAAGAAGTGCAGCACACATTATATGGCTGTCTGTGAACGTACAGTGAAGGCACAATGGCCCAAACGATGCACATTAGGCCAAAAAAAAAAAATGGTTTGTTTGCCCTTCGCGACCGACCGAAAATCACGGAAATTTCGGGTCGCGTTTTTTTTTTTCTCTTTCAAGTTTATTTTTTTCCACAAATTTCATCTTCTACAAATTTGTGAATGGTTTTAAACCCAAAATTATCCATTTTAAGCTAGAGAAAGAATAAAAAAAAAGTCTAAAAATATTTTTTTTTTCTTTTTTTCATCTCATCGACCCGTCGTAATTGTGTTCGGGCCGCGCGGGTCCACAGGCTATGTTTTACAGCATGCATTGCATGCTACAATGTAGCAACCTTTTTGGCTCACATGCGTGCACGCGCACGAAATCCAATCAATGCATACGTATATTATGCACTTAGTACAGGGCTGCAACACTGGCGACCAGTAGTCGCGCTAGCTTGCGCATTGGCGCTGCTCACGCACTGCCATGCCATGCAATACATGCAAAGCATGTACAGTGTAACTGCTTTTCGTTTGCTTGCGATCGGCGGTCATGCCAGACAAGAAGCATTGATAGAATTAGAAGCGCACGCATTTCTGGGTCATTTTACTCACGATCCGATCCCGGCTTCGCAGCAGCGTGGCAGTTGACATGTTAGAACTAATTTACTTGTGTCGATTTTTAGAAAAGTAAAAACATATTCGATATTCAGCGATACAGTAAATGGATCTGATTGCGTTCAGTTTCATTTTACAGAGTCATTTCACAATTAATGAATATTTTCATTCGTTCAGAATGATCTCACAATGAAGATAGGCGCAAAAAGGATCACGAAATCGGCCCTTCCGGTGTGTACTTTTTAGGAACGCATGCACAAAATGTGAAGAGATAATACTATAGGGAGAAAAAAGAATCATGAAATCATCGCAGTCCCGCTTGCATATTTGAGGTAGAAATCGTCCCAAAATAAAAGGATCATGAATTCGGCCGGCCGCGTCGTACACCTTTCAAAAGCTCATGTACGAAATGCGAAGAGATTATAGAGGAGAAAAAAAAAATAAAGGACACATTTGGTACGTGCATCATAAAAGATTACAGCCGAATAAAAATTCATGAAATCAATGCAATCCTGTTGAAATTTGAGGAAACAATAGGCGCAAAAAGGATCTTGAATTCAGTCCTGCATGCCGTGTTGGTTATCAAAACGCATGCACAAATGCGGCGAGATTATCGGGAGAAAAATAAAAAAACACATTTTTACCCTTCTGGTGCGTGCATTACAAAAGATTACATCCGAAGTAATTAATGAAATCGCCACAAACCCGCTGATATTTGAGGTAGAAATAGGCGCAAAAAGGAACGTGAAGTCGGCCGTGTCGTATACCTTTTAAGAACGCATGTACGAAATGGGAAGAGATTAGCGGGAGAAAAATAAAGGACACATTTTCATCCCCTTTTGGTGCTTGCATCATATAGATTACAGCCGAGTAGTAATTCATGACAATTTCGCAATCCCGTTGAAATTTGAGTAAAAAATAATAGGCGCAAAAAGAATCTCGAATTCGGCCCAGCATGCAGTGTATAGTTTTGAAAACGCATGCACAAATGCGAAGAGATTATCGGGAGAAAAATAAAGAACGCATTTTCAACCCTTCTGGTGCATGTATCACAAAAGATTGCAGCCGAAATAATTACGAAATATCGCGATCCCGCTGATATTTGATGAAGAAATAGGCGCTAAAAGGATTGTAAATTCGGCCATGACGTATACGCATGTACGAAATGCAAAGAGATTATAGTAAGAAAAATACAGGACACATTTTCAACCCCTTTTGGCCCGTGCATCATAAAGATTACAGCCGAATAATAATTCATAAAATCATCGCAATCCCGTTGAAGTTTGAGGAAACAATAGGCGCAAAAAGAATCATGATTTTTGGCCGTGTTGTTCACCTTTTAAAAACGCATTTACGGAATGCGAAGAGATTATGGGGAGAAAAATAAAGAACGCATTTTCAAGCATTCTAGCTGGTGCGTGCATCACAAAAGATTACATCCGAAGTGATTTATGAAATCGTCACAATCCCGCTGACATTTGAGGTAGAAATAGGCGCAAAAAAGTATCATGAATTCGGCCGTGTGGTACATCTTTAAGAACGCACTTAAGAAATTCGAAGAGTTTATCGGGAAAAAATAAAGGACGCATTTTCAACCCCTTTTGGCGCGTGCTTCGTAAAATATTACAGCCGAAGTAATTTATGAAATCGTCACAATCCCGCTAATATTGGAGGTGGAAATGGGCGCAAAAAGGATTGAGAATTCGGCCCTGCATGTCGTGTACCTTTCAAGAACGCATGCACAAATGCGAAGAGATTATCGGGAGAAAAATAAAGAACCCCTTGTATCGCGTGCATCAGAAAATATCATAACTATTAAATCATCGCAATCCAACTGACCACCAAGAGCAGGTTACGCAGCAAGTTCGTGCGCCGATGTTTAGAAAAAGTCGCAAACGCATTTGATACAATCTGATTTTGTTCATTATCATTTTATACTAATTCACAAACAAACATTCTAATTTTTTCCTGTCTTTATTTTTCAATTTCTTGTGCAATAAATAATGCAAGTTTAAAAAAAAAATATTAATCTGTAAAATGTACATGGGGGGGGGGGTACATCCATAAAAAACAAGAAAATAAGTTTGCAAGTCATTTAATGTTTTTTATGTTGTCGTTGTTGACCGGTAAATTTTCTGTTCGGACCTGTAAAAAATGGTAAAACGGGGCATTTACCGGTCCGACAGAGACAGGTCGGACCGGCAGAAAAAATGGGTTAGTGTGCAGCCCTTCACAAGATGGCTACTTTTGCAGCATCCGTTACCAGCTGTCATGGCACCAAAACTGTTTGGAGTTCGGTTGCCAGCATCTCACTGGAAGGAGCTGTTTGCAAAATTTAACAAAAATGAACGTTATAAGTGTTTGTCAGTGAGTGTTTCTGCCTCGCGTACCGGGCCCTAGCAAGACGTAAATTTGAATGAATCTCTTGGAGTTTTGAGTGCATTGACATGGAAAAAGGGGTACCCTGATTTAAAAAAAAAAAAAAAAAAAAAAAAAAAAAACGACCTACCGACCCTCTTGGGTTTTGGCAATTAAGGGCAAACAAACAATTTTTTTTTTGGCCTTATGTATGCTTATATACACAAATATGCACAGGTACGCAAATGAATCTGAACCTCCATTTAGCACTGCTAGATGAACTCCGGCACTCACACAAGAGTCATTACATTACACAACCAAATGGCAGTCAAGATTTTTTTTTTTTTTTTTTTTTTTTTTTTTAAATTAGTGGCCCACTAACAGCATTTAACAACTTTGAATAATCTGGACAGAATTTCACAAAGAAATTGTGAGCTTAATGACTGCAAATAACAACAACAAAAAATGTAATATAATATACATACGAATAATAAAGAATATGTCCATTTTGAATTTACATGTGTACTTTATCTTTCCGTGTGTGTGTGAGTGTTTTTTAAATTGTTTTTGGTGCTGTTTTGATGAATTCTGCTTTTCATTCATTTGATGTATTCTGTTTTTCATTCATTTGATGTACTTGTACATTGTAAAATGTCACAATTCAGCCTTTGGCTGGGACAATGTTGATATCAATAAACCTTCTCAATCTAATTCTGAGAACCTGAAAATTGCTCACTTATTTTCAAGACCCGGTAACGTGGGGATACCATGGAGTAAAAAGGCTGGACCGGCTCGGATATATTCAAGAATCCCCGAAACGAATAATGTGCAGCTTTATTAGAGATACATGTATCTCTGTGCAGTATACACACACACAGTCGAAAAATCTTGACTGGAGTTGACTATTCCCAATGAATGTACGCTTCGCTGCATATTATAATAATAATAATGATAATAAGAATAATAATAACAATAATAATAACAATAATAATAACAATAATAATAATAATAATAATAACAATGATAATAATTACAATAATAATAATAATAATAACAATAATAATAATAACAATAATAATAATAATGATAATAATAATAACAATAATAATAATAACAATAATAATAATATGATAATAATAAATACATAATACATACATAACATACAATTTCTATAGCGCCACTGTATTCTCTGCCTGGTGCTATCTGTAATGTGCGAATGTACCCTGGTAGGCAGCAAATGAATGAGGCCACCCATGAATCCCCATGCTACCGGGTCTTCTATCTAACATTCAAAGAAACATTACTCATACTAGTAACCCATTTGACAGAGCAATTTTGACAAGGTTATGCTATAACCTCATACAAGTAGGTAAGCTATAGGACCCTACACTTGCACAATGTCTACTAATCACTATGCATAGATATAATGATGTGGATAACGTATATGGACAGCTGTACTGTACACATGCTGCTCTTCCTTATACAAGGTCCCCTGGTTGCTAAATCAGGTCATCAGTTTTATTAGATTTGGAGACATTGCATAGAGATGTCACACACTTTGCAAGGGAATTAAAGACATGGTCTGGGTGGCTTACCTACCAACATTAAAAAAATAAATAAAAATAGGGGGAATCAAAAGAGCAATCAGAAATATATTTAGTGTATCACATTGTACATGCCACTCATTACAGTGGGCACAACCAGGGATGCCAACATCCACCCATCAAAGCCAGGGAGACTCCATACAGCAATCAGGAAGATACTTGAATGTTACATGTGCATCTCCATGTGCAAAAATTATTCAAAAACAAGGGAAACTTTTCTATATTTTCTTTTGATACCCAGACATGAAGAAATATCAAATTTTTCAAGAAGTCTCCTGCAGAATCAGAGAGACTTGGCAGCTCTGTACATGTAGAAGGAAATTAAAGCCAAGGAAATGAAAGTCAAGGGGTCAAACACATTGTGTTTGTAAGTACCAGTAATAGAATGGCAAAAGCCCATCATGCAAAGCACTCTTGGGAGAAAGGATGTTACTGGTAGTGTAGTACAAGGATACTCAACACATCGGGATCACCAGTCATAATCCTACACTACCGCCATGTTGCATTTCAGCACTGATGTCCAGTAGGCCTACACGTCAATGACTTGCAAAAACAAATCAAAAACAAAAACAAAAAAAAACAGAAAAAAAAACTTAAAATAAAAACAAATTCAAAGGCACACAGCAACCTATGTTCAAGTTAACATGTATTTTTGCTATTTAAAGCAACAAAACAAGATGAAACGTGTGTAAAAAAAAAAATTGAGCTTGATTGCAGAATGTCAACCTTTCAACACGCGCGTATGTGTACGTTTTTGGAGTAGAGATAAATTTTGAGAATATGAGTGATAAGAGCTTGATTTGAGCTATATGAGATGTAAATTTCATTGAGAAATTCCATTCCATTAATGAGATATGAACGAAAATATGATTTTAGATAATGACGTCATAGTGACGTCACGGTTGACCAATCACAGTGACACATTAGATCTGTTGTCTGTGGGACATGATACATTACATGGTATAAGTTTGAAATTGATAGTCGAAGAACTTTTCGAGTTAACCCCTGCACAACATTTGAGGAGAAATAAAGAAAGAAGAAGAAGAACAAAGAATCCGTACAGATACGGAAGGTGATCCGAGAGGATACTCGGATCACCTAATAAAATCCAAGAGACAAAAATCATACCTATGCACAAATGTATTGTTGCTATGTACCTACAATGGCATGTAAGGGAGACCTGTATACACCCGAAGGTCATTGCTAGCCAGCCACACATTCCATCACGCTACTTCAGCATGGAGGAACCCTCTACACTAGGGTAACATTTCCTCTTGTGCTAGATGGCATCTACTGGAAGGATAACCTGCATTTCCAGACATATGTGATACAGCCTAGCATATCATTATTTGCTCTTTGCAAGTCTGCAAATGGGGGGGGGGGGGAGCAAAGATAGAGACGGGTCATACAGTCAACCTTGCCTAAGTCAAATATATTTAGACTGAAGAAATAGCTTCAACTCACAGAAAATTCCACTTAAATGAGGGATTAAAATCAATAGAAAATGAAGAGAAGAGGACTTGAAAAGACCTTTAACTTTTTAAGGCACTTATTCGACTTATGCGAGGTCGACTTACACATTAAGCAAGATTGACTGTATTGCGACATAAAAACTTGTGATGTTCGACCTTTCCGTTTACGCTTGCAATTGACCACACTTGCAAAAACTATGGTTTTGCCACCGTCATGTTAATGTGCTATTGGCTAGGCAGTCTGCTACCACTGCAATCACGCTATGATGTACACAACAGCCTGGCTGGCTGGCTGGCTGGTTGGCTGCACATTGCAAGCATGGATGCTGAGAGGAATACAAACGTCACACAGAAGTCATGTGACAAAAACTGCAAAGTTTTCTGTCGGGAGTGTTTGCATTTCAAATGACTGCAGCAAACTCTACATTGAGACAGAAAAATTGCACTATGTTGCATGATTTTTCTTCTTTTTTTTTTGTCACTGTATTATCCAACAGCTTTGGGCACAGCAACTTTCACTGAAATATCATGATTTTCCATCGTCGGTGTGAATAAATAGCCACAGAGATACATGTAAATACAATTGTACCAGGTAAAAGCAGTCATTTTCGCAAGGATTTAATTCACGCAAAATTTGTGTCACTGTTGGGCTGCCAGAAATTTCAAAAACAACACACAAAAACAAATTGCAATTCAGAGAGGCATTAGTGCACTTACATGGCTTCGGTGTCAAATCGCGAAAAACAACATCTTGCGAAAATTTCTGTGACCTCCTCATTTGCGAAAAATATCTGTACATGAAAATAAAAGCTTCTACGGCACTCAATTCTGATTTGGGTGGAAGTCGACACAAAAGCACTCACTGCACACCTCCTCAATCCCACATCTCCACTGTCTTGATCAAACAAAGATTGCATCCCTTGTCAACACAAATCTTCCTCTCGCATCAAGCGGCAGAATTGGATCAAGACCATTTTGCCAAGCAATATTATCCGGGGCACTTTCTCTCCGAGCGCTGCTCATCTTTTTTTTTCTTCTTCTTTTTGCTCCCCTCTCTCTCTCTTGCTAGCAAAGCACACACCCTTGACTTCATGCCAAGGCAACATGAAACAACTGCTTGCGTGTAATGTTATTGAGTAAGTTTATATGCCAAACATCTGATCAGGGAGTTCTATTGCTTCATGTCCTGGTACAATGTACTGTAAAAGTGGTTTCTTTCACGTACAGATACTTTCGTGGTTTCCATCGGTGCCGACTTTTTCGCGTGTGTTTAAATTCGTGGTCGGCAAAAACTGTGTTATTTTGCACATGAAAACCCAAACTATAATCCAATTATTCTTTTATCTATTAAATAGAAATTAAAATTAAAGGCAGGCTTACCTGAAATTCCGTTTTTCAAGTACTTTATAACTTGCTTGTAGTTGTACCTACATTGCGCGGTATCGCTGTGTGTGTGTTGACCATCTATACACTCAATGCGCGGAATCTTCGTGTGTGTGCATGTGTGCAATAGTGCAATAAGCAGCAAGTTCAAAACATTTTCGCGTGATGTTAAATTCGCAGTCGTACTTTTACAGTACAAAGCAGACAATCCTTGCTTTTGTGTGTTTGTTTTCCTCTTCTTTGCAGTAAAAAAATAATAAAACAAAAGATAAATAAAAATAAATAAATCACAGAAGAAAACAGAAGCACTAATAAAAGAATACACTTATGTTTGATCTGAACAAAAAAAAAAATAACAACACCTAAACAACACCTGAACATGCCCAAAATATCAGAATTTCCCAGTTCAATTCAATTATAGAAATGCTGATAACTTCTGTGAAGGAGGAGGTGGATGTAGTAGATTTGACACATTATGAGCCATTAAACACTGTCAGTAGACCTTCACTCTGCGCTGTGATGAACACCTACATTACAGTGTAACAGCTTCAGAATGGCCTTCACTTTGGTCAGAGTTCTCTCTTTGGAACCACTGATGACTGGTTCTGAGTGTCTTCTCTCATTTTCATTAAAGGGATCGTATATTTTTGGTTGAGACCTAATTTCAGGTTACTAACATTTTTTGGTGAGATAATGAGAAACCTCTCATGAAATATGAAAGAGCATGTAATTCTATAAGGAATTCAACGTTTATTTGATGAAAATTGGTTTTGAAATGGCTGAGATATCCAAAACAGAGCGATTCTAATAAAGTGTGGGACCCACACTTTACAACGATCGCTTTGTTTTATTTTTGGATGTTTCAGTCATTCTATTGAATGTAAACCCGTTTTTCATCAAATCAACTTTGAATTCCTCTTAAAATGGTCTGCTCTGTACTATATCATAAGTGTTTTCTTGGTATCTCGCAAAAAGTTAAAAGTCCAATTCTCATCTACACCAATACTGTACCATCCCTTTAATGTAAAACATGTACATTTACTGTACAGTTCTGAGGAGCATTTCATGAAAAATTTTGTCTGACAAATTTGTTGGAAAAATTTGCTCACAACCAGTCAGATTGAAGGATTTCAGTAGCTTATAACAGTTTGTCAGAATAAAAAAAAATTGACAAATATGACACAAATATTCACTTAAATCTAAAATATGTTGCCATTTTAAGATTCAATTGCAAATCTAGCAGTTTAGAGCCAATGATAATTCTTCACCTGAAATAAACACTGGAACAGTACATACAATGTGACCATAACATGACTTAAATAGAACAGAAATTGTTATTTTACCTCATGAACTACTAGCAACGAATGATTAAGGCATTCTAAAAAGATGATGTGAAATCATATAAAAAACATAATTTCTTAAACTACACATGTGCAGATGGGTGACAAGGGTAGTCTACAGACTAAAATATGTACCATTCACTGCAGAATGTTAACAGCACTGAAACCACACATAGTACAGTATCTACATTTTCTTAATACATTTTCTCAAATCTCTACTTATGGATCTCAAATAATATTCAGCATGAATCTACAAATGTTTCTGAGGACTGTGCCCTTTTTAATATTTTAACACCTGAACTAATCAGCATCTAAGAAAACTTACACGTAGAAGCTTAATTTTATAAAATGCTCCTCTATTTCACTTAAAATGACATGTATCATTCTTTTTTTCGGCCATCTTTGTGACCTTTTCCCCCCTCCAAGTGAGACGATAGCTGCATCTCAGACGTCCATGGAGGAAAATGCTCATTTCCCATGCACTCTTCGCAGCCTGGAATATCAACAGCACACTAATTTCCTCTCCCTACTCCCTCCCATGTGGAAACCTTCATCCAGTCTGGTTTGCCTCGGCCAGACATAAAAGGTCATCTCCCAGATTTCCAACCGTTTCTCGTTGTTTCTCGCCAAAGGTTGAGCACATTGCACATCCTTCAAATCCAACAAGAAATTTGCATATCGAATACTACCCACTACATGTACATTGTACGCACTTTGTACATTCATTTATACAAGAGGTGCCAAGGAGACAAGGGATTCTAATGTAGTTTTCCTTAGTTTTAATACATACATGCATCGCCATGACAACAGGCACATTAAGTGCATAATTACCTACGATAGTATGCCAAAGTTTGGATCGGTTTGTCGTCACTGTAATCCTGTATAAAAGGACACTTGTCAAGATCTTTGTATGATTTTTTTCCACATCCTCATTGAGGCAACTGAATACAAGGAAACCTGGTCACGTGGTGACATATTACAGTACAAGGTACACATACTGTTAATACTCAAATATATCCAAATATTTGAATTCATGCTTTGATTTTGACATTAGAATAACATGACAGCATAGCTTGCCTAAATTTTCTTTAAGTTTTGGTAGGAATGACAGTTGTATACTGAATTGTAAATTATGTTTTGATTTAGGCTTTAAAAAAAAAAAAACTTGATTCCAAATTTTTTTTTTCTGTAATTCTTGGTATATCCTAAAGCTTAATGCACAGAAAATTAACGACACCGAGCAGAGCCCAGTCACAGATGTAGGCACTGTGGGATAGCTTTGGGGGCATGTTGATTCTGGCTGTCTAGTACATGCCTACATGTTCGTGATATGCAACGTAATCAATGTGTGCATATCATTCGTTGCTACCCCTTTCCTTGGTTTGAACTTGGCATAAGAAGAGTTTACAGTTTCTATCATTATGCTGATTTTGAACTGCGCCAATTAGAACAGTGGGTCATCACAGTGAAACTGCAACGTGCTAATCACATGATGATAAGCGAAGAAATATTCATCATTTATATTATTAATATTTTATATTGCTTACAGCACATATTCGTCGCTTGGAGCAGGTTTTGACGATTTGGTAACAAGTACATGTTTCCATGGACAGTATTAACACATTACCTATTCAATCTCCTAGCTAATTAATTTTGCCTTTGGCATGAATGCATTATAATTTGTATGTTCTATCATGACTGGCTGAAGGAAGCGTAGCTCTGGAGGGGAAAGAGAGGGAAGTTGTAACAAAGCACACAATTCTTCATGATTTCGGCCCATTGTAGTGTCTCATAAAACATACACATTTGGCAGGTCAACATGTAGAAGTCAGTAACTACAGTACCAGCCATTAAATCAAATCATGAACACAGCACAACAGTTTTCAATTCTGCTACCAAGCAGTCAACATTCACAGAGAGGATATGCATGCTTCATGGCTGGGTTGTGGCTATTTGCAACCCCTCTACACTGTGAATAACCCCATTGTAGAATGTGTCAATTGAACGACAATAAGAAATCAATCATGATGATGATAATGATAAAGATGATACTGATAATATCTATCAACTGTTTTCACCTTAAAACTGAAAATGTATATTTGCATAAAAAAGAGCTGTTGATTTCTTATTGGCATCCCTTTTCATTTGAGTAAAACATCAAATTTTTTCAAGTATTTCCTTCTTTAATCAAAAGGATAAACTTTACAGATAGTGACCCTTACTGCTTGAAGAGCAAATAAAAAAACACAGTTTGACTGGCAGCTATCTTATACTGATGTGAAATGAACCATGAGGAGAAAATAACAACAACAACAGAAAGGTGCTCAATGACAAAAGAATGAACAACATATTTATCAAATATAGCAAAACCCTTTACTACTACATGTTACTTTGTGCAATACAGCCAAGTCAAAATACATTTACTGTACATGTACGACATTCAACATTTTCACTGATAAACTGTAATGCTTGCACCGATTTGTCCGGCAAATCAAAATTTTCTTAAGCTTTCCATTTACCTACAGCTGTACATGTAACCTTCCCCCTCTATTGAGGCCTGCGTTCTAAAAATAGAGCTTCTACGTGTACGTCCACCAGAGAATAGCATTCAATTCTGCAAGAGTCACATGATAGAACGTTCAATCATTTTCTTTTTCCTTTTTAAGGCAACATGCATTACTTGCATTTTTCACATGAAAATAATGCACTCATTTTTTTTCCCCACACTACATTGTATAATAAACATCTACAGTATACTGAACAGTAAATGTTTATATCACTTTGCAACTAGCTGTGGAGTCAATTCTTATTTGTACATTATATGTACAATATATTGTACCTTGGTGCATATTATCAGGTCAATATTGCTTCTTTGCCACTATTTCTTTTTAGCTTGGAGCCATCCATAAACAACATACAGACAAGAAGTGCAGACATCTGAAATCCTATAAAGCTGTTTTCTTGCTGAACATGCATTCATCATTCATGATTTGATAAAATCTATTATACACTGTACCACACATGCTGGCAAACATGACTGAGCACAGCAATTAGGTTGTATTAAAAGCAAGACATTTTGGCGGCATGAGAGTTTCGTGAATTTTTTTTAGCGGCATTAAATTTTTGCAAATTGCCACCAGCATTCATTGCATTTAGTGTTGACAGGAAATTTAACATACATTTTAACTTTGCTAATCTTGGCTCTCACAAAATTCATGAAATTAAAATGCACTCAAACATTTCTGGTTTACAGTTAGTAGCAGGAGATTTCAATTTCATTCAATAATGTATCAAAAGCACAACGGTCTGCACAAAATGATGAATACATGGTGTTGCCGAGGTGTGTATATAGCTAAAAAAAAAAAAAAAAAAGGAGAGAAAACTTAGCTACCATACTTGTTTACCTTACAATAGGGAGAAGGTTGAACCAAAACATGTCTAATGCACATGGGCTATGACCTACAGTGCAATAGTGTACAGCTGTACGTACATTACTGTACTGTAGTACATGTATATACTGAGCATGTAGTGTGTAGCAAAGTGGAGCATGAAAAAGAAATACAAGCTGCATTTCCGGTACATCAAATAAATTTTAATGAGGCGCAGTGAGAGGATTTGGATGTATCTGAAATGAGGCTTTGCCATCGATATTATTGAAACGACCTTGGCTGACAGTACAGACAAGTAAGCAGGCAATCTCCTGTCCTGCGTACTATTGACACTTTGCAAGCGACATTGTACCGTACATGTAGGCCAACAGAGAGAGTAGGGTGTACTGGGCCTGAGTGTGTGGATGGGGCATGGATAAACCCAGAGGCATGCCCAGTGGTGGCCCTCAAAACGAGAATGCATTAACCTTTTGGATCATGGGGGTTCCTCCAAGGACCTGTCTGCCCTTCATGGTCAATGTTGATGTACAGTGGTGCTAGATCATGTAATACCAAGTTATCTCATAAACACAATGTCACCTCCCTTTCACAACAGGCTGTTAAAATAGATGTACAGTCAAGATGACCTTGGCCCATATCAGACAAGTATCACACATGCAGTATTATGAATTTATAGGCCTATCCATAAAGCTCTTTGATCTGAATAGTGATACAGTATTCATCGCATAATCGGGCATCTGATAATCAGGAACCTTGCTTTACATACGCTTCCCAGAAACATTTCCAATGCATGTTATTTTCACTGGATAATCGGGCGGGGACCTCTGATAAACGGGACAATTTTTCTTCAAGCGGTCTTTGATTTTGTTGATATTTTACACAAAAAATCTACCAAAATACCACAACAATATTTCAAAGATTCCCTATCAGTTGTCGTTTACATCGAACTTACAAAGCAAGCATCGGACTGGTGTGTTTTGACCTCCGTCCATCCAGTACACGTACATGCATAGCCACGAAAGCGCCATGTATAAGTATCCATGCCATTGTGAAACACATGCTTTCGCGAACATTCTTCTCCCCTACATTATAAGTAGGTAGCGTAAAATAAAAAAAAAGGTGGACCACATTGTTGTACATTATTTTTGGACATCTCAGCCATTTCAAAACTGATTTTCATCTAATAAACTTTGATTTCCTTTCAGAATTGTATGCTCAAATATTTCCTAAGTGGATACCTTGCAAAAAGGTTAAAATCTGAGTCGTCATCTCAACCGAAATTTACACAATCCCTTTAATTTTGCTAATCTTGGCTCTCGCAAAACTCACAAAATTAGAATGCATGTATTGAATCATTTAATGAATGAAGAGTACATAAGTGGATATAATGCATGCAATATGTACAACAGAAATTAGATGTAAGTGTTTTTTGCTTTTTTTAAAGAATGGGAGCAAACTGGCTTGAACAACAAATTCAAAGCTCGCCAATAAGAATACTGATCACTGATGACATCACATGGAAAGTTCCCATACAGTTAATGATCAAATTCAAAAATGTGATCTGTTCCACTTCAAAGTAAAGCACCATTCCCCCTATGCACACAGCTCTGTTCTATCTGTAGTTTATGTGGAAAGCTGCATGCCAAAAACTGTATTACAATCAAGAACAAAAGAATAAAGAAAGAACCACATACTTGTATCATACAAATGAAAAAAGATAACACTGTCTGTTACAGAAATACAGTTTATAAAAGCTATGTATTTAACATTTACAGTAACATCATTCCGAACATACAGTTCAGCCAGCGATCAAGTTCCCCCTAGATCGCAATCACGGGCGATCAGTGATCGCATACGCGATCATTGATTGCATGCAATTCGGCATACAATCAATTGATTGCGACATATCGCGTATGCGATCACTGATCGCCCGTGATCGCGATCTAGGGGAACTTGATCACTGGCTGAACTGTAGATCATGTTTGTGAAGAGCACTAGATGTGCACAGAACCCCCCCCCCCCCCAAAAAAAAAAAAAAAAAAAAGAGAGAGAAAATTACTGTTTAGAATAAAATGGGCACTGCATTCAACAACAAAAAAAGAAAAAAGATTTTCATTTATATTATCTCAATGCTTTACACTGTAAATTCATTATGACTATAATTGTATATCTGCACTTCATTTAGTTAGCTAGAATGTTTCAAGGTCACTGAGGATTCACTGAAGAAACTGAATTTTGAAATATGTTTGCCGTAGATTTGTCGGTACTGTGTGTCCTATATGACAAGAACTCACATGTTTATAAATACACACTTGAATGAGCAATGTTCTATTTTTATGTAGGCATTGTATGTCAGTTCTTTCTGAGTATTTCCTGTATAAGTTGACTTCTCTATACAGCAGGTAGTGTACTTGTAAGCACTTTTAACACATTATCATACTGCAAGGATTTTGCAGACATGCCAATACCCCCCCCCCAAAAAAAAAAAAAAAAATGAGGAAAATATATAGAATTTTTCACATTACATTGTACATGTATGTGCTGGCTTATGCAATAGCATTTATGCTAGAACATGTACATACATGTACATACAATTTGTAGTCCAATTGGACTCCCATCTATAAAATGTAATACGTGTGCAGGGTGGTCCATGAGGGGTTTTAGCTTGTCGCTGCAACATGCTAAAATTCTTGTGCAACATCCTCAAAAGCTAGTAACATGCTATGCAACATCCTAAAGAATTTGCAACAAGCTCAAAATAAAATGTATTCAAACATATGAAAAACATGAGCAGAACATGATAAACATCAAACTACCTGGTACATGTACTAAGATATGTGGGCAAAACATGAGAGAGAACATTGAATGAAAGCAGCACAAAGGGAGATACGCTACGAAATATTGCGTACTATACATGTATGTGCTTGTGATGTGCGCTCCGCTTTGCAACATTCTCTGATTCTGAGCTTGCAACATGCTAAAATTTCAAGTTGTGGACCACCCTGCGTGTGCATAGTAAATGCACAGTGATACACCGAGGACATTCTACACTTGTACATTGTACATGTATAGCTTCATAGAATTCCTATTTGCAATATTCTACTTCAAGGAAACTTATTTTTATACTTCTTGTACGCAGACTGTGGCTCATATTCCGCCTGCTCAATGTAAAATTCTCAAGCAACACTTGGGAGTTGTGCAAAACCATGCATTTGGCATTCACACTGTCGCCCATCTTGGCACCCTCCACACTGAACTGCTCACTGTGTATGTGCCAATCTGTAATTGCCTGAAAATTGTTGCACAAGAATGTCAGCCCTCCATTATGTACATGCACTTTGACCTTCAGACAACGTGGCATAAAGGGGTAATCCCCACAGGAAAACTGGAAACAGCTTGCTGTTGCTGCATAATGAGTTACACATAAAACTGTATGGGGGGGGGGGGTCTTATAACCGCACAATAGCTGCAGGTATTACATTTCCACAGGACTTTCAACCCTGCTGAGTGAAATAATGATATGCCAATGGTCTGTCATCTTTGGGACATCAACTAAAGAAGTTAAGGATCAGAGTTCAGTTGCGACAATCAACAGCTTTCTTTCTTTGACTATTTTGATACCACAGTATCATCCACTGCAAAGTTCTGCTATAATGATAAGTCAAAGAATGATTCTCTTCAGAACAAACACCATTCCCAGACAGATGCAGCAGTCTCCAATCTTACAAATATACAATATCAGCAAATACAGTTTGTATGTAACTTGGATGCTTACATTTGTAGAAATAGTATCTTGAATTAGCATAAATTACTGAAGAAAAGACAAAATTGTCATCAATTCTGATACTTTTCATTCAGGTTACTTTGTTTCAGACTTTAATCTACAATACTCTGCCATTCAATGAATGTGGGATGATACAGTGTACATTGTACATGTGCATGTGGTAAACATGGATGTGTGTACATACTGCAGTACATGTATACTGTATACCACTTTTAGTATAATATACAGTACCGCATGTGTACATCAAAGCTTCATTCACTGGTTCTATTAACTGGTTTTTGTTTTGCTTTTTAATTTGAGATGTGAAATCATGAGATTTGGGGCATACCTGTGAGGCAATTTTGCTAATGAAATTGCATTACAAGTATGCACCAAATTCTTTGGTTGTCCGAGAATAAAATGCAGTCTTTTTGTTTTAAATTTCTGTATTTCTTTTTCTTTTTTTTTTCCTTGCCGTGCCCGGAGGCGTGAAAAAATGGATGTTGAGCGTGTGAGCATGAGATGAGGCGCTGAGACTTGGTACAATGTAGGTCTGCTACCTCAATATACTGTACGAGCTGAAATTTTCGCGGTGGTTTTATTTTCGCGAATTTCGCGAATCGCCTTTGAACCGCGAAAATAACAACACGCGAAAATAACAACGCGCAAATAGTTACGTTCAGTTAGACCGTCGCAACTGCGAAATTAACAACACTCGCAAATGTCCTCCAAGTAGCAATTCGCGAAAATATCTGTACGCGAAAATTTCAGCTCGTACAGTACATACTTCGTAGAATCCCATTAGCTAAAATCATGTGCATAATGTACACTCTGTAATTACATGTGGGTCAATGAATATTTGCTTGAACCTGCTCTTTCCTTTAAAACTTATAGCAATCATAAAACTGTGGAATTTCTATAAAAAGACTCGTATTGAAAATGGTTTCATGATAATGTACAAACAAACAAACAAAACACTGTTGTACACAACATCAACAAAACATGTTTCTAAAAGGCAGATAAAGTTGTACCTTAAAAAAAAAATATACATGAAATCTAAATCTGCACAAGATGAATTTATACCAATAATCGTTCTTCACCTTAGAAATGGAATTTTCAAATTAGGAAACAGTGGGACATAATACTGTACGAGCTGAAATTTTCGCGGTGGTTTTATTTTCGCGAATTTCGCGAATCGCCTTTGAACCGCGAAAATAACAACGCGCAAATAGTTACGTTCAGTTAGACCGTTGCAACCGCGAAATTAACAACACGCGCAAATGTCCTCCAAGTAGCAATTCGCGAAAATATCTGTACGCGAAAATTTCAGCTCGTACAGTACATGTACATACAGTGGACTCTCGTCATAACAAAGTCCTTGGGAGCGGCAGTTTTCTTTTGTTATATCGAAATTTCGTTATAACCGAACAAATAAACAATAAAGAACAAAGAGCCGATAATTTTGCGGCCTGAATTTTTACTTCACTGTAACCGGAATTTTGTTATAATGGGAGTGCACTGTACAGTACATGTACACAAAACACTGCATAGGCCTACTGTATACTATTTCTAATTTCAGGGATACATACAAAGTGTCTCTGATTCCAAAACACAGACAGACTACCAGCAACATACAAACGATACACAGGATAAATTCACACTTTACTGTTCATGTGGTAGCTCATAAGATTTGGGGAAAATGAGTAAAATGTTAGAAATCATTGAATCCAGCATACCAGGAATATTCTTCAACAATGCAACCCCCCCCCCCCCCCCGACCAATAAACATTTAATGATCTCTAGTTCTCACACAGATAAACTTTACAACCTAGATGTAGCTGTAGTTCATAAAATCCTGTCTGATTCATACAAAATAAGTAAATCCACAGTTTTGGTTTTTTGCCATTTTTCTCATGTTACGTACAATGTATAGGTGTGCTAAACACTTGTATTTATGTGCAAGACATGTACAAATTGTTTGCGCGCTTCAAATGTTCCAACTCATCATATAGTGTGTACACTATGTACAAATGTAGTAGAGAACTGGTTATTAGCTGTAATACCACACTATCCAAACATGAAGTGAGTATAAATGGATTTTTTCAGGTGAAATCACATGTGCCTTCCCAATGGCTTGACATCATTAACCATACACAGCCCAGTCGCTGTATAAATAGTGACAGGGCTGTACCAGAGCGGCCCACAACAAAGAGCAAACACAAAGCGAATGTAACGATCGCACTGAATTTTGATACTTGACATCATTTTTGTCACCTCACACTCATTAAAGACAATCTTCATAGCTATGTTATTGATATTGACATGTTGATACACAATTCACAACTTACCGAAAACAAAGATTATATGCAGCATGTGCGAACAGTATATCGTCTTTATTGGGAGTTCACGCGATCTGAATGCATTTTTAAAGGTCACGCTGTCGACCGCTACACTCAAGCAGCGCACACACGCAAAAGATCGCTGCACTTATGGTCATGCACACGCGCGCGCATAATTGCAGAGAGATCAACGCGCCATTTTGAATTCTGCAACGATCAACCCCGACGGTCAGGGATTGCACTAGAAAGTGCCATTTTTTTGTTCCATGGACATGTCACGAGGGCTCTCTAAGGAGTTACATACCTTCTGTAATATAAGCATGCACTTTACGTGAGTAACGTATAAATTTTATATGTTTTGTAGTTGTGGTGTGGTTTCCGATGTGATGGCGAGGCCCCGTTTGCCTGACGCTGTGCTTTGCATGGTGTCTGGTCGGGCTAGACAATCATTTTCTACAAATTGTACAATGTAATGGGATATTTCGAAGGTGTGTCCAGCAAAAGCTCTTAACAATAAACTTGTTGCACCATGTAACTTAATACATTTGACCTTGGTGATACAACAGCTGACCTACACTTTTTCTTTTTTTGCATCGTACCAATGTACTTTTCACAGGAAGTTTTGACCACTTACCACTTGTACTGTAGCACCATTTTAACATCCCTTCAAAAAGCACAAACACACACACACACACACACACACACACACACACAACACACCACCCAATTATAGAAAACTAAAGCTTTCACTAACCCACGCACATGCAAATGAGTTTCGGCCTAAAATGATTTGGAGAGCTTCAAGGATGCCTACTGTAAGAACACTCTTGGCTTCCTAAGGTATTTCAATATTCACTGTCAAACCAGGAATATGCATCCAAGCACTATAAAGGGACCATAGATTTGGTTGAGACCTAACTTCAGGTTTCTAACATTTTTGGTGAGATCATGAGAAACCTCTTGTGAAGTACGAAAGAGCATGTCATCTCAAGAGGATTTCAACGTTTATTTGATGAAAATTGGTTTTGAAATAGTTGAGATATCCAAAACAAAGCAATCCTAATAAAAGGTGGGACCTATCTTTTATTACAATCACTCCATTCTACTTTGCTTTTGAATGTTTCAGCCATTCCGAAACTGATTTTCATCAAATAAACTTTGAATTCCTCTTAGAATGGTATGTTCTGTACTATTTCATAAGTGGTTTCTTGGTATCTTGCAAAAAGTTAAAAGCTTAATTTTCATCTCCACCAATACTATACCATCCCTTTAACGTTTGATGTACAAGATAAAGTAATTGGCTCAATCTCACACTTTCATAAGCCCATATTGGATGTAATACATACAATGTACATACCGTTACACAACAGTGTACATGTTGTACATGTAGGGTTGTATGTGTACTGTGCTCATGATAACATGGCAAGTGACTCCTGGTTTGTCTGTTTGTTTGTTGTTGTTTTTTTGTACCAAGTCTGTATCAGGGGAGTGTGGCAGCGGTAATTACATACCACGAACATTGTACAACTGGTTAAATGAGATTAGGTGAGACAAGCCATCCATGCAATGCAGCACCAGCACTCTGTGCGAATTATATGATTTAATGCAATTCCAATGACCTTGGGGCCCATTCAGTATGGAGATGTGCAATGTATGGGTTGATTAAGGTATGTATTCCCATTACAACGGGATGCCTGCAATCAGACTGTACATAACTCCAATTTCAGGGAAATATATTTCAATCAGCTTACTAGAATATACTCTTTATTATCTTCATTATCTTCACCAAGACGACACAATGTTGTCTTGAATATGCACATCATATACAAAGATTCCAACACTGTCACTCTCATGCTGATCTCTGAAAATAAATTGCTTGTTTAGATAAACACGAGTACCCGATTACAGCCAGAGCTTTGTGTCTTTGCAAATTGAACATGGCTCTACTTTTAATACTTTACTTTTAATATTTACTATTAATACTTTTGATGATTAATCTTTGCACAGTTCTTACTCAGATTTTAAATTCCCTTTAAACATTTAAAAATGAGTTTTTATGTTTATTCTTATGCAAATATACAGAGTTCTAAACCTTTTGCAGTGCTTCCAGCATTTCGTACTGAAAATGCAGAACCTAAATTACTATTATACATGTATATGTTGATCCTCCCAGATCCCCCTTAAAGGGATGGTATGATTTTGGTTGAGATGGGGCTCAAGGTTTTCAACTCTTGTGAGATAATGAGAAACCTCTAGTAAAATATTAAAGAGCATATAATTCTAAGAGGAATTTAAAGTTTATTTGACAAGAATTGGTTTTGAAATGGCTGAGATCAAACACACACACACACACACACACACACACACACACGGAATTGTATGCTCTTTAATATTTCATAAGTGGTTTCTAATCATCTCGGAAAATCTTAAAATCTGAATTTCCCATCTCAACCAAAACTCTAACACCCCTTTAATGTTTATTGACAAGTTTTCAAAAGTGTCACTTACTCGCAATCATTGTAGTTCCCTTTACAAGGTTTGTGCAGCAAAACAATGTACAATGTGACGTGCATGAAATTTTGTTAATAGGGACTTTACAGTACTGGTTGAGGTGGGGATTCATATTTTGCACATTCCTCAGTGAGATAATGAGAAACCTCTTATGAAATATGAAAGAGCATGTAATTTAAAGAAGGATTCAATGTTTATTTGATGAAAATTGGTTTTCAAATGGCTGAGATATCCAAAAAAGTGATAATAATGAAAGGTGACAGGCCACGCCTTTTATTAGGATCTCTTTGTTTCACCTTGTTTTTGGATATCTCAGCCATTTCAAAACCGACTTTCATCAAATAAACTTTTGATACCCCTTAGAATTGCATGCTCTTTGACATCTCACAGAGTGGTTTCTGAATATCTCGCAAAAGGTTAAAAGCTAAATCCTCACCTCGACCAGAACTTTACACACCTTTAAATTAAAGGGAAGATAAACCCCAAGAACAATGTGGATTGAGTGAAAGCAGCAACATTAGTAGAACACATCAGTGAAAATTTGAAGAAAATCGGACAATCGATGCAAAAGTTATGAATTTTTAAAGTTTTGGTGTTGGAACCGCTGGATGAGGAGACTACTAGAGGTTATGACGTATGAGTGGACAACAATACCAAGAAAATATAAAGAAAATTCTACAAAAATCAATTTTTCATGAAAATTACAAATTCCATCAACTCGATATTGACATATGTTAAGGGTAGCAATTATTCCCCCTGCTTTCTGAAAGAGGTTGGTCCATTGCTCTTTCATGATTCTAGAAAAGTTAATTTTTGTTGAATTTCCTTTATATTTTCTTTGTATTGTTGTCCACTCATACGTCATATCCTCTAGTAGTCTCCTCATCCAGCGGTTCCAACACCAAAACTTTAAAAATTCATAACTTTTGCATCGATTGTCCGATTTTCCTCAAACTTTCACTGATGTGTTCTACTAATGTTGCTGCTTTCATTCAATCCACATTGCTCTTGGGGTTTATCTTCCCTTTAAAGCCTGTACCAGTCAGTCCCTTGATGTGTAAGCCACTGACCAAACTGACAGATTTAGAACATAATCAAATCATGCTGACTTGTTCATTACTGGCTGGGTAATTGCAACCAGCCTGAATGAACATGAAGCGTTCACGCTGTGGATATACGGGATATACAATGTAAGCATTTTATGTATCTTGTAAGTAGTGGTATTTCAACATGAAATTAAGCTTTAAAAACTATTTATTTTTTTTTTTTCATTTTGAATATGAATAGATGTACGTCAACTCAACTAAATATTAACTAATGAAGTGTAAAATTTGGTTCCTCCAATAGTCTTTTACTATCTAAATTCATGATTTTTTCTTGATTTGGTCACGTTTACTGCCTGTCGTTAACCACCATGACAACTCTACACTCTGAACCAATGTGCAAGCGCTAACCGTCCATCACTTATCTGAGCATAGTACACATGTATGAAGTGCAAATAAGGCCTAGCAACCATGACTTCATTCAGATCTATTATATTCATGAGGTCCTTACAAGAAGCTAAGCATTTTTAAGGAACACTATGAAAAGCCGGAGAAAAGCATTTATTCAGTGGCTGACTTATTTTTTACTTTTTACGAAGCAATGTCACTTTATGCATGGCAATGGTGAAGTGAAGATAACCGAAGGAAAATGTCTTTTCAGGATCATGGGAACAGTTTGGCTATGTGCAAGTTTAACCTCAGACATAAATTAGACATCTATGGATGTCAATGTAGTATACACACCAGCCTATTGCTGGTGAAATAGGGCAATTTTAGTGGTGCCTGAATTTATATCATTTTCTCAACTTATGCAAATAGCATGCTATTCACTCAGGGTGCTCCCAGAGCGTAGACAGTGGAGCACCACATATTGTACAGGGTTACTGGCTGGGTTGTTACTTTTTACTGCAACAAAATGAATTAATCACAGGCTGAAATCAAATGAAATTGGTACATGTACGATGCCCTGACACCTTTGCCCATCAGGCCCCATTGGGTTTTGCTTTTAGTGTGTTTAGTGTTAGGGATGCGCCAACATTGTGCTGGGCATTCTGTGTCATGTTTAAAATTTAAACTGTACGCTCATTTCAACCTTCAACTTCAAGCAATGGGAAAGATACCTCTGCCCACATCCAGAGTTTCTTGTTAGTTGAAAGCAAGTATGAAAAGGCAATGTGAAGGCACATATATGCAACTCTGTACAAACCACTGACGAGTACATGTAGTTACATGTACAATGTATGCATCAGTATGAAATGACACATCCCTCATCAAACCCCAGATAGTAAATAGGTTATGATTGTGCTGCCGAGCGAGCCACATGGTGACTCAGAATTAAATACATGAGCAGGCAAAGTTGTACTGACATGCACTTTTTTCACAATGATTTTTTTTTTTCTTTCAAATTCACAGCATCACCGGTACGAACTCAAAATTGTTATGATTTAGTGTAGTATGACCATTTATGGTATATCATTTTCATCTTTCTCTGCTGATCAATGACAGCTTGACCCACTGAGGACAAGTCCCAAGTATACTCAGGCAGGTGTCTATGGGAAATGTGTGTTGTAGCAAAATCAGCCTGTCCTCAACGGGTTAAAGGGATCATATAGTTTTGGTTGAGACCTACATGTAATTTCAGGTTTCTAACATTTTTTTGGTGAGATAATGAGAAACCTCTTATAAAATATGAAAGAGCATGTAATTCCATGAGGAATTCAGCATTTATTTGATGAAAATTGGTTTTGAAATGGCTGAGATATCCAAAAAAGAGCGATTCTAATAGAGTGTGGGACCCACACTTTATTACGATCGCTTTGTTTTACTTTGTTTTTGGATGTGTCAGTCATTCCAAACCCGATTTTCATCATATAAACTTTGAATTTCTCTTAACCCGTTTAGGACGGACTGATTTTGCTACAACACGCATTTCCCATAGACCCCTGCCCGAGTATACTCGGGACTCGTCCTCAACGGGTTAAAATGGTATGCTGTGTACTATATCATAAGTGTTTTCTTGGTATCTCGCAAAAAGTTAAAAGCCCAATTCTCATCTCCACCAATACTGTACCATCCCTTTAAAGCTTCATTAATTGTGTCCACATTCTGCTCTTAGAATCTCATCAAACACACACCAGCTAATACTTGACTCACTTTACCAAGCCATTCAAATGACACACAAGCTTGAAGCAAATACATTATGTATACAAAATCTGGCAGACAAGATCTCACATTCAACATTTGACTTGACTTCTCTACTCAGGTTATAATCCCTGCTACAGTTTGCCACTTGCATTTCACACACTGAATTATTAACTTGGTACCAAATGTTGTACTGCATTGAAACATCTGACCGATTGTACCATGTATACTGTAACTCATGCCAATTGAAGACAAGCTGTGTGAAAATGTAGGAAGTCATAGATTTGTGGCATATGCTTATATGAAACAGGACTCATGTTGATCAGCTGCATTCTGAAAATGTTTGAATCTATGATACAAAATTACTACTTTCACAAATTAGAACTGTAGGTACATGTACATGTACAGTATACCTGTAGGTAGTCTTTAGTAATGACCATCACATTTTTTGATCTCATGAAGCTTCAAACAAGAAATAGCTCATTATTATTGGCCCACTGAATGACTAATTGCAGACATACCACACCATTAAAATTGTGATTGTACACAAAATCATGTACAGTGTATGTACACATTTGTATATGACTATCTTCATTAAAAACATGATACAAATATTGCTCACATATGAAATAATAACATTACATCGAAGTCAGTGGTTTGGTCTACCATCCCCCCCCCCCCCACACACACACACAAGCACACATTCTAAACGCATTCTATATTGCCCAATGATGCAATAATATTAAGAATTTTATTCTGACCATCCATTTCAAATGCTTAGGCATGATTCTGTGTGATAGCATCCACGGAGAAATGGAATCTTTGACATACGTACAAATGTAAGTAGACAAGCACTGCTCAGCCTACATACATGAAAGTGTAGCCTGAACAGACGAGCATGGCATAATCTGACAAGTATCCGCACACTTTTCTTAGGGACACCCCTTGTAGCAGCTACAAAACATAACAAATTTCTACATTCTACCTAAAATGTTACATTTTACTCACATTAAATTGATTTCTTGGACTTAAATTTAATATTACAATCTACAGCAAGCCAACATGTAATGTAAATGGGGCAAAATTTGCATTTCTGACTGCAAAACCCTGTCCACCACTGCACTTCCAATGTATTCAAAGTGCTTTGTATCAAGCGTGGCATGTGCATCACCTTTGATAGTCTGCTACAGCAATTGTTTCTGCGTGTGCGCTGCTTGAGCGTAATGCCGCACAGCAGACAGCATGATCTTTTTTCTTTTTTTTTTTCCAGCGATTTTCATCCTGGTAACTTTTGCCTTTACAAAGCTGATAACAGTATAGAGAGAAGAGATCTACATTGTGCAGACAAAGCAATAAATCATTGATTTTGTTAAGTTGTAAATTGTGAAAGGTTAAATCGATAACACCAAAATAAAGCACATAATCAAGATTAGATTTATAGTAGTAGGTCTGAGCTCCCAAGTATGTAATCGATTCTTGCTCTTGGCAGCCCTGTTTTCTATGTCACAATCTACTAGGTCCATTTGTGCTTCATTGCTGTATTATAATTTATCTCATTCTTTGTTTATTTATTCATTTATTTATTTATTCCATTCTGTTTTCTCAGAGTAGCCCTTTTAGTTAAAAAAAAACTGATTTACTAAGGGGCCCTGCATCAAATTTGTTTATTATGCTGAATCAAATTTGTTTGCATTTCTCTATGTACACATGTCTGAAATCCTGAATTAATAATAATAATCATCATCATAATCATAATCATCATAATGATCATTCAAAATCCACATAGTTGCACCATGGTCACGATGGTCGCACTGTGTCCCTGGGTACTTCCATGGTGACTGGTATGACAGCCCTGTCGTGACTTGATATGCAGCAACAGTAACAGGGTTATGCGCCAAAGCAAAGGGTACTGTACTAGCCTCCTGAACTTTTTTAAAGCTTTACATAAAATGCAATTTCAATACAACAGCACATCTACGCAGATTCTAAGGCCAAAGTAAATAATATGTTGGTTTCCGGTAACATGACCTCAAGAACAGTGGGTCGGAAGGTAGGGGAAAAATGTTATTTTTCAAAAAAATGTTACCCTTTCTATAGAAAAATTTGGTTTCTGTTTCAATGTGAATGTGTACGTGTGTAATGTGTGTGTACCATAGAAAAATTACGGAGCGTACCATGTATGTTTATGTATGTCTGTGTGGTACGTATCGGTATCTTTCATACATGTACTGTATCGTACATGTATATTAAGTAGACCTAGCTCTGCAGCATACGTTACAGGAACGTATGCAAGTCGCACAATATTGCAATGCACACACAGTCATCTAAATGCATTTTATACCGTACACACATGCATTGCATTGTGTAAAAAAGTATCGAGTACGCTATACGGTACTTCGCAGTAAACTGCGTGCAGTAACACAAGTGGCCTGTGATTCGACAGGGTTCCATGAATCAACCACTCTTACAAATAAAAATTCACTGAAATTCATGAATAAAAAATGGCGCATATCAAGTGCGAAATTCAAACTATGCAACTATTTCCACACGTGTTCCGAACAGCACAACGGTGGGCCACATCGCCAGACCCCCGAAATCATTGTCGAACCCTCCCGGGTCAACTCGCACAAGCAGTTCAACGGGTAAGTAACAGGTAAGTAAAGTTGCATAGCAACACAGACTTGTTTCATTCCAAGTTTTGAAGTTACTAGTCCGTTTATCTGCATTGAATCTATACAGCAAGTACACTTACAGCCATGCTTGCAGCTGTTTCTGAGATTTATTATTTATTTATATTTTGCATGCCACCCGTGCCAGAATTTGCTGTATCACCAGTGTTCAATTGCAACGTGTTGTGAATGCGTTGAATCTCTTGTACAGCAAGCGAGTACATGGATAGTACCACGCTCTCGTAGTGCGATATACTACAGTAGGGTATGTATACAGTTTCGCCCATGCGTAACACGCGCGCTAAGTAATACATTTACATACAAGTGTAGGCAGGGCGAGCGCACGGCGCGGTACGTCGCGCATGTTGATGCAATGGCACGGACATATGGGGCCAAACAATGAGTACAGGGGGCCAAACGATGGTTGCAGCGCATCTATGAGGATAAAATTTACCGGGTCGGCACCTTTTGGTCGGGTCGGTCGGGTTACCGGAAACCGAAATATTTTTTTTCCTTGGCCTAAGCTTTATAAATACAAGCCATATAACATCATGTCACAGCTCCCTTTCCTTCAAGAGATATAAAGTTTTATTAAGATAGTATTCATTGACAACTTTGCATGATAGCACGTACTGGATGGGCAAAACTGTGATTCTGTACACATTCTTTACGTAGTGAACATGACATGCACTATGCACCACTCGTCAAGGCGGGACCGTGCATCAACATTGCACCATAAAACACAGACAGTATTCTGCGGCTTTTACGGCAAGAGATTTTGCACAAAATATCACCTTTTTTCTGCTTGATGAATAAAAAACTAACGGTTATCACATTAAAAAGCATTAAAATATGATCTTCGAATATCAGAAAAGTTAAAATTTTGTAAAAAAAGAAACCAGATAAGAATCCAAAATGACAAAAAAATACAGACTGAAATTTTGATTGGCTGCCCGTATTATGTAATTTACTCCAAATTTTTACTGTCTAGAGAGATGGTATGCATGTTTGGTGCCACCTTGAAGCTACTTAATTGTCCCCTGTTTAATAGAATCGATACCATTTTGGCATCGGTGGAAGTACCACACAAACAACACAAACAAACCAATTTCGCTACATTTGTCTCCCCATTTCCTTGTCACAAAAACCCATATGCCACTTTGCAGTCAGCGAACTCAACAAACAATGCCCCCAAGCAGATATATGAAGAAAGAACTTAACTGTACAAGCCCTTTATTAGGCCAAGTAAAAAAAAGAAAGCAGTTTCTCGTCCGGGTTTTCTGAGATCAGTGATGAGGGAGGTCCTTACTATTTACTATTTTTTTTTTAAATATATTTTCTCGTCCGGGATTTTTGATGCAAGTGATGAGGGAGGTCCTTACTATTTACTATTTTTGATCGAGCAGCCATGTCAGGCTCAATTTTGGCACTTAGGTGAAGCATGCTCAACATATGAATACAGTGAAATCTCGTTAAGAGGTCTGATATAAAACAAAACTTTGTATGAATATGACAAGCTAATTTTACTGGTCCAAGCTCATGTGTTTTAACCCTGATATATTCACAAGAAACCCGATATAACAACGTAGGTTTCATGTTCCGATGGACTTCAGTTAAAATCAAATTCAATTTTTCTGATCTAAAAGGATTTGGTTATTTCAAGGATAATTCTATGTTGAACGTAACTCATTCATGAAATATTACTTTCAAGACTTGAAAGGGTGATTTATAAATTACCGATTCATAAGCGCAACAACTCGTCACGTATGATCTGTTTCAGGGGCGAGTTGTCCCAGATCAGTACAACTTCTGCACGCTGCATGCCTGCTGCACATGGTTACACACGCACGTACGTACCAAGCGCGCGAACCACTCGCTAGAATGACTTCAATGGCAAAGCATTTAACATTTTACACACAACAAACATCCTTCACTATCATCGCTACTTTTAATCACACTGCACTTTCGATTGAAAGACTGGTCGACTCGAAAAAAAAAAGGCTAACATACATGCATGATACGCACATAGGCCCTACCCAATATTTTTTCCGTAGACTCTTTTTGTTACATGGAAACGCTATGGCCATGGGACATGAATTATTCATAAGTTGAGCTGAAATTTTGAAGTGCGCAAGCGCTTTCCAAATACAACGTTATTATCATTACCAATCCACATGTAAAAATGTGAAAAAAAAAGAAGAGAAGATGAGAGAATTAAAAGAGAAACAGTTCATCACATCAGTTCCATAACCTAGCTCCCCAGCCCAGTCCAGCAATGACTGCACTGTTGACCCTAACTGCGACCAGCAGCCCCAACGTACAACGTACAGTGTTGGGGCTGCGCCGTTTTGGCCTCGATATTTTAATGTTGTACCAAACGGGTGCCGTTCCGGCGCTGTATTTCCTTAATTTTTCAACAAAAACTACTGGGAATACTTACATGGGTGGACTAAACCTAAATGATTCTTATCGGCGACTGTTTGATGCATTTCATTGCTTATGATGCAGAAAATGCTGTCTTATAAGGCAAATATCTTCAGCTTACCGATGCTCACTAAAACTCACAATCACTTGCACATGCGCACACAATGCATTCAGTGCAGTGCATTGACAGCTGTATTACTCGCTACATGATGCATATTCACCGTGCGATGATGCATTATTCATAATCCTTTTGCGTCCGTAACGTTGACGTCATTGTTTACGCATGCGTAGATGCGTACTGATGGATAAACACGTTCAAAATAGCAGCAAAGCTCTCCACTAGGGCAGACCGCCTACTCCTAAAAAATGTGGAAAATTATGCAGTTTCCAGATAAATTGGTGAGAAGGACCAAGGCAATGGGGTAGTGTATATTTCATTTTATATTGTCACTGTGTTTATGATGAACATTTAGCCATGGTTTATTTGTGAAGTTGCCGTATATGTGGCAATACGGAGTTGTTCGTGATTCTCACTTGAACGAAACTGCGGGGTAGCCGCCAGGACCCCGCCGCAGCGCGGCGGGTCTCCGGGGCTATGTTGACCCCAGCCTGCGCCCAGGCCCATACATAAAATAAATGGAGACTGGAGTAATCAGCAGACTGAACCGAGTGCCGAGGGAAAATATCTTCACCATCATAGAGGTCTCTAGACCTGCAGGTACTAGAATGTCGGTCCACACCCTAGATGGTCTAGTGCTCTACTTCTCACAGCAAATACTAGCCTATGTGCTTTGTATCTTCTCCATTGGACATAACCGGAACACGGATTTCCATACCATCGACGGCTGACAAGACGGAGAGTCGACGGTAGATAGGAGTGGACAACGAAGTTCGGTTCGGATCATATCACATACTCCTTCAATACAAACCCAAAATGGCGACTTTCATCTATCACAGATGCTGATCTCGGCCCACAGACAAACCCAGTTTATGTCATTAAGAAATTATTTCATGATATGAGGTCTTCAGAAAAATGATCTTACATTCTCCCTTAACATCATAAATGATATATCTTACCTTTTATTGCTGCAAGCGGAGTGCTAAATGTTGATAAACAGCGACTGACAGTATCCTTCTTCTCTATTCTCCGCAGGACCTGCGAGCGAATTAATGTCATGACGTCATGTATCTTATTTCGAGCAACCCCGAGTGGATGGGAGGATTTCACCTGAGGGCGCCATACAATACGCATTTACCAGTGCTTATTTTCATAATATCGACGGCAGGTACATTAGTATTACACCTAAAATGAGGGGCTACAGGGTACGAGTATAGTAATAGACTGAGAATCCTGTTAGGAATACATCGATGTACTAGAAAAGAGTTATAGAATCTCCACTTCGTTCCGACACATGTGTTTCATGGCTCTTTTTGGCAGGAAATCTGATCACAAGTCCACATTAAAGAATCACAAGTATAGGGACAGGAAAAACAATATTTTAGTTTCATGTCTTTACTGTATTCATTCTTTAGACATATAATGCTGGTAGAGTGTGGCTATTTTGCCGGGGATCGAACATTGATATATTGATTATGATAAAGATAGATTGAGAAATTTTCGTCATAGAAACGTTTCTTTTATAAGCATTAAGTAATTTTCATTATCTAAACATTCCCATGCAGAGATACCTCGATTGCTTTGGTTCATACAAAAATTATGCATAAACAAAAAGTTACTTTAATGAATGCACTAAATAAGGCAACAACAGCAACGGCAACAACAACAACAACAACAACCAGTAATGAAAATCAGAAACTTACGCATATATATAGCATGGATTTTGAGCAACTTGAACAGATCTCCATGAAAGCCAGTCAGAATCATTAATATTGTTCAATTAGATACAAACTCGTCCTTGCAGGCTTTTGGGGGAAAAAATGAGGTAAGTAAAGTGATCTTTCGAGAAATGCTAGAAGGATTCGGCTCATGCGATTAGGCCTACAACAAGTAGGGGCGGATCTAGGAATTCCATACTCTCTAGAAAAAATCGAGTGAAAATAGTCACTCTTAAAGGAGTGAATACACAAAAAAAGAAGAAGTGAATTTAGAGTGAATTTCGAGTGAGTTTTGAGTGAAAATGTTCATTTTCACTCATTTTGGAGTGACCTCAGGGATCACTCGACTAATGATCCCTGAGGTCACTCCAAAATGAGTGAAAATGAACATTTTCACTTAAAATTCACTCCAATTTCACTCTAAATTCATTCTTTTTTTTTTTTGTATTCAGTCCTTAAAGAGTAAATATTTTCACTCAATCCTTTTTTAGAGAGTAAAGGGGAGGGGGCAAACAATATATTTCTGGTTACCCACTTCAGGGATTCACCTCACTTTTTTCTTTTTATTTCTTTTGTTTTAACCCGTTGCGTACTGGAACCTGGTGACCTGCGTATTAAGTCTGTGGGAAATTCTGAATTCTGTATGGAATGGGTTAACAATAAATAAATGGCTAGGGGGAGAGCGCCCGGTGCGCCCCCCTCTGGATCAGCCACTGATCAAGGATATCATAATAATACTGCTTCTGACATCAAACTGGTATGGCAGCTCTACTTGAAAAAGGTATGATCCTCTAATAAATTACAATGATAAACATAATTATAATAAAACTGCTTCTGACACGAAACTGGTAGGCCTATGGCAGCTCTGCTTGAAAAAAGGTATGATCCTCTAGTAAATTACAATGATAAACATCTTTTCTTCTCCGCAATTTGACCCACTGACCTTCTATCACGGTCTCTGTAAGTATGCGTTGATAAGGCGACTTATTTCATGGATTCACAACGTTATACGAATAATAAAATCAAATAAACAAAATAAACACACAATCCAAAGGATTCTTTAATCCCGGGCATGTTGGTTTGTTAGCATATTCACTAAAATAAGCATCCGTGATGTAACGATTATTCAAGTAATCCTTGTAAATGGTGCTTACCAGCGCATCCACCTGACAGCAAGCCTTGAATTTGGTTATATTAATAGAATAAGTTTGATAATACATTCAATGCAGAATAATGAAATTGATGCTTCCCCAAGTGTTGATAATTCACGGACCATTGTTCACCATGGTCTACATAAGTTCATTCTTTGTTTCAACATGATTGATGACTTCCATAAATTATTGCGTCGGACAAACGTATGTATTATGTCGTTTTGAAAACGAGTGAATCACCTGACCAAAATAAAATGAGAGAGAGAGAGAGAGGGAGAGAGAGAGAGAAAAAAAAGAAAGGTCATTTTGTAGTAAATTGTATTACTTTGTATTGCTCTTATTAAATGAGCATGCAAACTCCGAAGTTGGGCAATCCTGCTGATGAATCGCATAAACCAGTGTACTTGCATTTCACTTATTATGCAAATGTGTAATAATATAGGGCTTTGCTGACAATTGGCAGGTTTGCCACGAGATTTGCCCGACATGGTCATGTAATGTGAGCTCTTTATATTTCCAGCATTAGCACATTATGTCTGAAGCGGATTACCGGACTCGTAGATATCACTATAATACCACACAGTGGCGTATCTAGGGGGGGGGGGGGGGGCAAGGGGGGCACGTGCCCCGGGCGCCACTCCTTGGAGGCGCAAAAAACGAAAGAAAAAAAAAAGAAAAAACGAAGAAGAAGAAGAAGAAGAAGAAGAAGAAGAAGAAGAAGAAAAAAAAACTCGTCCGGAAGGAGGGGGGGGGCAGAAAACCAAATCAAACAAGATAAAAAAAAAACATGATGATGACGCGGACAAAATGACAATGATTGTGTTCACACAAGAATTCCATGTTCTGTAAGCTGAAATACAAACATTTTCGGCTCGCTCGCTGCGCTCGCTCGCAAAAATTTATATAAAAACGAAAATAAGAACAAAACGTGGTGATGACGCGGACAAAATGACAATGTCCATTGTGTTCACACATGTCATTTTATATTTAGCAGGAAAAATGTTACACGGAGCAGCGAATCAAAAAAAAAATCAAAAATCAAAAAAGATAAGAACAAAACGTAATGATGACGCGGAAATATACAAATTTCGGCTCACTCGCTCGTACTAATTTTAAGTATTTTTTCAAGTATTCAGTTTGTTGGTATAAATCGTTATCTATAAGGTCGTCACTGTATCTTAATTAGAATTGTAAGATTTAACAAGCAAAAAAATGACAAGAATTCCATGTTTTGTATAAGCTGAAATACAAATATTTTCGGCTCGCTCGCTGCGCTCGCTCGCCAAAATTTATCCAAAGAAAAAAAGAGAGAGATAAGAACAAATAGTGATGATGAAGCGGAAAGATAAACAAATTTCGGCTCACTCGCGCGCACTAATTTAGAGTATTTTTTAAAGTCCTCAGTTTGTTGGTATAAATCGTTATCTATAAAGCCGTCACTATATCTTGATTAGAAATGTAAGATTTGATAAGCAAAAAATGACAAGAATTCCATGTTTTGTAAGATGAAATACAAAAATTTTCGGCTCGCTAGCTGCGCTCGCTCGCCAAAATTTATCAAAATTCATTACATTTAAATCACCCTCAAAAGACCCCTTTTAAGTGCTTGAAAAAGCATATCATGTGGACTTTGTTTAAAGTCCCTACCGGGATGGGGTTGGGGTTGAACACTTTTTCAGAAATTAGGGGCGCAATTTTCGTGCTTGCCCCGGGCGCCGTTTTCCCTAGATACGCCACTGATACCACACAACAACAACGATGATGATGATAATGATAACAACAATAACAACAACAAAAGTCCTCAAATTTGAATAGGCCTACTATAATACTATGTAACGAAACGGATCTGCCTTGCTGGGATTTTGATTATCGAGGAGTTCTTCATTTTGATTTCATGTTTTATCGCTTTAGTTTATAATATACAAACAGTTATATAGGCCTACTTTGTCTTGGAAGTTTCTGCGTGATTAAGAAGGACAGAGGTGACTCATTGTTCACCGAAGAGCGCATTCCAGAAGTGAATGAGGTAATAGTAGACCTACTATTAATTGGAGGCACTGGTTTTAACAAGAAACCATTGTTTTAACAAGAAAGTCGGAATTAGGCAGAATGTATTTTGTTTGATATTTTGGACTGAAATTTTAATAGACAAAAGAAGGATAAATAGGCAGTCGTGGAGGGGAGAAGAAGTCACGTGATAGTGGATGCAATGTTATTTAGGGATCATACAGTGACAGTACAAAACATGCTGAATGCAATTTCATAATATTGTGCCATGCTTTGTGACATTTAAAAAAGACCGTACGAAGCAGCGCGCGATGTCAGAACTGCTCTTAACGTCATTTCACAAATAGTGTACTATTTGGCAAATGTCGTCATAAAAAGTGACATCATTTTCGAAGTAGTATATATATATATATATATATATATATATATATATATATATATATATGTATATATATATATATATATATATATATATATATATATATATATATATATATATATATATATATATATATTGTCGGGTATGCCAACATTGTGAAATGGTTCAAAGTAAGTCCTACATCTATAATCACATGAAGCTTTTTTCAACTAATCACTATGATAGAGGATAACATTTTTGCTTTAAAAGATTAAGACAATTTATGAATTGCTTTTGAGCTTCCACTCTGTTAATACCATGCCAAGTAATTTTCGTGACGTCAATCTCCTGAGTGAATATCACCCCGATCGCATATATTCACCGCCAGTGTTACACCGCCAGTCTACAATGCGTGTGCCAGTAAATATTAACATTCTTGCTATTTGGCCAAAATAATAATGATGAAGTTGTCATTACATTGACTTCCATCTATTTACGGATAAATTTCTCCCAGGACGTCATTTTTGTTTTGTTTTGTTTTTTTTTTTTGTTTTTTTAAGGGATGGTTTTAAGTCTTGGTTGAGATAGGGCTTTAGATTCTAACTTTTTGCTAGATAATAAGAAACTATTTATATGAAATAGTATACAAAGAACATACAATTCTAAGGGGAATTAAGATATTTTATTTGATGAAAATCGGTTTTGAAATGGCCGAGATATCAACAAAAAAAAAGTAAAATAAAATAGAGAATAATATGTAGGCCCTATGTCCTCAAAGTTATGACAGATAGAGCTATTCTTGGTATCCAAAATAATTTGAGACAATAGCAACACGGCGGCTCTCTCGGGGTCATCCCACTATAGACCGACACCCACGAGTCATACAACCCGCAAGGGTATATTGGGATGATCTACTCTATTATGACGATTGAGCAATGATCATCCATCCACATAAAACATCATGCACCAGTAGTAGTAGACAGCAATTGTAGTACAAATACGGGGGCCAAGTTCATAAAAATTTCCCGGGCAACTCTTGCAGGCATGGCGAGTGTCGTGGTATTATGGCCATGGCAAGAATCCTGCTTCCTGATTGGCTGCTGCTACGGAGCAGTTGCTATTCTTGCAAGAGTTGCTATATCCTAATATCTTTATGAAATGGGACATTACAGGGCTCACACGGGTAAATAATTCCCCATAGAGACGTGTGTTAAAATTCAAATTTCAAAAAATTCTGTAAAATAGCTGGGAGAAATGAGGTGTTTCATCTTCACTAACCTGGATAAGTGAGATATTACCTTTCATCCATCAAATTTCCAGGGTGGGTTCTTCGGCTCAAATTCTGTCCAAGGGTCCGCAAAGCCAGACTACTAGTTCTTGTCACTCAAAAAATCACCTATTTTCCGTACACGTACCCAATGAAATTATAGTCCCCTCAAATTCCATCAGAAAAGCTTTCATCTTCCAACCAAAATGCAGTTTGTAGAGGAATTCATACTCAATATCTACAGCTATTCAGTTTTTTGTCAAACTACATCATTTATTTTTAATTAATTTTTTTCTTCATTTATTTTGGTATCTTTGGTACAAATTTGTGAAGGGGTCTGGGACAGTCCATTTTATTTACAGGTGTGAGCCCTACAGATCTCTAATGACAGTTGTTGAAGACTGATTTGTAAGTGACCAAAAAAAAAAAAAAAAAAAAAGCCCAAGAGAGGCATTTCAACGACATAATACATATTAATGATTTTTATTTTCTCTGTCTTTCATCTGAGTCGAATAGAGATAAGGGTTTGTTTCAACACACCTACCGAAGAAGTTAGTAGACTCTCCAAAGTCGGCCCCCACTCCAGTCGGGCTTTTCTTTAATATGTTTCTGCTCTTCTGATGAGGTAAGACGATTGCACCTGGGGTGTTTCATAAGGCTGTTCATAAAGTTACGAACAACTTAAGAATGACTAGTGATCACTTGTGCTGAATTATGGAAATTCTGATAAGTATAGCACATCAGAAATGATCACCAGTCGTTCTAAAGTCATTTGTAACTTTACGAACAGCTTTATGAAACAGGGCCCTCATAAAGATACATTATCTACGCTTTCGTGACGGGCGCTTGATTTGCCTGCTTTGATGGTTTTTATCTGACAAAAGGCCAGGCTGGGTCAGCTAACTTTCACGCAAAAGTTGGAGTTTATTGCCATAGATAACCTTTGAACATGAAGTACGTGCAATTTTTGAACACATACAAAGGCTTGCCTGTATCATTTTTATTTATTTATTTATTTATTTTTTTTTTTTTGCAGAATGCTGGGCACATTGCATCAATACATGTACATCGATTTACGAACATTATGCAAGCTTTACGCCTAACTACATTTACACACCACGTTGTAACTGGAAAGCAAAGCAACATCTACCGCATGCGAACTGGATTTCTAACATTCGCAGGTACCACAGATCGTTCAGTTTTGTTGTTTTGTTTCTTTGTTATGTCCTTTTTTATGGGGTGAATGCGTATCCATGAGTGTGTGAGAAGTGGTAGTGTTAGTTGTTAGTTGGCACAGTATTGGTGGAGATGAAAATTGGGCTTTTAACTTTTTGCGAGATACCAAGAAAACACTTATGAAATAGTACAGAGCATACCATTTTAAGAGGAATTCAAAGTTTGTTTGATGAAAATCGGGTTTTGAATGACTGAAATATCCAAAAACAAAGTAAAACAAAGTAATCGTAATAAAATGTGGGTCCCACACTTTATTAGAATCGCTCTGTTTTGGATATCTCAGCCATTTCAAAACCAATTTTCATCAAATAAACGTTGAATTCCTCTTGGAATTACATGCTCTTTCATATTTCATAAGAGGTTTCTCATTATCTCACCAAAAAATGTTAGTAACCTGAAATTAAGTCTCAACCAAAACCAAAAAAAAAATTTGGTTTGAGGGCTCCAGCCACAAGCACAAATTTGCTTCTTAGGAGTCCTGGCATGTATTTGTTTCTTGTTGCATATTGTATATTGTTTTATATTTTGCCAAATAAATGAAATGAAATGAAATATCATCCCTTTAAGGGTCAAATATTGATCCCCCTACCCTTGCTCGATGGAAAGACCGTTGGTGTAGAACCCTCAGACGTTTTTTGTGGGTTTTTTTTTCTCAATGGGTAAAAAAATGTGTGAGAGTGCTAGGATGTATTTAAATGGAACAAGTGAGCAAAAATAAATACAGCTCATTACCCGGTCCTGAATGAGACATCTAACATGAATGATTGGTAATTTGGTGCACATGTTCTGTCATCTAGAGACCACAAACAAACTGTGGCTATGGCAAGCCCACAGGTTACCATGGGAACCTTGCGTGCATGCTGACAGAATATGCAAAATAGTTGTCACACTACATGCACAGTGGACTCCCGCTATAATTAAGTCCTCGGGACCTGCAGTTTTCTTTTGTCATGTGCTAATATCAAAATTTTGTTATAACCGAACAAAGAAACAATAACAAACAGAGGGCAGATAATGTCGCCGCCTGAATTTAAAGGCCTGGTCACACTGCCAAAAAGTCGCGTAAACGCATGAATCACGCAAGAAATTTGGTTGTGCGTGCTTGTCCGTCGAGAATTTTCGCTGATTTACGCGATGAAAATCACCGATGAATTGCGCAAGAACTACGGAAAGATCACGCAAAAATTACTTACAAACCGCGCACTTTCAGCGCAAAGGCACGCAAAGGCCCCAAACAGGGCGACAACGACGACTGAGGTCCACGGAAAACCACGCATAATCTGCGCATTATCACTAATGAACCGAGTATGAATCGCGTATGATTCGCGCATGAACGCGATAGCGGCAACATTTTCGCGAACGATCACTCATATTCCACGCATATTTCGCTCATTGTTCGCGTAAGAACTACGCAAACTACGCAAAAAAAAAAAAAAAAAAAAAAAAAAAACAGCGCAATACTGCGTAAACTTCTACGCGAAGTCGAGTTTTGAGCTGCTCAAAACCTGGAATCGAGTAGAGCGCCGATCCGGCGCACATCGGCGGACAACTACGAAGGTTCCACGTCAGACAAGTTACTCATGAAATGCGCAGATCGCACATCGCGTAAGGCTTGAATTTCTTCCGTGATTCATGCGTTTACGCGACTTTTGGGCAGTGTGACTGGGCCTTCAACTTCGTTGTAACCGGAATTTCATTATAACCATTTTAATTATAACAGGAGTGCAATGAACAACATTATATAGTACACTGTAGTTGTTTAGAAACAAAATGGTTTTTCGTATGCGAGTGCTGTTCCTTGTTAAAGGGACAATAGTCTCAGTTGCGATGGGGCTTCAAGTTTCCAACCTTTTTGATGCTTTTTTTTTTTTTTTTTTTTAGATGAGAAACCTCTTATGAAATAATGAAAGAATACTGTATATCATTCCGAGAGGATTACTTTGTTTTATTTGTTTTTGGATATCTCACCCATTTCAAAACCAATTTTCATCGAATAAACTTTAAAGTCCTCTTGGAATTGCATGCTCTAGGTGGCAAGTATCTTGCGAAAAGTTAACAGCTGAATCCTCACCTAAACCAACACTATAAATTATCATCCCTTTAAGGTGAGCTTTGTGAAAGAAAAATAAGTGCAATTCAGACCGGTTAGTAAAATAGCACCTTAAAATGTGACACAAGTCTAGAAGTTTTCATGTTATTCTGCTTCTTTTTTGGCTCTGTTAAGAATGCCCAAGTTACAAAGTGTTCATATTTTGGGACACATTTTGCCATTTGCTGAAAAAGTGCACCAGTAAACACACACACACACACACACAGACACAAACGTACCCACTTATATGTCATAATAGCATATCAGATACATACTTTTTGTTTATATGCTTAAATGTTTTCTGAATTCCTGTCTTCTAAAGAAAAATGTGAACATGTCTTACTTCATTGCTGTTCAGCATGCCTGTAATTAGGTATGACAGTAAACAATAATCCTATTGAGAGTTTTTGGACATTAAATTTTATACAAAATATTGAAGTATAGTCAAAAGTCTTTACATCTGAGGCTATAACACTTTGAGAGTAAACAGTCTGTAGGTAACACACACACAAAAAAAAAAGAGAAAAAATGGTTTGCAAACGACACACTCAACATCATTCAGTAATCACTCCAAAGAATGAGCATATAAAAAACCAACTTCACCAACTTTCTTTTGAAAATATTTACATCATCAATGTAGAATTTTAATGCCATAATCATTACAATGAATGCAACTCACTCTTGAAGATACCTCAAGAACTTCCACATATCTTGCTTCTCTCTCACTGACATGAAAAAAAAAAAAGGAGCCAAAGAAATGCAAAGACCAACAATGTACTTCTCATGTCACAGTTTGGTTACCACTACCCAGAAATAACAGATACACAACAGATATAGATTGGGACTGAAAAAAAAACAACAACTAGACAGAGCATAGGATTTGGGGGCGTGGTACAAAGATGACTGGCATACTGCGAACACACTGGAGGGCCCAGGCAGTGACTGATAGGAAGAATATCAAACGGCAGATTTAACCACATGTGCTGATGATAAAGCAACACCAGTGTCCCTGCTGAATACTGTAAAACATGATATTTTCGTGGCATGAAATTTCCACGAATTGCAGCTGACGGCCTTTTTCGCGGCATGAAATTTTCCCAAGTTGTCTCGAATGTTCAATGTGTATAGTGTTGAAAAGAACTTTCACATGCATTTTAATTTTGCGAATCTTGGCTCGCGCAAACATTCCTCGTTTTACAGTAACATTTCCAGCACGGAAAAGCTAGCTTTCGGCATACTGCCCTCTGTTGCCACTTACAATGGAAGGCGGCAACAATGACGGACTGTGTCCCATTTTCCAATTCACGGAGTCAAAGCATTCAGCATGTGGGAACACATAACAGAGTTAAGTGGATGCATTCATTTTTCATAAATGTAACAGTACATACTCAGAGAGCACATTTTTCATTCTCGGGATCCCATTCTGTGATGGCCTGCCTATCCAGGCTCAGAGCAAAATACATGAATGTATGTCTCTCTAGTTAGTACCCACTGATGCTGGGAAGAGAACAGTCATGCAGATAAACTATATCCAAGAACAACAAATGTTTTCACAAACTGGACCTGAACCTAGAGCCACTGATCAAGAGCCCTGTCTTGATACCCAACATATGAGAGCAGCAAAAAGATGGTTTAAGAACAGAAAAGCCTGGAAAAAAAAGAGTTATTTCTTTAATTTTTCAATTGGGGGGGGGGGGGGGGGGGCATTGCCCCTGAAGGGCATGCACTTCGACCAAAAAAGCAACAAACAAAGGCATACTCCATGTCATAATGAATTAAATTTTTAATCATTAGAGATATTGCAATATGTAGTATTTATTAATGTCTGGGTGAGGTATTTTTCCAGGGTAATATTCTTCAAAGATTTGAGAAATTATGCATAATTTGGCCAGTTGAAAAGAACTCAAGACAGAAGCAAAATATGGTGAACTCTAGAAACATAAAATCCCAACACAACAATAAACACTTGGGGCAAAGCCTACCCTGGAAGGGACAATATTCATAAGTACTCAGGGCTGCCAACCTTGAGTGAGAGTTTGGCGTGAGACACTGCAAGGGAGCGGAGCGACCTCCTGGCTAGCGCCTGGCGGCCTGCTGTGCGGCCGTACATACATACGTACTACGTACACAGTCAGTGTATGTAAAGAAATGTAAAGCACACGTCACAGCCATACATGTACTGTAATTTGCCAAAAGTACAAGCTACGCTCACATGGTATAGGTAGAAACCAATCGTAATCCAATAGCTCGTCTTTGCGTGCGAACCGAAAACGATTATTATTGGTTAAGCTTTACACCCGCGTGGGAAAATCTCGAAATTTTGGGATTGGGCATATCGATATTCGGAATATCAGAGAATTTAGAGATATATTTATTTTTGTAGTCATGTACATTCCATTTTGGGGGTTTAGCGTGAGATTTCATTTATCACAGTAAGACAGTCAAAATTGGTTGAATTGCGTGAGTCTCACGCTCAATGCGTGAGAGTTGGCAGCCCTGAAGTATTTCCAACTTATTCCCACTCATTTTCTGAAGTTGTAAAATATTACTTTCTTCATTCAAAGACAACAGATAAACAACAGAATTCCACTTGTAGAAAAAGATGCTTAACAATGGCATTAATATACTCTGATTAATTTGATCAATTCCATAAGAAGTTCTTCAAGTCAATTCCTCATGTCTATGATGAAAAATGTATCGGAATGCACAATTCACTAAGTGTCCCAATTTCAGCATCAGTGCTTGCTCTTCTTTTTGTGAGAACTTGATCTCCTGTGAGGTGACCTCGATCGCGACCTCTGTGACCTTCGACTTGACCCCGACGGCGACGATCTTCTGTGAGGTGATCGGGAGCGTGACCTCGACCGGCGCGACTTCTTGGGTGACCGTGACCTATGACGGGGAGTGGAGCGTTTGGGAGAGCGTGAGCCGGAGCGGTGTGACCTGCTGGAAGGGGAGTCCAGGTATTCTTTGAGAGCCGACAGCGAGTCTGGCGACACCTTGCGGCTGCCGCTGCGCCGACTGGACGCGGACGGCGATCGGGACCGATTGCGCTTGCCGGAGCTGCTGCTCATGGGGCTACTAGATCGGCTGCGTGTCCGCCGCCGTTTGCGCTCCCTGTCACGCCGTGAGGGTGTCTCTATCTCCTCCTCCTCCGTGCTATCTTCTTCTTTGGCAAACCTTTCCCGCTCTCTTTCCCTCGCTCGCTCAAACTCTTTTAGACGGTCTCGCTCCCTGTCCTTTGACTTGGATTTCTGTCTCTCTCCTTCCCTGTCCTTTTCCTGTATTACATGAAATAAAACAAACAGCAGAAAAACCAATATAAAACCTGATTTATGATCACTTGAGGAATTTGAGATCAAGCTGCTCTTCCACATGTGAACAGTACAGTTGCGGAAAGCATTGTGCTTGATTTGTTAACAAGCAATCAGAGACAAAATTCACACACACACACACACAAGGTCCTGATAAAATGAGGAATTAAGTACTGTACATGCTATATATTTAGTGAGTCTAAATTTTTGCGAATCGGGACTTACCGACGACTTTGCCAGTAGTTAATTTGCGATTGTGGAGTACACTACTGAGCAGAGAAATGTATATGTGCACGTAACATTCATATCGGGATCAGTAATTTGTGAAAATAAAAACCTTGTTAAAATATTTGGCGTATTCAGTACATAGCCAAAAAAAAAAAAAAAAAAACGAAACAAAACACAATTATCATCAGAGATTCCATTCATATGAATCATACCAGACAAACTGAACATTAGGCATGTTTTGCTTTTCCTCTGCCAGAATTTTCACGAGGCCTGCACTGATGTTCGTTGAGTTAAAACAAAAAGACGCTTCCATCTTGTAATAGAAGACTGACCTTTTGGAGAAGTTTCTGCCTGTATTTCTCCACTTGTGCCTGCAGTGTCATGTCTCGCTTGCGACTCCTCCTACCAGCCTCAAGGTCATCCTGGAACTTCATCACTTTCACCTGCAGAGATGGGGGAAAGGTAATAACTGAAGTCAGCTACACGGTCTGACAGATTGGATTTGAAAGGAATCTCTAGATGACGACAGCAACAGCAGCAGCCTCAAAAAACATGTTCCTAAATCGAACAACCTTGCTGGGATTTTGTCATTGAGTGCCTCCTTTTAATTCAAAAGGTAATAACTGGAAGTCGGCCACATAATCTGACAGATTGAACACTTCTTTCTTATCCTTTCCGGTAAGACAAATGATTTGGGTTTTTCAAACTTTAAAAAAAAGAAATGAATTGACAGAATATGTAACTTTAGGAGTACTGCCATGACTGAGCCTACTTTTCTCTGCATCACAAAAAAAAAAGTGACAAAAGAGTAATGAAGGTCTTGCAATGTAATTCACTTGCAATACAGAGCGTATCAAAAAAAAAAAAAGGTAATCCAACTTAGGAGGGCTGCCCTTTCTTAAAGGCATAATTTACCATTTGCAGATGAAACAAAAACCCTGCATTAGTGCTTTAAATTGTTCTAAAATGTGAGTTAGGGATAGAAACAACCACTGTAAAAATGTGAATCCGTATAATCGATGTCAAGTGTTGTTAAACACACAAAATATAAACAATAGTTATAATAAAAATGTTTCCAGACTAAAGCGTATACAGTTACGGTTTATTGAGAAAAACACTGATATCTCCTTATATTTTAGGCTTTATTGCCAAAATTTTATATGGTAGGATGTTTTATGACACAACAGACCTACACATATGAATCAAATGTGATATCTTGAACATTTTTGAAATCACTGCTCCCAAAGGTAAACTGGACCTTTAACTGTCAGTTATGAAGAGCACAATGTTGGCTGTAAGGAAAGAGGAACTATTCCTCTTTCCATTGATACCTAATTATGTTGACAATTGTCATGCATGACCGAGCACATGGACTTTAAAGACGACAATGACAAATTACACTTTTTCCAAGTTTGCGTGTTATTGTGAAGGAACGATGCAATGTCTGACTGCATGGATGAGATCTGTCAATGAAAGTGGTCAAATTATCAGGCCAGCCTGCACGACTGCAGATTCATGTTTTAGGGTTTCTTCTAACATTTTATGGTTCATAACCTTCAACATGGCCACGTTGTCGATATTTGGTCCTTCCCATTAAGGCAAAACCATTATCCATTTTACTCTCTTCATATTCAAGACGTGGTTTGCCACTGGGAGCTATGTGTTGAATATGAACAGAGAAAAATGGATTGTGTGGGTTGGTCTCTGTGGGAGCAACCAAGTTTTCGGACAAAAGGCCATGTTAAAGCTTATGGACCATAAAATTTTAGGAGAAAACCTAAACACAAACCCTAAACACAAAACCTAAACACGAATCTGCAGTTGTGCAGGCTGGCCTGATAATTTGACCACTTTCATTGACAGATCTCAACCATGCAGTCAGACATGCATTGTTCCTTCACAATAACAGGCAAACTTGGAAAAAGTGCAATTTGTCATTGTCGTATTTAAAGTCCATGTGCTCAGTCATGCATGACAATTGTCAACATAATTAGGTATCAATGGAAAGAGGAAGAGTTCCTCTTCCTTTACAACCAACATTGTGCTCTTCATAACTGACAATTAAGAAATGGCAGCTCTCCAAAGTTGGATTACCTTTTTTTCGATACACTCTGTATAGTCTCTTCAAAAAATGGTGAGGGAGGATATATGGAAACTGCATAGTAAGTTGCGGATGGTAAGTTTAAGAGGTGGCCAGAAAGAAAGAAAAAAAGCCTGTTGCATTATTCTTCCTTGGAGTGCAAAGTTACCTCAATCTCCCTGAGTTTTGCTCTTCTCTCTTCCGTCATCTCCGAAGATTTGAAGAAATCAGCTGCACTTGATCCCTGGAGTGTGTCTTCATCCTCATCATTATCCTCCCTCTCTTCATTCTCATCGCTACGGCAACAAAGTAATAATAATAATTTACAGTTTATATATAGCGCACAACACAGAGTGTATAATATGTCCCTATGCAGTCAAAAAAAGGAAAAACTATACAAGAATATGCACAGTGCTAACAAGTTTCATGTTTGTTTACGGTGTAAAAGAATATATTTTCAAGGCAGACTTGAATTCATCAATACTGGTAATTTGTCCATTCTGGAGGAGAATATTCCATCAGGTTGAGGCATTATAAGCAAATGTCTGTTCTCCATAATATTTCAAAGTAGTAACAATGTCAATGACGTTCAACACTACCACTCAAAGCAAAGAAAATAGACACTGCACATCCATTTGTATTAAAGGAATTTCTTACCATACATCTCTACACCTGAGAAAAATCACAATTGGTACTTTCATTCTTGGCATTGCTCAATCCACTTATCTTTTTTTCCACTTATTATTTTATTTATCAACTGATTCATTTTTTTTTGCCAAAGCATTTTGAAGGTGCACAGAAATATTTATACAAAGAAATGTCGCTTTGGCGACTGGTATGCCTCCGCCATAATGCATGATTTTCCCAATAGGTCTAGATAGTACATGTGGACACTGTGTGATTACATTTTCACAAAATTGGCAAAATATTGGAATGACAAGTTTGTCACAAATGTGTTGAATGTTCACCTTCCTTGACGTAGGTTTAATTGGATGAATAGGAGAGCATGTATCTAGGGATTTAAGGACTTTAACTTGACTTTGAACCATTCATACATTTAGGCATTGAGTAATTTTCAAGGTACAGGTGTGGAGAAAAAGTGCAATTTCTGAATTGAATAGTAAATTGTTATCATTTTCATCTGACCCTTGACCCTAAAATTCATGAGATAATTACTTTCAGGTAGAACATGCATAATATGTACTAAGTTTCAAGGTAACTCGAGCCACTTCCGAGATATGGAGGAAAAAGTTAGTTCAGCACTTTCAATTGATCTTTGACCTTTTGACCTTTGAGGCAAAAAGAGAAAAAAAAAACTTTCCAGAGAATTTCTATTAGGTTACACACACATACACCAAGTGTAAAAAAATAACCCTGCTGGCATTGCATAAATATGAGGGTAATAGTAAAATTTTGAAGTCTTGCACTTGACCTTTGACCCCTGACCTTTGACCCCATGAACCCTACATTCTCTAGATAATCACTTCCAGTCAGTACATGTATATACTATGTTCCATGAAGATACCTTGAACAATTTTCCAAGGTACAGAGAAAAAAAAGAAGTTTTAATATTTCTACTTGACCTTTTGACCTTTGACCTTTGACCTCATGACCCAAACTTTCACCAGAGAATCTTAATTGGGTAATACATGTATACACCAAGTTCCAAGAAAATATCTTCAGGCATTCAATAGATATGGTGGAAATAGTGAAATTTTATGTATTTGACCCTGACCTTTTGACCTTTGACCTCATGACCCAAACTTTCACCAGAGAATCTCAATTGGATAATACATGTATACACCAAGTTTCAAGAAAATATCTTCAGGCATTCAATAGATATGGTGGAAATAGTGAAATTTTATGTATTTGACCCTGACCTTTTGACCTTTGACCTTTGACCTCATGACCCAAACTTTCACCAGAGAATCTTAATTGGGTAATACATGTATACACTAAGTTTCAAGAAAATATTTTTCTGGCATTCAATAGATATGGTGGAAATAGTGAAATTTTATGTATTTGACCTTGACCTTTTGACCTTTGACCTTGAGCATGTGCACCCAAAAGTTGATAGGCACAACTTCACCCCCTAATACACATACATGCCAAGTTTCATTAGGATACCTCAACAGGTTTCGATAGTTACCTTGTCCACAAAATTCATTATGGACGGACGGAAGGACGGACGGACGGACGGACGGACGGGCAACCCGAAAACATAATGCCTCCGGCACCACTTCGTGGCGGAGGCATAAAAACATGATATTCTGCATAAACTGCTTCTGTGGATTCCGCACCAACACTTAAAATATCAACTATCAATATGCAGGAATGTTCTTGTAACAGCAAAAGCTGAGGTATGAATGATTTAACAAGACTGCCTCATCCTGCTGTATCATCCTGTATCATATAGGCATGGTTTCCATCGCGACTCACTCCTCGTTCTGTTCCTCATCCTCCTTCTCTGATTCCTCGTCCTTATCGAGTGTCTCCCACTTTGATGTCGTCATGGCCTGAGCCTCTAGCAGGGAAGAATCCACCGTTTCCCACTTTGATGGAGCAACCTGCTTGGAAGAAACAAAAGTGATACTCTTTCATCAGTCTGATATAAAACCAAAATTAGACCGAGACATACTGAGGTTTGTACAGTGGACTCCTGCTACAATGAAGTCTTTGGGACTGGCAGTTTTCTTTCGTTATATTGAAATCTCGTTATAACCGAACAGATAAACAATAAAAATACATAGAGTGGATAATGTTGCAGACTTAATTTTTACTATGTTGTAACTGGTAGTTCGTTATAACCATGTTCACTATAACAGGAGTGCACTGTACTTCCTAAGATCTGTTACACCACAAATTTGGCATGATGAATTTGATGTGTGAAGTCAAGTAAGATGTCTTAGACTCACATGGACAAAATGCAGTGAACAAAACACATATTTTTACTTATGAGATTGTATCACATGCAAAATATTTGCACTACAATATATCCCATTATTTTCTAAAGCTCTTGCTCTTGGGCAATTTAAACAGCTAACTCATTCACAAAAAAGATGTTATGGTAATAACAAAGTGCAAGTATCACAAGCTGAGAGCTTACACTGGAAAACTGAATGACATTTGTGCTTCAATTTTGATCACCCTCAAGGGGACACCATCTCAAAATACCATCATCATTCTATAAAAATGGTGTGAATGTGGAGGGCAGTATACATTAGAGGAAAAGAGGATAGGTGTTAGTTCTACGTAGGTGATTGGTGAGCCAGATTCAACTTGAATCTGAGCTGGCTGACCTTGAACCCTTTGCCCTCCTCGCGGCCAGTCTTCAGTCCAGCACTGCCGGACAGTGATGACTGGTCATCATCTTCCTCCAAGGGGGCTCCATCGATGGGGTCTCCATCCACTGGCATGCCGTCCAAATCTTCTCCTGCCTCCTCAACTGGAACTGCGTGGTACGGACAAAATGTTGTCAACTTTAAAGGCTTTCCATAACAACCTCAGACTGAATCTTGTCTAAAACTCACTGAAATAAACTTTTTTCAGGTATTGTTTGTTTGTTTGTTTGTTTTTAATAATGGTATCAACTCTTTCAAGATGATTGTGCAGTTGTGGAAACATGAACAATTCTACCACATTTCCTTCTGGAGCTGACAAGGGAGTAGCCCTAACTTGCAAAATGCTACACTGACATTGACCGAGACAAGACAGTATATCAAATTTGTGTTGTACTTCTGAAATCCTCATTCACATATATATTATGTAAAAAGCAATTTGTTTAACTTACAAACTATTCCATACCATCACGTTCGTCTTACTACTCAAAGATTATCTAGGAGCATGTTCAACTGTCCATTCATCATTATTCTGAGCTTATGAAAGATTAGTAATCATGTTACCGTCTTACATGCTCTAAAGAGAGAGATGACAATGTTGTCATGAGCCAAACTGATAATAAGATACCCCGCCCCACCTCACATGCGACCTAAGAAGCATCATCACTTACGAGGGGCTCCATCAATGTCCTGGAGTTCATCAAGAGGAACCCCATCGATGTCCACTCTGGCCTCGCGCTCCTTCTTGGCCTCCGATTTCTCTTCAGCATCTTCAAACGGGATGCCATCCAGATCCTCCTCCTCCTCCACCTGTTGCCATGGAGACCAGGGATGTTGTGGAAAGGTAAAACTTACACTCTCTCTCACACAACAGAAGTTCAGGTGCCACTTTACCCCCAACAGCGTGAACACACACTATGCACATTAGTGTCAGTGCCTCCTACATAGCTAAGCTTATGAGTGTGTGATGCACTGGTATTCCAGTCATTCAAAGCTTTAATGTTGGCCACTTGTTGACACTTTTTATTGACATCCTGTCTACGCACAGGGACAAATCAAGGAAATCATGATGGAGTGATGAAATAGGCAAATATTTGCTCTTGAATTAAGCAATTACTGATGACAAACTGTGGATATGGTACTACTGAATTAAATGTGTTGTTCTCTGGGATATCTCGATGACCAAAGTCTTGGAATAGCAGAAGCAGCAGAAAAACCTAAAACAAATAACGATGAGCCAATACAGTCTTCATAAAGCCTTGCACATATGCCCCAGGTTTTCTTACAACGAACCATTAGCTTGCAGAGAATTGTGAATACTGAGTCTATATCTTGAACGCAGGGCTTGATTCTCACCGTTTCCTTTGGCTCTTCTCTAACTGTGTCATGATCGATGAAGCCCAGAAAGATGTTTTGGAGACGCACGAGGAACTCGTTTGGATAGACGGCCCAGTCCTCCCAGCTGCGAAAGCAGGCCATGACTCTTTGCTGCAAAACAAGTGAACACCATGAACATGAGGAAAAATTTTTTTTTTCTTGAACACTAATGTTATTCTTGATATCATAATTTTCATAGGTTATTTCAAAGAGGTTCAATTCTCAGTTTTTCATCACTGTGTTGAATGAGCTTTAAGTCCTGAAGTTTGAACATGTAAGAACTGATCACTTCTTGGTTTCACGTTAAATTCATGTGAAGCACAAGGACCCCTCCTCCCCTTTTTAAAAATATTTTACAGGGTACTTGTGCATGGCAAATATAGAAAGAGAGAGAGAGAGATGGAAATATGAACTTTACTTTTCCCGGTAACAATTTGTAGAGGAACAAATGTTGAGCACTGTTGCTAATGAGAATGGAGGAAAGGGGTAATGACCAACTTGCTGATGCATGCAGTCCCAACTTTCAAACGACTTTCACTAAGCCAAATGTACCACCCTCACAAGGCTAATCATCTCTTTACTTTCTGTGCAGTACTTGCACAGTAGAGAAAATATCCCTTCTGTCGAGTACATCCTGATCAAAAGCTTATACCTCATCTATACAGAGCTTTACAGAGTGCTCTAAGAGCGCTCTTGAACCTGTCTGAACTCTGTATGAACAGGCAATCAGTCCTCGAGAGCTCTGATGTTATGCTCCTTTCAAGGCTAGGCTCAGGAGCACTCTAAACTCTGCATTAACAGTCACTAAAGTTTAGAGCCCTCTGGAAGTGGAATGCGGTGCGCTCTGTGCATACAGTTTGTATGTTAGAAGTCCCTGTGCACTCGGTCACCATGACAGTTATGCCCCTCTCAGGCACTTTGCCTGTGATCTCAGCGGGCTCTGATTCTCTGTATGAACAGACACAGAGGGGCACACGTCGAAGCACTTCAGGAGTGCTCCTGGGTTCAACTTTATGTCTGTATAAATGGAGTATTAGTAGAGTCCTCTTTTCTCACCTTGAATTGTTCTGCCTTGAGCCTCTGTTGGATGTTCTTGTGGGCCTCCCGCACATCCTGCATGACCATTGGGAGGTGGGACTCAAAGAACTTACGATAGAAGGAGGCGTTGGCGACTTTGGCACTCGAGTTGAACAGGATGTCGGACACCAGGAACAGCCTACCGATCTGGGATGGGGACAGAAACACAACCACATTTGCTAATGTGTGAGAATGAACTAAAGCAATCTATGCAAAACAACTTGCAATCATGATGGTGTATAAAGTCCCACCCATCAGTCACATTACAGATTGTCTTGATAGGTTCAGATTATTGACTTCTTGAGAACAAATCATGCCTTCCACATAATTGGCTCACACTTTGTTGCTCTTGGTGTTATTATTTCAAATGATAATCAAATTTCTCTCATTCCCTGGTAGGCAAAAAAGATACCACACAATTCATTCCACCATATTTCCACATGCATCTTGGTAATTACCTGAAAGTTCATCCTCTTTGCCTATTATGAACAACATACACAAATACTACACTACTACCAAATCCTATTTAGCACAAACTGATCAAGAAGACATTCCCAAGAAACATACATACCCAATATATCCTAATGGATAGTGTCTGCAAAATAGTGCACCAATTTGCTGCACTAGTCACTTAGGCCATGTGCAAAGTAGCAAGCATCTGAAGCAATGGCAAGCAATGGCAAGCAATGTAATACTGAGCATGTGTGCTCCAGTGTGAGATCTGCTCCCTTTATTGGTCAGGAATACAAGAATCTTGGTGCACAGCTTAGATTTAACACACCCACTTGCAAGACTTAAACTGAAAGTAAAGCAAAACATTCATCAAAACAAAGGGTACCTTCTTTGGGAGAGGCGTCTCGAGAATTGACAGCGATTCTGCAATGCACTCGACGATCTCCTCGGCTGAATCGGCGTGATCCAGACAGTAGACCATCGTCTCGCCGATCTTGAACCTGTCCATGGTGATTGCACGCAGCATGTCCTCCAGTTTGTCCCTTTGGCTGGGGTAAAGGTGAAGATGGCAGAATATTGCATGACTGACATTACATACCACTGCTTACATATACGAGTTGAGTTCCATAATAAAGACCAAGTCAAATGCTTTCCATGGTGGCAATCTAAATGAGATTTCATAATACGCTTGACTGAACACACATCACCAAGAGTACTTTCCTGTCGGTGAAAAAAAAAAACAACACCACTAAAGCCCTGCTCTTCCCCCAACCTGAATGGGAAAGAAAAAGTGCATGAGCCACCATTAAAATAAAAACCAAAAACAATAAATCCTAAAATGACTTAACCCTATTTTAACTGGGCTATTTGAGACCAAGTTTTTAATGGGGGGGTCAATTTGACCCCCCTTCAGATCTCGGCCGCCGATCGCGCGAGCGCCGCAAAATTTTGCCTGAAGATAGAGCCGGATGTCAACTACAAGATTACATGGTCATACAATAGAAAAATATTGGCTTTCTATTTTTCTTAAATTAATTATGCAAATTTATGCATGAAATCATATTTTCACCCATAACTCCATTAAAATGACTGAAGGATCCTAGTAAATTTTTGTGTCAGATTTCCTCAAGACACATCAAACAATTTTCTTTTAAAAAAATAGCGAAATCAAAATCAATTTCTTTTGTTTTTTATTGTTTTGTTAATTTTTTATGTATTTTTGTTTTTTTGACCTTTTGTTTTCTATTGATTTTTTGCCAAAATTTGTTGCGAGCACTTTTTCAAACTTATCTACATTAGAATTGATTAATTTCTACAGTCAAAAATTGAAATAATCTAATTTATATTAGTTTAACAAAAAAACACAATTTGCATTGGATTTGCACACGATATCATGAATTTGAGCCGTTTTTGGGTTGACATGCATATGCAAAACATTACGTAACTTCCGAACAGTGTACCCGGACGTCGCAAATTTAATTTGGTCTCAAAATATGTGGGAGATATCAATGAAAACAGTCATGAAACGACGCAGCAAAATCATTGCACGTTGCGGAATCGTGGCGTGAAACGTCGAGGAATAGGGTTAAATTTATACAATTCCTTTCATCCTTTTTGACACCTTTTCCCACTTCTCACAACTGTGAACATCTCTGTAATGAACTTCCCCAATAACTGAACACAGTTTGTCTTCCCCTGGCCCCCAAAGGCTATGATGATCCCACATGCACTTACTGATTGGTGAGATTCTTTTTCTTGGGTGGCTCTACTGGAATGACCACCTGCGGTTTGCTGTCCACTTTGGGTGCCAGCTCATCAGGCATACCTTGCTGGTATGGGTTGATCGGGGGCGGCCGCCATATTGAGCCCTCCTTGAACATGTGAAATTCGTCGGTTGACCATTTGCCTATCGAGTCACCCTGGAAATAGATTTGAGAAACATTGATTTCAGCTCTGATGCAACATGCTTGGCACAAAGACTCCAAATTGATGCGCTTGCACAAGATCGTGGTATTCACACAGAATCTTGCCAAGGAGATTCTGATATAAAATCCACAGGTCTGGGAACTCAAGATATGGGCATGGTAAATTACGGATTTATGTCAGAAAGATTTTGTGATGATAACACAAAATAAAAGACAAATGTGAATTCTAGTGAAGTTCCAGTGACATCATACCCAGGACTGCTATCAAACATTCAGATATAAATATTTGGGAGATTTCAAGAGCACATTAGGGAGATGCTTACATGCAATAATAATAGTCTGTAAAGCACATGGAAATTCTTAACATGTCTGAAATTAAAGACTAGCTATCACTATTACTGTAATTATGTCACTTGCATCTCAATAGCCAAAATAATTCCCAAGCCTGGTATACCATCTTTATCTCTCATCAAAACCTTATCATCAAACAAATCTTTGTGAGTGGCCCTTTTCCATTCATCCCCGAAACAAGCAGGGTGAAAACTGACAATCAGGGAGCATACACTAGATGCTCAAAATGTCACAGCTCTAATGGCAAATTCTTTAAAACCAGAAATGCTCGCATGCATTTTAATTTCACATATTTCGTGAGCCAAGATTCGTGAAATCAAAATGCATGCGACAGTTCTTGTCTACACTAAATGAAGTGAATGCCAGTACTTAGCAATCTGCGAAAATTTAATGCCACGACAAAGGCCGTCTGCTCAAATTTGCAAAAATATCGTGCTTTACAGTAAACCTAGTCCGTAACAAACTGCCAGAGCACACCCCATGTGGAATCATACAGGGCATAGATATGCAACACACATGACGTTGACACATGCACAAGCTAAAATCCACTATGTTATTGCATAGAAACAAACACATTGAACAAGATTCAAATACAGCGTTTATTTATAGATAGGTAAAATTATGTGACCATAATCATACCTGAAGTATCGAAAAGAGCTTCCACCTGTAGTACACATGGGCAGGTGTCTGGTTGTCAAACAGAAATCTGGAAATGTGAATGACAGCAATAAAATAAGTAAACAAGGAAAAGTAGAAATTACGCGGTGCGTAAAATATGTCCCCGCCGGAAGTAGCATTTAGTATCAAAATGTACTATATAGGTCAAAAGATCAAGGTCAAAGGTCAGAGAAGTCAAAGGTCAACATTCTTTGTAGAAGTTTTGTAGCCCTCACCTAGTGCCATCACATAAAGCAAACGGAATCGAAATCCGGTTAGAAATGGCGAAGGAGTAGCATTTTGTAGCCAATGTACAATATAGGTCAAAAAATCAAGGTCAAAGGTCAAAGAAGTCAAAGGTCAAAATTCTGTGTTGAAGTGTTGAAGCCCTCACCTAGTGCCATCACATAAAGCAAACGGAATCGAAATCGGGTTAGAAATGGCGAAGGAGTAGCATTTTGTAGCAAAATGTACAATATAGGTCAAAAAATCAAGGTCAAAGGTCAAAGAAGTCAAAGGTCAAAATTCTGTGTAGAAGTTTTGAAGCCCTCACCTAGTGCCATCACATAAAGCAAACGGAATCGAAATCGGGTTAGAAATGGCGAAGGAGTAGCATTTTGTAGCAAAATGTACAATATAGGTAAAAAAATCAAGGTCAAAGGTCAAAGAAGTCAAAGGTCAAAATTCTATGTAGAAGTTTTGAAGCCCTCACCTAGTGCCATCACATAAAGCAAACGGAATCGAAATCGGGTTAGAAATGGCGAAGGAGTAGCATTTTGTAGCAAAATGTACAATATAGGTAAAAAAATCAAGGTCAAAGGTCAAAGAAGTCAAAGGTCAAAATTCTGTGTAGAAGTTTTGAAGCCCTCACCTAGTGCCATCACATAAAGCAAACGGAATCGAAATCGGGTTAGAAATGGCGAAGGAGTAGCATTTTGTAGCAAAATGTGCAATATAGGTCAAAGGTCAAGGTCAAAGGTCACGACTGAAATTCTGTGTTGAAGTTTCAAAGCTCCCATGTAGTGCTATCATATAAAGCAAACAGAATCAAAATTGGCTCATAAATGACAGAGAAGTAGCAAATTGAAGACTTTGATCACACACGGACGGACACACGGACGGACGGACGGACACACGGACGGACGGACACACACACGTACGGAGCCCGTTTCATAGTCCCCTGCTCGAACTCGTTCGGCGGGGACAATAAATGATCTATATAGTACTACACATGATGTATACTGGGCATAAGAATGTCTTCTTTCATTGGAAGAGAAAATTCTGGTAATGGATTTCAAATGGTGTGAAAGTCAAGTCTTTTAAAATGCCAAAGGTTTTTGTTTTTGTTTTTTTTCCCTCAACTGCTCAAAGTTTTATTCATTCTTAAAAGGATAGTTATTGGTGGAGGCAAGGATTCAGCTTTTAACTTTTTGTGAGATACCTGGTATCTAGAAACCACTCTACGAAATGTTGAGAGGCAAACAATTCTAAGAGTTAATCTGTTGAAAATTGTTTCTGAAATGGCCGAGATATCCAAAAACAAAGTAAAACAAAGTGATCCTAATAAAGGGTGGGTCCCATCTTTTATTAGGATCACTTTGTTTTGCATATCTCGGCCATTTCAAAATAAATTTTCATCAAATAAACTTTTAACACTTTCTACAATTATATACTCTTTTATATTTTGTGAGGTTTCTCATTATGATTAAAAAAAAATCATAAAAAAAAACATCAAAAACCTGAAGCCAATCTTAGCCGAAACTGTACCATCCCTTTACAGCAGTATTTGCTCTCATAATCATAATGCACCTAAACTGACATTTACATAATATACTGGTAAAATGCAGGAAAATGCCAGAATGGCTAGCAATAACATTTTCTCATGAAACATATATATATCTTTAAAATCTTGGCTACCTTCAATCCAATTCTTAACCAATTTCTGTATGTGATTGTGGTCACAGTTCACAAGGTAAAGCTCTAAGACTATCAGCTTCAAGGTCAAAGGCTGAAATCTCAAGGTTGACTGCATAAATGGACAAGACTGGAAACTCTACTAAAAGATTTTCTGACCTCTGCCATGCTTGAACAGAGATGACCTACTGTACATGAAGTACATGTCAAGGCATTTTGATCTTGCAACAATTTAGACAAACCAACCGGCATTTGCAAAATTAACTCAAAAAATTATACCTCCCATGAGAATATATGTCTCTGAATCATCTTCAAGGATAGAGAGCATCAATTCTTCTTCCAAATTTGCAAAATACATAACCACGAAATATACGGTTCATACATTATGACTGATACAGACATGGTACTTGACTCCTTGGGCTATCCACTCGCTGTATGTAAGCAACAAACAAACAAACACACAGAACATTTGCAACCTCAAATAGCATTCTAAAAGAGATGGGAAGGAGTTGCCCCACCTGAACATCGGATTATTGATCTCCCGGTTCATGATCATGGCCTCAAACATGGGTCCCTCGTTGACGACGAACTCGATCATGCGATGGATGACCTGGAGCAGAGGTCTATGCAGGTAGGGGGGAGAGAAAACACGGAAAACACATCCTTGCTTGTTTGGCACACGGCCAGAGAACCTCATCTCACTTCACACATAAGTGAGATAGAGAGAGAGAGAGAGAGAGAGAGATCTGAGAGTATAACTCTCTCTATGTAAGCAGTGTGACATGGTCGTTGCAGTAATGATACGGTTTCAGCATTACTGTTTTGGACGCATTCAAACATGCTCCTATGACAGTTTCCAATGAGTGATGTGACGAAAAAATAAACATGGACGATATCGCTATTTCTCCTCTTACTGAACGAATGGATGAATGAAGCATTGCGTCTGGAAAATGTCGTAAAGAAGAGTAAAGTAAACAGGAAAACCCTCTTTGTGGATAAACAAACTCGGCCCCTACAGTCATACACAAAATGACAAATCAAAAGCTATTTTCTCTGTTTTGTCATCTAATCATGTACTCCCGACAATGTTATTCTGTTAATTCTAAAATTTCAGTAATTGAAAAAGAAATTTACAGAACAAGATTGTGATTTTTATCTCAGATATGTCTAAAACATTTTACCAATCAAACCTCAATTGACAGAAACTGTAAATCACCCAACTTGAGTGCAATTCTTCTCACTGAAATCTTAAATGCATACATAACGTAATATAAATTTATGAAAATGCCATAATTAGACTGATCATCCATCTCACGCAAGTTCATCGGAACTATGCTTGTAACTTATCAGTTCTACCGTTCCCAACATTACAGAATGTGGCATCCGCTACAACAGGAGATCAGAACTACACACACACTGAACACAAAAGATCGGAATTCTCTTGTTCCTCTGCCTAACAATTCCCATTCATTACGAATGTACATATGTACTATGTATCAAGTGTAAAACATTCTCCCTTATTCAGATTGTACCTTGAATAAAATTCTCTGACATAACTGGACAAATGGAAGAAAAAAACCAAAAAAAAAAACTTGGCAAGTAAGCCTGACAGATATTCTCTCCCCTTACACCACAAAATCTGAAACTTATAACTTTATTATCTTGTAGGCTTTTTTATTAAACAAAATTACAACAAACGATAACAAAATTATCTTTTAGGCTTTTTTATTAAACAACCGCATTTACGATGATAATGCAAATATGGTCGACTCACACCAAATATTATAAAGATCACATTTACTTTTTTAGAAGAGTATAAGACCACAATTATCGTATGTATCAATTGTCCAGTACTTGAGTAGCACTTCGACCAGTATCTAAGGAATGCTTCATAAGACTGGAGATAGCAAACTGTACCCAACAAAAAGCACACTTTATGTAATCTGTATTACAAAGCAGCCTGCTTGAAAGGGCAAATGTATTACACAAGCACATCAACTTGAAAAAAAAACAAAATCTAGAAGCTTTGTTACATTGTCGTTTTCTTTCACCAAATCTGTATACCAAATACCCCCTCCCCCCCCCCCCCAAAAAAAAAAAAAAAACACCAAAAAACAAACAATAATCAAAAAGCTATTGGTCCCATGGGGAAAGGCAATCTTGAGTAAATATAATATGTAAAAAGTAAAAAAAAAAAAAAAGTTATACGTACCTTGTTGAGAGAAGCGCATTCACTTTTTCTGTTGAATCTCTTCCTTAACAAGAACTTCTACATTACCTCAACTGACTTGTGAATGTCCCGATGTGAATTTGACATCCTATGTTCACGAACCTCATGTTATGCAGCATGTGCTAACGCAACTTACAATCTAAATATGCTCTTTCTCTCCATGTATGAGCCTTTGAACAGCAACATAACATGAAAATTCATCACAAAGTCGAACAGGTGACTGCATGAAGTTCATAAGTCAGTTGAGGTTTTGGACTATCCTAAAATACCTTACACCACTTAGCATTTAGGAGTGTTGGAAGTAATAATTTTGTGTAGTCTTTTTTAAAGGAGAAACAAGAAAATAGAATGGGAGCAATCACAATATGACGCCTCTCTTCACTAAAAATTACTGCAGAGAATAAAACATAGCGATTTTCAAATCCAGTTGACGCTCAAGACGTTTCCAGTACCTTTCGGTCGGGATAACCACTTTTACAACTGCTTCTTTTAAGGTCTGGTAGGAAGTAGAGACGATGGAGAAAGGAAGGAACGAACCGAGAGTCGAAACAAGAACAGGAAAAGCGTCAGTAAAATGCACCAAACATCATAATTCACGGATAAAAAAAATTGTGACAGAGAATAATTTTTTTTTTTTTGCTTGTTTGTGGTATCAACAGATAAATGAAAAACTGCTCATGGTTTGATTCGTCAAATGAAATCTCATCTTCAAAATATTTGGTTTCTTCCTTTTTTCTTAAAAAAAAAAATGATAAAAAAATTGTGGCTTCTCTCCAGATCGCGAAATCAAAATTGATACCTTAAATGCTGGGTCCAAAAATATTAGAGACATGAATATTTGCAGCAAACAAACTAAGCTCATAACAGGGCCATTGTAAAGAAAACTTATACATTTCTAGGGCATAGTAACTCATTAATAAAGTAAGATTTTCAATTTGGTAGGTAATAATGAAGAAAAAAAGAATACAAACTTCTAACAGATCACTAATACATTATGGCAGACTTGCAATATCACTATGATCACATGATACAAAGGTAATTATCAATGTTTTGTTTTCCACAGGCTGGCTAGGTAATCTGTTCTCTTCTTCCCAACATAGACTGTTGTAGGAAATCATGACATATTTGTGTCCTGGCAGTCAATGTCATAAGTGCTTTCACCAGCAAAAGTTTCCAGACAATGTTTGGCCAAACGGAAATTAGCAAATTAGAAGCTCAGCGCCCAACGATTTTCTGTGTTCTTGTTATCATGGCCTATCAAATGCTATACACTCTGGAAAGGCGGAAACTTGAGGCAAAGACATCCCAAACAATGGTGCAAAATATTTGTCACAAATAAATAGATGAATAATTAACAAAATAAAACATGAAAATAAAGAGTGACAAGCAGCAATGGGCGCAAAAACTGCTTGCTATCAGAGCTATGTATCACCTCATTGAGTTCATCATCCTGCTCCTCGGTGAGGGGAATTCCCGGAGGAGGCAACTTGGGGATGTCCCTCTTGGAGCTCTGCTTGAGTTGGGCATTGAAAGGGAGGCCAGACGGGGGTGGGGGCATGGTCAGTTCCATCATGGCCTTGGGGATGTAGACCGGGTGGGGCGGGATAACAACCGCCTTGCCCCACCCCAGTTTCATCTCATACCCCATGATCTCTTTACCTGCAGATAATGATAAAATGTTTCGGTATGAGATGTCAAGTCTCTAATGATGGTTGATGGTGACTGTTTTAGGTGACCCAGAAACAAGTTACGAGGAGGGCAGGTAAACCGAGCCCAAACCAGAATTACAGTTTATGAATACTGTACGAGCTGAAATTTTCGCGGTGGTTTTATTTTTGTGAATTTCGCGAATCACCTTTGAACCGCGAAAATAACAACGTGCAAATAAGTTCAGTTAGACCCTGGCAACCGCGAAATTAACAACACGCGAAAATGTCCTCCAAGTAGCAATTCGCGAAAATATCTGTACGCGAAAATTTCAGCTTGTACAGTAGATATAGATAAGGTACAGGTACTAGGATCAATACAAATTTCAAGAATTAAATCTGGTATTCTGCAAATTTTCAAGATAGGTCTGTTGAATTAAAGGGAATAGGTGATTAGTTTGTGGTGGTGATCCAAACTGCAGTGTGGATCCAGGGTTTTGTTTTCTACAAAAGAATCGAGCATATTTTCATGGTGTTTGTGGCCCTACAGCCTTAGTGGGAAATCATGTGCTCTCAGAGTGCTGCCTATTGTTAAAGAATTGCAAATTTAGTTGGGTGGAGCTCGCAGACACATGTGTATATGCAGCACACACACGACTTCACAGGGCAAACCACAGCGACTCACTCCCACTCCCCCCCCCCCCCCAAATAAAAAAGAGAGAAACTAGCAAAGGAATGCCCGTTACCGTTTAGAGCCCTCATGGCTCGCTCGGCATCTCTGCGATTCATGAACGCCACGAAACCACAGTTCCTGTTCCTCTGTCTCTCAACTTCAGTCCTTGGCCACATGATCTTGACGCTGGCCAGTGGCCCGTACTGGACAAACTCCTGGCATAGCATCTCCTCATTCATCTACAACAATATCCACAAGAAAATATGAGAGAATATGGCAGAAAACATTAATAACATTAAAATGTCCTGCTAAAGTCAGTATGGACAGCCCCACTGCAACTGAAGTACTAGCAGATGAATGAATACGCAATTTCAAGTTTTTCCTTCCAAACTGTATAGCACTGTGGAAGAGTGAGGCTCCAGCTGTATCAGGAAATATATTTATAGAAGACAAAGCTACACATGGTGGGCTTATTTCTATCATTTCATGTGAGATTCTTCATTTGTTGTTGTTATTGGGTTGTTGTTTTTTTTGAGGGGGGGGGGGGGAGAGAAGGAATCACAAACTTCTATGCATGCACACCATCAGATTTGGTTAAAAGACTGGTACTTCTCAGTAGTGCATTACGCCACAAATAAAGTTACTTATAACAATAAATCAATACCATTAAAACTATTCAGGATCTCCCTCATGCTTGTACCCTATCTACTGACTTTGCACATGCATACTCATACCCGGTACTGTATTTGTTCGGCAAGCTGCCTTTAGCTTGTTCTAAAAGTAATATACCCATGATTTGTATGGCAGGATACTGAAATTCCCTCCAGTCACGCAGGACAAGACACAAGTCTGGGCTACAACGTAAGTTGGTTTCACATGCATTAAAAGATTGTGACCGACAGAGGCCATGAAATCTATCATCTGAACACACAGTCTAGAGTGGTCTACAGCCTAGACAAGGCTGTTGTCCCTTTTTTTGTGTGTCTGTATCCTTCTATGTCGCCCTCTTGTGTTCACTATCCGCATGCGCCCACGAAAAGAGGACAAGGCAACTTTGGCACTGCCGCTGGTTATAATGAGGTTCATTGTCCCCACCCCACTGGCCTGTCTGTCATGCGTATGGTGTCCAAATACGACTTGCACGTAAATGTGCTCTTCATGCTTTTATGTGCAGTACTCATGCTTGGTACTGTTGGCAGGCACTTCAGAGAGCCAATGTGAAATGCTCCCTTTGAACTTGTAACCGCCCATGCATATTATTTGCGTTGCGATCTTGATGCAAATCGTCCAAAATATACCGGGCGGTATTTATGAAGCCATCTCTTTTATTGAGCTACAGAGGGCATTACTGCTGATTGGGGGATGGAAAATTACTGCCCGGGCAGCAAGCTATCTACAGCCATGCCACCAGCTCTGTAACTGGCAGGAGAGAGCCCTGAATGTGGAATACGACTCACCTTTGGGTTGATGCTCCCTAAGAAGATGTTTGTGGTGTTTGGATCTCCGTAGTCATGTGACCCATAGCTGTACTCCTCTATCCCAGCTACACACAGAGAAGCAAAATGAAGTGGAAGAAGAAAATAAAAGTAGTTTTTTCACCTCACTCTAGCATTTTTATCATCACAGGTCAGGGCTGCCATAATTTACCCATCGCATTCATAAAAGATTTCAAAGAGGAATCAGGAGATACTTGTGTAAGAGATGTACTTCAATGAGTAGAATAATCTATGAATCTATGAAGTGGACTACTTCTCAATATGCTCCAAAAGGGTACTAAAAGTTCGCATGTGACAAATGCATGTAATATGCACATACGTCATAATGCAATGAGTTCGTTTAAGCACACCAGGTGAATGACCCTCTCGCCACAAAATGTACGACCCCCTCAAAAGAGAGCTACCGTTTCTCAACAGAGCGCTCGAACTCTCCAAATCTGGCACATTACTGGTCAGTACGCTTTGGTTTGGTTCACTTTGGTTCACTTTTGAACACACCCTTATACAGATGTAAATAGATATTGAAGTTTTCACAAAGTCTCCTGCAGAATTGTCGCGTTGGCCCCACAAATGCAGATTGTACTTCTGTTCATTAAATGCACTGCATAGCAAGTGACCTTGATTTCAATGTTAGAGTCCTTTTTTTTTTTCATAAAAATAGTTCTTTCTCTTCACACCATCTTGCTGCCATGACACTAGTTTGCCTTCTTAAAACAAACAAACAAGAGAAAAAATTTTGATCAAATAAATTCTAACTGGTAAAAAATATAGATACACTCTCTTATCAACACAGTGTAAATAATTTGCATGGTCTAATAGACCAACAAGATCAAAGGACAAACTCTGAGCCTCAACCCTATATGAAAACAACAAAAAAAGTTATTTTTAATTGGCACCAGATTTTGCCCTGGAACAGAGCCATCAGCACCTGCAGTTTTCTGGGAGAATCTATGACAAAACCTAGCTCGATATGGTTATTTAGTACTCTTCTATACCTGGCAGCCGTATGTCTGAAGATGATGAGGATGCTGAGGTGGATGTTGGAGTGGGTAAGATGGGCTCATCAAAGCTGTCACTGCCCCCTTTGGCTTTCCTCAATTTATGTCTCTCCTCTCTCTCTTGCTGCAAACTTGGTGTAACAGAAAAATACATGACGATAAAGATAGTTTGAGCACTACAACAAAAAAAATCAATTATAGTTTAATTACGAATGACTAATAAGACAACCTGAAAACAAATTAGCACATCAAGAACAGACTTCCTTTGTCACAAACTTGCACCAAGTGTCCTTGACCTTTCCTTTTGGTTCTTGATAGAAATAATGCTCAGATGGGGATGGCAATTCCTACCACTGGATTTTGCCATCTAATAAAATACCCTCAGAAAATAAAACAACAGGGATGAAAGAAATCATGTATGATATCTCTCTTACGTAAGTATAAAAAATGCATCAATGAATGTCCATTATATAGAATTTTCTCAATGCTCCTATAGCATAAACAAGAAAACAAAAATGATCATGGCATCAGCCATTACCGTAGGTACCCACTTTGGTATAAAATTAGTTCAGAGAATGAAAAACAAACAAACAACTAACCTACAGAAAAACCTGTCTTTAGCAGCCACCCAAGGGAAACAAAAAAGGTGGCAATTATAGACAGGTTTTGAACATGGGTTTTCCTCTCTTGAGAATTTTCATTAGGGGTCGCATACAGCAGGTGGCCGTTACAGACAGGCGGCCACTACGGTAGGTTTGACTGAAACAACATGCAAATGTACTGAAATAATCTAAGAGTTTACATCCTACATTATAAATACTAATGTCTGAAACATGATCTACAATGAAGGACTGGAAAATAGTTGAATGAACTACTTACACTCGCAATTCTTCCTTGAACAGCTCAAGATTGCTCTTTTTCTGTCTCTCCTTCTCTTTCTCTTTCTTCAATTTCGCTTTCTATGGTGATTAAAACAAACATGACAGGGATCATCAAATTGAGCAATATTTCAAATAAACTCCTGTGGTTATCACCTGTGCTTCTTATGTAAGTTAATGCTGAGGATTTACGTGTAACCCTACACTTTGTTCAGAGGTACCACAAGTCAAATGTACCTGAATACAATGGGTGATTTCAAGTTCGGTGCTAGTGCTAGTGCTATCTCAGCACTAGCACTGGCGATAAAACCGAACTTGAAATCCCGTCGGTGTTGGGAGTTGACCTCAAAATTATGATGTATTTCTGGTAGTTGGTGCTGGGCTCGGTGTTGAATGTCATCTGCTGAACCAAGCTCCGCCGTTTGTCTTAGCAATTTATGTGTTTTTTTTTTCCCATTGACTAACACTAGCCCCTAGGGATTATCATTTTTGTCATTTCAAGTTTGGTGCTGGTGTTAGTGTTGCCGTGCAAGACCCGCATTCACTTCCATAATAGATGCAGGTTTTACATGCAAAGTCTATGCTAAGACAATGGTCGCCCATGTAAGGTACACGAACACTCAAGACAAAGGTACATAAATTTGAGCCTGGGAGCAAGATTAAGATAGTTGTGTTTTTAAGAAGGGATGAAATTTGTGGCATTTTAATTTGTTTTCCTCATTATGAGTCTAACACTAAGCAGTAATGGCTGCATCTTTTAATATGTGACTGTAATAATGACAATAATCTTTTTTCGTCGCACATTTCCTGCGGATGCACGGTGCTCGGTGTTTGGATCTATAATTTTGATTGGTATTGCCTCGTTAATCTGACCACCGGTGCTGGAGCTCGATTTAAGGCATTTATTTGGGAGCTAGCTTCTAGCACTTGCACTAGCACCGAACTTGAAATCACCCAATGCTAAGATATGTTGGATGACTTTCATTGAACCAATTTGCACTGTGGTATAAGCCAAAAAACAAAACAAAAAAATAAACAAAAAGAGTAATTGTTGGATTTTCTCAGCCTCTGAATAAATTCAAGCTGGAAATTATACTATTGTTTCCCCCTCCATCATGACCAAGTTTCAAGTTTCATTATTATATGGAAAGGTTTAAGTTACCTAACTCTTCAACATGCCAGCTTATGAAATGAATCTAATTTCCAAGATAGCAAAATGAATTATACACAAACTTAATCCAAAGTTGCTTGAAAACTAACCTCAATATGTGCAGTAGTGAGAGCATGTTGTAATTTAAATATTTTGTTCCCCTTACCATGGAGAGCGTCTGGCTCTCTGCCCTTGAACTCTTGGCATCGTCCAAGTTCTTCTGGTTGCGGGCATAGACAGACTCTGCAATCTTAGATGTTGGCTTGTACAGTCTACCTGTCTTGGCATCGGTGGTTTCAACTGTCAAGGGAATGTACCATAGCAGAGCAATGGTGAGCTTGTTACAAATCTCATATTTGTGAAGTTGTCTTCTGTTCCCTAACAGAATCTCTGACACCTCTTTCTTCTACTTTTCCTCTCTCTTTTTTTTTTCTCTCTCTCATACTTTCAATCTTTTTCTTTTTTTTCCCACACTGAACACCTAGTCCTGTGACATTGAAATATAAGCACAATTAAGTAGTTGACATCAGTCATGTTTTGAACAAAGCACATCACCTCCAGACATTTCGGAGTCATGACTGCCCTACAGAACTCTGAAATGAAGTCATATCATGCCAATACTGTACATATAAAATTACAACTTGTCAACCATATGCTGATATCATCTCTTGAAGAATTGGTTGCAACACCTTGGCATTGACAGTAAACATACAATCTATAGACGCATCAATTTGTGAGCACAGTACTTACTCATGAACTATCAGCACTCACCTTTAGTTTCTGGATTTATCGTGTTACCCCTGATGAAAGTTTTGGAAGTTGATGGTGTCCCTTCGAATGAGGCGACAAACTCCTCAAATATTTTTGCTGTCTCTTTCTCTTGCTCCTGTTGAAACAAAAAGGCAGGTGGCTCATAATATAAGACTCTACTATACTACAACATGTATGACATGTATAATGTCCCGTACATTCACATGCAGGACTTTTTAAAATTCTCAATCAAAGAAATAATTCAGAAACTTTTCATTTAAGATGTTCTCACAACATTATATTCACCATGGTTTGAAAAGAGAAAAAAATTGTATAAGATAAAACTAATTATTCTGACCACAGAAAAAAAAAAGACTGCCACAACAGCTTTATTAATGAAAAGGAGTTATTTAGTTATTCATAGACAAAATACATGCTGTGGCATATCCAGTTCAATTTTTATCCATATAAATAACAGAAATCAAACTAATTGCAGCACACAAATTGTACCTTTTTTCTGATTTCCTCTTCCACTCTCTTGGACTTCTTCTTCGTCAAGTTCATCTGGCCTATGCTGAAGGCCTGTAACTTGGTCTTGGAAATATTCTACGCGATGTGAGGAAAAGAAAAGCAATCGTGAGCATGGAGAATAAAAATGACTAAAACACTTCAAAACCAAGGCTCACTGAATGGTCCCTGAAAAAGTATAATGGGACTAGAGTCAAACCACCAGTTTTCGGACACTTAAGCTTTTCTGCAATATAGTTGTTCAACTGAAATGATACATACAAAATTATGTTTACAACAATGTATGTTAAATATATCAAACTTCTTTTTATATCAATGTTGATTTTGTTAAATACATCATAAAATTTCAAAAAATCCCAAAATATTATCACCTTCATAAACCCCCAGAATCCGGACATGCGCTATGCGCGTTCAATGTCAATATGCATAGAAGGCCGCTGAAAAATGAGCCACATGCCATACCTTGTTGGCGCAAGCGCAAGGTTGCATCGGGGAGTTGCGGCGCACGGTCATGTCCGAATTCTGCAGATTGTGGTGACTCGCCACGTACATTCAGCCCCTGTACATTTGTTCACTGCATCGGCAGTACAGTGTACAGAGATTTTCTTTTTCTTTTTCATCACACTCTGAGTGAGCTTGCTTTAAGCGAAAAATCTCACAAATTTTTCAATTTTCAGCACTTCCATCGGTAACCCCGATTCTTAACACAGGATCTTATTCACGCGAGCTTTGGAAAACTTGAGCTTATTCTGGGTTTTTTCACAGTGAAATTTGGGATTTTAGATGGATTTCTGGAGGTGACTCGGGCACTTTCCTGTCGTGAATGACTTGTGCCAGTAAATTTATGTGAAATGATGTGATATGCGTGTGTTGTGACAGTAGAATTTGCTGGCTTGTGACAAGTGTCCAGATTCTGGAATCTGGACAAAAACTAGGCTAACTGCTGGGAGTTTGGTTTCTAATGGTTACTCTATTTACAATTTTTCTACAGGTCTAACAACAGTTAGATACAGTATAACGTTACTAATGTTATGGTCTAACGTTAGGAGTAGGATACATACTCATAGCTTTCGATTAGACGGGCAAATTCTTTCTTTTTCTTTTTTTTTCTTTTAAATTTGAGGCTCTCCTCCATCCTCCTTATGCACTTGTCAATGTAATGACGCACCCCACTACCCCCGGACATGGGTGCGTCATGGTCATTTTTTGACCGACCACACAGGGTTTTTGACGGACACCACAGTCACTTTTTTGACGGACAAAACGCTGCAAGTGACGGACACCACAGTCACTTTTTTGACGGACAACACGTTGAAAGTGACGCACACCTCGGTCACTTTTTTGACGGACATCCTCGGTACATTTGACGCACCCCCGAAAATACTGAAACGATTTTTGCATACGTTTTATTCAAGCAATTTCATTTTCTTTTGGTTCGTGAACATGATTTGTAAAAGTTTCGGCAAGTTTCCCTTACCCTGGCCCTGTAAAGTAAGCACCGTACCGTCATTCACCGTACATCCACGCTACTGCATGCTACGATACTAAGTATTCCGTACATTTATAGTGTGTATTCTGTGCATGCAATCCATACATGACAATCACATGTGTGCAGATGCGCTGTGTGTGCGCGGCCATTGCTAGTCCGGTGGATGCATACTGCAGCGCAGGTACACACCACGCCACGGCATTCCCGCGAGTACACACAGCCCAGTCGTCGCTGTACGTGGAGATTCGCACAGCGTACTAACAGCGTCTTGATCGGGCTAATCCCGCGAGCAGATAATGGCATGCGGCAGGCAGTTTCTTCTGCTGCCGCTTCTTTTACTGTCAAAAATTCGCCTTTGTCACCACAGAACATTATTTAGAAAATGTGAGGAGAAAGGGTGGCTTTTAAATTATTTGCTTGCCAGATTCTGGCAAGCATTTTCCCCTCTTATTCCAAAACGCTTCCCGACTTTGATTTTCACTTGCCGCGGAAAAACGCTCACTGTATTCACTCGCGGTACGTGTATACGGTTTAACTGGTAGTGTGCAAAAATGTGTGCAGTTTTCCATAGTAAGTGACGCACCCCTCGGTTCAGAATAATGCGTGTTATTTTCCATAGCCAAGTGACGTACCATGACGCACCCCTCGGTCAAAAATTTGACCGACAATGACGGGATTTTGATGCACCCCTCGGTCAAAAATTTGACGGACAAAGCTGGTAAAATGACGAACACCTGGGTCACAAATTTGATGGACCAAACGAGGAAATGACGCACCCATGTCCGGGGGTAGTGGGGTGAGTCATTACATTGAAAAGTGCATTAGCAGAATCTAGTATGGTAGCCCTAATACATATCGACCACCCTTTTTGAAACCGACCGTGTATACATTGGCGCACAGAACGCTTAGTACGCACCATTGACCATTGATGAGGATGGTGTGGGAAAACGCGAAAATTCACTGTTCATTAATGGTTTTAATTAAGGACAAAATTTTGAATGAATATTTTCACCGAATCATAATGTAATGTCTATGGAAGTTTCTACAAGGCTTCGTACAACACGGTGTTCAATACAACTCGGTTTGCGTGCATTGTCAATGCAAAAACAGCGGTCGATCTCAATAAGGAGCTTTACTGCGGGGAGCTGAAGCGAGGCTATTCAAGTTCGACGGCGATATTTTTGCACTGAAACTTCGAATCGAAAAGGGAACAACGGCATTTTAAGTGCTGGATTTTCTCAATCACGTAGGTCAAGTTTTTCACATGAATTTCAGTGTTAAATATTCTTATCAAGCAAATAAACATTAGGCGGTCGATGAGTAGAAGTTCCAACCCTACTAACTGTTAGTAGAACGCTAGTCTAACCGTTTAGCTATAGAACCTAGACTCTCTAGATTCTAACATTAGGTCCTAGTGCGATTCCGTGAAGCCAGTGCCAGTGCAGTGCAGTGGTAGTCTCAGCTCCGCGCGCGCGATGCCGCTGCCGCGGAATATGTCGCCGACAACAATTTAATGCACTTGTCAATTGAAGTCCCGGTCCATGGGTACCCGGGGATGGCCGGGACTTGCAACCAAGTTGGGCGGGGATTTCAGCATTTTTTTCGCCCGGGTGGGTCGGGAATAGACCGGGCTTTGTAGGGGGAAATTCACTTAATTTGCCCCGGTGGGCCGGGGATGTACCAGGGTGTTGTCGGGGGAAATTCAATTATTTTGCCCAGGTGGGTCGGGAATGGACCGGGGTTTGTCGGGGGAGATTCACTTATTTTGCCCCGGTGGGTGGGGAATAAACTGGGGTTTGTCGGGGGAAATTCGCTCCAACCAAATGGCAGGCATTTGGGGCGGGAATTTTGGCCGGGATTGAGCCAGATTTTGCTCGAGAGTTGATTATGACTTGTACCATTTCCAGTACGGTAATGTGACCATAAATTATTTCGCTTGACTAGCAATTCCCCGCTATTGAGGACTCCGTAACGTTGCCCAAAAGTTGCGTAAACGCATGAATCACGTAAAGAGCCTAGCGCGAAACATGCGCGATTTGCGCATTTCATGAATTTTTCTGACGTGGAACCTTCGATCGTATTGTCCGCGGATGTGCGCCGGATCGGCGCTTTACGCGATTCCACGCGGGCGGGCTCGGTCACACTGCCCAAAAGTTGCGTAATCGCATAAATCACGTACCGGTAACTAAGAAATTTGGTTTTGTGTGCTTGTCCGTCGAGAATTTTACCATTTTCGCTGATTTACGCAATGAAAAATCACCGATGAATTGCGCAAGAACTACGGAAAGATCACGCAAAAATATAGCGCCAAAATCATACGTGAGTTGTTAGTGATACATTAGTGATTCGTCGATCAGTATTTCGTGAGTATTTACCGTGTTCTGTTAGAGGATAGGCCTATGCCAATTTTTTTTTCAGTGATTTTCAGTGATACGTAGGTGTTTCAAGCGCGAAACATGCGTCATTATTTGTAGTCTGCTTTTTTGTCAGTGGAGAGTCGTTGGTGAACGCGATAGCGGCAACATTTTTGCGAACAATCGCTGATATTCCACGCATATTTCGCGCATTGTTCGCGTAAGAACCACGCAAACTACGCAAAAATTACGTAAAACAGCGCAATACTGCGTACAATTTTTACGCGAAGCCGAGTTTTGAGCTCCTCAAAACATGGAACTGCGTAAAGTGCCGATCCGGCGCACATCGGCTGACAACTACGAAGGTTCAAAATTGTAGACAAACTCTTACGTGATTCATGCGTTTACGTGACTTTTGGGCAGTGTGACAGGTCCTCAAAAGCCAGGTTTTTGAGCAGCTCAAAACTCGGCTTCGTGTAAAAGTTTACACACTTCTAGGCAGTATTGCGCTGTTTTAGTTTTTACGTAATTTTTGCGTAGTTTGCGTTGTTCTTACGCGAACAACGCGCGAAATATGCGTGGAATATCAGTGATCGTTTGCGAAAATGTTGCCGCTATCACGTTTATGTGCGATTCATACGCAGTTAATTGTGATAAAGCGCAGATTATGCGTGATTTTCCGTGGACCTCTGTCGTCAGGCGTCGCGCACAATCACGAATTCGCCCTATTTGGGGCCTTTGCGTGCCTATGCGCTGATTAGTGATTTTTGAGTGATATTTCCGTAGTTCTTGCGCAATTCATCGGTGATTTTCATCGCGTAAATCAGCGAAAACTCTCACCGGACAAGCACGCGCAAAACCAAATTTCTTGCGTGATTCACGCAAATTTACGCGACTTTTGGGCAGTGTGACCGGGCCTTGAGGGTCGGGACTTGGCCGGGGATTTCTATACAAATATGCCCGACTTGTCGGGGACTTGGCCGGGGATTTCTGCACAAATATTGCCCGGACTGTCGGGGAATTGGCCGGGAATTTCAACTTCAATTTTGCCCGGCCTGCCGGGGATTTAGCGGAGGATTTCCGTGAAAATTTTGCCCGACCTGTCGGAGACTTGGCCGGGACTTGGCCGGGTAGTGTAACACGCAAAATTGCAAGTGGGATGCAAGTCCCGGCCATCCCCGGGTACCCATGCCATGGGCCGGGACTACAATTGACAAGTGCATAACGGACAAGATAGACCGTCACTACAGACCTATCTTTCTAAAATTCTAGTTTCTGTTAAGCTAGATTGTCTATCTGACGTTAGACTATTGCCGCCATGTCATGTCGCTGTCGCGATGCGGTGCATGGCTTGGCTGCTGTATCCTTAGTGTATGCATAGTTATGTACATGTACTGTATGTACGATACTCGATAGTTCATGCAGCATGCATGCTGCGTCCGACGTCCGTGCAGTGCAGGTGCGGCTACATAGAAAGCTCCTTGATTACCACGCACTGTACATGGACAGACTGCGCGGAAAAATAAAATGTCGGATCTATGATCCTCCACACTACATACAACGCTACCAGCATTGATATATAGATTATATGGCGACAAGAAAATAGTGCTAGGCATGCCAGCAACTTACAAACATATGCTCAGACCAATCATAACAATTAAGTCTAGTACAAATAAAATATATCACACCTTCGTTGTCCCAGGCGCAATCCCCGCCATGTTGCTCGACGATGATATCACATCGAATGCGCGCGCGCCGCCGCTGACGACCGTGCAGTGTATGGGCGAACTATCCTACCGTGGCCGTACACGGGATATAAATGCGCACGTACGCACGCATGTCAGAAATGCACAACATAACACGTCGCGTAAACGTACGATGGGGGGTGGGGGGGGGGGGGGGGGGGTGGGTGGGGTGGGGAGGAAGGGATAGAGCAGGGGAAGGGAGGTCAGGGGAGGGGTGGAATTAGACGGGATGCGGGTTCCCTTGGTCTAATATCAGATGGTCTAATTAGTACTTCCCAGTTCGTCTAACACCACTACGGCTAAACTCATTCGGTCTGCTATCAATTTCGTATAAAATGCCCGTTTGGTCTAATCCCACTTCTTGGTCTAATGCCCAGTTTTGCTAATTATCGTTTTGTCCAATGACCAGATGATCTAATTGTTATTTTGTGTCCTTGGATTTTTCCCTCTGTGTATAAAGAACTGTGGGTATTAGACGAAATGGGCATAGCCCATCCTGAAGTAGACGAACTTTTACATGTAATGAGGCGAAGTGGCCGTTGGTCTAGAAAATGATCATTAGACGAACTGGTTGTAGACGAGACGGCATTACACAATGTGCGTTGAGACCACTATTGATAGGGCCTATTATATATGTATACATATATATATATATATATATATATATATATATATATATATATATATATATATATATATATATTTGTTTACCTATATCATCAAAACCACAACAAAACTGAAACAAAATTCATGCTGTATTCACCAACAGTTTATTTCGGCACACAGATTTTCGAGCGATTCGCTCTTTCGCAAGTGCTGATGAGAGAAAAATAACAATTGCTATTACATTGTTCTCTCACTATTTGAGAAAGAGCGAATCACTTGAGTATTTCGGCACTCGAATATTTGTGTGCCGAAATAAACTGTTTTTGAATACAGCATGAACTTTGTTTCAGTTTTGTTCTATGATACATATAAACAAATATATATGTATGTATATATATATATATATATATATATATATATATATATATATATACATACATATATTTATATTATATACATAGCAATAATAATGTCACAATAGAGGAATGCATTGAATGCCAATTGCCTTGATTTTATTCACAATCCGAATTTTCGGGGGCCTCCCCTTTCGTCAGGGATGACAGTGCGATTGAAGATTGCACTGAAGACGTAGTTGGAAAAATTGAACTAAAGTTTTTGGATTCAGCACCCCCAAATTGACAAGTTAGCCACCAAAAAAAAAAAAAAAAAAAAAAAATCAGTTTTGGCACAAAAATCGGGATTACATAATAGCCTCTACTATATTACCCTCAGTGCACTTTCAGATTGACAAAGAATTATGATTCTGAATGTACAAGACTTATCACTTAATTAAAAAAAAAAGAAGCAAAAGTTCCCTCATGTACAAGGGGAACATCTTTCTTAATCAACCCTTTCCTTGCTACATAAATTCCCCCGTATATCAAGTTATAGTACATTTTTGACAATTTTCCAAATATTCCATCAAATATGCGTATCACAATTTCAACATTAAATCGGGCAATAGCTCCCTCGTGGGAAGGATGAGGACAGCATTCTCTCACCCCTGCATATTTTAAGCTACACTTTGAACATTCGAGCATTTTTTCCCAAATAAGCCATAAACTGTGTGTACCAGATCGTTTAACTGCAATCATCAAAATACGAAATCTCCATCCTGCAGGAGTTGAAAAAGGGCTTATCCCCTTCCACATCCTCCTGCTTTGTCTCCTTCAACAGACTTGCTACACTTCTCTGATCAACTGAATTTCAGGTATTAAAAAAAAAGAGTTAAATTTCCGTTCTAAAGAATAAAAAAAAAAACCTCCCTCGAATATAGGACGGGTTCTTGCAGAATAAAAAAAAAAAAAAACCTCCCTCGAATATAGGACGGGTTCTTGCCACCCTCCCGTTGCTTGGTCCCATACTCAGACTTAGTACACTTTGGGGAATGACAATTTCCGATTTTTCCATTAAATAATGTGCTTCAGATCGCTTTATTTCAATTCTAAAAACGCAAAAGCTCCGTCGAGCTGAAGGGGGGTATGCCCTTCCCACACCCTCCCCCTCTACCTCATTAAACCGTGCACATAGTGATGATGCACATGTGGAATAAGAGCTGAGATTCCGCGATTATAAACAGCCCTATTTAGTCCCCTTATTTTTTTCTCTGAAAAAAAAAATTGTAGGATTTCACCAAAAGTTTAAACTAGATCACTGAATTTCAGGTCTGAAAATGCACAATCACCCTCGTGTGGGAGGAGAATATCCTTCTCTTACATCCTCGTTTTCATGCTTTTATTGTTTGATTGCTTAACAGACAGTGTTCATGATATTGATTTGTAAAAATTAATACAAGAAATTTATTTAAATGATCACATTTTTATCGGCATATTATTCAATAAGTGTAATAATCTATATCAAACTACGACTACAATACTTACACCAATGAGACCTTGCAAGTCGATGAAGCACGAGGGGTCATCCCACGAGACTGACACCCACGAGTCATGCAATCCACGAGACCAACATCAAAAAAAGATTCATGGGTCAGACAGCACACGAGTTATACGGCTCACAAGTCATTATCATTATATCATCATTATCATTATCATTACCATCATCATCTTCAATATTATTATATTAATCGTCCACAGAAAATGTCCATAATTGTATGGACCCAATTACAAGCTCGAACTATATAGAGAAAATAAAATGACATTTTAATGTGTCAAACTCGACCCATGCCCAGATCTAGGCAAATAATCGGCCACAAACAAAGACAAGCTGGTCAATGAGATATAAGGCCAACGAGCTCGACACAGAGCCTTCTATTAGAAGGCTCTCGCTCGACAGAATGAACAGCGCCAACTAGAAACGACACTAAGTACGTATTGTTTTGTACAGGATGTGGTAACAAAATATGGCATGAGGAAAAAAAAAAAATGGGAGGGGAAGCTTCGCCACGCTAACAAGAGCGAGATTGTTACCAATTAACAAAATTATTTCCAATAACATCGTGCTCTTCATGAATTCCCCAATTGATGTCGATTAACATTATGAAAGGTTTTAATTCAAGTTTTAGGTGTTCGCTATAGTGACGAGGCTTGCCACGTTTTCAGCCAGAAAATAAATGGGTCGGAGTTCAGATTTTTGTTTCCTTTTCTCTATCACTCCACTATGTATATCTATACGAATTACCGTATCCGACTGTTAAAAATAATTTGGAAATCATACTACTATAGTATTAGAGGAACAATTTGTAAACATCTCCTGCGTGATGTATGAACTGCTGTCAATTGACGAAAGCTTGTGATATTCAGCGATGCATTGTCGAATTGTGATTTCGTTTCTAATTTTAATTCTCCTCAAAACGGTAATAATTTGTAATGCCAAGGACGAAACAATTGTTTACGTGAATGCATCTTCTTTTCCTGAATCATAAATTACCTGATAGCCCCTTATGTTATTGCTATGAATTCATGCTAACCGATGGCTACCGCTCGTACTTCAACCCCTCCAGATCATGTAAAGCATGACTGGTGATGACGACACGAACAACTTGTTTAACACTTCCTTGCAAACTTCATCTCACTATTGGCCGTTTTTCCTCTAAGTTGATCTGAATGTACATATCATTTCATTTTTTTTTTTGATCAGCATCTATGTATGTTCTGCGGGGAAGAAAGGGACGTTTTTCAGTCCTCCCATATGAGATTCACAAAGATGGTACGATCGAGGAGGTACAAAGCGACCTTTATATATATTTTTTTCAGGGGGGGGGGGGGGGGTCATCCCACAAGACCGACAACCACGAGTCATACAGCCCATGAGTCCTACACGAGTTCGACACTAGACAAATAAAGCCCATGAGACCGACACTATAGGTACAAACAGCCCACGAGTTCGACAGATATACAACACGGGGTTTAATGTGTCGGTCTCGTGGGCATTGTTTGCTTAGTGTCGAAATCATGGGCTGTATGACTCGTGGGCTGTATGACTCGTGGGCTGTATAACTCGTAGGCTGTATGACTCGTGGGTGTCGGTTTTGTGACGTGTGCGTTTTGTTTTGTTTTGTTTGTTTGTTTGTTTGTTTGTTTGTTTGTGTGTTTTTTTTTTGGGGGGGGGGGGGTAAATGAACTGGTCAAAATATGAACTGTAAAATGTTAGGATGTCGCTATCAGGTATAAGTTAAAATGGAAACAGTTGGTTCCAGTTTCACGAAATATGGATCACTGGTACGCATACTGACTAGTATTAGTTTTTTTTTTTTTTTTTTTTTTCAACACAGACTGAATCATCTTCGATGGAACAGAACAGATATTTTGTCAGTTTTTATTTTTTGATTATGTACACCTATAGGACATTCATTTAGGCCAATTTTGGTCCATGGGCTCCATGGGGTAAATTACACCCGCCGGAGGGCCTAGCCCTTTTCGGGGGGTCCCTGGGGGCCGAACCCACCCTCAGGGACCAGGCTGACGCGCATTTTGTTAATGAGGAGGGTGGCCCCAGCAACTCTGAGGGGTCAAACCTTTTGGGCTTGGTGGGGTAAATTAACCAGCAGCCAGCTCTCGGGTGCAGGGAATTCGCTGGAAGATCAGTGAGGTGGTGGGTCAGAGCGTTAGGAGTAAGTGGTAGGGAGGGGGAAAGGTGGATTGAGAGGATTTGTGGGGCAGCTGTGAGCAGGTGAGTGGATCTCTACGGTTTGTTGGGAAAGCATCGGGTGATGGTTGGAATAGGGGGTGTAGAGAGTTTGTTGGCGATTTAGAGGTGATACTGAATGTTTTGAGATGCCATGGGGTGCTGTTTATGGAATCCAAACACAGTACTGACCAGCGAGGGGGAGGTGTCCAGTATACATAAATGGCCGAAACACTGGTGATCCCTGGTGTGCTGCTGACGACCCATTGGTATTGGCTGAATTAACACCTTTACGTTATTTATCCTATATCACTTTAGAATTCTTTTAGAATTAGCTCTTAACAGAAAAATAAATAAATAAAAATCCATATCTGGTGACTTTTTGTTGTTTTTTTGATGCAGGGTCACAATTCTAATTTAAACCCACTTAAATATGAGGCGTTCGTCCATGAAAAGACGCTCTTTAAATGCCTGCTATGCTATGCAATTTCGTAACAATTCGCATTTCGCTATACATAACGGAACACCGCATTTCTTTTGTTTTCAACTTAATCGTTTATAAAAAGAAAAAGAGTAACAATGGCCTTGTTCTAATTTCATTCCCTGATACTCGAAAGAAACGAATGATTTCAGCGTTATTAGCCCTGGATTAACACAGACCCGGAGCTACGACGAATGATTCTGAATAAAGAAGTCGGGTAATACGAATCGAACTGAAAATTTTCATCTGGCAGTGTGGTGTGCTCAGAAATTCGCTTGTGTCTAAATGTATATCTACTGACATTGTCAATTGTCAATTCCAATTGTTGTAATAGACGACGGCTAAACCTAAAATTATGCAAGGAATGATGACATTTTAGTAACCCGTCTAACAGTTTTTTTTTTTCATTGTTCTCCTTGGTTTGAAAGATTCCCTTTACTATGAGTATACTTGAGCTAGTCGTTGAGTTAGTGAAATGCAAGTTGGCAGTTTAAGAGTTGGTGGTATGTAAGCGAAGGAAGGAAAAAGTGATATAATCTCTCTCTCTCTCTCTTTTTTTTTAGTTCAAGCCTCATCGTGTTGACTACCCAGACGCAATATCCTGAAGGCGAAAAAGGCGATTAAACAAACAAACAAACAAACAAACAAACAAACAAATAAATAGATACAACCTTCGGAGAAGATAATAGTAATACATTGTACAATGATAATATAACCTTGTTTACCCAGAGGAACCTCTTCAACTATAGAACCACTTTCTAAGAGGAAACTCGTGCTTTTACCAACTGTCATTCTTCTCCTTGGTGGATTAGGGATAGTTTTTGTATGAAATTCCGCAGTACTATACATGACAGGTATAAAGAGGGAGGTACTTCGACGAGGGCATAGCATTTTAGGTATCTGCAACAACGGATGAGATTCCGTCACTGACGAACTGTGCGACACCACCAAGGCGCGCCACATAGTATAGTTTATCTGTCTTTTAAATATCATATTTTTCGGTTCCCAGTTCGACATGGCAAAACTAGAGCCATCTCCGTCTGGCAGGTTCAGCCAGGCGTTTATGTTATTCGTCATTTTCATGGCAGGTCATTTTCATGGAGGTAAGGAAAACATAATTTCCATGCTTTTGATCTTGTTTGATATAGCTATTATGATGTGGTAGCATTCAATATGTTGACATCATTTATTGTGTTTTCTGCTATACAGAAAGACTTGATGACGTGCAATGCGTAACGTAGAAACATGGGATGGCACTTGATTGTGTCTTCTTCTAAAGACACTGATTAGGAGAAATTATAATGATATGAAAATGTTTTCTTTTTTTTTTACAAGGTAAGATGATTCTAGAATGAAAATGACTGCAATAAAACGAGACTTCATGTTAAAATTTGACAGGACTTCGCAAAGTTTCAGGGCAGCATACCTCCTTGTTTTTGTCCCTCGGTCTCATTCTTTTTTGTCCTGTTATATACCTTGTGTTGTCCTTTTCGTTCAAATGACATTGAAAATAATTGAAAGCTCTACATCATTTATTCTATGTGTATGTGGTCTGTTTCTCAGTTAAAAAAGATTGTCACAAGCTAGAGGCTGTCTAGAGGCTGTCGTTCAAGTCAAGCGATTTGGTTATCGAGAACAGTCTTCTCCACCTGTGTACTTGAAATGCCATAAAATAAACCCTTCAAAAAAGTTTTGAAATCTGAGTTTGATCAATCATTTCTCATTTTTTCTTAAAAATGATTCATTTGTGCTTAGTATCACACAAAGATTGTTTAATTCCCTATAAAATGATACCATACTTGTTATGATTATCGTATACATGGAGGTGCAGTGCTTACAAATATGAGGTAAAGTCAGAATTGAAAAGCTGCAAAATGGCCCGATTTTTGCCGTCCGTAATGCAGTTTCCTCGTGATGAGTGAGTTCCCTATTTTTCCTTTGGAGTTCATTTACTGTAACATCAGCATTTTTATGGAGTGAAACATGTATGCGTTCAACTAAACAGATAAGCATACACACACACACACACGTACACAGCGTTACACACACACACACACACACACACAACACACACACACACACACACACAAACGATCATGACTCAAACTATCATGACTCAAACCATTTCATCTCACTGAACCTCGCCACATTAACCGCAACAAAGATATAAAGATGTGAAATGGCATGGTCTTGATTTTATTGGAGTTTCATTTTTATTTTGTCTTCATTTTGTGTTTACTTTATGTTTACTTTGTCTTTATATTGTCAATGAACATGATCGGGGCTCAGCATCTGGTGGACGAGCCAAGTGCTTGCACCACCGCCTGGCACCGTGTCCTCATGCAGTTGATTAGCGTCAAAAATCTGACGGAGTCCTGCCTATATGTCGTTGTATTTGTGACCCTCTTCCCCACAGCTCGACCAAGTTGATCCCCAAAAATTTTGTATGGGGTTGAGGTCGGGGCTGCATGAAGGCCAGTCCATTTCTAATGATGCCCTCTCTCTCTCGAGAAAGTTGCGCACATGTCTCGCTCTATTTGGTTTTGCGTTGTCATCTTTTTGAAGCATCTCAGCTTCAATTTGCCCTATTAATGGCGCAGGGTTTTTTAACATTGCTTACAAGTGGCATGATGTACAACCATAAAAATTGATGAGCTATCAAAATGGCCTGGCAAGAAACAACTGAAAACTTGAATGTGAAGTTAAAATGTCTATTGAAATTTGCCTTCATGGCTGACCAGTTGAGAACAAAAGACATCTTCACAAAAGAACATGTTCTTTATGTACTCTTCACGACAATTCTCATTCATAAGGACAGTTCTTGTTCGTTTTGCAACTTTTCAATGCAGACCTTATTAGACACTTTTGAAAGTTTTGAGTACAGTTCTTTACTTGATAGCATAATCATAATGTGTAGGATATCATTTGGACTCTTTCCACTGATACAACACGTATTGTATAGTGCTTACAAACTGGAGAAATTTACATCTGAAGTCAGATTTCCAAACTTTTTTTGAAGGGTTTATAATAAATTATTGTTCCCATGATTATTATATTTGTAATTAAAACTCTTGTTTATATTTTCATGAATTGTGGATATTTTGGATTTTTGTCACACTTAATTTTTTTTTTGATACTAGTGGAGAAATGAAACCTACTGAAACTGAAGTGAAACTCTGAGTATGAAAATATACCGTGCTTCACATTATCTTTTAACATGAATATGATATTCTTTATCACTATTTAAATGCTCGGCAGGGGTAATTTTATGTTTGTGGTGTATCTTCATCAACACAAGTTTGTTCATCCTATCTATTGATATGTGTCTCACATGTTATTATAACACGATAATTTCTAACTATACAAATACCATTTGAAAGTCTCTACAGACAATAGTTTGCAAAGATGAAGCGTTGAATTTCAGATACTTTCATTTCTTACATGGCATGTTGCAAGCGGGTGGGGGGGGGGGGTGGCGAAAACGAACATAGTCTTTGAACAAGCGAACTACATGTATATCTTGTAAAGTGCATGCAGAACATTTTTGATGTGGTATAACCAGAGTTTTCTCTAATGACAGTCTGACAGTGCTTGGAAAGTTTGATTAAATGATCATAATCGTATGACCACCTCTTGTATTATGTTTTATATGTTTTATGTTTTCGTTTCATTTTTCATTTGCATACATATTATGTTACTCGATATTATTTGTAATCCGTATTTGATTTTGTAACCTTCGTATTTGACGCAGGGCTCCCTTGCACAGCAGGCCATTTTGGCTCTGAACGGGACAACTCTGCTTTTAAAGAAAACATGAATGAATAAATAAATAAATACATGAATAAGTAATCGCGTCATCTAATGATAAGTATGAGAAGAAGTTAATACCCATTCCGGACTTTATCTTTAAACTAATATTGCGGAGTAATACAATACAATACAATGTTGTGAGTGTTCCTCTTCCATCGAGGCTCAGAGCACTTACAAAATTACCCCCCCCCCCAAAAAAAAAAAAAAAAGTGAAATGTGTTTAACAGTTTGAACATAATTCTTGTACCTATGTTGAAGTGGAAAAATAACGCCAAACAATGTATTGCGTTTTTTGTGTAGCGTTGTTCCCAAAAAGGAAGTCCTGACAGTATCCTAACATTTATTAAATGTATTTAAGGAGAATAATTAGCTATAATGAACGTCTGTATTCCCACCATGTCAAATCATTGTCATTCTGAATTCATGTATCATTATCATGATAATATCTACTACATGTAATGTTACGTTATCATTACCAAATACTGTTATCATTTCTTTCATGACAGTCAATACTATACTTATGTCATTATTCCCCAGGTTCTTCACAGGTCTTGATTAGAAGTTCAAAAAACCAACTTTTAATCGGTCAATTTGGGACGGCAAACTGTGATCTCTCAAACGCTACGTTTTCCCGGAAAACTGCCCTTGGCTCATTGACCTTGTATGCCTTGGATGCCGCCGGGAACTCAATGTATTACTTCGATGAAAAGCTGAGACAGATTTCTAAATTCAATACACAAAACGGGACGGAAACGACAATACTGTCGATGTTAACTACACGTAAGTTGGTTGAATGCTATCTCGCCTATTTGTTGAATACTAACAATGATAATATTAAGAAGCACTAAAAGAATATGATGTCGGACACAACAAACTTGAACTTTTTCAGGAAGCATATATTTCAAGACTGAAATTCCTGTCCGATTTTCATGACAAAACGTCACAGTGCCCTCACACTTTGCCCCCCCCCCCAAAAAAAAAACAACAACCCCAAAACAAACAAACAAACAAACAAACAACAACAACAACAACCAAATGAAACAAACAGATGTTTTCACCGTACAACTGCCCACTGACTCAAACTTTTCATTGAAGATGAAATATTACGAAATGTCCTTATATAAGCCACTCTCACTTTGGGTCATCTCATGCAGGAGCTAGACACCAACGAGTCACACGGGCCCACGAGCTAGACATTGAAGAGAAAGTCCACGAGTTATTTGAAGACGCGGAGTAAAATATGCGTTGTGATTTTGGTTACTGTAGATTGCATCACGTGACTGTGGAATAACTTCAATATACTAGTAGCAGCACGGTCGTGCCACTATATACCGAACGCTTATACAGCGCGCTAACGCCTTGTATACGCAGAGATTTACGCAGAGATTCGCGCAGCGCCAACGTTCGTGAGAATAGGGAGTTTTCGCTACACGACGGGAAGACCGAGAATACGCGGAAGCAATCACCTGTGACAGTCCCCGTACTCGGACTCCCGTCCTCATATCTAACCAGTTTCGCTCCTGTTAGACGGAGGCGTGGGGACAAGATGGCTGATTGGCTGGCTGGCTGGCTGCCTCGCTCCTACCCAGCTGCATCGGGACCGAACGCTATTTTGGCCGAATACCGTACTCGTTTTCCCCAGGACGGGAGGTTTCTCGGATTTGATCATGCGCAGAAGCAAATTTTGCACACGGCACGCTCAAATATCGGCTGCGTCGTGCTTGCGAAAACTTCCTTATGTCTCAAAAGGTACGCGAACAGTTTATTATAATTGAGTCGTAAAATGATCGGAAGAACTTCGCGGATTTCGCGAAATACGCGAGACATTCTCCAAAGTTTCGGGGTCTGTTTGGAGTTTCACGAAGATTCTGCGAACATCGCGCACGTCTAATTGTGAACGTTTTGCGCATAATGACGAGGCTTTAAAGACACATTCGAAAACAAATCACGAGCAAATCACGACCAAGTGTGCGGAAAAGGTTTGAAGTTGTTTTTTTTTTCTTTTAATTCTCGCCGAAGTAAAAACGACATCCGCGAACATTGACGACGCTACCGAACCCTCGCGTTCGTTTGGCGATCTTTCGCAGACTAAGATACGAATGTTGGATTTTGCCATTTGCGTCCTTCACAATTAAATCGTTCGCGTGCTCCGTGAAATCAGCCCTAAGGCCAATTTCACGGGGATTTCAGATAGCAATAAGGAAATATTTATACAAAATAAATATCCGTAATTATCATTCTTATTTTTTTTTATTTCTTTTCATTAACCTTGATTCTTGTACATACACATCGCGCGCGTGTGCGTATTATGAACTTGTATTCGATTGTGCTTGTATGTGATGACAATCGCCGATCATCCCCCCCCCCCCCCCCCCCCCACTGCTCGCTACGGATTTTTGCCGGAAACACTTTATTTTATAGAATGGAATATTCAATTTCTTACTTTGTCCAAAACTGTAAACAAAACTAGTACTGTTTTTAATAAAACAAATATTGTTAGCAATTTTTTGTAAGTTTTCACTAATATACATGAATATATAGAATGACAGGTAACAAAATTCTTAATTTTACACTGATAACAAAATAAGTTTTATTGTAAGGGCTCTGTGTTGGTTTAATAATTGAATAGAATACCTTGAAAATTTATAGATTAAAGTTAAAGAGGAAATCCATTCCAAATATAAGTTAGTCCGATAAGAAAGAGTAAAATATTACGAGTTCAACTGTATAAATTTTATCGAAATCGGATGAAAAATAAGAAAGTTATGACATTTTGAATTTTCGCTATTTTGGGGGGAAACAGTTCTTGAACAGTCAATATGAATAAGCAAATGGCAACGTGAGCATGTCATTCCCTCACAACTTACAATATAGTTTGTACATAAAAATTTGAAACTTCCTGTTTTTCCTTCAAACACATTATGCCCGAGGATCAAATCCTCATATATCTAACTGATTTATATTCTGAAGTTTTTCCAACCAGGAATAACGTCATGTTTCAGACTTGAATGACAGAAACGTTGAGTTTTCGTTATTTTTTTTTGGTACACGATCAATACAAAATTGTGAGGGTATGACATGGTTAGCTCAATCATTTGCATATTCATACCCACTGTACAAAACTTCAAAATTTCATAACTTCCTTATTTTTCATCCGATTTCGGTTAAACTCTTACCGTTGAACTCGTAAAATTCTACTCTCTTTTATCAGACTATATAACCTATATTTGAACTGGATTTCCTCTTTAAAGACATAACTACTGTATTGTTTCGCTTTCACCATGGTATCAAGTAAGAAAGACTTTACGGTATGCAGGTAGGGGTGATGCGGGAGAGTTGAGCAATATTCTTCTTTCTATACTTTATTTCCTATTTAATCCTTCTTTAAAACAGGTGTTTGCCGCCATATTGAAGTACAATATAATGCTATATAGTACCTGTGAAAATTTATTCTAGATCATTGCATAATTTAAGAAACTTGTCTTTCGGGAAAAAAAAAGTGTTAAGTGGCTCAACATTCCCGCAGTGCAAGGAGTGTTGAGCCACGTCTTCCAGGGGAGTTGTGCCATAAGCTTTGACAGTGGCGGATCCAGGAAGGACCGCACCGGGCGCATGAAAACAACAAAAGAAACAAAAAGAAAAACATGATGGGGGAGGGGTGCGTGCGCCCCCTTTAGTTTTGTACACGCGATCCCTCTTTACGGAATTCCTGGATCCGCCCCTGTTTGGAATGTATTGTGCCACTTGTTGGAGATTTGAACCATGATTATTTGAACAGATACAGATGAATTGAAAAATCTGACTTACAAGTAGCCAGAAATGAATATTCTATATTGCTTTATGAAGTATACATCTTGAAATTTGAGAAGTTGAAACATTCTCTTACGCACTTTATCGACACCCCTATATAATCACTTGTATATTCCAACGATGTTTTGCTTAATTACATTTTGTAATAATTGGACTAATTGCCACTTTAACTTGTACTCATCACCTTCCTACATATCTATATAATCCCTTGTATAATGAAGCAAAGTAGAAACAATTTACTCATCGGAACTGCAGCCTGAATCTTAGATTGAAGCAAGGCAACATTATTTGAGAAACATACAAAGTGGGGCAGATTTTGTTGCAAAAATTGGACGAGATGCTCACATCCAGTGGAAATCATGAAATTCTGCATACAGGGGTATTTTGGGGCGCTGATTAAAAAAAAAAAAATGCCGGATCCAAGAGATCTGACCGCTGGGTCGGCCGCCATTTTGAATTCAAATATGGCCGCCGTCATGATCAAATTTAAAGATCCCTATCTTCAGTTCTAATTGACCTGTGGCACCAAAATTTGGTACACAAGAGCGTTTTGACAAGTTGAATTCAATGACGGATTAATTTGAAGTGTGTAACAAATATCGAATGGCCGCCATTTTGAATTCCAATATGGCTGCCCAGACAAAGATCATGATTAACATTCACGATCATGCAAAAACGTGCAGCAAAAATAAAGCATAATGCACTTCACTGACGTCGCAGTGTAAATACAGCAGCGCACACTCAATCAGCAAACAAACGCGCGTTCAATCAAGCCTTATTTACAAACCCGAGATCGAGATTTTCAACACTCCAACATGGCAACTATATAGGAAAATTCAAATTGGCTGCCGTGCAGCTTGTCAGACATATCAAATTAATCTGTTATATTGAAGTTATTACCAGGCTTTTATGTATCAAATTTCAATGGCCTATGACAGTCAGAACACTGAAGATAAGGATCTTAAAATGTTTTGTGATGGCGGCCATATTGGAATTCAAAGTGGCGGCCGACCCAGTGATCAGACCTCTTGGATCCGGCAATTTTTTTTTCTCCAAAACAAGAACAAAGTGTAGGTCCTACATCCCCCAAAAGCTCCCTCATTCTATTTAGTCTTATTATTATTTGTGTGTGTGTGTGTGTGTGTGTGTGTGTGTGTGTGTGTGTGTGTGTGGCATGGTGCTCTGATGCATGGCACCTTAATACCAAGAGAGTTGAGCCATTGCTCAACTCAATGGCTCAACTCTCCTTTTTGTAAGTTAAGAATAACATAATTGTAATAAGAGGTGGGACCAACCTTTTATTACGATTGCTTTACAGTGTTATTTTGTTTTGGGATGTCTCGGCCGTTCAAAAACCGATTGTCATCAAATTAACTTTTAAATCCTCTTAGAATGGTATACTCTGTACTATTTCATAAGAGATTTCTTGGTATCTCGCAAAAAGTTCAAAGACCAATCCTCATCTCCACCAATACTGGCCCAACTCCATTTCAAGCTTAATCGCTTACGATGGCGGTCTCCTGCATTCAATTATCTCTGTTGTTTACTGAAAAAAAAATTATATTTTATTTTATGTTTCTATGAATGTATACTGCTCAATGGAATTGCTCATGTGTATCAGCTATCAATTTGTGTACTGTTATCGTTTTACTTCACCGCATTTGCCATTCTTTTTCTTTGCGCTTCATTGAAATTTGTATTTAATTTGTATCTGATTGAATGCGGAAATAAACCAAATCAAATCAAATCAAATCAATCAAAACTCTCCTTGTGGCTCAACTCTCCCACATCTCTCCTAGTGGCAAGATGACTATGGTAACGAGCGCAAATGGACATTTTTGTCCTCATAATATTATTCGTCTTTGTAGAGTTGCTGGGACGTGATTGACCAGGTTTCTAAACTTGCCTATCTTTTCATTCACATTGTTACAGTCAGCGCACTTAAAGTTCATAAGGCCGAGCAAAACCTCTACTACAGCACACTCTATCCCGGATTTGTGAGTCGACTACCGGTTGGTGGAGGGTCTCCGGCTGTCGTGGTTACAAAATTATCAGATATGATTACAGCGCTGGACATCGACGAAGCTGCTGGGTATATATCAGATTGATCCTAATATGAAACATCAATTTCTCCCCAAAAGGGAAACCCATCCTCGTTATGATGTTGCTCTGTATGAAGATAGACAAATCAGAGAAGTAAATCCGTGAACATTTGAGAAAAAATAAGACACTCACAAAAAATTAATGTCATGAACTCATGTAAACAGAGGAAATCTGACCAGAAATGAATATAATTTATTATTGGCAAAATGAACAAAGAAAATGGGATTCCATCGGGATTTGAGCCCTAGTTCAGTGTTCGTCCCAGAAACCCTAGAGTCTCAATAAATTACATTCATTTCTGGTCGGTTTTCCTCTGTTTACATTTTGTTATATATTATACTCAAAAAGCTGCATCACTTCGGTGATCCCTCGCATTTATCCCCAAGTTGTGTTTAGGTTTTGTGTTTAGGGTTTGTGTTTAGGTTTTCTCCCAAAATTTTATGGTCCATAAGCTTTAACATGGCCTTTTGTCCGATAACTTGGTCGCTCCCACAGAGGCCAACCCACACAGTCCATTTTTTTCTGTTCGTATTCAACCCAGTGGCAAACCATGTCTTGATTATAAAGAGAGTAAAATGGATAATGGTTTCGCCTTAATGGGAAGGACAAAATATCGACAACGTTAGAAGAAACCCTAAAACACGAATCTGCAGTCGTACAGGCTGGCCTGATGATTTGACCACTTTCATTGACAGATCTCATCCTTCACAATAACACGCAAACTTGGAAAAAGTGCAATTTGTCATTGTTGTCTTTAAGGTCCATGTGCTCATTCATGCATGACAACAGTTAATGTCAACATAATTAGGTATCAATGGAAAGAGAAATCCTCTTTCCATATAACCAACATTGTGCTCTTCATAACCGACAGTTAAGAAATGGCAGCCCTCCAAAGTTGGATTACCCTTTTTTTTTTTTTGATACGCTCTGTATATAGTGGTCAGGTAAATTATATACAGACATTATAGCCATGATAAAAGATGTGTGTTTACCCTACACTTGCATTCACAGAAGCATTTTGACCAATATTTTGTTTTCTTTAAAAAAATGTTTTCTGCCTCAGAATAGTAGTTCTATGTTACGTAAAAACACATAGTGCTCGATATTATGAAAGCAATTAAGAGGAAATACAGCCAACAGTTTTTATGATTACTAGTAATATCTGGTAATCGGCGTATCAAATAATTATTCCATTATTTGGACACTCTCCTTGTAGGAGACTATTCTATGCCTTAGGCACCGGGAACATCTTGTCATCATTCTTAAATGGTACGGATGAAAAAGTACTTGGTGTACCGAGTTGCGGAGAGCAAGTCACAGCATTGTTCTTCGACCAATTTGGTAAGTTATATCTTCGTGATGTATCTTACTTCAACTCTGAATTAGTCACGCGGCCCTTGAATTATTTCAGCAACGAAAGATATCGTGTTTGACACTTTTATAGCAGATTGCAGAGGCGGATCCAGATGGGGCACGCCGGGCGCGCGCCCCTCTTTATTTTTGGTTTGAACATAAGAAATAAAAAGAAAAAACGGGGATGCGTGCGCCCCTCCCCTTTTATTTTGCAAAGGCGCCTCCCCTTTACGGCATTCCTTTACGGATTTTTTTTTTTTTTTTGTTGACACGATCAACGAAAAGCACATGAATTCGATCTTCATTTCGTTTTATGACATGACCCGGACACCAAAAGCGTTGTTATTCTATGACTCTGGGTGTATCGTTATATGGGTATTGATTGGTGTCATTTTCTTGTTGTACCGTTTACATCCGAAGTACATCTTCACCAGCATTTCCATATCTATAGGCCTACGGCACCTGTGTTTAAAAAGTATGTAGGCCTACATTGTTGAAAGGGAGGTTTGCCCGGGTTTTTTTTCCCCTTCTATTTCTTGCCTCGTTTCCCAACAAGAACTGCAGTATATAGGTTATACATTCGAATTAATCTTCCTCAAAAAATGTAAAAAAAAAAAAAAAAAAAAAAATTCTTGAATTCTCGACTGTATTATAGTGGGATCTACACGTATATCAATGATAACGCTATTTTGACAGCAGCTGAATTCATTCTAGAGGCCTAGTATAGTGGTCATTTATCAAGTTTAAGGCCTTCATGCACAGTATAGGGTTGGTCTTTCTGAAATGATATTCTACGTATAGTGAAACCGAGATTTCATTTCACAAGAGCTTGACTTCCTACGTTAAATTTCACTCAAATTTCATTCCCTGCATACACATGGTATTACCATGGGTAGCCATGACCGCAAGCAAGCGTTCCTCTGCTGTATAGTCCTATTAGATCCGCTCAATTTTTGGAAAGAGAAACTGAACGATTCCCTTTCAAATTTTAATTCTTCGGCATAATAAATTTGCAAATAGTTCATATTTCTAAGTTCCCAGTTTTAAAGAACACTGGCTCCCACATCATCAACGTAACTCAACACCTCATGCATGGTGTTTATATACGTGGAAGCAAAAGGTGCACCACCATGCAAGCATACTACATTATTTTAATGTCCATCCTACACAAGATGCGTTGCACTGCGTTTTATGTAGAATTACATTTTAGGCATCGCTTCATTTCATTCTATGCACGACGTAAGTCTTTGTTGTTATTGTCGTTGTTGTTGTTGTTGAAGCCTTGACAACAATTCTTTTTTTTTCTTCTTCTTTGCAGACTCTTTCCTGTACTTTGGCATTAGCAGTGGTAGAGTCGGAAAGGTACCTTCCACCGGCGGGGATGTCCAATTCGAGTCAAGTATTAATGGATTGTCGAAAGGTCCTAACAGCATCTTCCGATTTGGAGGTAGACTTTATATCACAACTGATTCGCTGTTGGCCGCAGATAGTTTTACAGGCATGCCTATGCCGTATGATTCAGTTCCTCAACCTGGCGGCGGGCTATTCCCGTTTTCCAATCCAATCATAGCCGGTGATGTGCCAGGTAAGATCTTCAGGAAAGTGAACGATTTTCAAATAGTTAATAGTTATCAATAGATAATAGTATCAAATTTTCAACTTAAATGTATTTGTATGTGTACTCTTTTTTTTGTGTTCTTCTTTTTTTTTTCTTTGAATCGTAGATGTAAAGTAGGCTATATCTGTTAGATTTATTGACTTGGCTTATTGCCATCATGGTAATAGTGTTTATATAACTGAAGTGTAGTAGTGGATGTTATTTTGATTTAGTGTAGTGTAGTTTTTGTCGATACAAGTTTGTATGTTAATTTCAGATATACCGAGTGTGTTTTCTTCTGGAGCCCTCGGTAAAACAGCTCCACCCTGAGGGCGGAGCTGAGCAGGGCCATCCAGCCGCAGTTTCGTGTACTTTTGTGACAATTTCTTTATATTATTCAATAAGAAGTGATGTACATATTCTATTTTGCGGAAATAAATTAAATCAATCAAAAAAGCTGAAAAGATATATACTGGGATGGAGATACTTAACTTCGCGGAATTTTTTTTTTTTTTTTTTTTTTTTTTTTTTTTTTTTTTTTTTTTTTTAGAATGGGGGAGGGAAGAGGCAGAAGCAGAAGGGTCTCCAGAGTGTAAATTCACCGACAACTCCCCCTCCCTCACCCCCCCCCCCCATAATGGACGGGAAGAATCTCGGAACCCTTCAAAAGCCATGTGTTTTGTTGTGATTCTTACCAAGGAGGTTCAAGAATATGGAGTCACAACCGTCTTATTTCCTTTGCTAGATGTTCGATGCCGCCACTCAAAAATGTTTGAAGCATGTGCCAAACAGGATCTGCCACGCAGATAGCAAGACAATAGACTCGTGCCTCATTGCATAATCACCAGCCACTTGATAAGGAAGATATTTCTTTGTGATGGTTATTACTTTTCGCTATCCCGTCTTATAAAAGGTAGGTCGTGAAGACACGAGGATGCGCGAATAGAAATTGGGCAAAAATGCTGAAATAAAGATGAAAATTACTCCACTGAGCATACCTGGGCACTAATCTGAACATATCTTTCTATAAAGAATTGTACTTGAAGATTATTCCATATTAGTTTTATTTGTGGAAATTAAGTGGAAAAGTGATAAAACTGGCTTGCCAGGATGGTACAATTTTTAAACATTAGTATTATTCACAGGTAGATACAGCTTTGATTTACACTTTTGCACAAATTTCTGGACGGGATTAGCTTTTGTTTTACATGCTTTGTCATTAAGTGAAATTTCATTTCATTTAATAAATAAATAAGCAAAATATGGCCAACATTATATTAACGTTCAAAATGATATCTTCAGATTGCTCAGCAAGACGGCGGCGTCGAACGTCGATCATCATAGGCACAAATGCACCTGTGGAATTCTTTTGTACATTCATACAAAAGTGACAACTGTTTGAATAATTACAGCCAGTTGGAACTCCAACTCTTAAACCTCCTTGTTCTTACAATCATTTTTGTTTCGATTTATTGTTTGTTTTTGTCGAGCCCCAGCCCCCACCTCCCGTTTTATAGTTGATATTGAGAGTTCAGGGAACACCTAATTTCCCAGGAAAAAGCTCTTGAACAGTTTCAGCAGAGAGTGAAGTATACATGAAGTTATTCCCTCACAATTTGCCATTATTGTTTGTACATGAAATTTCTAAATTTGCAGTTCTCCATTCAAACATAATGATAGGCCTGATATGTCTAAGTGATCAAGGGCGCCGGAAGCGGGGGGGGGGGGGGGGGGGGGGGGGGGGGCAGGGGTGGCACTTAAAATGTTGGGGGGGGGGGGGGAGGCAAAACGAGTTTTTGCCCCCCCCCCCCCCCCCCCCAAAAAAAAAAAAAGTGCCCCCTGTAACAAATAATTGATCACTGATTTAAAGACCAAAATGAACAATAAAGGCATATTTCTTGTCTAAATGTAGTAATTTCATAACTGAAAATGCAAAAATTTTCGCCCCTAACGGGGCGAAAATTATAATACACTAACAACACACAGTATTGTATCTATACACTAATAACAATTTATGAGTAAATTTAGTGTATAGATGGTAGCCTCGTGTCCTCGAGTGGTGTGCCCGCTGAAACATACCTTTAGTAAACCTTATATTTTTCATTTTCTTCTTTGTTTTCTATCAGTATAAGAATATTTTTAATTGTTCGAACGATGCGATCACGTTTAAGCTTTTAATGAGTACATTTCAGATGAATTGCAAAGTGAAAGTGACTCGCTCGTTCTGCCCGTACTTATAGTAAAATGAAAAGTTTTCATAAGTTATTATCATAGTCCTTCGCAGTGATTTCTTTTACTATGTTTAATTCCTCAGAAATTTAATTTAAAATGCTCTATAAAAGCGACTTTTATACTCTGTTTTTACAAAAAGTCCCTACCGTGGGAGGGGGTATCCTCCTCCCACACCCTCCCCCGCTCGGTCGCTTCGCTTCCTCGACGAGGATCTCACACCATCACATAATATACCCCCGTATGTTAAGATCATAGTCCTTCCAACTGATTTTCTTTTCCATTATGTTAATTCCCTAGAAATTCGCGACTTTTATACTCTGTTTTCAGAAAAAGTCCCTACCGTGGGAGGGGGTATCCCATCTCCCACACCCTCCCCCCGCTCGGTCGCTTCGCTCCCTCGCCGAGGATCTCGCACAATCACATTATTAATGTACTCCCGTATGTTATGATCATAGTCCTTCCAACTGATTTTTTCAATATGTTAATTCCCTAGAAATTTACTTTAAATTCTCTATAAACGCGACTTTTATACTCTGTTTTTACAAAAAGTCCCTACCGTGGGAGGGGGTATCCCCCCTCCCACACCCTCCCCCCGCTCAGTCGCTTCGCTCCCTCGCCGAGGATCTCACACCATCACATTATTATGTACTCCCGTATGTAATAATTATAGTCCTTCGCAGTGATTATTTTTCACTATGTTTAATTCCTTAGAAATTTGCTTTTAAATGGTTTATAAACGCGACTTTTGTACCCTGTTTTACAAAAGCTCCCTACAGTGGGGGGGGGGGGGGGGGGGGGAATCCCCCTTTCCACACCCCCCCCCCCCCCTCGCTCACTAGCTCCGCTCCCGCGCCGAGGATCTCACATCGCACGTAAATGTGCCCCGTTGACATTTTGCCCCCCCCCCAAAAAAAAAAAAAACAAAAACAAAAAAAAAACAGAAGTGTTCCGGCGCGCTTGTAAGTGATCATTATGAAGAAGTTATTCTCGTGAAGGAATAACATATTAGCATGTATTGCATTTCGGTACCAAAAACATTAGATTTTTATCATTTTATTGTTTTTTCAAAAAACAACAACAACAACAAACAAACAAACACGATCAAAGGACAGTTATTGTGAGGTGCTGTCATCATGAGCTTCCACATTTGCCTATAAGAACTGCCGTACACAGCAGTTAGTCAAATTTCACAGTTTCATAACTTTCCTAATTCGTTACATTTTCAATGTTGCACTCGTATAAAAGATTTTACTCTTTCTTATCAGACTAACTTCTAACTGAAGATGAATTCTCTTTGAGTGACACTCCAGCATTTATTATATCCCCACCGTAAAAATTATTTACATTAAATGATTAAGACATCGTAAAAGAACAGGATTCATGGATGGGTAAATGACAGAGACATTATAACAACCGGTCATTACCCTATTTCACACAGGTCTGTGGGTCTTTCTCTTTCATTGCAATTGATTGCTTTCGTGAACTTTCTCAACCTATATTTTCTCGTTTGTCTCCTATCTATCTACCTTGTCTATCTATAACCCAATCCAGTTAAACCATGGAGTCACAATAGATCTATCATAGCTCCATGGTTTAACTCTTGATTTAACTCTAACACTTCCTTCCTATCAACCAGACATCGCTCTGGACAAGCACAATTCACATTCAATGTTGAACGTCTGTCGATCCATCCTAAAATTGTCTAACACGTACTCCCAGTTCAACTCTCATTCTTTGGATATGATGTTGGCCTAATAGGAATAATAACAAAGGTCTAATTCTTTATCCAGAGTAGCCTCTTCACTGTAGCCACTGCTCTACCAAAGGTTGGTTATTTCGAAGATTTGTGAATCCTAAAAAACAAATATTGTTCGATATTTCGAAGGTTTGTTATTCTGAAACACAGAAATTCCGTTTACCTATTAATGTTCGTTATTCCGAAAGTAAGAAGAGGGTTCAGTAATCCCAACATTAAAATTTTTACGTTATTCCAAAGCTTCATCCGAAAATGAAAACGAGTTGCGAAGTAACGAACCTTAAGAATCAAGAACCCTATTTTGTTTTTGGATTAACGAATCTTCAGAATAACGATTTGTTGATTATTTGTTTGTTTGTTTGTTTGTTTGTTTGTTGTTTTTTCGGGGATGTTTTCAGATTAACAAATCTTACCACTGGTGTTTCATGTTTGGATTAACAAAGCTTAAGAATAACGATCTTTGCTTCATTTTCGGATTAACGAAGCTTTAGAATAACGATCCTTATTTCATTTTCGGATTAACGAATCTCCCAAATAACGAACCTTCGGAAAATAAACCTTCGAAATAACGAAGTGTAGCCTTAATTATAAACCAGTGCTGTATATTCGCATTGAGTAATTTTCCGCATAGATATACATTTTAACAAGTTTTGTTTTTTTTTCTTCAGATGCTGTCATGGGTAAACGGCTAGCCATATCATGTCCGTCAGATGTAGAGGTCAACGCTACAGCGGGGCAGTCCACAGCGCCAGTGAAATTCCTCCCTCCGATGGTTTCAACAGATTATGACACGAGTTGTATTAACCTAGACCGCCTGAATGAGACTACTGCTTATCCGGTTGGAACGACTCATGTGGGTTACAGGGCTACAGACCCTTACGGTCGCTTCGTCGAGTGTAGCTTCAATATCAACGTCATGGGTAAGATTCGAGGATATAAATTATGAATATGTCCAATACGGTGCTTGATATTGTGATTTTATCTGTCATTCAATTATCTATCATCTTCATTTAGATTATGATGCAGTAAGAGAATCAACGCACATCTTAAACTGATTGAGTATTATTCAGGAAAGCTATTAGCGTATATAATGCAGTTGCGAAGAGTCCGCTATTGTGAAGAAAGTTTGGATGTAGCTTGAACTCACAAAAGGGGCCGCAGTTTGTTTTGTTCTGAGGGTGGGGTGGGGGTGCATAATCGGGGTCACGTCAGGAGACCGACACCCACGAGTCATACAGCCCAAATGTCATACAGCTCACGAGTCATGCAAATCACAAGTCATACAGCCAACTAGCTGTAGGCCCTACAGCCCACGAGTTCGACACCAAGTGAATAAAGCACACGAGTTTGGTATCAAGTATAATAAGCCCACGACTTACACAGCCCGTGAGTTCGACACTACGCAGAAAATGCTCACAAGACCGACACAACGCAAGCAAAGCCCACGAGGGCCCCCTTTTTTGAATAATACATAGGAATACATACTATGCCCGAATCCACGAAGGTGGTACAAATGAAACCATAGTTTAAACTAAATTGTGGACAAAAACGTTACGAAATCAGTCATTTCGTCGATGAAATTATTATTTTGTAACGAAATGACAGCATTTTGTAACGAAAACAACATCATTTTGTAACGAAATGACAACATTTTGTAACTAAATGAACATTCGTCCACGAAATGATAATTTCGTTAACGAAACGGTCATTTTGTCGACGAAATGACCAATTTCGTAACGAAATATTCTGTGCGACACTTGGCGCTCTATGGTTTTTGTCCATGGTTTAAACCATGGTTTCATTTACCACCTTCGTGAATTCGGGCCATAGGGTCTAACCACTCCCCCACCTCCACCCCCGCCCATGCACTGCTATTTATTTATTTATAAATTTTGAACGTGGGAATTCCCAGTGTCACCAGAAAAAAAAAAGCAACAAAGCAAAACACGTGGTCAGGCTTTTTTTTTTTTGTGTGTGTGTGTGTGTTGTTCCAGAGGGCTTAGAAGTGAAGTGGGGGGGGGGGGGGGGGGGGGTAAGGCCCCTTTTTCTTTTGTTTTTTTGTCAGTTGAAGAAAACCGGAAGTGGCAGCAGAAATATAAACTGCCCCCACCACCTTTAAAAACGTGGCGCCAGCCGTGAAAGTGACGTAAAAGAAGGGGTGACACTGTTCGAATTATTTGAACAATATCCAAAGGGAAATCTGTGGAGCAATTTTGTATGAACGAAAATTGTGTGATAATATTGTATACTGAATAAGTTGTAAGCGTTTATCAAAATTAATAACCTCCCGGACGAGCCGTATAGCCTATCTGCTATACTAATGCTCAGTTCCATTCATACAACCTTATTCAATCAAACTAGAGAGAGAAAAAAAAGCTCAAATATAACAAATATTGCCTGACATTACTTCGAACATCACTGATAAAATGGGATGTATCGTGAAAAGACGAAAAGGGGACAATGAAATGAATGTTCAAAATTACCTGAAATGTTTAAACTGTTTCTTTTATCTACACATGTGTTATTTATCGTGCGAAGAACGTGTTAGATGATGGTCTTTAACCTATGTTTTCATTGTAAATGTGAAATACTCATTGTATTCTTTCTTTCTCTGTAATCTGTCCCATGCTGTCAGTTTCTCCCTCTGTTTCTTTCTGTCTTTGTCCATCCTCCTATCATTTCGACACTTTTTCTTTCAATTCCCCCTTTTTTTCCTCGTTTTTTTTGTTGTTGTCAGTATTGAGCTCAATGGCAGTTGGAATTTGAATTCCTGGAAATTTCTTCAGGAAGTTTTCATTTCAAGCATTTATTTGGATCTTTAATACCAATGAATTTCATGGTTTAATTTTGATTCATGAAACCAGAATGGTTGAATGCATTGTACACTGTTGTAGGCAATTGCTAGCCTCGCTCGGTCACATCTCTCATGTATGTAGCGTTATCCGCATTGTGATTACCTCCTATGTTATGCTCTTCTTCTTTTCTATGTTTTTTTTCTAATTGCACATGTGGCACTTCGTATGTGTACTTCGTATGTGTAGCTCGTTGCTGCTGTTGATGGTATTTTTTTCTGCAATCAATTTGAAAGATTTATCCGAGCTCTTTTTGATTTTTTCCTCTCTGTTCCATTTTGTTTTACCCCTTCTCTTTGATTTCCCCGTTCGTCCCCTCTCGATCTATATGTTGCTGCTATCCTCTCATTGTTTTATTCGCTTTCACACCTGATTGCGAATACTTATTCACACCTGTTCGCGAGTATTTATTTTTCTCTCTGCTTCGCTTGTTTCCCTCCTTTTCATTAATCTCGATGTTCGTCTCTTCTCTCTCCCTCTCTCTCTCTACTTTATGGTTGTCCTCTTTTTATCATTTTTATCCGTTTCCACACCTGTCCGGGAATACTTATTCTAAAATCTCCTGTTCAACTTCCCCTCCTTGTTTTTGGTGGGTTTTTTTTCACTCTCTTGTCGAATACTGATAGCCTTGATTTTTTGTTGTTTTTTTTGTTTTGTTTTGGTGTCATTGCACATTACGATGTTCGCATTATGCTGGGTTTTAATTTCTCCCATAACTTTATTTGCAGTTGGATGAAATCAATTTAGATATCTGTGTATTACTGCATTCAGTTTCAGGTGTTGGTTTTTTTCAATCCAATACTCATTTATCAATTTGAAAATATTTTTGAATGTGTGAATGATATACAATGAATTTTATCATATGTACATTGTATGTGAGGGTGTGTGCAATTTCTCATCTGTTAATACCTTATCTTTGTTTTAAAAGTTGGTGTTATCAATTTTTATGTCTCATTTTAAGGAAGAAAGTGCCCGTTGGTTATATACATTTCCGTAAAAAGAAATAGGGCGTATTATGATACTATTACCCTCCCGGTTTCTCGGATGATGACTGTACACTGTACGAAGTAATAACCTGAAAATCGTTCAAATATACAGTATACTGCGCAGCACTCATTCAGAAACGTTAATAAAACAACAGTGATGATATTTTAAGTTGGAAAGCTCCTCCTTCACTAGGATGGTCTGTGTCTCATCAAATAATGTCAAACCGCTTTTTAGCTTTGCACAGATTTCCAACAAGCATGACAATAGTTTCCCAACATTAAAATTGGTCTATCAAAAGTTGATCACGTGATACCATCTTCTATGACCCATATGTGATATGATAGAGATACCTAGTTTGACAGCATCACGTTTGTTATTTCTGCGTCTGCATAATTATGTGTCTGTGAGAAGAAAAAAATCAACAGACGTCACATTGAAAATGATTTTTCATTGACCCTGTATTGCCATCCTCCTTTTGTTGAATTGCATTGCAGGAGATTCCACAACCAACGGGTCGGGAGGTGGTGGTGAGTTGTGCAAAAATATTGAACATTTTGTCTTTCCAAACCAAACCGTAATACATGAAGTTCTCAAATCTTTATCAAATCCCAGCAGAGGGGTTTTAGGTTAAACAGACATACCGCCTGAATCCGGTAGAGAAGGCATATCTTTAAAATTTAAATTGACAAAGATGGACAGACGGATGAAGGGCGCCAAACCCTTATGTAACATCATTTGAAAAACTGACAAAGCGAGTCAATTACAATTATGTAAGATATAACGTTAATTATCACTCTGAAAAAAAAAAACAAAATAATTCCTGTAAATCACGAAAGTCAAAATTGCTCTGTAAAAATAGAGTATACAAATATAATCTCTTCTTTCCCCTTTTTGATTGAAATTCACCTTCTGTACTTAATTTCTTAATTGATGAAAAGGTAGCAAACTACAGGACTCTTTGTAATATTCAATAATGCGGTTTTAATATAAAAACACATTTGCATGTGGTAAACTCACACACACACACACCCACATACCCACCCACCCACATAATAGATTGTTTAAATTTTGTTTTATTTATCTCCCTCATTCATTTAACAAAAAGTGTGTGTAGGGTGGACTTACAAAAACAGCAAAAATGCTGACATATTGTCCTCATTATAGGTATAGGCCTGTTCATGATCTAAGACACTTGTTGTTGACAAATAAACACAGGAACGTAATAACAATTTACATAAAATATCTTATTACCGGTACACCTTTACAACGATACGTAACATGCTAGAATATCTGCCAACAATAGTCAAGAAGATATTTCGAACTTTAAGTTTTGAAATATTTCATTGATTTTGTGCTTTCATTTCAGTATTTCTATCATAAACAATTTGGTCATGAGACAAACCATATCATAACACGGTACCTGATTTTGCTTTTATATCTAATCTGTCACATTGTCACTTTACTTTTGAAGCTGGGGGTAACGTCTGCTCAGGTGTTCCATCACTGAAGTTTGGCGGGAAACTCCTCGTTGGACTATGGATAATGGTGGTCGTATCTTGGCTTTGAGTGGATAATGTCGGGATTGCTGCATCCTTGAAGGAAACGATATTACGTAACAAGTAACGCTGACTACAACATCTAATGACTGTCATAATTCGATTCAGCATAGCTTATCTCATTCTCGAAAACATTAAGATTCTCATTTGCTTGCTTTCAGACAGAGAACAGGGGCGGATCCAGGAATTCTGTAAAGGGGGGGGGGGGGGGGGCGCAACTAATATTTCTGGTGCCACGTCCGGGTTTCATTTCATTTTTTTCTTTGTATTTCTTTTGTTTTTATCAAAAAATAAAGGGGCGTGCGCCGGTTGCGCCCCCCTCTGGATCCGCCACTGGAGAAGCTCATGGTGCTATGGTCACATACTGTTACTATTATTGCTATACCTGTCCAAGACCTCGATCACCATGACTACGATCAACGTACTGTTATTGCACTGTAGAACATATTCCATAATGCGATAGTTTATAACAGGGATGGAAAGGCCTTGGACTGCTAACAAAAATTTTTAATCGTGTATTACTAATGGCTCCAATTATATATGCTTTGAAAACATCTTGCGGACTTCCTCAATGATCTCTTTTGGACCCGCTTTAATTCGTTCTTTATATATTCAGCAAATGATTTCAAAACTTCATCAAATATATTGTCTTTCATTCTGTTTGCTGGTGATGACTCCAACATTTTCTTTTCACGCCGTAACCCCACGGCTCTTCAAGTGAACTAAAGTCACTTCATGATATAGATTGAAGGAAACGAATTGTCTCTCGTGATAAACAGAACCAGCTTCATGTTATTTATTTCTTCTGTATCTGATTGGTGACATAAATACGTGTATGTATTATGAATAATGTTTCTTTGACAGGAGACAGTGGATTGTTCCAAATTCTAAGGCCTTTATATCGACCGTGCCAAAGCATGGAGATGTCAGATAAATCATTTATGTAAGCTATACTTTCATGAATACGGTAATTTTAAGCAAACTCCAACTTTTTGAATTACACTGTAACTACATTATGACAACTTTGTTTATTACTCTCATCTTATCGTATAACGAATTACGGTATACATGTAGGCTACTTGTCTCGAGGAACTGTGCAAAATCACAAATCGAGAAAATTTCCAAACTACCAGTACGAGTAATTCACAATTATTTTGATTTTCTTTCTCGGTGATCAATATGTTGAAATTGGACTCCTAAAACTTGCTGACTTTTTTTCGCTTAACTTTTATGCACATTCATGCATAAGTTTCCTCGAATGATTTGCCAGAGATACACTGGGATAAAAGATTATCAAAAGAAAACCTCATGGTATACACAGCAACATGTGCGTAGACTCACGATTATCCTAAAATTACTTAATAATTTCATTTTGGGGGTAAATAGAGATCTGTTACTGATGATGACAATGTCGTTGCAAATAAATTTGAATCGATTACGATTGAGGGTGTTGTATTTCGGGCTATTATCTTTTAAGTTCTGGCAATTTGTCAATTCATATCCAAATTGCATACATTACGTAATCACATATAATAATCTTGTGATGTTATCATCCTATCACTGTGTACCATGGTAGGATATGAATTAGCGAACTTTGGATTTACGACGCGAACGCTAAGAGAACGCCGCCTCCCGGTTTGGACAATATTGGAAACAGTTGTCTCGCCCATGCGCAGAACACTTTTTTTTTTTCCCTTTTGCCTTTATAGCGTCGGGTCGCAGATATAAAATGAACATTATCACTCGCGAGACGTGCAGTGTGCTATCAACACATCTCGAATTAACTCAATTTATTTTATATTATACCATAATCATTGTTCATAATATGTAACCTTCTTGTATCAGGTTTAGATATTGACTGGATGAGAGAGAGAAAGAGAGGGAGGGAGAGAGGGAAATTATAATCATTACAATGTTTAGAGGGAGATAGCGAGAGAAAATAAGTTTTACAAGATTTAGATACCAGTATGTCAGTACATTTAGCCAGCTGTCCCTTGAAAATATATCATCCCCTATGTACAGGCCGTACCCTCTGCACACATGACGCCATACGGTTGAAGCCAGCACTGGGAAGTAGGCCCTATATAGATAACTGTAACAAAGATACGTGTATATCTACATGATATTGTTTGTATATCGGTGAATTATTAAAGATGAAAAACCAAAGGAAACTTGTCAGGTGGAATTTATTGGCTGGTGTTAAGCATCGTTTACAAAGCACTTAAAGGAAAATGAAGCCCAAAGTAATATGGATGTGGAATGAGTGAGTACAGCTGTAGCAGCAGAACACAATCATTGGCGAAGCTTGTGGAAAATCGGTCAACATTGAGATGTCGTGATTTTTTGAAGTTTCCATGTCGTCATAGCTGGATATGAAGACTAAAACAGTACGTGATATGCCTTAAGGATGATAAGAATATAGGGAAAACATAAATAACTCTACACAATTTCAATTGTTATGAAAAGTACCATTCCATTGAGCTGTTACCCATACAATTCAATAGTTGTATAGCCCCCCTGCCTTCTGACAGAGGTATGTCAAGTCCTCTGTCACCGTGCTGGAAAAGTGAAAATAAATCTTATGTTAAACTTTCTTTACAATTTCTCTGTATTGTTGTCCATGCGCAACGTCACAAACTGTTTGAGTCAGATCAGCGGCAACGAAAGTTTACAAATTCATAGCTTTTTAACGCATTGGCCACTTTTCCTCAAACTCCACTGTGTTCTACTAATATTATAAATACATTCCCTTAATGTACAGAATATATTAGACTTCGGTTTCATTTTGTTAAGTGTTGTGTTGTGTGTTTGAGTTGAGCATGTGTGTGAACGTTGAGCTTATGTACAATTCAGTGTCGAAGAGTCAAAAGGCTCATATTGTGTCGGTGTCTGGATGTGGGAGTCTACTCCGATGCATTCTGTGCAGGAGCAATATGGGCGCTTTAACAAAATATAGCATTTAATAGCATTTGCATTCAATACCAGTGACGTACGACAATTGTCCTGTTTGTTTGGAATCGGAAGTATCATAAAAAGTTTCTTTTATCAATCACCAACAATATTTCAACTTCGCTGTGACGTTATAAGTTTTAGAAGGCTTAGGTATGGAGGAAGTGATTTGCATTATATTGTTTGGGATTTCAGTGAAGGTGTGAGTTCAAGTCAGTGTGGGACTCGTGACGCAATGGAACTGATATTTCAAGAAAGGAATATATAAATGTCATTGTGATATATAAAACATGTGAAACATAACATATTTTGAAATAATATCTATCTCGTGTAGCTTTACTAATTTGATTTAATAAAAGACAGAGAAATACGCCGTCAACTGAACTGATCACAATTTCCATTCTTCCGTTACGTAACTGTGTCTTTGGTTAATCATAAATAATGCATCAGTTTAATATGAAAACATTCGATCTTTTGTTCAGTTCGGGGTGTATTTTCATTTCACTGTCCTTTGCTGATCAAATCAGTAAAGTAGCAGTGATTGATGAGATGATGTTATTTAAAGAATCTTAGTTTAAAATGTCTTTCTTGGCATATATATCCTCCCCCCCCCAAAAAAAAAAAAAAAATCTAAAGTGAAAAGCACAAGAATACAAAAAGTATACACAAAATATTCCTATGTAATTACATATATTACCTCATGGTAATGATCAGGGTATTATTGATCAGCACATTTTTTTTTCACATATGGTTTATTTAAGAAATTGTCTGCAGTCGGGACATTTAGAATTTCTGCATTGCCAGAAAAGGGGGTCATATTCTAGACCAGGCAGTCTTAACAGGAAACTTTCATGAGCACATCAGTGAAAATTTAATCAAAATCAGATAAAGTTTATGGAAGTTATAAACTTATAAGATTTTAGCCAATCTTAGAGAAATAGTTCCTGAAGTCAATATGAATATGCAAATGAGTAAACTGATGATGTCGTCACCACAAAACTCGCCACATTACAGTTTGTGCATCAAATATTGAAATTTCCAGGTCTATTTTAAGCTTTTTTTTAATCATTTGTTTTCTATTGTATTTTTTTTCCTCAAAACCAAGTACATTATGTAGGTGGGTCTTCATCAGCTTGAGCTTGAAGAATAGCTCGCTAATGGGGGATCAGAGAAATAAGCCCGAAGTCAGCTGAAATGTAAAATCGCGTCTTCATCAGCTCGAGCTTCAGGCACAGTAAGGTCTATAAGCTCAATGCTAACACCCTCCCACCCGACTGCCTACATTCCTGCGTGGTGCACAACGCATGCAGTGCCAATGTTTAAGCTCGAGCTGATGAAGACGCGTTAAGATTAGCCCGCTTTTCTGCAACTTAGCTGGCTATTCTGCAAGAAAAAAGTCCAAGATTTCTTTTGCTTACTTTCCGATAGGAATAGCTGGCTATTTCGGTCTTCATTGCAAAATTAGCGGGCTATTTTCTGATCGGGCTAATTCTTTGGATCAAAAATAGCCGGCTATTCTTCAAGCTTGAGCTGATGAAGACCCACCTAGTGAATGCCCCGGTCTAAAATCATGTTATATGTGACTGATAATTAATATGAAGTCATTCAGTCAGGAATAACATCATGTGTTACATTTTCATGACAGGAAAGAATGAATTATAGACCTTCTTTTTTTTTGTACAAAATCAATAAAAATTGTGCAATGTTGATGCCATCAGCACACTCATTAGCATATTCCTAAAAAAGGGGGGGGGGAAAAAAGAAAATGCTCACAAGTTAAATAACTTTCCACCCTTTTATTTACTTTTGATCAAATTTGAACTGCTTCGCATATCAAAATCGTATTCTTTCTTTTTAGACTGTTAAGCTGGTGCTGAAATCCCTTTTAAGAGCAAAACTGCTGATGCAAGTGGACTTGAACCCTAGTCCTCAGTCTTACCTTGTGAGCAATAACTGTTACATTGCCACATACGGTTGTGTAGAGGAAAGTTAAAACTTGATTACACAAACACTATTTGCCCAGTGGCTTGGTATGTTTTCTAGTCATGATGCTTTATGACTAAAGTCACTCATATCGTGCGCGGGACAAAGGAAAATTCCATGAGACAAATATACACAATGCCATGACACATTGACACAAGTGTTTGTATTTATACTTATGTATATTCTTTCATTTGCAACTATTTCTTTGTATTTTAGTTTATAGCATTATATGTCTTTTGCCCATTCGTGACACATTGGCCGCATGCCATACTCAAAATCAGACATTACAGAGAATAGACTCCACTGATATATGATGCAATTTGCATTATAGGTGTGTAATGACAACAGCTAGCATTCCATACCTCTTTTCATTTTTCCATTGCGATCGTGAGCTGGAGACAACTCACAACGATTGTGACATTATATACACTGTCAGAAGCCCTCCAGATCATCCAAGAATGTTACACAAACATCCATTACAGGAAATACAAGGTCCTCTAAAAATCCATCATATATCTTCATATATATTTCCTATACATATTCATTTGACCTTTGTACAGAGTATTTACAACCTCATCAACAGTAGGTAACACATACATTGTATTTTTGATATCTTCCATGTCTAGACCACGAAAGTGTTACTGTCTGGAATAACAAAATTAAAAAAAAGGGGGGGGGTTCTGATGCACAGAAGCTTCTAGCTAGCAGAAACATGATGTCTGTACAATCATCACACTTGAGAGTAAAGAAACAAAGCCAACAGACAGCAAAAGGTCCATACACAGATGAAATTCAACTCTGCAAATTATCGAAACACTGCAGGAATGATGCATGGTTTGGTTATGAGACACGCAACAATGGGGTCAGTATAAGGTATTAGAGCTCATGATGCATAGATTTACATTTCCCCAACTTTGGGACATTCTTTTTTTTTTTTTTTTTTCATGACAAATAAGATTGACATCGCCACCTATTGACACAAGGTGTACATGCATTAACCATTACACCTGTTATCATCCATACAGTAATTGTTTCTGTGAACCTTGGCATAATCATATACATGTACTTGCCTCTAATCAATTAAGGGCATTAATCAAAACAGGGCCAGTAATAAATACAAACTAATACCTTCCTTATCTTAGTATGCTAGATAGGCCTACACTTGTTTCTATTCAAAACTTTGTGTGTGTGTGCATGTGTGTGATGATGCCAGATAAAAGTATATGGTCCAATTAGATTATATTCATTGTTTCATGTATCACAAAAGCTGAAATTTCATATCAATTAATCATGGAGACGTCAAGATGAACAGAAGTGGCAAAAAAAAAACAACCCCAAAAAACTTCACAGTAGTCTATAAATTAACCTACACTGATATATATTATATATACAACCAGTTTATGATCATTAAGTACATTATTCTAGGGGAAAGAGCCATAGTTTGAACCACGAAATTAAGATATTTTGAGGAATTTCAGCAAGTATATGACACGATGAAACCATAATGACATAAAGGTAAAACATGTTCTTTAGACGAATATGTATGTGCTGCAAAAAACTGACTGTAAAGATGTAGAAACGCGTACCTGCCAACTCTGCTGCTTCTGTCGGCAGAGTGCCGTTTTTGAGAGATTTCAAGCTAGCGCTGCTCGTGTAGGCAGCCTGGATTCTACCGCTTTCTCTAATGAAAATGTTGGCAAGTATGGAAATGGAAACTAATCATTCAGTAACTAATTCAGAAACTCAAACAGTAAATGTGTGCTTGTGAGATATTGTTGGGTTGAGTAACAGGAGTAGCTTTTGAAATTTATATTTAGACAGTTCATCCACTGGCAAACTAGCTGCGGTGATATATCTGGGAATGTCTAATGCAAAAATGCCAGACATAGAGTTAAGTGCTTGGACAAGTGCAATACCAAAGAATAAATTTCTTTCTTCAACCTGCACGACATTAGACCAACATGTGGACCACGGTCATAAGCCTGAAAGTACAGCAAATTGCAAATGTGAGTTTGGTTTCAATAAATGTCTCACGAGTTGAATTCTAATGAACAAAAACACACAAAGTTCAAATAAATTTACATAATATTGACTCATTTCATAGACTATCCTAATAACAAATATTCAGGTTCAAAAACATAGGTGGGCCTGCTTTACAAGAAAGCCCACGGAATCTATATGGTAAGTTCACTCTACACAACAGTTTGTATATGATAGGTCCCTGCAATGATGAATAACACACATTTAAGCAATAAAACTGTAAAATAATATGTTAACTGGCTGAAAAATGGAGAAATCAGATACCAATTAAAAGGTAGACAGTTTGATATCACAAATACCTCCTGTCTGAACTTCAAAGTTTAACTGCAATGTAAAGTCCTTCTACTTACAGTCTCTATGAAATAATAATTCCCCATAGGGTAATTTCAAATGACCCCACTGTGCATTATGTCCAATGTCCTGCATATACACTTACATCCGCACAACGAAGGTAAACTTCTCAAGAATTCTCAAACCAGTCTTTACTTTTAGTTTCTATGAAATAATAATTCCCCATAGGGTAATTTCAAATGACCCCACTGTGCATTAGATGTCCAATGTCCTGCATATATAAAAACATCTGCACAACGAAGGTAAACTTCTCAAGAATTCTCAAACCATTTTGGTGGTAGGTTTCAGAAAACATTTTGGGAGGCAATACTAGTCTATTCCAGAAATGAAAGGGAATACATGCATATTGTGTATCATTATGCATTCTACATCCTTAACCTATCGGGGACGAGTTGATTTTGCTAAAACACACATATCCTATAGACATCTGCTCAAGTATACGTATGACTTATCTTCCAACATGTTGAGAAACCTCAGTCTTCACTTGGTTGCAGGGACAGCCTCTGAGAAAATTGGTAAATTATCATTGGTGACATTGTGCAGTATTGCAGAAAGAATAACACACATTTAACCAAAGATATTACATAACTAGTAACATCATGGATGTCTTTGGCACATTACTTGCAAAATGGAAACTTGTCGACATACGTACAAACAGCTGACAAAAGTATAGTAATTTTGTATTCCAAGGAACTGATTCTTCTTATCCACGGCATGATAATGTATCCCACTAAAATTCTAAAATGTTGTAATTTCTGTCAAAATCTTCATTTTTTTTTTCTACATGATACAAAATGAAAAAAATGTTTCTTAAGCATTCCATAGATTCAATGGAACCATGATCAAATAGAGAAACTGACAGCTAGCATTCCATACAGAGATAGCAGAATCATTGGTGCCTAAGATAACTGAGACATGCATTCAAGCCCCAGAGGAACATCAAAGAAAACATCCTATATGCTACAAAATGTAAAAGCATGAACTCAAAAAATACAAACACATGCATGGTAAATAACTACAAAGTATAGAGCATTTCTGACAGTTTTTTTTTTCAAATATCTTCTGTAATGTAAGCACATCTGCCTTCATATACAATGATTTAACAACCGTTTTATAATGCACGTCCCCCTATTCAACAAACACACACACACACACACATGTAGAGTAGCAATAACGAAATACAGTCATGTATCGCAGGTAACAAAAGACTAGACCGCTATGTAGCCAAAATGAATAGAAGAATAGTAAAAGATTACCATCTGACCTTGTTTTGTGATATATTTCAAACATTTCTACAGCCTAAATCATGAATTTATATTCCCACAATCAACTAGCCTAAACTCAAATTTGTGCTAGAAAATACAAAATGGTTAATGCACTCATGTGCAGTAATGATGTAAGAGGGTTTACACCTACGCTTAACCCTATATTTGCTTCCAGTGCCGATTGATAACAAAAAAAAAAAAAAAACCTAATAGTTGTGCATAATGTCTGATGTCCCTGGTGCAGAAAAGGCTAAGCACACATAAAAGATTCCTTTTTCATCATGCTGTCATTTGGTTAAAGAAGGAAGAAGAAACAATACTTTGCAAAGTGTTCATTATTCTTCCCTTCCTACAATAAAGTTTCTCTTCAAATATATTTCAATGAAAGTATTTGGGGGAGAAAGAATGAATTGAGGATGGAAACTGAATTGCAATATTCACTTCACTCAATGAATCAAGTCTAATATCTGTACTCACATATCCTCTACATTTGTCTACTTGCCTCAAAATCAGAGCAGTTTTGAGTAACACCCCCCCCCCCCCCCCCCGCCAATGACATCATTTTGACTTTGATCACTGATTTCTAAGCACAATTGGCAAGCAAAGAGGTGATTGTACTACCTACGGATTGTAACCTTCAAATTTAACACCAAAGAACATCACAGAAGTAGAACATTTCCTACAAGAGCAAATTATAAAACACGATTACCAGATGATAAGAGCAAATTATAAAACACAATTACCAGTTTCATCGCAGTAATTTATCCGTAAGGTAAAAAACAATAATTTCTTGCACTCTATGAAGATAGAGAATGTAACAGTGCTAAATAAGTTCATATGCTTTATCATTAAGTATTACAGAACTACAAAAAAAAAACAACAAAAAACAGTGTGGTACATATCAAAATTATTTCAGCTCATCAAAATTAAATATCAAGGAAAATCCATAATCAAAACCCAGCTTTAAAAGATCTAAGCCAGTACAATGAAAATAAAGAAGAGTTCCTACAAACAAGTAATAATATAACTCAGTGATTACTATTTGCCTACATTAAAAAGAATTTAAAAAATGCACCCTCTCAGGCAAGCTTTTCTTACCAATAATTTCCATCTTAACCCGCTGCAGACTAGTCCCGTGTATTCTCAGGCTGGGGTGAATGGGAAATGCAGGTTACAGGAAAATCAGTCTGCCTTCAACGGGTTAATTGGCAGTATAAGATCAACTTGTAAGGGGTCAAAACTTTGCAATGCTGACAGACCACACTGTTCTTCTTCGTGTGTTGTTGTTTTTGTTTTCTTATTGCGGTGTACATATGAAGCAAGCACATGATCAGTAGGTATACATGCTGGAACAACTTGCAACATACTTTGGACCCAAGCACTTCGTATGTGTGTTGATGCATTTACGCTTATATACCATTGGAAAGGGTGGCACTGGAAATAAAAATAGCAGACTTGCAGCAAGGCTACCAGAGAGAGAGAGAGAGAGAGAGAATAGCAGAATCTAATGTGACATAATGAAGTACTAAATGTTTAAATCAGTTCAATACAGAAGGGCTATTGTGGTTTTTTTTTTAAATTCAAACAATATGTCCACACTGAGCACCTATCACCATTGACTTTTATATATAAGTAACTATCTCCTACCTCCTTCCCTATAAGTACATAATCATTTGGCTGGAATCTATAAAAACATTTCAAACAAAAGTCATCTGTTTTATCAAAATAAAAATGAATGTACACTTTTTTTTTAGTAGAGACATCATAAAAATATGTTCCTCATAGATTAAACAAAAAGAATCAGTATTACTGGTCTAACTTAGTATAGCACAAATGAATTCAGTTACAAATTGTCATTTTAAGCAGATGTCTCAACCCTTCCCCCTCTCCCTCCCCCCCCAAAAAAAAAAACAAAAACAAAAAAACAAAAACAAAAACCCCACCTCTCTTTTAAATGTAAATATGAAACAAAACCTCAGCAATTCATACCATTCAAATTTTGTGTTCTACCAACTCTCAGAGAATTTCCCAATCATGAGTGCTACTGCCTGTCACGATTTCAAACATCACTTGGCGCCGCGGTGACAAACAATCCACGTCTAATCCATTGCTGACGACAAACACAGATCAACTTCTATGAAAATATTCACATTAGAATGAGTTGACTATTGCATGTTTAGTAAATGAACACAAACATTCTGAATTTTGCTGCGTGCTGACAAAAGTTAGGTTTTTATAAATACCACAGCTAAGCTAATTATATGCATTGCTGACATACCGTTGAAATGCCTACCAAAACAAGGTTGACTGCAGTCGCTTTACTTAGAATATCTGAAGGACACAGTAGCTAGAGCTATGTGCATTATAATCTAATGCCCTGTGTGCTCTTAAACCCATTGAGGATGTTGATTGGTCTATATATTCATGGTAAACAAGAAGCTACACTTTTTATAGCAAATGTTTGCATACGTGTGATCTACATTAGGATTGGTACAAAGAGGATCACTGTGACAGAATATATAAACAGGAATGTTACCATGTGGAGTGTCAAACAGTTACCATGTAACTTGAACCATGTCGCTGTGCCTGCTCTGTATTTAGATTTCTTCAGCAAATGATTCCTTCAGATTGGGGACCAAGTTACATTGAAGACACTGACTTCCAAGCAAAACAAGGCTCACAAGTCAATTCAAACCACACACACACAAACACACAAACGCACAGAAATTCTTCTCTCACACCGGATGACTTTGGCTCACTGCGAAATAATGGGCGATTGCTACTGGGCGCCAAATCACCAGTTGCCGATTAGCCATCGTTTGAGAGAGATGACAGCCCATCGTCGAAACTGTCACAGGTAAATACATCTATTGGATGTGTTTACAGAACTCCTTATCTATAGACTGGCTCATTGGGCAAATTACATCAACTGGAAACAAACGCCTCCTTGGATAAAGCTGTTATAGGAATGTCATCATTCATCCACCCTTGAGGGCGGCATTCATTGTGAGGATGCCACCATATAGCATATTGTACACATTGCAGACTCGGAGGTTACACATAATATTCAAGTTAGTCCGGAAGGGAAAAGTCTGAAGAGGATGAGGACGTTTCCTTCACTGTACTTTCCTTGCAATAACCTCAGCTGAGATGATACATATTTTGGAAAATCACAAGCGTAAACGAATCTTCTTTTAGGTGAGGCGTCACGGTCCTCCGTGCGGGAATTGCTCGCAACCAGCTCTCGCTAGCTACAACCTTGCGGCGGGTTTCTCGTGATGAGTTCCACAGGATATGGACCTGCTACTCTAGTCTCTCAGTGAAAGCCGAATGCTGTGGAAATTTTCATGGCTTTCATCTCTTTCCATTGTGCAGTCTGTATTTACCGTTCATCCGGACTTTCTATGATTGGATTGGAGAGACAGAGGAATGAGGGAAGGCATTAGACATCCATGAGAAATTGAAAATACAGCTCATGACTGACACAAAAAGTTGACAAGCAACCACACACTTCTGGAAATAAAAAGAGAATAACGTATCAGGCATTCAAGCTTCACCCGATATAAAATGTTCTGTGTGCAGAACTTGGAAAATATTGTGTACTAAAGTTTTCAAAATATTACATATTGCAATATTTTCCTGAATACCTAAGGAAGCTTTTTGGCTGACTATTAAAGATGTTTACCATGCATTTCTACAATTATGATCCAGTAGTTAAACACACACAGTTAGACAAGGTCAGTCTGTCAACAAAGTAGTAACAACTCTGGTATATTAGACGCAACTTTTGTATCACTATTTTTTAAGTGCATAAAAAAAAGATGGACAGTGCACACAAAACTTACAAAAAAGATGGACAGAAGGACTGCACACTAAACTTATTTCTTGACAACACAGAATACCAGATACTTTGCTTGTGCATTAACAAATATATTTGCACCCTGATGACACACACACAAAAATAATACAAAATATTACTTCTAATTGTTTTTTTTTTCCCCATGGATTTGGATCAATGGTACACTTGTTCTATGATCTGACAAAAGAAGAATTTAAATGTTGATTAAGATTTCTTGCATGTTGCAGTAGTGCAATGAGAAACGAGTAGATGGTAGGAAAATGTTGGTCAGGCATGACGGTGTGAGGTTAGTAATCAATCAGTCTGTTAAAGGAAGACAAATGCATTCATAGTGACAATATTAGTGTGACTTCTAGAATGAAGTGAGGTCAATCTTAATTCAGAATAAAATTGTGGTTGTTGACCTGTTGAGGACAGGTCCCAAGTATACTTGGACAAGTGTCTGTGGGAAATGCGTATGTAGCAAAATCAGCCTGTCCTCAATGGGTTAACATCTAAAATCTTATTGCATTCTGTAAAAGATGGCTTGTCCCCCCTTTTTTTTTGCAGCAAAATAAACAAAACAATGTTGAATTTACAGCTTGAGTAAAATTACAAACATGATGTAGCTTGTATAAAAGGTCAACACAAGCATCTAGAGCATCACTAATTTACTGCTTGGTTGCGTGATTGCAATGTCACTCATATGACATTTCTCACTTGTCTTGGTCATTGCAAAATGATCTATCATTTTCGAGGACATTTTTGTCTGATATGAACACATCCTTGCTATATTCTTCTCTTTCACTCATGGAAAGGACTGCAAACCTTGAGAATTTTGTGATTATGACTTTTCTTTATAGCATTAGTGACCTTCTTCACACTCAAACACAATCTAAGATGTGAATTTGTGCCGCACTCTCTTGTACACTCTTGAAACACCTCTTGCCCCACCCACAGCAAAAGGGAAAACCCCTAACATGGATTAGGGGAATCCCGTACATTGAGGGCGCTCCACTGTCTACCTTGCACTGCATCCATAGACACGTCAAGACTTCCAAAGTGTGCAACAATCTCCTTACCTTCCTAAATCCCCCACTCTACTCCGAGCTGACCAGCAATCAGCTAGCCTCGTCAGATATAGAAGAAGTCTGCAGAACGATCCCAGTGCATGATGGGTAGTGAGTGGTAGGGGGTTTGGTGACATCATCATTTTATGAGGCATGTCAGGGGAGTTAATAGCATGGAAATGAGATGAAGAGTTAATGTGTGTTAGGGAGAGAATGCATGAAAGGACAAGATTCGGACTCATTTTCCTTTGTTATCTTCATGCTTTCTGTTCTAAGAAAACTGGACGACATGTGACATGCAACCTGATCCTTGAATTCCTTGATATAAATAAGTGAGAATCAAGAGACTTCAAAATTATGAAGTCGTGCATGGGTGCACTGTGGTATATAATGTTAGCAGTCCCCCATCTGTACTACATGTTACACGTATAGCAGAAAATTTGTATAAGCTAAGTTTCACTCTCCATACCTCAGTAGTGGACAACCAAACTTTGGCTCAGAAATGTTAAACAAATGAATGCATACATCTTGCTTGTTTTATGTGGGCTACTAATTGCTTTCAGGTCCAAAGTTGACTGCTATTCTGGTGAAAACAGTTTGAAAAAAAAAAAAGCATTTCAGCAAAGTATAACAATGTATTGCAGACTAAAATATACATTGTGCTATTGAGAAAATTACAGAATTTAGTTTCTTTACAGGGAACTTCAATTCTAGATGACATCTTGATATAAAAGCTTTTCCAAACTTGTCTTCTAATGGGAAATATCGTGTGAATCATAGCCCTAAAGGACAGATAAGGATAAGTGGTAAGAAAGTTAAGTAAAATGGAAATATTACATTCCCATGCTATTAAAGTTACTTACAGGAGGGGGTTAATTGTTATTATAGTAAATAATGTGCATGTGTCTACGATACACATCTATGGGTGCATTTGAGCACTCTCCTAAAGCGAACTGAACTGTACCCTACCCGCGCCAGAGGAGCGCTCGAACGCTCCTAAAGTGTACCATAACGCACTATAACGAGCTCAAAGTGGACCACTTTCTGATGTGCTCCAAAAGGGTACCAAAAGCACACCAAAAGTTGGCACGTGAGAATGCGTGTAACATGCACCTACATCATAATGCAAAGAGTTTATTCTCTTTTGTTTTGGACATCTGTAAGTAGTTCAAGCACCAGGTGAACTCCTCTAAAAATAACTCGTGAGGTACTCTTTCTCCACAGAGCTCTCAAACACTCAAAATCTGGCACAGTACAGTACAGTATGCTTTAGTTCAGTTTGCCTTGGTTCGCTTTAGAGCGCTCGAATGCACCTTATGATAATAATTATATCACATGTCCATCTGACATGAAGTTGCATTATCAAATCATAGTATATTTTCAACCTGAGCCATACAGATAGCTGTCTTTATATTACAGAAAAATTCACTGTTCACAATTACTGCAATTATTAATATTTGGTTGTGAGGGTAAAAGACAACATGCACTATATACAGGAAGCATGCTACAGTTAACCTCATGCATGAACGAGTGTTAGCACTGATGTGTTCTCAGACTTGTGCTCTTGTTACATCCAGTTTTTTTCCCCACTTTGTTTCAATGTTCCTCCTAAGAGACAGTGAATTTGAGGGCGCTGTCTCGAAGAATATCAGCTGTAACTTACGCAAACAACCTCTTTGCATCGCTTACTGCTAGTATATACAGACATAGTATTACCAGACAACCTGGCGATTCCGTACGTGTACATCTCTGCATAATAATGACATTCATTTGCCTTACAGAGCATTGTATGGGCTGAAATCGCCAAAATGTGACACAAAAGTGTAGAAATGCTAAGAAATTCACATTTCACCTAAGATTTAGAAGATGTCAGTTTATCACAAATTTTATTGTGTACATTGTTCAAAGTGCTCAGGTCAGACCTTTTACTGTACAATACAAAATTTGAGTCTCATTTGCTGTTTCTATCTTTGTTGTTGGCTCGGTACGAATGTGTACGGTGAATCATGGGTATGAAGAGTGATTCCGGTGCATGAATACGATGTGAAAGACGTTGATTAATTCATTACAAAAATCGTGTCCAGAATTATAATGAGATTTTGCATCTGGCCAGAAGATAATTTTTTTGTAGAGGGGTTAACTTGAAGTATATTTTCCAAAAATCGCAGTGAACAATTTACATAATTTTGCAGAATTCATAATTTTCAGGACTTTGTGAGTAACCAGTGTTATTTTTGCTCGAAATTTCATCCTCTGAGTACGGGATTCAGAGCAACAGAAAAAGAAGCGTCCGGTAATACAATACACTCTCCTTCCAAAGTAAAACCCAACATCTCTGCAGAATTGTAGAATTTGATTCATACATCATAAAGTATATAGTGCTTATTTTTCCACTATGAGTGAACACCTCTAACATTTATATGATGCATAATTTACCATTTTCATTCAACAGCGTATATTGGTGGAGAAATTACAAAAGTTTTTTTTTTTTTTTTTTTCAAATAAACATTTTTCCCACTTGGAGTAGGTCCCCATGCCTTTATTGAGATTTGAAGTTACCAGAATGCAGAGAGAGAGAGAGAGAAAGAAAGAAAGAGAGAGAGAGAGAAAGGGAGATATGTAAACCTTTAACTCTTTATGTGCCATTGATGGTGGAAACCTTCTGTGTGCCACATTATTCTGAGATGTCAACGAAGTCATGTCTTGGGGAAAACATTCTGTTTTTCAAAAATCTATGCAACTTTTATGGATTTTTCGTACCCTGGACATGTAGTGAGCAAAGTTGTAGGGAAAATGCCAAGCTTTGCTTTGATGCAAATAGTATGACAAAGCTAAGATTTTTGTTTTCTTTCAAATGACCAGCAGGCTTACATTATAGCAGAGGCATGACTTTTGCACCAAAAAAAAAAAAAAGTTACAGAAACCTAGAATTTATCGCAAATCCAGTAAGGAACATTGCTTGATAGTCAGTCACCACACAATATGCAAGCTACTCCTGCGACAGGAATAGAATCAAAAGAAACGTCTTCATTGCGCGTATGTGATCAGAATACATGTGAACTTTTCACACTGTCGACCGAGTTGGGCTTGTGAATGTGGCACATAAAGAGTTAAGAACCCAAAATCAGAGTTCAAAGGTGAACCCTTTGTCTGAGTTAAGTAATTGCAGAAACTAGTCCTCCATGTCCTATTAACCCGTTCCATACTGAATTCTGAAATGCTCATAGACTTAATACACAGGCCACCAGGTTCCCGCACAGAACGGGTTTACTTCATGTCTGGTATGGGTAATTGTAAGACCACAACCAAGAAACCAAGAAACCACTAGGGGTCCTCATCCAGAAAATAGCCCCTTCTGCCAATCTACCAATATTATGTCCCCAGACAGAGAATCAACAGGAAAGTGGCAGTACTATCAGGGATATTGCATTTGGTTAAGGCATGCATATGTGGACCGCCTGACTCAAAATCCACAAAAAGTTGATGAAAATGAATTTTCTCTTTTCTACATAGATTTAAAGAGTAATCTCTAAGCTTTAAAATGATCTATATATCTTGTTCAAATCAGACCAAAATAACCCATTCAAACAGAGATTTGAAATAAGAGATATTTGGGAGATGCAGTTTCATACAAAAGGTAAAAAAAAAAGAGGAGGATTTAAAGATTAGGGTCACTCAGGCATGCTGTGCAGGATTATCAATGAAAATCACAATGAAAGGAATGCCTATTCGGAAACAAAAAAGCATTATAGCCCCCCCCCCCCCCCCCAAAAAAAAAAAAAAAAAAATGCTTATATTTTAATTTGGGCCTTATTATAAGCCATTAAATTTTAACAGTAGGTAGAAAAGAGATTACTCTCCCAGGTAAGATAAACTTTAATAAAAGCCAGGCGGTCACATATGGCTGCATTTTGCCCCACATAAAAGAGAAGAATGTAAAATCCATCTCTATACCACCTCATAATAGTCCCACACACTGAGCTGATTGATGGGTATATACACGGCTAAACAATGTCCAAACAAAAAAAGAAACAGGTTTTGGTAAATATATACAATATTATCCACAATAAATCACTTGCTCGAAGCTATATTCATATATATATATATACATACATATACATTGCATATATTTTTCTCCAAAACAAACTGCTAGAGGAACAGAAATGAGTGAATAGATGGCTGAACGAACAGAATTGGATTCTGTCATTCACATTTGAACTGGTATTTCAACATCATACAAGGATGCCTAGAAACCCTTGGCAGTCAAGATTTTCAAATCAAATGCAAAATAAGAATAAATAATATATGAGAAAGCAAAGATGAGATGAGGAACTAAAAATGATAGATAACTCATGATTTAGATACTTTTGCTGAGGACTTAATTGGATTAAATCATAAAGCAAAATAATCATGTGTGTATCTCCTTGATCACTCCATTTTCTCTCAAGTGTGAGAGGCAATATGCTTTGAATGTTATTTCTGAATATTTCCAATATCACCTGGGCTTATGTTTTAAGAGTAATGTTAGCATACTTTAAATAAAGTTTTGTCTTTATTATAATTTCATTCTTTCGGTATGCACAGAGATTGATGTATTGTGGTTTGGACACATATTTGATAATGCATGAGCACAAGCTCACATGTGTGAAGTGTGTTATTGCCTTTTTGGTTTTTACATAGATATAGCGATGTAGACATAATATTCCTCTAATTAGTTTTGACCACAGATACGCCTGTGCATACTTGTTTTAACACTTCTGTTGAAGTATTGAGAATGAATACACAGAGGATATGATGCCAAGTGTAATATACTTGTACTTGTTGTTCAACCCAGGCAATATACTGAAACATGATGCAATATAGTGAGGAGAGAGTGCAAATAACATGAATTTACAATGTGTGCACTATAAATCATATAATTATGCGTACATGCCAACAGAACGAATTCATCAAAATGCAAGATAAAACAGGCAGGCTCACATATGAAAGTAAACAAAACTAAATGCACAAAATCATATCTTAATAAGTCCACAGTGACGGTCAATTTATGTTGTGGTAAAATTTGCAGAAAATGTATCATGTTTGAATCGTTTGAATGCTTAAATTGAAAACTTGAATGGGAATTGGTCATAACTTTCTGAACAAAGGTTCCAACTACAGACTACTTTTAGACCACTAACATTCTTGATAATTTTGGATATTCTAGCTTATTGATAGATTATCAGCATAATTTTTTTGGTTTTGTTTTGTTTTCATCTGTATAAGTTATCTACTGTGCTTCCAAAGACAGAAAAGATACTGGTACACCGATAATAAAATCGATTGAAATCACCCCTATTATTTTCTTTGTGTAAACATAGCCTGGCAATAAAGCGATGACATTTCATCTTATAGAGCTCATCAAATCATGAAAATTTATGTTCTGTGTTTTACAATTCTCATACATGAAGAAATGGGAACTGTTAAATGTCAATTATTGTTAAAATTACCCTATACCTTGATAATCATTAAAAGGAGAAAAAAAAAACCCCCATAAGAATCATCATCCAGTTCTCACATAAGAATCCCCCCCCCCATTTCTCTTCTGTAAAATTGCTGTCACATAGTGGACTTTAAATGAAAGGCGAAGAGTAGCAATCCTGTTAGCAAACCTTCCCAGAAAACATAAAGCTACATGTATATCAATTTTGGAATGTTCTTCGGCAACAGTGTGCATAACATCATTGTCCTTTGTTTACCATTCTACGTCACACAAGGATATCAGATACCCTTGATATCGTTTCTATACTGAATCATTGTGAAACGCCTACAAAAATACAAACAGCTAATTTTCTGTACATGACCATCAGACACTGTTGAATATCAAAGAACACGCCATTAAAATGAACGTGAAAGATAACTTTTTCTGATTTTGACACTTTAAGATAAAGCACTAGCAAGAGGCGAATTTAGCAACCATGAACATTACTCCAAACAGGTCTTCAACAGATTCGCAATTTTGCCTTTTACTTTGTTCTGAGAAATGATTGTTGTACCTGGGTTACCCATTTAAGTCCAAGGTGTCGCATTAGGTAAGTTGTGAATGTTCTTTGTTTGTGTAATGGAACAAGTTTTGCATTTTGTTTCTGCTAAGATTCACATTTCAACTCAGCTACACCTTCTTGAAAAGAGCATTTCATCTCCAAACATGTGCGAATTTTTATATCATCACACTCATGACTATTCACTGTTTTTACATAGAATTTTGAAGTAGTTTTACATATTTACCTCACTGTGATATTGGGAAGGTTTGCAAACAAGGATGACTACTTTTTGCGCGAGAACATGACAAACAAAAATATGAAAACAAAAATATGGAATGAAAACAAAAACATAACACGAAATCAAAGGATAAACCAAAACAAAAAGCATGCAAACCTTGACTGCTAAGGGAGTGGTTAGAGCGAGATATTCTGGAGGCAAGCATCTCCAAGTAGCTGGCAGGCACCCAGCCCTGTTCTCTGGTGGTGTGCTTACGCACCAGCCACCAGCCTGCCGTACCGACCTTCTCGACGTCGACGACCTCGCCCTCCTGAACGGCCAGCTCTCCGGGCTCCACCACGTTATACTCGGCTAACACCACATATTGGTTCATGTCCACAGGCTGGAGGGGTGGGGGAGGGGAGGGGAAACAGGGGGGGGGGGAGAGAGTCACACATCAATGACTTTCAAATTACATCAGCAGTGATATGCCCAAACTCAAATTCAAAATGTTGCACGTTTGTATTACTTTAAACAAAGACCTAATCTCAGAATAAGCTGGTAAACATTAGGATTATTATATTTTTTCATTCAAACAATTCAGAAGAGAGTAATTATTTACAGAAATAATATCTGATCTATTCATTTCTAATGAAAATATCCTTGTCAAATAATTTTATTCCATTGTTTGCATGCTTATGTTGGGCCAGCTCCAATACGTATAACAGCCCCCTAAACATCACAATTCTCTACTTTTTCTGATTTAGAAGATTTTTGTAAGACTGCCACAACATGTCATTTCACAGAGTCAAAGAAAACAATATGTTGACATGGATTTACAAGGTACCTACAATTATGTTGGTGACAATATCAAAAGAACAAAAACAATGTATGCTACTTAATAATTTATGACATTGATTTGACACTAATCTAATTTAATTGCACTTTCAGTTAAAGTCTTGTGAAATATTAAAAGGTCAGCTGGCACATATGGTCTCAGTGGGGAAGTATTTCCCATCTAAATACTGACTGACATGGCTACACTCTACTCAACCAGATCAAATCATTGGTAAATCTGATACAAATCATTAACCTGCTGAGAACGAGTCCCGAGTATGCGCGGGCAAGTGTCTAGGGGAAATGCATGTTGTAGCAAAATCAGCCCATCCTCAACTGGTTAAACAGTAGGCCTAGGTAGCATATACATGTAAGACAGACGTCTTCTGAAGAAAGGGCTAAAATCTGGTCTTGAGCAAACAAGTAGTTCAGAGACTGCTCTCGTAAGAGTCCCTGGACCTAATCTAGCTGGATACTGCTCTTGGATCTAGTCCTGGGTCAAAGTCCAGCCACAGGCTGCTCACATTCCAGGTCCTGGGCCTAGACCAGGCAGAGGCTGCTCTTGTATCTTGTAATGGACCTACAAAATATAGCCCAGCCAGAGACTACTCTGGTACCTGGTCCAGGACTTATTCCAGCTAGAGGCTACTTTCATTCAGTCGGAAGTGGACTGAGTCTAGCAAGAGATTGCTGTTATATCTGGTCCTGGGCCTAGTCCAGCTAGAGACTGCTCTTATTCAAGGTGCTTGACTTAGTCCAGTAATAGACTGCCCTTACTCAAGGTCCTGGAGCTAGTCTATTCACAGACTGCTCGTATTCAAGGTCCTGGACTTAGTCCAGTCACAGGCAGCTCTTATTTAAGGTCCTGGACCTAGTCTATTCACAGACTGCTCTTATTCAAGGTCCTGGACCTAGACCAGTCACAGACTGCTCTTATTCAATGTCCTGGATCTAGTCCAGTCACAGACTGCTCTTATTCAAGCTCCTGGACTTAGTCCAGTCACAGACTGCTCATATTCAAGGCCCTGGACCACAGAATGCTCTTATTCAAGGTCCTGGACTTAGTCCAGTCACATACTGCTCTTATTGAAGGTCCTGGACCTGGTCCAGTCACAGACTGCTCTTGTACCTCCGACATGACGTCTCTGTCCAGAAGCTCATCCTCAGAGTCTGTGAAATCGCCGCTGGCCCAGTCCTCCGAGTATTCCTCCTCATTCTCCATAGAGGGATCACTGGTCAGCGAAGGGTTGGCACTACCAGCAGATGACGAATCACTTGTTGGGGAGGGCAGGTGTAGGCCATTGTTGTTGGCTGCGTTGGTATTCGCCTCCAAGTGGCTGTTTTCTATGACAGGTTTCTGTGAGGCTGAAATTTTTCTCCCTTTAAGGGATAAGAAAAAACAAAAACAAAAACAAAAATAAGTAATAACGACCGAAATATGTAAAACACACTAAATTTAGCATTCATTTGGGAACATAAGGAGTAGCATTCATATAAAAAATAGTGAAGATATTTTTGAGAGATTGGACATTCAAGTATGTGGGCATTACTGGTAAATGATCGTTTTCTCCATTGTTAGGCATATATGGTAAATACATCAATTTTTGCAGTACATTAATTTTCACGCAATTCGCGCTACTTTTGGCTATTGCAAATTTTAAACCCCACGAAACCATCTTCAAAATTTTCTCTGCACATTTTGAATGGGTTGACAATCGTACAGCCAAAATTCAAGAACCCGCCAATATATTTTTGAGGGCCTTAGTGCGAAAAATAAATTGGGCGAAAATAGGGACGCTTCCAGTATATGAAAGTCAGGTTTAGAAAGGTGTGGAGTTTACTATATTATTGCTTTCCACTGATCTCTTGGTCAACAGTAATGGTCATATATTTTTCTAATGGTTGACAAACGGCATCCCAAATAATGTTGTAAATTACAGAAGCATGTTTCCTAGTTTGAATCTGAGGGTGAGCTCACCAGACAAGGTGCAGTAAGCAAGAGTCAATGGGTTAAGGAGAGCAAGAGAATTATTACCTGTCTGTTCTCTGATTGCCAGTAAAGCTTGTCTGACAGCCTTGATCCACGCAATCTTGTCTCCTTCTGATGGAGCCTATTAACAAATCAATCAAGAAATGAAAACAAAAAGGCACAAAAATTATTGCTGTAATGCTCTGGTTCACAGAAAAAACATTAATTTGATACCCGCATGAACACATGTCACTACATGAACTGTGAAGCATGCAAAGTGTACATTCTATTCATGACCTCCTACAGTATTTCAAGGTACAGCAATTATCACTGTAATGCTTTTTTTTCCATCCACCGAAATCACATAACCTTATCTTGGTTTACCTGCATGGATCTTTTTCATTCTTGTATTGTGGTAACCTGGGTAAACATGTCAGCAGCCAAGCAATCTTACTTGTGACCTTGTGACAATGACATGCAAAATTTACAGGGATGTGGTCTTGGTCATAATCATCACGCAGTTTGGATCCAGGATTGTTGTCAATGATGGAAGCGACTGTTTGTTTGTTTTTTCTTTAATACCTCATTCTAACAGCAGCCTCTTTCACACCTTCTTGCCATCTCACCCAATTTGGGGCATCCTCCCTCCTCAAGCTAACCTTACCAAGCTCCTCCTCCATTCAATTTGGGGCATCCTCCCTCCTCAAGCTAACCTTACCAAGCTCCTCCTCCATTCCACCTGTCTCTTCCACATCTTCTTCCATCGTCTTCACTTTTGTGGCTCATTCACTGTAACATCTAGCACTTTCCTCATAACACAATCCTCACCCTTCCTCAACACATGCCCACACCACCCCACTTCACTTGCCCCTGTCAGCTGTTCCACCAATCCCTTCAACCCTGGCATCTTCATCACGTCCTCATTCTTAATGTTTTACCCATCAGTTTCACACCAAACATCATTCTCACTAAGATGTGAGTTATCTTCAATTTGTCTCCCTCTACAAATTAAATTTCTCAGATCGCAACTGCTGATCTGCAATTTAACAAACTTGTCGGAAAAGGAACCACGGGACTTGAACCTGTCATCTACTGCTTTCAGGGCAGCAACACTACCAGCAGGCTATCTCTGGTTGCTGGCAGTGACATGATGAACATGGAACAAATACCAAAGCTCTGAAATTTTGCCATTGCTATATTCAAGTTCACCTAAGACGGACAAAGCATTAATTTCAAGCTTTTCAAGCTATCGCTTTTTGTAGTCCCTGTTCTCCTCATCAATATTTCTTTTTCTTTTTTCTATGTTGATCTCACAATGTATTTGTTTTTATGATGATTGAGATGAATAAACGAATTGAATTGAATTGAATTAATGCTTTAATGCCTTCATCCCACTGCTTAATTATCTCTTGCTATTATTTACACTATTGCTCTACTCGAAAAGTGGACATTTTCGCAGTGATGAAGTTTTTGCATATTTCGCGCAACCAGAAACTAGTGCGAAAATAAAAGCATGCAAATATATTTGCATGCCATATGTTCCAGTATTTATTGTCTTGATTCTGTGGAATCAAAAGCACGCGAAACTCTTCTTACTGGGCGAAGCATGAAAACTTAGTCACGCAAAAATATCCACTTTTACAGTATTCTCAGCCCTTTTTGAATATGATGCAAGTTACAAACAATCATTTACCTGAAGGATGTACACTTCTACTCTGCCTCCAAGCCATAACTCAAACTTCTTCTTGTCACCCTTCACATGCTCTGTTAGTCCCAAGGTGGTGGTCTGAAGGAGATAAAACAAATAACAGCAAACACAAAAACAAAAGTGGCATTAATCTTCCTGCTAAACTGACAATGAAATATCTTAACTTGTTGAAGACGAGTCCTGAGTATACTCGGGCAAGTGTCTACGAGAAATGCATGTTGTAACAAAATCAGCCAGTCCTCAGCAGGTTATTGTTGCAAGCAAGTAGTAGAGGAAGATGAGTTATATTAAAGAAATCAGAATAAAGAATCCAAGCATTTGACAAGGTTTGAGAGTTGGTTTTACGCACAGACCCAACAAAAGTATCCTTGACCTGCTGTACTTCATCATTATAAACAAATCCTGAAATAATTAAGAGACCCAAGGGTGAATCACCACAATTTCTAGGTATCAAACTGGGAATCAGACTAACAACTCCCCAAAACAAAAAGATCTTGGAAAACTGCTGTATCACACCAAGGAAATAATATTGACAAGACATAGCCCTAATGAAGAGTGACGCAATTAAAGGGATCTCATAGTTTTGATTGAGACCAAATTTCAGGGTTTCCAACATTTTTTTGTGAGATAATGAGAAACCTCTGATGAATTTGAAAGAGCATGTGATTCAAAGAGAAATTCAACATTTATTTGATGAAAATTGGCTTTGAAATGGCTGAGATATCCAAAAAATAGTAATCCGAATAAAAGGTGGGACACACTTTATATAACGATTGCTTTGATTTACTTTGTTTTTGCATATCTCAGTGATTCCAAAACCAATTTTCGTCAAATAAACTTTGAATTCCTCTTGGAATGGTATGCCCTGTACTATTTCTTCACTGGTTTTTTGGTGTTTCGCAAAAAGTTAAAAGCCCAATCCTCATCTCCACCGATACTGTTGAATGAATACTACTGTAGTACAGTGGTGAGGAGAGAGAATACTAGAAGCTTTCCACATACTGCAATACTGTTTTTGTAGGCGTAGAATGTCTTGTCGCGGATGTCCCCTCTCCTCTTGCAGAAGAGAACAGCCTTCTCGTAGAGGAAGACATGGCGCTGCATGCGCTTCTGCCGGATGTCTTTCAGGTTGTGTCGGCTCTTGTGCTCCGTCCACATGTGGAGGGGACCCTGCATCATTAGCTTGCCAAGGTCTGACAGCTTACCCTGGATACAGGAGGTGGGATGTCAGAGGAAGGGAGGGATGGAGAGGGGGCAGGACATGGGAAGGAGGGGAGGAGGTGATGGAGGGAGAAAAGGAGGAGGAGGAGGAGGAGGAGGGGGAGGGGGAGGAGGTGAGGAGGAGGAGGAGGAGGAGGGAAGAAGGGGGGAATCAAATCAACATAACTTATGATAGGCAAAATTAAACATGCAGTATGCTATTTTGCACAATTCTGAAAGTTGTCGAAATGAGAGCAATATTGCTGTACCTTCTAGGGAACAATAGCCCATTATGAATGGAATCTTCAGTAATTGCTAAAGGGTTAAGGGCAATGTGTCAATCAGTTGCAATAAAAGAAAACTCAATGCAAGGACCATCAATTCAATAATTTTACTTACATCGTAACCTGTGATAGCCACTTGATGCATGGAGTCATTGACGTATTTGAGTACTGTTAGCATGCAGTCCAGTGCAGCTTGCAAGTCTTCCGCTCCTTTTTCTAACGATGAGTATCTCAACATCTCCTGTACACAGGCAAGACACCAGAAAGATAGTGTGGATGAAATGCTGTAGCTACTCCACAAAATATCAGATTCAGTAACGTACAACTGTATGAACATGGTAAGTAGCTTGCCAACCGTGATTGTTGCAAGTAGGCATTCATGTTCTGCAAACAACAACACACAATCATACACTCATTCCTAGGTATAAATATATGCAAGAATATATACCTCACCTCAAACATATATTTCGAACTTGAACATATTTATTTTTTAGAAAACTGGACTTCTGGCATTGTTGTCCTTATTTTTTTTTTTTTAATTTTGAGTACCAGTAATTGATTTGTTTTCTTTTTTTTACACAATACACACAGAAAATTACAAGTGTAAAAAGAAAATCAAAAATCTTACACAGAGAAAATTATAACTGTAAAAATTTTGATAAAAATTCATCTCCTAAAACATTTATGGTAACAAACATCATGATGACTGAAAATAGGACTCAAGGAAAAATTTCAAAGAATACAATGACATGCACTGTTCTACTAAGTTTAAGCAATTGTTTGTTTCCTCGTTTGTTTTAGTGTTTGTCTTTGCAAGAATACCTTTAGAAGAAGCTGATACTTGGTTATCCTTTGGACTGGTTTCAGGAGGTATGCACTGAGGGGCAACTTGTGACCCAGCAGCTTCTGACATTCCTGGGCAAAAGGAAATGTGATGCAAGAAACAGACAGAGACAGACAGACAGACAGACAGACAGACAGAGAAAGAAAGACAGACAAAGAGAGAAAGAGAGAGAGAGATAGGAATGAGAGAGACATGATAGAGGAGAAATAGAAGGAGCCACTCAGAAGTAAACAGACGGACAGAGCAAGGGAAAGAAAGATAAAAGATATGTAGATATAATAGAGGAGATATATACAGAGAGAGATTAATAGATTGACAAATATGAAAATATATAGATAGATAGATCGATAGATAGATATATATATATAGATAGGTAAGTAGATAGGTAGGCAGATAGATAGAGAGATAGATAAATAGACAGGCAGATAGATAGATAGATAGGTAGATAGATAGGTAAATAGATAGATAGGTAGATAGATAGATAAGATGAATGGACAGATAGATAGATAGACAGATAGATAGGAAGATAGATATATAGATAGGTAGGGAGGGAGATAGATAGATAGACAGACAGATAGATAGATAGATAGATAGGTAGGTAGATAGATAGGTAGATAGATAAATAGATAGATAAATAGATAGATAGATAGATTAAGAGATTGATAGATAGGTAGATAGATAAGTAGATAGACAGACAGACAGACAGATAGATGTGCACAGAGAGAGACAGAGAAAGTGGAGTTAGGTCATAGACAGCAGAGAGATGGAGAGGAGAGAGAGAGAGAAAAAAAGATAAACTTGTCATCAATGGAAGCATACTCATCACAAAGGGAACAAACAGGTTCATTAAAACAATTAGATTGATCAACAACACATGTTTTGACATCCAATTTCTACATGTAACAACTACTTTGACAAGGTAATATCACAGAGGCTATTTTTTTTTTAAAGGATATTTCAAAGCAACGGTAGAATTTTAACAAATTTCATGTGAGAAGTGACTTACTTGAAAGAAAGTGTTGTTCTGCCCACATTCTCTCCTCAGAAGCTCTGACCTGGGTTTGTTTTGGCAATAGATGCTGTACAGACTGTCCAATTCATCTTTCTGATAGGGTGAAACAGAAAGTGAATGAAAGAAAAAACATAAGTCATCAAAATTTGTCCATGATAAGTACAATTATAATGATAGTTAGTCTCATTCTAGTGCAAGACATCTTTTATGGAGATCAATTCTTCACTGTAATCTACATACATATATGAACAAGAAGTGCACAGAAACAATTTCAATCAAATTTGTTCTAAAATCCAGGGTTACTGCACATATTTCTCATCATGTTTCACTTTCACACCAAGAAGAGCAAAATTTACTGAACATGCCATGATCACATACTTGTCAACCTTAAAAACTAAGAAAATGGGACAATTTGGAGTACCGGTACTGTCTTCAACAAGTTGAGGACAAGTCCCGAGTATACTCGGGCAGGTGTCTATGGGAAATGTGTGTTGTGGCAAAATCAAACCGTCCTCAATGGGTTAAGAAACAGGGACACTCTTGAATTTCCTATGCATTATTACATGCAGAAAAAAAAAATAGGAACAGATTTGAATAAACAGTTCAAAGATGGCATCCTAGACTGCCAAAAACAGGGATTGTCCCTATCAAATAAGGACGGTTGGCAAGTACATAATCAGTGGCAAAATATTAAAAAATATCAATTCACTTCATTCAAACAAAAATATATGTAATACATTACATAACTAGAGATGCACTCTGAGAGCGCAGACCTCCGCCAAACATGCAGCTCATTTCCACCACTGATCTTGTTCTTCCATAGAGATATCAGTGATTTCTACCCATACGTACTTATAGCATTGTGTGCTAAAAGTCGCCCGATTTCCCAATATAGAAGCGTTTGTTACGTCATAAACCCTCAGCTGCATGGCGCGCCTCGCCCTAGCAGAAACTAGAGCACACACTTTAGTGTGCGCATGCAAACCTCAAATACGTGCAGCCTGAACTCAATGGGTCAATGAACAAGTTCATTGACCCTACCTGCCAAAATATCAAAAATCCTTCATAAATTCCCCCAAAATTCTCAGATCACTACCAAAATCTAATCATCTGTTACTTATATCATTCTCAACCTTTCCTGCAAGTTTCATCCAAATCCGTTAACTACTTTTTGAGTTATTTTGCACACGGACAAACTAACAAACAAACAAACAAACCAACAGTAACAAAACATACATGTAACCTCCTCCCTTGGCGGAGGTAATTACAAAAACAACAGATTTAACAAAGAAAAATACTCACCATATCGACAAAGCACTTTCCAACCAGAGTTGGGGTGTTTCTGTAATTTTCCAGCTCGACAAGAAATTTGCTGTGAAAAATGCAAACAAATTGCATTATAATCGACAAAAAATTGTGATGTAATAAATACTTACATACATACTGTATACTTTGAAGTCATTAGGTGTTGATGGTAAAGCTCTTGAGTGGTTCAAGTCATACCTATCTGAAAGGTTTCAGGTTGTTTGTGTTAATAATGCAAAATCTGATCCTGCTCCATTAGACTGTGGTGTCCCACAAGGATCTGTCGGGGGCCCAACGCTTTTCTCGATTTATCTGACTGGTTTGAAAGAGATTTTACATTGTCATTCTTTTAACTATCATTGTTATGCTGATGATATCCAGATATATACATCATTTCTACCTACCCAAACAAATGTCGTTGACATCATTCAGAAACTTGAGGCTTGCATCCATGATATCAAAAAGTGGATGAGCTCGCATTCATTGAAGTTAAATCAGGAAAAGTCAGAGTTGTTATTTATTGGTTCCAAGGTTCTACTTGACAAGGTTAGTCTTCCTTCTTTGACGGTTGACAATGATGTGGTTATTGCTCCATCTAAATCATGTAGAAATCTTGGAGTATTATTTGATTCTACAATGTCCATGTCTGTTCAGATCTCTGCTGTCTGTAAATCCGTGAGATATCAGTTACGAAATTTGGGCATTATTCGCAAGTATTTAACTCGTTCAGCCACAGAAAAAATAGTTCATGCTCTTATATCATCACGACTTGACTTTGGTAATGCACTCCTATTTCAGCTACCACAATCTCAACTTTCACGGTTACAACAATTGCAAAATTCAGCAGCCCGCGTTGTTACCCTTACCAGGAGAAATACTCACATTACCCCTGTTTTGTCCTCATTGCATTGGTTACCTGTTGAATCTCGCATTGTATTTAAACTATTACTATTTGTTTTTCATTGCATACATGGATCTGCCCCAGAGTACAATGTTAATTTACTGACATTTTATAATCCTTCCAGATGTTTAAGGTCATCTGATAGTAGATTGCTTGTTGTTCCAAAAACGAAGAAATCATGGGGGGATCGGTCGTTTGCACATGCTGGACCTTACCTGTGGAATCAGTTGCCTCAAGCTATCCGTCACATTTCGAATGTTGACTCCTTTAAAGTTGCCCTCAAAACTCATTTGTTCATGACCATTTTCCAGTAGAATTGTATATTATGATGTATATTTTTTCCTTATCATTATTGTGTCATTCATTTTCATGTGCATGTTTGTGTAAGGATTTTTGTATTTCATAACTTACTTCTTCTACTGCGCCTTGAGCACGTTAACTATGTGGAACTGGCGCATTATAAATACCCTGTATTATTATTATTATTATTACTGTAGCTTTTACCAGGTGAGCTTAACTCATTTTCATAATATCATCAATATTTGTCATTATTGCAAATCAAGAACAAATTCCAGTACTGTTACAAATCATCTTCATCATTCAAAGACATTGCAGTGCATATTCATTATATCATCATTAATACCATGTCTTTGACTAAAAGGATGACAATTCAATGAAATATCTTGATTGAACTGATATAAATCTTCAACAATACATTATCACTTGTAAGAAACAGTGACAATTATTCCCATTGTTCCCTTTCTCCTCTTTTCCAAATCATCTTCATCATGACCATTATCAATATCAATATCAATATCAATATCAATATCAATATCAATATCAATATCAATATCATCATCATCATCATCAGTGCCACCATCACCATCACCATCACCATCACCATCACCATCACCATCACCATCACCATCACCATCACCACCATCACCCTTTTCCTTCAGTATTAAAGCTTCAAACATTATCAGGACATTCTCTGCTCTCTTTTTATCTCCACAAATAAGTCATTCATCAATTTCACAGGAAAGCAACATCATCATCCGCCAAACCTTTTGTGGAAGTTGTAGAGTTGCTCCCAGTTGGCGAAGAGCACATCAGCCTTGCCCTTCAGTGAGGTGGGAATGTGTTCGGCAAAGTCTGGGTTGTCCATCTCCTTGATGTAACCAGTCAGCACCGCCTCCAGCTCCTTCACGTAGATCTTCTCCGTCTCAATCAGCTCCTTGATGACATGCCTGTAGTCATGGTAACACATTAAGAGTATTCACAGTAAGAAACATAAACTATTGTTGATACTGTTTTTCCCTAAACCCGTTGAGGACAGGCTGATTTTGCTATAACACGCATTTCCCATAGACACCTGCCCAAGTATTCTTGGGACTTGTCTTAAACGGGTTAAAACATGGTTCTGATGACAACAGCACTTCTAGTCAAGGTAGCCTCTTGAAACATAACCAGCTAAACCTGCCACTTCCAATATAAGATATTCTTTGTTCATTTTTGGATTTCTATCAAATCTTATCCACGTTGGCAGTTACTGAAGGTGGTTTTCATCCAGTGAATGTTAGAATGGCAGTACACTACACAGCACTGTGAAGAGAAATGCCTACAATTGAGATGGAGCAAGAAAACAAAAGAACAAACAACAAACAAACAAAGACAAAGCAACCTCATGCACATCATCACTAAGGTGAAGTACTTCAGCTTTAACACTGTCTTCACCAATAAGCAGGAAAAAAATACTAAGAAATCGTACATGCATGTGCACCTGTAGTAGCACTAAGAACCAACTCAGCAGCAAAAGAAACATTTCTGACATAAGGCTTGTGTGTAAGAAAGCCACATACAAATTTTAAGGCTGATTTTTTTCTTCTTTTTTTTTTTAGTGCTGAATGAAATGTTTCATGAGCATCAAACAAACAATGCTGTCAGATAAACCTCACAATACAAATAAGATTGCTTCCTTGCTTTGGTTTGTACAGCTGTAAACAATAAATAAACTTAACTTGCAAACAACTGGCTGCAAAAGAGGGTATGCTCAGATAGGATAATGCAATCATTATACTAAGCTTTCAAGCATGGAAACTGTGATGCAGAATTAGGTCAAAAAGCACATATAAAATAAGACCTGCCATCATCTGTAAAACCATGCTGTGTCTACACTGAAATACACAACACATGCAGTGCAAACTTTGCATTCTTTACATCAAAATGGGACAAACGACTGTTGATAAAACTCCTCTCCTTATTTACTGGTTTCCGTAAAGACATCTGATCACAAACCTAAAAAAATAAAGAGGGAAGGAAATATATCTACCTACAAAAACATGCAGAAATGTTCAAAAAATGAAAACAAATATATCTTAAAGTTTCTGCATACTCTGCCTTCTTGTGATATTAGGTCATGTATTGAATACATGCTCATGAATATTCATAACATTTTGATCACATGACAGCAGGCTTCCGCATGATTTCGTCACATGATATGATCACATGATTCCAGCGTGCCTGAGGCATGCACAAACGGGACTGACCTCAGCTTAAACTGAGCAAGTGACCTAAAGGAGTTTGAGTTGTTCTTCTCAAGCACGAACTGATGAAAGTTGTTGTCGGGGTGATGTGCCAGCGTCTTTGGACACACCCCCATTTTCATGAGGAATCTACGTGGACAACGGTCGGGGCAGACAAGGAAGGATGAGGACAAGTCGTAGGAAATAACACACAGAGAATATTTTCTGCTTTCCTTTTTTTTTTCACTGGTAATTTACAATAACACAAAGACACTCAAACAACTTCACACATACATGTACATGCATCACGTGTACACTATCTCTCATGCCAGTATGTATTGCCAATTCATTTGTAGGACAGCTATTTTTGAAGATATTACACATAACTTGTATATTATTGAACTTTAGCAAATGGTTTAGTTCTAAATAAATCAAAGTCAACATGAGGTGCGGTCCCTACTTTGCTTGAAGTAGGCAACACTTGAAAGCAGAAATTAATCAATCTTGGTTAGGGTTTACTTGGCTAAAGCAAGGATCCTTGCAAATAAATCATTATGAGACATGATCTGCCCTCTGTTGTGTATTCTTGAAAAACCGGATTTGTGATATGCCATGATACAGACAGCAGTCACAGCCAGTTACGACTTAACTGTATTTAATACCTTTGTCCACTTTGTGACATTTTTTGTGGCCAAAATTCAGGCTGTCCTTTTCATGCTACATTGAAAGATGGTATCAATGATGAAACATTATTTGATGGAGGGTTTTGGGCTCTGTGTTGACATATTTAGAAAACGTAACTTGACAATGGCATTTCCCATCCACACCTTTGCAATAAACAAACAGCAACACTGTTGCTATGGCGATGCTCCCACAATTCCTACCTGCGCTTGTAGCTGAGCGAGTTACAATCTGTCTCGTCCTGGAACTCATTGTCGCTGCCATAGCAGATGGTTTGCGACTCGTCACGGATGATTTCGATTTTGCGGTCCAACTGTAGAATTTATGAATGAGAATTGAATCCAATATGAGAACCTGACAATGTCACCATATCTGTAAATACTTGGCAGACCATTAGAAAATGGATGTACCCATGGCAACTTACATCAAATTTGTATATGCAAAACTGCACACAAGTCCCTTGATTTTCCCAATTCAAAACATCATGCACTAATACAGAGACAGAGGGGGGAGAGGCATTAAAAATAAAACGGACAGAGAAAAGAAGAAGGAGATGCATAAAAGATCCTATGCCTATCAAGATGTAGAGGTAAGTAAACTATGAAGTCTTTGTCATGAAATGAATAAGACTGAAAGAAAAGGATTGACATATGAAAGTAGAGAGATGCTAATAACCGTCTTCAGGGAACCCTTTGAAATAAAACATTACTTTAAAAAACAAATTTTTTTAATAGCCACTGCTTAATTTTGTACCACTCCATATTTCCACAAGAAATCCTTTGATCTACTCCTTTAAACTTATTTCATCAGCGGCAAAATGTTTAAAGACACAAGGAAAGGGGTACAAACTTGTCTCTGGGGTTTTAAATTAATGGCTACTGACCTGGACCTCCACAAACACCTAGACTAGACAGACTGCCCTGGCTGACTTTGACCCTCTGTGTGTTTGGCCTCTCACTTATATTTCTTTATGACATCACAATGACGCTACAATGACATCATCACCATCTACACAAATCATTTTGTTGGACAGATTTTAAAGCTAATCTGCTGGCGAATCATGCCATCTGTCGCAGCCATCATCTCAGGCCCGCCTGCCTCAGATAGATGAATGGCAGGAAAATCTTCATTACGGGTGAAGTCTCAGGTAGAGAGAGAAAGAGTATCATCACATGGTTTGTCGCCCTCGTGAGGCCAGTGCAGGTACAGGGTTGTACTTTCCACCCCCATCAACACCTTGCATCATTACAGAGGATATACAGCAAGCTACTCTCTCTTTTACTGCCAACTTTTTTGTGTGTCTCAAAGGAGACTGGAATAGACCTGATTCTGAGTCATTCCGCAATAAAAAACTTGATAGCATCTATCAAGGCTTGTATCCTTTCCTTCCCATAATGCACTGCCCCCTGACTGTGTTTTAAAAAAGAGAGAAAAAAAAAATAGTGAGGTCTCAAAGTAGAGATCAGTAGGTGTACGCAAGAGACCTGCTCTTATCCTCTTTGTTTGCAAACTCTTGAAAGTTTGTTTTTCCTTCTTCTTCTTCTTCAAAAAAAAAAATGATTACATGCTTCCTTCTCCATTGACAAGTTGTTCACTGTTTTTTTTTTTTTTTTTTTTTTTTGGGGGGGGGGGGTTTGTCTTCACTTTGGTTGTTCTAATCTTAATCAGTCTGCGATTTCATGTTTTTTTCTCTCGTCTGATTTTGATGAATAGTGACACCAGGTAGTGGTGCATTTCTCCATACACTGCTACTAAACCACCATTATCAAACCAACATATCTCTGAGTTCATTCCTCCCAGTACTAAGCTTCTCACATAATGCCATAATCCTGGCATATATCAGAATCCCTTTACGTGACAATCAAATCTGTATTCCAGAGAATAAGTTTGAACAACGCCCTCTCAGGTCATCAATGAACTAAATTTCAGTTGGTTCAAATATTTTCATTTTAGCTAAAATGATAGGCACTGTATCATTGATTGCAAAAAATCAAACAAACAAACAAACAAACATATTTGCACACCAGTATGTCTACCACCTTTACTTCCTATGCAGAATTCATTCATAATTTTGATGAGGTTGAAAGGGGTTCAGGGGAGCTTTCTTTGTGATTTCAGATTACCCAATGTTAAACCACAAAGTTGTGTGATCTGGTCTATGAATAAAATAGCAGATTTCCCAACATTCTAAAATACTTAAGATATTCTTTAAAGGCTTCAAATGATTTGCAGCAGTACTAAAATCTGCTAAGCACCTCAGTAACATTGTAGACTCGTCCTGAAACATGCAACTCGATAAGGCCTTTGTGAGTAGAGATGGTGGCATCATTATGTCTTATATATCCACAGAATAGACCATAGGACGTACAATATCAAGTTATCCAGCCCCTAGCTTTTTCTGAACACTTCTTTCTCTCTCTCTGTAATCGTCCATTAGAGTTTATATCTGCACAAGGTCGTATCTCCCCAGGTGATTTTAGTCACTCATTAAAATTAGTGACTTCCCTGGCAGACAAGAACAAGGAGAGTTTTAGAAGATTGGGGGGGGGGGAAGGAAATTTAACTATCACTAAATATAAATATGATGCATAAATATATACTCTGATCCATTATCAGTATGGTAGTTGTCCTGTAAACTGCGAACATTTGCACACTCAATGGCAAAAGAGCTCTCTAAGATGGGGTTACACTATGCAAAACAGAGAGTGATATCATTTCATTTTAAGAGAGGGAACTTCAATCGGATTACAAAACCTAATAAGCTTGAAAATATTACAAGAAAATGTGGAGCAGATGGGAAACTAGTATGAAAAGTGGTAGACATATCTAGAGCAGATTAACCAGTGATGTTTTAAAGAAGACACAACAAACTTATTCAGGTCAAAGTATATTCACTATAAGAAAAAAAAAAATGCACTGTACATTGTAGCTCTATAGTGGCATCAACCTCACATGGTATTAGCATGGAGAGCAAACAAGTTCAGTTTGTCACAAACAGACACCAGAGATAAAAATAAAGAGGGAAGTAAAAAATGATCCAAACTCCCTCATTTTCTTTTTCCTAAGTTACTGCACAACACTGTCAAATCAGAGACATATGAAGTTTAAGAGTTACTATAAAGTTAAGCATTCAAAACACAGCAAACTGTAGGAGAAACAAAAAAACAAAAACCAGGTAGATGGCAGGAGTTAGAATATGAGAAATCATCCCCTCTATCACTAATGCACTCTTAAAAAGAAATACATGTCAAATTAAAGGCTAAATTCACAATATTTCACCATACAACACTAGAATTTAATTTCTATTTTAGCAGACAGCCCCCAAGACAAGAACTATTCAGCATTGGTAAACAATGTAAAATACCTGGCAATGCCACAACCTTCCACAGATGAATACATTATTGCCTGTTTCTTAAATCAAAAATTCTTGATTCACTGATGCGGATTGCCTCTCCTCTACTCCTCCCCCCCCCCAAAAAAAAAAAATAAATAAAAAATAAATAATAATAATAATAATGATGGGGAATGAATGTGAGAGTGTGGGAATCACTTATTAGCTGTGACACACTTCATTCAAAGTGTTCTTATCTGTTCCCAATAAAGGAAGAACAGCCATCGGTGGTATAGTCCATTGAAACATTCTCCACAAAAGATTATCATTTCCATGGCAACAGTGCCCTGTATCACTTTCATATGGAGGATTTGGCATGAGATGGGTGGGTCTTATAATAGGGTCAGTGAGAATGGTGTCACATGATGCCACAAGAGTTCATGGATAAGGCCACAGGTGAGTTAATGTCATAATTTGAATCTTCCTTGTCACTTTAAAAGAATGACAACAAAACAGTGAGGAATTTTAACAAACGTATGCATATCTAAATGTTGTATTTACTTGCGGCAAGCTTGGATTAAGTATTCAGAGTTAAACTGGAGGTCAGCCACAGATGAAATGAATAATTTCCCCTCAAATCTCTCAGTTTCTACTTCTCCCCATTTTTCTTCCTAAATGCCTAATTGATGATGGCTTGGAAAGTATTTATTTATACACCTCCTTAAGCTCATAATTCCTATGTCACATCCTGGCATTTCCACAAGAAGCCATCCAAAAGATTGAAGCCATTCATTCCTGATTTTCCTAAAAACTTTTGTCTCTACTGAGTGTGATTCTCAACTGTAATACCAATCCAATAAACATGTCAGCAAGTTTTGTCTGCTTTTTGTTTAGTCAGTAGGTCCACACTACCTGCTGCCATATGAGATGAGAACCATGACTGGCTATTAGCTGAAAGCTTGAAGTCTAGTGGATATGACACTTGTCTGACCATCAGGAGGCTCTGGGTTCAAATCCCACCCAAATACATAAAAAAAAAACACCCTATAAGGCCCATGATTTGTTTGTTTGTTTGTTTTTTATCACAGCTTGTACTAAAAAACACTGAAGAATCACCAGTGATTATTTACAGAGTTTTAACTTACATTCAAGTACACTTTAAATTTTAATCCCTTGAATTGTTTCAGGTCGTTTTTGCTCAAGTCCTTCATTCTAACTTTAAAAAGCCTTAATAATTGCACACCTCAGCCTTCATAATGATGTCACTGTTGTAACTCATCATCATTCCAAGGCAACTCAAGCTAAGCTACAGGTAGGATAAAAATAAGGAGCTTGTTTATCCCAGGATGCACACTAGCTGTCTACTCATCATTTTGGAGGAAAAAAGGAAATGGGAAAGCAGAAGGTCTGAGGAGTGCACCACGCCATGTATCGCCACGGAAACCACAGGCATGGGATCATGGGAATTAGGAGAGGGTCAACTCATCTCCGTTTGGACGCAGGGGGACTACCTGGACAGAGTGGGAAAAGTTCCTGCCCCGGTCTGAATCACCATCCGCCCTCTCCGGAGAGTCACGCACCCCTCTCAGCACCTTAATAGGGACAATCTGGGGGTGTCACGGCCAGTTGTGACGCTACTGGGCCGCAAAGTGACAAAGTGAAATGCTTGTACAGAGTGGAGGTATGCCTTTATATTCCCTTTCTCTCTCTTGCCTTACATGACCTCACTTAATTTGACGTGGGGTCATAACATCCCCTTTAAGATTGTTAAATTTTTCAACAATGTAAATTAATAAAGCTCACGAGTCAATTTTGCCATGAGAATAACAATTCACAACATGGTGACAGAATGAATTAAAACTGGAAATTAGAATTCATTCTCTTGCTTAGCCTTCAAATAATTACTTTAAGTATAGAGTTGTACGATGCTAGTCACTAGTTTTCAGAATTCTTGGTCCTATTTCCTTTCTCTAGCAACAATGAGCTTTTACTCCTGATACCATAAATCCTAAAGGTGCTGGCCAGATTTTAACCAATAACAGACTCTCATTATCTTCCTGCTTTTATTCTGTCCCTTCAAACAACTTGGTTTGAAATCAAAGGAAAAAAAATACAGAATTTACACAGAAGTCCCACACAATATGCACAATATTTAACATCAATATACACTTGGTAATCTTGCCATTATCAACAGAGCACATAATAAAACTGACTTTCTCTCTCTCTCTCTCTCTCTCTCTCTCCACCATGCAATATTAACCCTTTGCATGCTTTCAGTGCTGATTGGCAGAGAAAACCCCATAGCATTGTATACTCTGTCCAAAGTCCCTGGCAGAGAAAGGGTTAAGATAAAGTTCCTCAGAAAAGAAGAAAAGGAAAAATGAGAAAACCCCTGCAGCCTCTGAAGAGACTAGCCCTGTCATTTCATGCTCAGGTAAATGTCAGGATGAATATTAAGTAAAAGTGTTATTTTAGGCTATTCTAGGCATGTGTCATTCATACACCCATTGCACATACAGATAAAAAAAAAACAGCAACAACAGAAAATGCAAAATGAGGTCGACTTTTAATCAGCAAGATTCAAAGATCTTGATATCATTTTTTTTTCCCCTAGGGAAAACATCATGTTTTGCAAAGAAGTAATTGCTACTAAGTGTATGCTCCATGAAAGGGGAACAGAAATCGCAAAAAGTCATCAGGGAAGAGTGAATACTACGCTTTAGGATGCTTCATTCAAAATTAGCCAAATTTGGTAATCAGATCAATGAAGTTATAAGGAAGACATTATGAGCCCAAGATTAGCACTTGCAACCTGTAATAAATACAGCATCAATGGGAGCAGCCAATAAAAATGGACTCAACAGGTATTGCTATGGTATCTGCAGTCATCAAAACTCCATGGAATGATTCTGATTTTTCTCTATGAAATGATGAGAAGGTATGTGTAAAGTAAGTCTTTTCAAAATCCCACGTTTAGAAGAATAGAAAGAATTGACCAAATACCACAATGTCCCAAACCGAGATAAAATAACGATGGTGAATATATTCTTACCAGAAATTGAAAAAACTTTAATGTGAGGATAAACAATAAATGATGGAAAGATCATTAAACAATGTGGTGCATTAATTCAGGCGGTATGAGAATAAAATCACTGCAATCGTGTATTATACTGTAAAAGAAATCAAAGTGTTTGGGAAGCATGCAAACCTGACTGGGTGGTAAATAAAATGGATGTATCTCACTGAAAGTGAATCGCTACGGCAACAAAAATAAAGCAAATAACAAAAACTAGGTTAGAGAATACAATGACAAACAAATCTATCATATGTATGTTGAGGACGGGCAAATCAAGGTAAATATCTGACATGGATTTTTATTTTAATTGAATAACTTACACAGTAAGGATTCAGTGCACTCATAAGCCATTCTTTATAATCACACACAGGCCATACATAGTCCTACTGTGGATACTAATGCCATTGGGTGTAACAAAAATCTAACTTCCAACATTTTTAAAGTGTTATCTCGATGGGCTACAATCATTCCTAAATTCAAGTTACGGTTAAACATCTTAACTATGGAATATGATTTACACATATGACAAAGCAGTGGAGATGAAGAAGAATGTAAATTTACCCTCTGTCCTTTCCCCTTCTTGTTCTTCTGCCTCGGTGAGTGTGGTGATGAGTGGCCGTTGGATGGGAACCCCAGCCTGCCCCCTGGGGAGGGGGAAGGGGAGCTGTGAGATGGGGACGGGGAGGCCTGGTGGGGTGGTGGGGTGGTGGTAGCGGGAGCAGGGGTGTGTGGGAGGGGCGAGACGGGGGCAGTCTTGACCACGGGCCGTTCGAACTTGGCGATGATGTTCTTTAGACCCTCCCGCCGCTTCTCGAAGAGTGCCTTGACGTCCTCCATACTGGTAACGGCTTCCCTCACAAGGTTCTAGGGATGGAGACATTTTATGGAAATCATTAATCCAGTAACATGAACACAACTCACTCATTTACAGTTTGCAAGCTAAAGTTTGAATACACTAACAAACATGGTATCAAAATGTTTGCAGTTCTTGTCATGAAATGTATAACATAAATACAAACAGACATGTTCACATCACTTACTGTAGCTGGAGATTTTCATATTGTTTTAAGTAATCACTTCTGTCTTTTATTTCACACAAAAAGTTAGTGCTATCTCTTAAATCTTGCACAAACTGTAAAACCAGAAATTTTCGCATGCACCAAACTTTTGCAAATTTCAAGAGGAGCTAGGATTCCTGAAGTTAAAATGCGCGAGAAAGGTTTTGTCTATGCAATGCACAGAGTGCCAGAGGCAATTTGCGAATATTTATGATTTTAAAGTAATTTGGCAAATGGAATACTACAAATCCTACCATAGAACAAGAGAAATGCTTTTTAATCTATTGGATTGACAGTAAAACGAAAACATCTCATCCCATAAAACATAACAAGTCAAAATACGAAACTTTCTTCTTCAAAGGATGATGAGTGCATTTTGCAAAAGAATACATTGAAGGGAAAGTTTCTAAAACTCTCTATCTTAATTTTCAAGTAATAAAACTCAAGTCTTAAACACCCCCCACAAATTAATTTGTTTGCTACTTTAAAAAGAAATATGCAGCATGCAAATCTCATCTCTGAAAGTGTCAACACACCTAGATAGCAAATTAATGGATGAAAATCAAATAAAAATGCAAATGTGATAAAATCAGGAAATAAAAGTCTTGTGTAAATTTCACTTTTTTATATTATGAAGTGGAGGCAACTTCAACAACAAAATAGTCAAATGTGAATGAAAATGATAAACTTAAAGAAATCATAATAATGAAAAAACATGACTCAAAGGTTACACTCCAGTCAAACTCATCCTTTGACATGCATTAGGAATGGAAGACCATGATCCTGTCCATGGATAAACCATTATGAGACTTTAAGATAACAGCATGGGGACACTGATGCACACTTTGTAAGATAGTTTGCCAATCCTCTCACATTTAATATTTGACATTTAGGATATGACTGCCTGGAAAGTTTCAAAATATGCATTAATTGTTATGAAATGTGGTTATACCATTGCCAGCAGAACCAAGTGATGCTGCCCTGAACTGGATCTGCAGCTTAGATATCAGCCTATAAACCCCTCACCCACCCCGATGTATTGCATCATACGACAGAAGAAGAAGCAGAACCATAGATTATACAACGTGCGGAATGATTTCATCGATACAACATGCAGCCGCTGACATCATGATCATTTCTTTTTTTACTAATTACTATGCTCACCACTCACATAGTCTAGATAATGCCAAAAATAGAAATGCATAACGTTTGCAGGCTCTGATTTTAAAACAAAATGGATGATACAATTATAGATATGAATGCAAACATTTCTGTTCTTTTCTAGCACCACAGAGCTCTTTTATTCGCCCCTGAAAAGAGGAAATCTCGGTATTCACTCTGGATTCTTTAATCAAGAACACAAAAATCTGGACATTTCTACAATAAGTGAATGGACATCATGCGACTATGTGCACAAAAAATATTCTAATTTCATGCCAGTGTAATGAATATTCCAATTTCATGCAAGTGTAATGAATATTCATGCAGGGGGAGGGGCTTCAATTCAGATCTTCACACAGTTATGCAAGTGTCATGTACAGTGCAACCCCACTAATTACCTTGTGCTGCTCATACTTGGTTGACAAAGGGAGCGAGTGGATTGGATGATGAGGAAATGATTGACAGGAAGAGGAGGGAAAGTGGGCGGAGCCAGGGATAAAAGAAAGGAAAATAGTTTAATAGAAATATTGGGATAATATGAGACACACACACAAGACAAACTGAGTCTATACATTTACATGTCAGTGATAGGAAGGTGAACAAGACAAAATGTTACATACAAGTCACATACGCTGTATTATCACTTCATTATGTCGCAAAAGAGGTTACATTGTTTTGCTTATTATCCACATCTTGCCGAAAACAGCTATAATCTGCATACTACTGTCTTCAGATCTTCTCTGACTGATATCTTTTGCCATCATCAAGGGATATATTTCACTCAACAACATGTATACTGGTTTTAAGAGTTTACATTTGTTTTTGCTTAATCTAAAAGAAAATCCTATCATAAATATAATTGTATACCTTTAAGCCTTTCCTTAAATACATGCACACACACACACACACACACACACACACACACACACACACACACACTATATATATATATATATATATATATACATACACACACAAATTAATGAAGTTAGCTGCTATGAATGTAACTTTTACAAATTAGATAAAAAGCAATTAGCACATTAATCAATGAAACATTACAACTCATATATATTTCACAGAACATTCATTTTCAAGAAAATCATTTTTTTTTTCACTCAAAATTGACTGGAATATCCCTTCAGCGCTGAATGAAATTCTGGAAATATTTGGGGGTAACTTGAATGTTCACTGTTTTGTACACATGACTTATGAATTCTTATATGACACTCCTGATCCTATATGCTATCTATCATATTTACAGGTACTCTCTCATACATACCTAAGTTTCTACTGATACTATAATTTCCATCATATGCATCTTATGTCAAAACATGGAGGATCAAAAAAAGGCATACAAAAATGTGATCCTGGGGAATATCTGAATGAAACCTGAAACTCATCCTGTTATTCTTTTGCTAGTTGCAGCTTTCTACAGTAGCCTAAATCACTAAAGGCTTAATACTGATAAATAGTGCAGCAGTGAATGGCTAGCAAAGCATTACACTACCTTGTACATGTTTAGTATTCACCATTATCAGTCACAAAAGAGATTGCTCCCCCACCTGATTCCCCACCACCTTCTCTTTAAATCTTTGCTGAAGTCTTTGTTTCAGAAAATGTCCCGTTCAGAGTTGGCTAACTTGGATTGATGTCCTTTCAGCAGGTGAGTCTGACTACACGGATATTTTTGTCAAATTGATCTAGTTTTGCTATTTCTTTATACATCAGCATTTTTCATGGAATTCCTGAAATACTTCACCATTATCAAGTCACAAAGAGAACATCTTCACGACACGACTGTAAGGTAGCATCTTGAGGAAGTACTTAATAAGTTTAAATGAACATTTCAGCACAGTTTTTGGTTGGTTTGATGAGCAGTGTCATCACCTGGTCCCACAAATTTGATTACGTGTAAGGAAGAGCCATTTGCTTGTGTGAGTAACACTTCATATTAACCCCCGGAGTACTGAGTATTCATTATGATTTACTGGACAAGGTAAAACAAAATCTGGAGAGAGGCACTACTTTCTACATAAATATATTTTGATCAAAAATCAAGCAAAACACCCCTTCTCCACCATTTGCTTGAAGGTAGGAAATGTTAATGCAAAACAGAACCAAAGCTTTTAATCTTTTTATTTAATGTTCCTCTTGAGTGAGGATATGTACATTGTACATGTACATTCAAAAAGTGGAAAAGTTTCTTTAAAAAAAAAAAGAACAGAAGCCATGCATTAAAGATCCCACACGCAGATTCCGCCACCTGCAAAATTTGAAAGAATTTCACATTTAGCTTGCAATCTTGCATTCCCATAAACTTACAAATGTATCCTTATAAGTAGGGCATGTAATCACAAGATTTAAAAACACCAAGATTTCACAAGGCACTCAACACGGCGAAATTAGTCCACCATTCTACCACAGTGCTAACCTGAACAGACATGAAGAACAAAAAGATATGTCTGACTGCAAGCTACCTGTGCAACATTTCAGGAATGTGACAAATACATCTGAAGGATATAACCTTCATTGTCAAGCAACCAGAGTATGTCATTCACACCAACATACTACTCTTATGTACAGTGTACACTTCCTTTAATAAGCCCAAGTTCCGATTCAAATTCACTGGCACAATGAAGGCACATAATCCACAACAGTACGTACAAGACCCGGATATGTCATGCATAATCTATTGGGAATCAACAAATCTTGTATGCAATGAGTTGAATGGAGTGTGAGAAATCCAATCACAACTTTATTCGAGCACACCACTGTCCACATGGGCAGATTTTCAGCTGGAAGAATCTTATTATTTATGAAGTTTTCACACAATCTTGTGCTTCAAGTATCCTCTTTTTTTTTTTTGCGAAATATATCTCACTTTTAGCCATGTAATTCTCTACCTTCAATAAGGTTTAAATGTGTTTAAGGCATGTTTGTAATCACTTAAATCAAAGAAAAAAATTAAAGAATATAAAATTAATTCCAGCACTTTTGTAGAACTTCATCACTGTGCTGCCGACATCCTTTCAGGAAAAAAGCCAAGTTTCGCCCGAAACAAATTCATTGTGATGTCACAATGCATGCCATTCTATTATGTTCTCATTGAAGGTCATACATGTTACAAGAGACACATCTTTATTTAATAACAACAAGTACACAATGTCATAATGTTACTTGCACCTGAATAGTTGGGTGACATTGTTGCATGTGATTCACCATACTTTGATATTCTTTCACCAAGTTGCAATAACTATAATATATATATATATAAAATTCATAAAAAGACTTGTAATGGTCATACACATGTGGGTCTTAATACGTATACAAAAATTGCAATAAGATCTGCTTTATGATACGTATCACAAAAGCAAGCACCACAGCACACATTTATGCTTTGTGAACTAACAAACCCATTAGTAAACTAAAACCATATAAAGGTGAAAGTATGCTACCGCAAGCAGACAATCAAACTAAAAGCAATACAATAACAGGACTACACACAGAGAAACTTTGTTAGATGAAGAAGGAAACATATCAAATCCACATAGGCACATCAAGCCACATTCAAAACAATGAGAAATCAACACAGTATTATTTCAAGTAATTGGAATATAAAAGTTTTGTCAACATTAAAAGCTTAGATGACTATCGGCTCATTAAAGAAAAAAAAAAATAAACTAGTATTGGGACAAAGATGATCATATAAAAACAAGTATCATAATTTGTGTGAAAGTAAGTGGTAAATATGTAAATTAACTCAGGACCAAAAGTTGGACACATGAATTACTGGCTCACTGCTCTTCTGGGGTGGAAAATAATCCTTTGAGTCCAACATGTCCAAACTGATATTTGTCTTCGAGGTATGACCATTTTAGCTATCCCTCCTAAAAGTTTTTATTTCTTGGTAGATATTGCTGATTATTTTTTTTTCCTTGAGGACTGGGAGCTACATAAGTGTATGAAACTCTCAGCTTCTCTGCTCTCCATACCTTTGATAACTGCATTATCAGCAAATTCTATTAACATGATTTTGTTTTTGGCAAATTGAAAAAAGTATATAATAATGCATTTTGAAAAGCTGAAAAACAGAAAATCAATAACATATAAATATCCATCTCAAAATCAAGGGTAAAATTTTGCTTATTCATCCTGCTTTGCTTTTGTTTTTGTGTTTTGTTTTGTTTTGTTTTAGTTTCATTGCTTGCAAGGTCATATGAATAATAAATAGGACATGGTATTGGTAACCAGAAAGGAGGTTTGTGAGGAGAAAAAGTTTACAATACATCTCAGAGATTAAAGATAATAAAAAGTTTTGGTACCTCAAAAGCTTCCCTGAATTTCCTTGTCTTGGTTTGTGTTTCAGGTTAAAGTACGTTGTCTGTGAGAATTACTCGCCCCAAAGTGCTCTCATGTCTTAGTAATCATGCAATAATGGTTTCGTACCAGAGCCGACGCTGTACAGCGTCGATAAATATTGTACGAAACCACTGACTGCGACCAGCAGCGTGCAGCCCATTGTACGCATAGCTAACTGCGACCAGCAGCCCCATACGCATAGCGTAATGGGGCTTCGCATTGTAGCATTCAGGATCGTGACAGAATTAGTATCGCGGGTAAATGTCAACTTAAAATCCAAAACTTTCTTCGATTTGAAGACTTACCAATTAAGTTGAAGTATTGAAAACAGGCTTCGAACAACGTTTGGTTCTGCCAATAGTCCCTTTCTGTTCGAATTGGTGACTGAATGTGACTCGGTCGAGAGGACCTTGGGAGAGCTACATACACTGGATACCATGGCCAGCGCATGCGCACACAAACATCTTATCCGTTCATGGATTTGAAATTTGTGTGCATGCGATGTGTTCGCATGCACTGGCTGTAGTATTCAGTGTACTGTATGTAGCTCTCCTGAGGTCCTGTCGACCGAGTCACATTCAGTCATCAATTCGAACAGAAAGGGACTATAGGCAGAACCAAACGTTGCCCGAAGCCTGTTTTCAATACTTCAACTTAATTGGTAAGTCTTCAAATTGAAGAATTTATGGGATTTTAAGTTGACATTTACCCTGCGATACTAAATCTGTCATGATCCTGAATGCTACAATGCGAAGCCCGATTACGCTATGCGTATAGGACTACTGGTCGCTATGCGTATGGGGCTGCTGGTCGCAGTTAATTGCATGATTACTAAGACATGAGAGCACTTTGGGGCGAGTAAGTCTCACAGTGTTAGTTATATGAAAGGTACTTTAACCTGAAACACAAACTAAGACAAGGAAATTCTAGGACACTTTTGAGGTACCAAAACTTTTTATTATCTTTAAATGTGCATGCACAGAAATAAAGGCAACTTCAATAAACAGCAGATAAAATAATATTCCAACCTTCACATGTAGACAGATTACTTTTTGACATAACAAAAAATCATGACTAAAAAAAACCCAAAACAAAACATTTTGCAAAAGTAAGCAGAAGACTATCTTTTATTTTTTTGTTGCCAAACTAGAAAAGTTAGTCACAGAGTGTGGTATGTGTAGAACCTAGGATATAGTTTGCACAATTTTAAGTATTTCTATAAATCTGCATATTAGATGGGGTTTTAAAGTTCCAATCAGAAATGAAGCCATGATTGAAAAGTCACTTAAAAATGGCTATTTATTACAGAAATTCTAATTAAGCAATTACCAGAAAAAATTACAAAGGTATAAAATTTTTGTTTTTGTATTGTATTTTCTGTGGGAGGCATATATTACGGTAAAACAGCTTAGTTTATTTTATCTGCCAATTTTGATCAGCTACATGCCCAGGCTATAAAAGGTTACAAAATGACTAAATTCAGAAATATAGAATAGCTGCATTCTCACAATTTTGAACTTTCTCTCAAAGCAATAACACACTACAAAACAGGACAACAATAACACAGGTTTTCAACAATGGTAACACAACCACAAACACAAACACAAACGAGAAAGCAGCCAGGAGGAGAGGGAAGCCAACTTACTTTGCCGTCGATGGTGAGGATATCAGCAAACATCTGTCGGAACTCTCGAGGGTCACTCAGCTTCAGCTCCTTGGCTCGTCGTAGCTCCTCGTCGATGTGACGCAGGTACTTCTCGGCGCCCTCTTTTGACTGCGACTGGTCCATTTCCTGCGCAGCCAGTAGCTTCATGCCGTCATTACACCAATCATTGGCCTGGACGGAGACATCAAGAAAGAATTGGTTGAACGCGAGGTAGAGAAGGGGAGACAGAAATACGGACAAACATTGAGAAAGATATGAAGTGGGAACCAGATATGGGAGGAGGAGAGATAGAGAACGAATGTGTTTGTATTTGTGTGAGTGTTGTGTGTGAGAACGGAGAGAGAGATGGAAGATAGGAAGAAGAAAAATGATAAGAGAGTCAAGTGAGAGGGCAAAAGGAAAGACAGGGAATGAAAGAAAGAGGCAGAGAGTGATAGACAGAAAGGAGATGGAAGGAAAGAAGAAGAAAAGAAAGACCAAGCGGCAGATCACAACAGAGATATAGAGATATAGAAAAAGAGAGAAGAGATAGAAATGGACATATTAAAACGACAAAGAAAGAATAAAAATACAAGGGTTAAGTAGAAAGACAAAAATGTGGTGAAAGAAAAAATATGAATGGAAGAAATATAAAGCAATTGAAAGTAACAATGGAGGAAGAGACAGATATACATAAATATATCTCGAGAGGAATATTCAAAATGAGAGAGAGAAGAGTGAATTAGGGTGGGTAGAAAGGAAGAGAAAAGAGAGGAGAGAAGAAGATAGGGAGAGATAGAGGACGGGGTTGTAAAGGGGGTCAGTAAAAGTTGTTGATTTGTGAGGAGGAAGTAGCCGTAACTCAAACCAAATTGAATCATCGTCCCAGCCTGGCCTCTTTTCCCTAACCCTTCCCCCCTCCTCTCTCGGACTCTCACATGTGCCTCATGTACCTCATGTACAATACATCTTGGACACAAATATCCTCTTTATAAACATACAGGTAACTATCTAGTTCTGTGGTTACATGACTGTTTAATGATGCACTGTACAACACACAGGTAGCATACATCACACATTCTCCCAGAGAACATTATATGGCCTGAAGAGTTGAGAAGTATGAAAATAGGACTAAATATGTTTCATTCCTGATTGCTGTTTTCAAGACTTTATCCTTATTTTTCTTGTCCTGAGCTATCATATGCATACTTCTTGTTGATCTGAAATAATGCAATATATACAAAATGCACAATTTATCTCAAATCAGGTACTAGAACATCATCGTATGTGATCACCTTTTTAACTCAGACTGAAAGTCACCTTTAATATACACATAAATACCAACATTCTGTTTTATAGCATTGTATAATTCACAAAACCATCACATCCTAGGTAAAAAAACAACAACCCAAGAATACCTGATTAAGCTACATCACAGCCATGGTAGTCGTGAAGTCTTTAAATAGGATTTTTTGCTTTATTTACAAACTTTCCACACATCACCAATCGCAAGTATCATGAGCATTTCTACAAACTTCTTTCCAAACAATCCTGAATAAGCAAACACTTATATATCTCTTTCATTTTGTGAACACACTTATCACTACAACATTATGTCTTGTTCACAAATATCGCCTTGAAGGGGTGAAGGTGTCAGCCATCAATAATAATAATAATAATAATTAGACAAATTTGTATAGCGCAGCTACTATGTAAATATACTCTACTGCGCTGTGATGTAACAGAGCTCCTGTCACTGATTAGACACACGAAAATAAATAACAAATTAATCAAAGGCTTCTGAAAAAAGATAAGTCTTCAATAAAGATTTGAAGACAACAAGTGATGATGCCTTCCTCAGTTTCTCAGGTAATTTATTCCAAAGTTTTGGAGCAGCACAGCTGAAGGTTAAAGGTTAAAAGAGACTCTGATCACTGAGCAGCGAATGGCAAATGATGGTATTTTATGCTCTTAAGTCTTTTACTGCCAGGATGTAAGTTTGTCTTATTAAATGAGACCAATTCTCACTAAGCCATGCAAGCGAGAAAAAGGGGAGGGGGTCAAATTAACCTAATTATGTCAGCAGACTGTTGTCACGATGGGCAGAAAGGGGCACAGGGGTGTAAGAAGGGGAATATTTCCTGCCCAGAAGGCGGAAGGAAAAACAAAATATGCCTAGGGAAGTAAGCTGTTCAGGGGGAAATAGGAACAGATCTGCATTACAGGTGTTAATTCTGCTTGCCCTTGTGTTTTAAACAGCTCTGAATTAAATTCTACTCATGGTAGTGGTACCTGCCGTAATGATGTTTTGACTGGAAGGAGAATTAGGGTCAAGTAGGATAGACTTTCATCACTGGTCTCCCTCAAGAGACCAGCAGCCAATACTGTCAGGATTAATTTTCAGCCAAGCGAGGGAGCCCCACATCTTCGGACATGTGATAAGGTAAGGCTGTCTGCATCGACAGATGTGATTTGCAAGTGGAGCAGACAGACACTCACTCAAAACAATGGCTGAATGAAATTGACTTATGAGATTGTCTCTATGAAATATACAGAAATTGAATCTTTTAGATTCACCTTCCCTCTTTTTCACCTCTCTGACACATTCACTCACAACTAGTTTATATCTTTCTCTTTTTTGGGCATTATTTCTTTCATATTTTCAGTTCTTTTTTTAATTCTTTTCATTCCTGCTTCCGAATTTTTCTCTCATCTTCAATGTACTTGGAAACAAACAGCTGTCATTTGGGCAAAACCTATGGACACAAACAGGTTATTTTAGAAATATTTTAATTTTGTTGTCATCTTATTCTAAACAAAGACTTTGTAACAGTAAAGTACAGGTTCAAACAAGGAATGGGTTGTTCCCATTTCAGCATGCCAACACAAACACTAGTTTTCCATGCCTACAGGCTTTTGTGTCATATCTGATTGTTATCATTCCAGCTAGCCTTCATAATAAGAATGCCTAAAACAAGGGGAAAATGATTCAAGTGAACAACGGCCAAAGATTATTAGAATTCCTAGAATACAGAAGCAGGTTACACAGCAAAATTCAATGTTTCAAAAATATTTTCAATACACTAAATTCTACAGGAAAATGAGCTGGATTGATAAGACAAATCATGCAATTCAGCAAGAAATTTTCCTTCGCTCAAAATAAACTAACTAAAGGCTCCGTATGACTGACAAACCAAACAGGAAATGTATGGAAACATAACAGGGCCAATCCACCATTCCCTCTGTCATCGCCAAATGATTCTTTTCCTTGTAATTTTCATACATTTCTCATTTAAGACAAACATACAAAGTGATCCAATAATAAAACAAACAGAGAAAAAAGTCTTAAATTTTGTTTCTTTCTCTTATTTTATCACACACACTCTTACTACCCCAACTCTCTCTTTCTCTCTCTCTTTCCCTATTCATTCTGTATCTCTTTCCTGCACTAGGGTATTCCTTATCAACCCGTTGAGGATGAGTTCCGAGTATACTCGGGCAGGTGTCTACGGGACATGCATGTTGTAGCAAAATCAGTCCATCCTAAACGGGTTAACATTTTGTCTCAAAATCTGCACTAGTTTAGCTTGCTTTTTATTCTTCATATTCAAGGGAGGTTCATATATTTATGCTTTATGACATCAGCATGTTTGCCTTTAGCCAATAGTCACCAGCCTCATTTGGGAAACAATGTTTTCATTGCCAAAAATCTGGAAGCAATTAAATACAACAAACATGATCATGGTAAATGTGCATACACCGGACCTCATACCTAATTACTGTGTGCCAGTTGGCATGGATATGCAAGCTGCCCACTACAGAAAAATGTTCTCATCCACCTATGGTGTAATTCTTTTTGTTTCAGAGCTGCCAGCATGTGGATCTATTTTTACACCTCTGTGACCTGTTTGGCTGGACTTAGTGTTACAGTAAAATTTGGAGAAATCAACCATATGTAAAAAAAAAAAAAATTAAAAAAAATAAAAATGATAATAATAATAATAATAATAAAAAAAAATCATGGGCATACATACTCTGGTTGGACTTGAACCATCGATATCTTGATTACAAAGACATGTGTTGCATCCACTCGACTACCTAGCCTATGCCCAAATGCTAGTACTGGTTCCACTCCTTATAGCAGCAGGTACAGTGCTCACCGCTTAATCGGGAGGGGTCAGGAGACGAGTTTTTCTCTTGTTGAAGTGGTTGAAGGGTTACAGGATTAATCTTCACCTTCTGTAGTCTAAGGCAAAATTCTTGTGACCACTGGTAACTTTATTGCCTAAGATATCAATGCATATATAAAGAAGTACCTGTTGTCGTGAAATGGTTTAATGGGCTAATTCTTACCTTCTGTAGTCTATGGTGGAGTTCTTGTGACCGTTCCAGCATTTTTCTCCTCTTTTCCAGCTTTTCCTGTAGTGCTTTGGCTCTGCTTTCTAGCTCCGTGCACTTTGGTCTAACGCTGGCCGACTCCACGGGAAACTTGCCACTCTTCAGCAGGTCCTCTCCCAGGGTATTGGACTTTTCTGCCCTATCGAGGGCATCCTACCATACAGATATTTGCAATAACACAGGATTATAGCTTCATATTTTTTCTACAAGGGGATGAGACTATAATACACGTACCTTAAGACGTCAGCAGAAAGTTCGAAAAAGTATATTCTTCATTTCATACATAAATTTATTGAAATTGTTTTGTATCACTACATATGTATCCCAGTGCATCACTCTGCTTAACTAAGTAACATTGCAAAAAAGTGATTTATACATGTATATTTTCATCAATATTTCCTTGAATGTGGATTGCCTAAAAAACTACCAAGCCTTGCCCAAGATTAATTGTCATTAACACCAAGGCAATCTTCTTCAAAATCACCCCATTACACAAAGACTCTATGAAAGATTTTATCATCACACAACTCAATCCATTTAAAAAAAAAAAATGAAAACAAAACAAAGCAAAATACTGCAAAAACCAGAAACAATAAAGGCATGAAACTTTCGCGAATTAAAAGAGCCAACGACCAAACTTTCGTGAATTGCCATTGGCATTCAATACATCATGTAGACAAACGTTTTGCAAAGATTTTACTTTTGTGAATCCTGGCTCCTCGCAAAATTCGCGAAAGTTCAATGCATGCAAAAAAAAAATTATGGTTTTACAGGAGCTAATCATTGTGTGACCCTACTAAAGACTACAAGAAGTGATCAAAGTAAAGCAAAGGTTAGTCCCTGCTGTGTACAGGTACCTGGCTTTCCACCTCCAAGCCGGAGTGTCTTTCTAGGTATGTATTGCATTCTTCCACTGTGTTGCCTATACTGCCCTCAAGGTTGATTTTCTCCGAGATGTTGTCTATGAGTAATAAAACCTGCAGGCGAGAAACAGTAAAGGGAAACAAGTCAAACATTAATAGGTTTGTTAATAAAAAAAAATCATACCATACCAATAATAATGTCAATTAAAGTCTCTCCTCACAGAAGCAAAAAACATTGTCTGCGTAATGAATGATCAGATTAACATGAAATGATTCAATTATGGTGAGCCACACGTCTTCTCGCTGCCTGAAAGACATGGAATTTGATTTCGACTGCTCTACTTGTCAACAGTGTTATGTAATTGCACAGACAGGAGATGGCACATTGAGTGACACTATCACAGCTAACGTTTGAAAGTGATCCTTGATGGTGCTAAAAATACCCCCTTTTCATGATCTGGTGACGGTTTGTAAGGCAGCAGAAGGTTGACAAGAAACTTCCCATGTTTATCAAGGACCCCCAGGCAAAGTGTTTTGTGCAGGAAATATTCTTACAATGTAAACTTACACAATGCATGCAAGGAGATCTGTGTAACATTGGAATTTTCTACCTTTGTTGTGTAAATTAGTGCAATGTCTGAACTGGTGATATATAAGCTTCAAAGTAAAAGATTATGATCTTTTTCCCCTTTTTCCCCTGTCTGTCGAGAGTCTATGTGGCTAGCATGGTTTCAGCATTAAGTAACTATAAGTTCTAGACATGCAAGTCAATATGTGGATCAGTCTAGGAGGAGGCTAACCTCTCCCTTCTCATTCCCCGCCCCCCTGCAATGTCAAGCTCTTTGAAATGCCCAGGCACTCACATAACAGGGGAATAGTCTTAATGCAAGCCTGATGAAATGGTGATTAGACAGTCATGCAGGTGGGGAAATCAGCCCAGGGGGAATGAACAGCCCATGACATAAGTCTGTCTATGAGTGGAATTCACCAGCAACGGATCATTTCAAATCAGGATGTCTCTTTCAAGCTGCAGTCACTACTTCGAGGGGCAACGTCATCTAATTATAACTTTCTCAACATGCTGTCGCAACATTTTCTTCATCAACAGCATTTCCGCTTTCGTTCAGAAAAGTGAAAACACGCTGATCTGCTTCAGCCTTTCAGCATGAAAGAAAGAAGAGTGAGTAGAACATGAAAATCTAAAATAAGATACATTGAAGAGACAAAAAGGGAACAATGTATGAGGGGATAGATGCTCTTGCTGTTGATGTGAAGTATATTAGTAGTCTGCAACTTTTTTTAGACCTTGACATCTCTGCATATTGATTTCCAATGACTCCCTGGTCAGCATCTTTAGTATTTCTACATCACATAGCTGATTATTGGCAATATGAAATGAAAGCTTCTTTTGATATGAATGACTCATTTCAATGCATTATCAAGATTAACAGACTCTAAACACGAGTCAATTAATTTGATCAGACCTAGAATTATAATTATAATTACAAATATAACTATAATTCTAATTCTAATTCCAATTACAATTACAATTACAACTATAATTATAACTATAACTATAATCATAATTACAATTATGATTAATTATAATTAAAATAATAATTATAATTAGAATCATAATCAATTATCATTTTAATTCCAGAATAGTGATTCTGGAATAATGCTAGAATCTTGATTTATAGCTATAACATTCTACAGACAATGTAAACAGCTATTCTCTAAAACCAATTGGAAATAACATCTGACCTATTACAAACATTTTACATAGCACATTTCATAAACCTTTGTCATTTTTTTCTTTGGAATTTTTCAGGTTAGAGGGATGGTATGTACATATGCAGGAAGAACAACATTACCATCAGTATCCACTAAACAAAGAACAGGAAAAACAGCCACTTTTAATGCCAAAACAAAAGATGACCATATGCATAATTCTCACACATAATCCTGTAGTCAAGAATCCCTTTATCCATTGCACAACAATACATTCTACTGATTATAATGTTCACTGTGAATTATGCTGCCATGTAACGAGAGAGAAAGCGTTTTATATTTAAGGAATTTGTGGGATATAAACTACTTCACATTTCAAGAGCGAGTAAATCAAACAGAATTGTTCATGACATAATTCATAACATTACATAACATAACATGACATAACATGACTTAACCTTGCGATGAATATTGAATTATCAACTGAGAATATTTTGAAATCGTTACAGGTTGGTCCGAAGATTAGAAGGTATATTAGATTTTAAAAGAATTGAAGTGTAAAACATAATTCATTCAAGCAGACAGTGAATTAGACTGGGCTTCGATTACCCTTGCACTGATCTTGACAATGGAGCTCTGATATGGAGTGAATCCAACAGGACTTTTACATCATTGGCTGATCACAATCCTAAGCAGTTCATTAAACTTAAATAATTCTACCATAATGAGATAAGTCTGAGGCGCCAGCTCTGCTTTTCCTCGCTAAGACTGCAAATCCCCCTAAAACCTCAATGGGAGCGCACTTCCTTTGCAGACTCTCGAGCCAGTTCCTACAAACGATTCTCTGGCTTGTTGTCAGCACATATTCATACACTGGCAATATGCAAGAGCCTGTAAAAAGAGTCTACTGAGCTATTTCATAAATATATTGAACTGTATACATTTTTGACACAAGAGGGTGCACTTCCTCACAAGTGGTATATATGTAAGTTGACTTGCTGCTTATCTTTGTTGCACAGAAGTTGTGTTTTTCTGGTTTTATACCTGTTTTGTTTAATCATTTCTTTCATTCTTTCTTCATTTTTTTTTTCTGTGAGGGGTGGGGGAAAATCAGTGGAGGGATAAGATTGTGAAGTTGTAAAAGCATTTTTTTTTGGCTTGTGATCAGTATCCTTCATCACCAGCTATCCATTCAGATTATGACAATATTGAGTTAGTAATTCAATACCGTTTCAAATTTCAGGACAGACTTCAGAGTAATCTAGAGTAATGACCAAGCACCCTTTGGGATAAAGGCAGTACAAATTTGCTATGACAACTGAACAAACCAAAAGCTAAATGTGGAGAGTATATTTACAAACAAAATAGCTCGAATGATTTCTGATTTCAACAGCCACAGAGTGCCATGTTCCATGAGGATTTTGGCCTGATGGAATATGGCACCAGACTGTAGATATTTTCCATTATCATGTGAACAAGCATTCAGGGAGTAACTGATAAGGCCATGTTGCTCAGTATTGTTCAAACTTGGAACAATGTTCTACAAAATACCATCAAAGCAAACAATAAGTACAGTATGTCCCCTCCCTCCCCCCCCCCCCAAAAAAAAAAATGGATTTTCACATTGACAAATACTAATATTATAGCTTCATATTGATTAAACTGTCTAAATGCTACTTCAGGGTCATAAAATATGATATCTTAGCTATATATTGAAGAAAACCTCATTCAATTTGGTTATGAGGTCACAGAGAAATGTGGATCGTTGTAAATTATGTCATGGGTCTGATTCTTCCAAGTGTAGCACATGGATGCTCTTGGATCTGCATAAAGTGTGAACACAATGGACAGAACTTGGAGGGAAGGGATTCCTGACATGCTCTATAAAACTCCTCATTTCTCTTTGACCATTGAAGCAAATCGGATGGGGTTTTCTGTAAGATGTGGGTAATAATTTATAGTTTCATACCCTGAAATTTTGTTTGGATTGATTCACTATTTTTAAAGAAATCATTGCAGAGGGTCCCACTGTAATTTTTTTTGGGGACACACGGTACTGTATAACTGAGCCTTGTGTCATGCAGCTGTGTGAACTCATCCGTTGACCACTAAGATCAGAATGAGGCCAGAGACTCTGACTCAATTCCCTCTGGGGTCATTCTAAAGGTCACATCAAGCCTATCTCAGTACCTTGGACACCCTCCCCCCCCCCCATTTTTTCCCCATTCCGTCTGCCTCCTTTCCTCTTGTGGTAAAGACAATGTTCTCTTGGGTGACATAAGCCCTTTTACACTCGTGTTTCTTAACCCCGTACTTTCTCTAACCCAGGACTATCGTTAGTCCCGTACCATTTTTTTCAGCTTTTTACACTCGCCAATATATCCCGTACTAAGCTCTTGTCCTGTGCTAAGGAGAAAACTGACCTTTTTACACTTGTATTTCTTAGACCCGTACTTCCCAAACCACATGAATATTCATGATTACGCTGTGCACTGTACAAGTACACGCATGCACCGGCAGCACTTGATTACCTCATTTCTGATTGGTCAGTGGGGGTCGGACTTCGTCTCCGTCGCTTAGCCCCGGATTATTTTTTTGTTCTGTTTACACTCACTTGCTTGGCACCGCAATTGCTGGGTTAGCACCACAATTGCGGTGCTAACCCTGCTATTTTGCAGGGCCAGATAGTACGGGATTATTGGTAGGGCTAGCCCACTTTCGCAAAAACAAGTGTAAACAGAAAGTGGGCTAAGGAAAGTCCGGTACCAACGGTGGGGCTAAGGCCCCCCCCCCCCCCCCCTTAGCCCCACCATTGGTACGGGACTAAGCAAAAATTTGCAAGTGTAAAAAGCCCTATAGAGTCACAAAGAATTAATGGACAGGATTTCTATTCCTAAAAATGCATCACATACAAGTAGCTTAAAGCTTCTAACTTTAATATCACAAAGCAAACAGGAATTGCACTTCATGTTCATAACACCTTTCAGAAACCTACCAAAATCTAACAGTAACATTAATCCCATATATCAACCAAATATAAGGCTTACAGAGCTGTACAACTGGTACATGATTCTTATTTTGCCATACATATCTCAAGTCCCTTCTACAAATTGACATTCATTTTCGTCTATGAAAGGTCCAAATACAGTAAATTCCACTTTGTAGTCCAGTTTGACGATTATTTGAATTCATTTCAATTTTTCCTATACATCCAGTAATCTATGGCACAAAAGGCACTTTAGTGGCATCTCAACCTGTTGAGGATTGGCTGACTGTGTTGTAACGCATTTTCCATTCACACCCGCTCGAGTATACTCGGGACTTGTCTTCAGCAGGTTAAAAAGACGCATTCTGACTAATCATAAAATAAAAATTTCCACGAAATTTCAACCTAATAGAACAGACAAAATCCAGTTTAAAGAAGACACTCTTTTTTTCTTACAATGGTACTGCAAAAGTAATGCATTCTACTTACCTAACAGCTAAACAGGAACTTGAAGAATCAGTGAATTATGTAGGTGAAAATTTTCCATGCATGACACAGAGAAAGACAGACTGCAAAAGTGGATATCTTCATGCAACCAATTTTTTTGTGCTTAGCTGGATAAGAAGAGTTTTGGGTGTTTTTAATTACGCAGAATTAAGACATCAAGTACTGGAACATATGGCAATCAAAAATATTTGTGTGCTGTTATTTTCTGGTTGTGCGAAATGCACAAGAATTTAAACACCGCAAAAATTTCCACTTTTACAGTACCCTATCACAATAGAGTCACGTATCTGGTAAAGCAGTGCCTAAGATTCCTTTGGGACACCAAAAACAAACTGCATAACATGTCAGAACATCTCCATGATATATAAGGGCCGGGGAATGTAATGACCAAAATCTTACTTTTTTTTTCTCAGAAATACACAGTTCTGCTCTCTCAATGTCCCTACAATCACTAATACCTCTAAGCATAACATTCCCTTGCACTTCCTTGACTGTCTCAAATCTTGTGAATGCTTTCATGAACCACAGAGACTGGACAGTAGGGAATTTCCCTGCCAGATTCAGTACTAAAAGCACTTAAGTACTTATTTTCAAGAAGCCTCTCATTAGACCGGCTTTCACGTCGTCTCGGTTCGCAAAGATTGAAATACTAACAGAGGCTGCATACCATGTTTGGTCTCTGCCATGTGATCAGCCCATATGGTATGATGGCTTATGTCCACTTTCTAATCACATCGTAACCGTCAAGGAGTTTAGGACATTATTCATAGAAAGACTGAGGAAGGTTTCAATTAAGCTTTTGTAGAGCAAAATGGCTAATTGCAGTAACAAATTGAAACCTAATACTACTCCCCATAAAATGTAAGTGTCATACAGGCTGATTTCAGTCTCTGCTTGCGATTACTGTTTAACGATAATGTAGTGTGTTAGTTACCCAGGGTAGTCTATATGATGCGTGCATTTTTCTCCATGAGATAACTGCCTCTACTATCTCCCAAGTTTTGCCAAGTATTATTCATGCTTCTGGGTCAAAGGGGACATCTTGTTCAAGGATGTATTGTATCAGCTGAGATCCAAACCTAGGACTTCTACTTATTTAAAATCCAGAGCTAAACCCACTCTACCAGCGCTCTCACCGATTCATATAATATGAAATGTGCAATGAAAAGTCACTAGAGGCCTGAGAAGAAACTCAGGCAAGATCATCTGCACTGTTCATTTATAAACACTCATAAACTTTACTTAGACAGTTATCAAATGGAAAGCCGCATAATCTGCAACCTCACCACAAGTATGCCTTTCGTCATTTCTTCAAGAATTAAAACAACCACAATGTCCTTAATTTATGGGAATTAATGAATCAGCAGAATGAGGTAACGACTACTGAGAGAGGAATATATACAAATTGTCCTCTGTCTCAGCGCTAAACATCCGTTGCCATGGAAACGGTAAGTTGTGCAGAAAGAGAGGGAAGTCGACTCACAGACACGGCTTCCTTAGCTAACCACTCTGACATTTGTCTGACAAAAACCCACACACACTTCACCAGACTATTTAAAATGATAAATTTCCAAAAATTGCCATGGTAACAAGAGCCAAGTCGATGTCATAATACTGCGCTATAAATAACGGTTCCAGTTGACTCTTCACAGTAGATGCACTCTATACTGACCAGAAATTTGCAGCCTCAGTATGATACAACTTGCATCAAATCAATGCAGACATGTGTAGCACTGAAGAGATACAGTACATAAACTATATGTATGTACACATGGTTTTCCAGGATGACCAACTAAAGTGAAAAATGATGACACTGAACCCATCCCCTGCAAGATTCTCATAATTCCTAAGACTTGTATTGAACCCACTAGGTTTGCATAAGCAATGGAATGATACGCCCTGTTATGTCATCACTAAACCTGCCCGACAGATCTAACTATTGGATGGTATTCACTTCAGAAGATAACATACATGTATACTAGTGTATAGATGTTGTGTACTTATACTTTAGTTCAACCTGCACTAAATGTAGTTTCCTTGAATTCAACATTCCAGGGCTTCAAACCATGCCAAGTGATCAAGATATCCGGAACAGCAACAGAAAGCTTAAGAATGTTTTTTCTAATTTCACACTAAGATAAGATAAGATTTCTGACACAAGAATGCCTGTTTGAAATAGTCTCACCGAGAGAAGACACCATCAGCAATCACAATATCAAAACTGAAATCATCTCACAATCGCGAAGTTGGGTAGAGCTCTAGGAGCACGCAAACTCACCGCTTTGAAGTCTTCTTCGTATTTGCGAACTTTGAGGCAGAAGATTAACCGGCATTCGTGATCGCACCACGTGTCGTCAAACTCTCTCTCCAGCCCTTCCAATTCTTCCAGTAATCTGATTTTTGACAAGAAGACCATTTCAAAAATAAAGAAAAGAAAAAAGAAAGCTGTATCTTCACACATAAACTGTAAGCATGAAAACAACCCACAGAAATAGGACATGACATTCTATGCTAAATTGACCATTTGCCATATGAAATTTAAAAAAACAACAACAAAAGGTCAAGGAGGAGTGCCTGTGAATGAAATCAACTTAAACATGAACCATGGAGGAGACTAAATGGTATTTCGAGCAAAGTATTACACAGATTTTGAAATGTTTGGAATATATTAGAGAAACTCAATTGGTCTGAGTTTTCAAAAGAAATAATTAAATCATATCATTATGTTGAATTCAACACCATAACAATTTCATTCAAATCAACTACTTTCAAACTTTCTGTAACAAAAAATACACAAAGCAAATGACAGGGCTTATTACTTCCCTTTAATAGGAAGAAGGATATCAAGGAAACTGTTAAACTGCCAAAAAGCTTCTTGAAATAACCCTTCTAAATCTTAAACAGAATCTTTTTTGGGGGGCAGTGCCAAGAAAGCTTTCTGCCAAAGATTTTCAAAAGCTTCCTCTTTGAAAAGAGCCTGGGAGGGAAACCTAAAAGTAAGACTGGATGGGGAAAGGGTGCAGCAACATTTTCTTCTTGTTTTTTTCTTCTTCTTCTTTTTTCTTGTCGCTATGATGTACCAGGAAACTTGCTAACGCTGATTTTGGCAGTCTGAAGGCAGTGGTTTAAACTGCACTGCAGAAATAACACAATGTGGACTCTTTCAAACAAAAACAGAAAAAATGGCTGAAAAAGTTCACCCAAGATGGAAAGCTAACGTTCAATCATCAACTATATGTGAGGTGACAACATAACTTCCTGGTACTTCCAATTCGGGATTCAACTTTGTTACTGAAAAGCACACACTGCAATTAATCTCATTTCAGGCATCTCATTGAGGATTTATAGTGATTGATATTCAGTCTCAGTTTTGAATGATAAAAGTAATAGTAGTAGTAGGAGCAGTAATAACAATAATAATAGTAATAGTAATAAAAATAATGATGATGATGATGATGATGATAAAAATAAGTTGTATTAATTACAGAGACTAAATTTATAAAAAGGATAGAAAAGAAGAGAAAATACGTGAGTGGTCATTTACTTTTCTATTGCACATTGTGTGAGTAGCTTGTCCGGATTCCTCTCTTGACCATCACCCATGGTCTTCCTGAGACAGCTCAGAAGCGTCTGACCGTACTTGACCGCTGACGTCAGGTCCTCCTTCACCTCCATCCGACGCTTTCGCTGGTCGATTAGCAGCATGGTGGCGCTCTCCGCACTGTTTGGCATCTCAGTCCCCTGCAGCTCTTCTGTAAGGGCGCGGACTGTCGTCGACCGCTCCCGACAGTTACTCGCAAACCTCTCGATCGCCTATTCACCACAGAAGAACAGAGACCGAAATACGAAAGCATTTATATCACTGTCATCTCAAGTATTTGGGCATATTTTCTCATTTTAATGTTTGTGCTATAAGGTGTTTTGTGGGGTATGTTGAAATCAAACGGCATTTGTATGCTGAACACTGGCACCAGTCTGATGGTCCCAGATCAGTAAAAAACACAGCTGGACAAGTAACTTTACAGGAATAGCTGAATTTACTGGTCCAACGTGACCGATAAAATAATAAAGCTATTCCATTGTCAGGGCCAATTGAAAAGTATGGATCAGTAAATTTAAGGTTTGGACAAGTAGGAGATACAGGTTAGTGTGCAGCTCTGCATTAGGTAGCAACTCTGAAAGTAAATCAGGTGGAAAATATCAGTGTTGGCTTCTCAAATGAAGCCTACAGAGTCAACAAGACAGTAAAAAACAAAACAAAAGAAAAACCGAACTTTTCAAATATGTATTCTGTAGTCCCTCAAATGTAATGTGCAATAACATGATTGATTGCAAGAAGTTCATGCAAATAGTGTCACAAGCTGATGTTCACCGAGTCTTCTGCACTAACCTGAAATGAAAATAGGTACATGTTACATCACATCTACGGCTGTAATCACTACTATTGAACCTCCATTTTATGATACAACATACCATGAAGCACATCTTATATATCTCCTATATTTCTCTACACTGATTCTAAGAAACATACTTCTAAGTACTTCTAAAGTGATTCTGGCCATATCAACATACTGCTGAGTAATCCAACAAACCAAAAACTGGCGAGATTGACGGCCTCGCTACCTAGAATCATATGTGCAGAGGAAACAGGTTGATTTAGGAAACAAATTGGCCTCGTTACTAATTCCCAGGGACTATAAGAAGCAGACACCCCTCGACCAAAAGCATCAAAACCAAATGAAACATCCCATCATACCCCCCTCCCCATATCCCCTACCCTCCCCGAAAATTGACTCAACAGACTCGCCTTTCCTTCCCTGGGGCCAAGTTAAACGTGATATGGTCACAAATCTATAATCGGGATTCGGAGAAACAGGAAAACTAACTCAGTTTCTCCTAATGAGTTTGTGCACAAAAACAACATGTTTACTTAAGGGGGCTTCCTGTTGTTTTTTTGGTCTTTATTTTACTCTTTATGCCTGTTTGTTTTTGTTTATTTATTTATTTATTTATTTATTTAGTCATATTTATACAGGGTGGCCCTATCAGTAGTCAACGCACTGTTCTCCCTAGAGGCCCTGTGTCACAAACTCATTCATAAAAGTCAAACGAAACAGACAAATAACACTACAGAAATATACAACAGAGATTACAGAAAATGGATCTAACAAGATCAACATAAATATCAGATAACAAATAACCCAGGTTATGAGGCGAAATGTTTCAAATAATTACAGCAAAAGGTAGCTTTTGAAGGAGAACTGCGTATAATTGCAGGAAGTGCATTCCAAAGCATAGCTCCAGAGAAAGAAAAAGCCCTTTTCCCACTCTCAGAGGTGACTCTAGGCAAAACAAGACCATGGGTGCCCGCCCTTCTTGTTTGGTTTTTATGTTTTATCCGATGACAGTGTAAGGCAGTATTTGAGGCATTAGGAGCAGAAACAAACATCTGGCTAGCATAGAACTTGTTCCCCTGTCAAAAACCAAATACATATCATACTTGTAAAAAATCACAAATGCTGTCATATCTAACAAATTGCTGCCATTTTTTTTTTTTTTTTTTGGGGGGGGGGGGGGAGGGAGAATGGAGGATTCAACTAGACCTGCATGGAAATAAAAGCAGAAATTGTACAATAGCTACATGCAAACTTTAGGTCTGTATTATTTACCAGTGTATATATTTGATAAACTAGACACTTCAAAATAACATTGATTTCCTAATTTCCGATGAATTCAAACAAATGGAGGATGGGTGGAGCATCAGTGAGTTGGGACAGAGAAAAAGAGAATTTTATTCAATTTCAAAGTTTTAACAATTTCACAAGGTAGCGATACCATGAGAAAAGGACTAGCCCAGATAGAATATTAAAGGGAATGTGTCATTGATTTCATGGTTTCCCACCGATTTTTAAGAAAAAAAATCATGACTTTGGGTCAATAATTCTGAACCTTTACCCAACTCCCCTTAAAATTTGCCTTTGCCATTTAAATTGATAAACTTACACTTATTTGAGAGAAAATATGGACATCTATCTTTGATTTTATTTCAAAAAGGGAAAGTTATTGAATGCTTATGCGTTGGTTGATATGAGAGTTGGGTAACAATCAATAGTAAAATGTATATGATCAATAAAAGAATAAAATAAATTAGTATGAATAAGCAAAATTAAATCTGTTTCCTCAGATTTCTTTCGACACAAACCACTAACTGCAATAGGTAATTAAAATATCTATTGACTATTACTATCACTGTAGCCATTCCACACTGAATTCCGAAATCCCCATGGACTTCATACACACGCCACCAGGTTCCCGTAGGGAACAGGTTAAGAAGCTATGCTCTCTCGAAGCATTTAATGGGAATACTCGAATATTTCTAGGATTTCCTTTGAAGCATCACACCCTCCTTAAGTAGGAAATTACCACTTTGAGTAATGACGTTATAGACGAGGGAGACGTCGCTAGGGGAAGTGAAATGTGATCCTCTCTAAGACATACCAGGAAGGAAGAAATGATTGTTTAAAGCTGAAGGTCAGTTTTTGTTTGCTAAAAGAGTGTTCTGACAGGCTTTACCAACATTAAAAAGATAATGATGTCCTCTAAAGTTAAAATTCTTCATATGCTGAGAATTTGAAGTTACAGCTGCTGTGTAGACTCAAGATAAAAATGATAGGATTAATCTCGAGGCACTTAAAAGAAATGCTGAAATTATTACACAAAGGAATAGCATTGTACCATTTCATTCTTACTGTTTTTGATTGTGATTTATCATCATACCACTATAATCATGCATTTCATATTTTGCAATTTCATGTCAAATTTGTCAGGATCACCATACCCACATATTAAGATATCTCTATTGAGAAGGTTGCTTTTCTTTCTAACTCTTATCTTTTGAAAGCTAAACTTTCCTTTCTTTCATTCTCTCTCTTTCATTTCCTATCAATGTTTGCACCCTCCTTTGTTTTTTCAACTGCTTGAAAATTCCCAGAAGAAAGGAAATAGATACAAGAGCCATGATGAGAAAAAAACAAACTGATGACTGCCTCAGGCATCCTAAGAACTGTAGAATTAAGGTTTTGATTCTCTGCTACATGTAAAACATGTCTGATAGCTTCTTGGAATCATCTTTGTGGTTTACATTTCTGGTGCCTCTGTTGCAAAAATGAAAACATACTCATATTACAGAATTCACTTTTGCTTCTGTAACTGTGCTACACAAATATAGCATAGTGTGATATATGCACTCTAAAACAATTTTGTGTGAAATGATTGAGCAGTTCATCAATGTATTGTTTCTCAATTACACTACATGTTTGTTTGTTTGTTTTTCTCTATACACATATTAACATCTTTATATTAATTTTGTGTAATTGCTGTCAACCTTACAAATCTGTTGGGAGTACAGATATATTGTTATTTATTCACTGTGTAAGTATGTGTAAGTGTGTCATTACCTGCCATGTGTCCAGAATAGGACCATGGACCTGGTATATATGTCAACATGTCCTTTGTTTTACTTATCAATAAAGACATGATTACAACAACAACAGGTCAGCAAATACTTGAATGATGGAATTTATACTTCTTTAAAAAGTCTGCCCATAACAGGAAGACATATTCTACGTTCAGCTAATGGTTAATGTTGTAGCTGATCCTGCTTGCCCCTAACTAGATTCTCCCATATTCCACAATTATCATCTACCCACTGACGCTGAGTAACCCATTTCCATTAGATACTGCACAGTCCAAGTCGAACACTGGCTCAGCTTCCATTCTGCAAGGACTTTCCACCACCAAGAGACCAATTATACTTGCCGGAAACAACACGCCTTGTTTCAATTATAACATAGCGACTTGTGGGCTGTGTTCTAAGGTATTAGGTACTATCATGAGAAAACTGACGATCAACAAGGGAAGGTGGTTTTTTGTTGTCATAGATAGATAGAAGTGAAAAACTGACACAGGAAGAAACAGTTATGATCTATCTGCAAACTTTGCGGCAACTCTGAGTTGTTACATAGCTGGGAGAAAACTAGAGAATACATTTTTTACCTCCTCAGGTTAATTAAAACAAACTGATTGGATGAGGACATGTTACATTACACAGACTCTATCATGCTTCTTTCATGGTTGAAGCTAGACACTAGAACTAGAACTAGTGTCATTTTAAGCTAATAACTAATAAGCCTAAAAATTGTTTGATTTCTTGATAATATAGACAATATTTGTACTTTCATTTCAAGCATATTCACTGCTTTATATATCAATAATTAATGATTACTAAAGAAGTAAATGAGTTGTCAGTCAATATCTCTGATATTTTAACTCTGCTGTCATTATAATTCATTTGCAATTGAAGCTCTGGCTATGCACATTACCTTATACATCTGATACTATGTATTTTTTCAATTACAATATAGTATAAAATATGAAATAAAAAACCCTGCAATTACCACTAGCATCTATACTACTGAGGATATTGATGGTATCATACCGTAATGACCTGCTGAGAGGTAAGAATTAGACTCCTTTCATATTAAGCAAAGATTGTTTAGCAAGTCTTATGAAGTAATGGTTGACACTAATTCAAGAACTGAACAAACTTCATCACCATCCAAGATCATTTAGGTAACAAAAGAAATGAAGTAGATGGCAAAAGATAAGGTCAAAAGCTGTGCTTAACTCATCAACGCTTCATCGGACTTTCTTTTGTAAATCGTAATCAGTGCTTCACGATTCTCAAGGACAAGGTACATGAAATTTGATGTCAAGACAGTGAAAAGGGCAGTGAGGTGATGCAAGAAAAACAAGCGGATTAGGATGATAATTGGGAGCGATAAATAACAGGATACCCGGGCCTCCGCGGAGTCCTTACTCACTGAATGCCAAGTTTTGACGCTATTTTGGTGATGGACTCAATTTTTGGCTCACTTTTGCCTTGTCCAAAGGCACTACATACATGTAATAACTGCCGGGGCTTACTCAGCCACATCTCAGACAAATTTAGCTTTTGCTTGTTTGTCTCATAATTAGTTCCTGCTGTCATTGACATTTGATCTTCTCCTTCGCTCTTTGTCTTTGATCTTCAAAAACTTTTCTCTTTGTTCATATCTTCCCCTTTCTCATCATCTCTCCTCCGTTCAGCTCTTTGTGGTATGGGCGTATTCCATTATCTTTCCTCTTCTCAAAATGGTTGAGTACAGATTACAAGAAACCCTAAACTTATCTTCAGTACCATAATTCCGTTCCTTCTGGACATCCAAAAACATAGACAACTGTAAAACCAGAAATTTTTGTGCACATTTTGATTTTGCAAATTTTGCGAGCCAAGATTTGCAAAATGAAGATGCACGCATAGGTTCTTGTCTATACTATAATGCATTGGATGCCAGTGGCAATTTGCAAAAATTTCATGCCGCAAATATTTCTTGCTTTACAGTCAACAGCCTATAAAAAGAAACAAAAACAAACACACACACAAAAGAGAGAGAGATCTACATCCCATCTACAAAATTAAAGGGGGGGGGGGAGTGCACGCACCCCTCCCCCAGTTTTTTTCTTTTTACTTCTTTTGTTTCAATAAAAAAATAAAAGGGGGTGGGGGGGGGGGGGCATGCGCCCAGTGCGGTCCTCCCTGGATCCGCCACTGGGTTTGAGGGGTCACAATGGTGGCGGCAGTGGTGCCAGAAGGGGTATTAAAGGAAACCAAAACCCAAAGAGAAATGTGGATTAAGTGAATGCAGCAACATTTGTAGAACACATCAGTGAAAGTTTGAGGAAAATCAGACAATCGATGCAAAATTTATGAATTTTAAAAGTTTTTGTGTTGGAACCGCTGGATGAGGAGACTACATGAGTTTATGACATCATGTGTGGACAATGATTTTAAAGAAAATATAAAGAAAATTAAACATGATAATACTTTTCTAGTATCAATAGAGAGCACTTGACTAACCGCTTTCAGAAAGAATGGGGAATAATACTACCCTTATCATATGTAATTATCGAGGTGATGGAACGAGTAATTTCCATGAAAAATAAATTTTTGTGGAATTCCCTTTATATTTTCTTTATACTGTTGTCCACATATGACGTCATGAACTCTGCTAGTCTCCTTATCCAGCAGTTCCAACACAAAAACTTTAAAAATTAATAACTTTTGCATGGATTGTCCAATTTTCCTCAAACTTTCACTAATGTGTTCTACTAATGTTGCTGCTTCCCCTCAATCCACATTTCTTTGGGGGTTTTGGTTTTTCTTTAATTACCACTGGTTTTCCTCACAACCAAACAACCAACAATCCACATAATTCTTGATGGAAAGGGAGCACAAACCTCAACCAAAAGATGGACGACGACACTGACCAGTGACAATCGACAGGTGGTGAACTCTAGTAGCCAGGGAAGCGGGTCATTTCACTCTGACTCACTCACTGATTCAAGGGGTACTAGGCTCCCTGTTACTGCTCTGAGGAACATCCTCTATTTCTTATGTCTCATGTCAATCAATATCATGCTTCAGCATGCAAATCCATCAGTACGATGTCATAATGTGGTGATCTCAATGTTCAGGGTAAAGCCATCAAAACAAACAAGTGATTGACAGTAAATATACATCCCAACTTACATAGAGGTATGTAGCACTTAACGTTCAGAATCAAGGCAACATTACAAAATCTTTCAGGGGTTGTACTGAAATTGAAATTTCACTCTTCTATCACAATATTTTGTTTCCCTGAAGTGATATTTGTCTCATCACTTACAGCACATAGAATTTCATTTGTGTTACAAAAACCTTGTTTCAAGTGAATGTGAAACATAGTAATGTTTACGTCAATATTTTTGTGTGATTAATTTTCATGCTGAGCAGCGCGAAAATATATTCACGGGCTGTTGAATTCACACTGCACAGTTGTCAATCAATTCACAATGTGCAGAGAAAATTGTGAAGATATTTTCGCAGGTTTTAGAATTTGTGCCAGCAATAAGTAGCGCGAAATATGTGAAAATTAATGTACCGCAAAAATTTCCACATTTACAGTTATGTGAAGTATGTTTGTTCATTGCAATTGGGTACTATTATCTCAGCAATGTAAAACTGTGTGCAGTGTGTAATATCAAATCACATACCGGTAGTCATTCTTCATACTGCAAGAAGGTCAAGAGTAGCAATGCAAATAGATGCAAACAGTAATATATTACTACATTTTCGTAAATATTTCCTTCATTTCTTTCTCATACCTTATTTTTATCTGCCTTTCTCTTTACCATGAGCATCTATTCATGATGGATAAATACCAGTGCATTTCAAGTGTTCACATTCTTACCATTATTACTATTATTTTTATTATTATTACTGTCATTATTATCATTATTATCATCATTATCATTTTATTTTCATTATCATTATTACTATTATTATTATTATTATCATTATTATTATTATTATTATTATTATCATTATTATTATCATTATTATTATTATCATTATCATTATTATTATTACCATTATTATCATCATTATTATTATCATTAATATCATCATCATCATCATCATCATTATCATTATCATTATTTGGATTTGACTCTATAACCCTCTCTGCTCTGTGAAGAATGAAGTATCCCAACCAACACACCATGACACCTTCGCTCATGTTTTGTTTGCATCAACTTCTTCCTACCAAGTTGATACCAAGACCATCTTACATTGCATTTGGAGTACTGTTGTCTCGGTGGGAGCTCCTTTGACGATTGTCTTTTCAGGATCCAGGAGTGACGGTTTACCGATCGGAAGATACTCATCTTTCCACACTCGCAAACTGCCTCACTTCCCAATTCTTCAAGAACTTTCCATTTTACACGGGACTGACAAACGACACACCATGACATTCGATTCCAAGAGAGGCGAGATGACGTAGCACACAGAAAAATGCATAACGAGGGTAATCCGAATCACATTTCCATACAGAAACTCCCACAAGGTTGCAAGTTTAGAAACTCATCACATATTTTCTCTGAACCATCCATCATGAAGTAGCATGTTCTCTTTGACAGTTGCACGAAAATTTGATTGGGCTTGGTAATCCTCTACAAACTTTCCTTGATTTGCAGATACCATACATTCACAAAATGTGTTTCCATATCCCACCAGAGGTGGTGTCAAACTGCACAATGCAGAGAGAACGAAAAGATGGATTCATCAGATCATGTTGCCGTGGAAAAAGGAATCTCAACTGAATTCTGCAGGTACTTCCTCCCGGACAAGAGAGAGCGCTGAGTTCTTCAACAACACACACCCTGGCAGAAACGCAAACGAACTGTTTCAAGCTGGCTGAAAGGCTCTTGGGAGACTGGAGTTTCACAAGAACAAAGTGTTTTTCTCTTCTTCTGAGCAACCCTTTCTTCAGCCTCTCAACTTGACAGTAATTGATTAGAAAGTTGTTATTTCTGGTTAGGAAATACCATCTAGGACCCTGAAAATTGTTCCCACACTTTAAGTCACATGCATTGTGAATGCAGTTGTGATAGGGCAAAGCACACACTTTTTTGGCGTTTCCATGTATTTGTCTACAAGCATGGTATCCTATTCAAGGACCAAAAGTGAAAAGATCATATGACAATGACTAAATTAGGATGAACTTTGTGTCTCCCGACTCTTGAAACTGAACCATTTGACAGCTAAGGAGAAAAAAGAAAGCTCTTTAATATTCTTAGAGATCTCACCATTGTACAAACTTGTAACTCTTCCTTTTTGTCTCAATGAAATTCAATTTATTTGAATATTTTCAACAGAACATAATTAAGGAAAATTACAAGTGATGTCCAGTAAACATTGACTGACAGACAAACATTATTTGACACTGGTTTTAATGCAGAAAGATGGACCCGTCAAAGAAAAAAAAAAAATCCAGGGTATAAAGCAGAGATTAAACACTCACTGACGGTGGAACATATCATACAGGGGTCTGACAATGAGAAATATAACTACACAACCGTCTACACAGTTGAAAGTGAAGACTGCCAGATGAGAAGCAGAAGGACATTAAAACTATACAAAATTTATGGAGTTATGGTCTTCTAGCTGTTGATTCATTACAGGTTCTCAAGCTTCTTTATGAGTAAAACACACACACACACACACACACACACACACACACACAAATAGATTACTAAATCTGGAGCTAACTGTAATATCATACAAGATGTTAGGACATTTCCACACATTTCTGAGCTTATAGCCAGAGAAACTTACATGTATACACTACATAGTGAGGTTTCACTTCCTTATCAAGAATTTCACCGCTGAGATCTATTTATATCCTTTTACACTTCACAATGTCACTGGATCCCCATGTACATACATCACTCATTGTACACAGTCCTATCAAGTCCTTATGATATAAACTGAAGCCAGGAAGCAACATATATACTGGTAAGCTCTGATTAGAGTGATGCACGTACAACTGTGGTAAACACAGTGTTTTGGGATACTAACTTAAAGGGGAAATCCAGTCCAAATATAAGTTAGTCTGATAAGAAAGAGTAAAATATTACGAGTTTAACAGTATAATTTTGATCAAAATTAGAAGAAAAATAAGGAAGTTATGACATTTTGAAAATTTGCTATTTCTGGGGGGAAACAGTTCTTGAACAGTCAATATGAATATGCAAATGGAAAAGTGAGCATGTCATCCCCTGACAACTTGCCATAGAGTTTGTACAAAAAATTTTGAAATTTACAGTTTTTCATTCAAACCCAATTATGCCTGAGGCTCAAATCCTTGTATATCTAACTGATCACTATTTTGAAGTTATTTGACCAGGAATAACATTATGCTTCAGACTTCAATGACAAAAACATTGAATTTTCGTCATTCTTTTCTTTTTTTACACGATCAATGGAAAATTGTGAGGTTATGACAGAGTTAGCTCACTTATTTGCATATTCATATCCACTGTACAAGAACTTTTGCAGAAATTAGCAAAACAATTTTTCATTCCCTCTTCATTTCTTCAATGAAGATTCTTTCTTTCTTTCTTTCTTTCTGTCCATCACAAATGGGCTCATGACAAGCACTAAATCTGAGATCAGATTTCTATTCAAGCTTTTCAAAGTAGGCCTATGTGAATATATTCCATGAATTTCAGTAGGAACACATGTATGTCAATCTTATATCCTTCGTTGATGTTTCAAAAGTGCAGTTGTGGTGATGATGAAGATGATGATGATGATGATGATGATGATGATGATGATGATGATGATGATGATGATGATGATGATGATGATGAAAAAAAAAGCATTTCTATAGCACATTTTGTCTATTTAAAAAAAAAAAAAAAAAAAAAGGTACCTGGCTTCTGCAATAATATGTCATGCATTATTTATAAAGTTGCTGGAAAAGACAGTTTTGAGAGATAATGCATTGCTACTGGATGTTATATTGGATTTGAGATTTGTGGAATTATGTACTGACACTAGTGTTATACAACTTTGATGTGCAAACACAATAATAAGGGCTTGCAAACATCCTGATACTAATTATTTGACATTGTAATAAAACAACAGAAACTGAAACTTTCACATGTGCTTGTCATGAATTTGAAAGCTCTTAAAAAGTATCAAAAGCAGAAACTTAGTTGACAGAAAGAGTCCAGGTGTGTAGCTCAGGCGTGGCAGAAAATGTATTTTATATACAAGAGATAATAAAAAATCTAGAAATGTCGCTACAGCGACTGGTTATACCCCCGCCAAACAACATTTGATAAGCTTTGGTCAAAACAACATTTGATAAGCTTTGGTCAAAAAACTGAGGAAGTAGTTAAATCCGCAAGATCTTTCCTTGATCTTCTGCCATTAATATGCCGTTACCATGGCAACGTACTTTCGGGTACTGTCGAAAAATGCGTCTTGCACATCTACAACCAAAGGCACACATCTGTACCAAGTTTCATGGAAATTGGGCAAAAACTGAGGAAGTAGTTTGCAACACAAAATTTTCCATCATTTTGGCTCATAATATGTGAGCTGTTTCCATGGCAACATACTTTTTGTCACTGTCAAGAAATGTGTCATGCTGACCTATATCCTAAGACAAACATTCAATATGAATTCCATGAGAATTGGAAGAATACTGATGAAGCAGTTTTGCCATGAAGCATTTTGCCCTATATTTTACAATAACATGCCGTTACCATGGCAACGCACGTTTTGCCACTGCAGAAATATGTGTCTTGCACATTAACATATTCAGATGAACATCTGTACCTAATTTTATAAAAATTGATCAAAAACTGTGGGAGGAGTTCGCGACGCAAGATTTGTACCCATTTTTGCCCATAATATGCCGTTACCATGGCAACGTACTTTTGGGTACTGTCAAAAAATACGTCTTGCACATCTACAACCCAAGGCACACATCTGTGCCAAGTTTTATGGGAATCGGTTGAAAACTGAGGAAGTAGTTCGCGACGCAAGATTTGTACCCATTTTTGCCCATAATATGCCGTTACCATGGCAACATACTTTTGCGTACCGTCAAAAAATACGTCTTGCACATCTACAACCCAAGGCACACATCTGTGCCAAGTTTTATGGGAATCGGTTGAAAACTGAGGAAGTAGTTCGCGACGCAAGATTTGTACCCATTTTTGCCCATAATATGCCGTTACCATGGCAACGTACTTTTGGGTACGGTCAAAAAATACGTCTTGCACATCTACAACCCAAGGCACACGTCTGTGCCAAGTTTTATGGGAATCGGTTGAAAACTGAGGAAGTAGTTCGCGACGCAAGATTTGTACCCATTTTTGCCCATAATATGCCGTTACCATGGCAACGTACTTTTGGGTACGGTCAAAAAATACGTCTTGCACATCTACAACCCAAGGCACACGTCTGTGCCAAGTTTTATGGGAATCGGTTGAAAACTGAGGAAGTAGTTCGCGACGCAAGATTTGCAACGGACCGACCGCCCGACCGCCCGACCGCCCGACCGCCCGACCGACCGACCGACCGCCCGCCCGACCGCCCGACCGACCGTCCGCTGATTCCTATATACCCCCTTCAAACTTCGTTTGGCGGGGGTATAAAAATCAGACAATGAGGCAATGGTTGATTAAGTCATTTCAAATGATGCAAGAGTGTCAGTTTCTACTCTCTAAAAAAAAAATCGAGTGAAAATATTCACTCTTAAAGGAGTGAATACAAAAAAGAGTGAATTTAGAGTGAAATTGGAATGAATTTTGAGTGAAAATGTTCATTTTCACTCGTTTTAGAGTGACGTTAGGGATCACTCCAAAATCTTTGAGTGATCCTTGATGTCACTCCAAAATGAGTGAAAATGAACATTTTCACTCAAAATTCATTCCAATTTCACTCTAAATTCACTCTTTTTTGTATTCACTCCTTTAAGAGTGAATATTTTCACTTGATTTTTTTTCAAAGAGTAGGGTGTTTTAAGTTTTGCTTTTTTTTTTTAACTTCCAAGAGAGAAGCAGAGTAACTTCTTCGAAGAGAAGAGTTTCTCAGAGACCTTATGTCAGTCTTTCTAGTATGGACTGAAAGCTATCTCCCCAGCTCCATTTCCCCCAAAGTTTCCCTATCTCTGCCAGCCCTCCAGCTTACAGTCGCCTTGTCTATCCTTGACGTGTCAAAACTTTTCCTGAAAATTAATAACCATCTTGGTTAATCTCATACTTCCCAGGGGGACATACACAAGCTGCCTATGTCTTCCTAGAGGGATGTAAAGGTGAACACTCTTTATGGCGCAAGTGTGAGAAAAAAACACATTTTGTGTGATTCTACAAATCTGTGTATATCATCTTTCATGGCAAATATTTGCTAATGCAACACAAACATACATTGGTAGTTTGTCTGAAATTACACAGCATCAAAATCATTAAGATAACTTACAAATCTAGCCGCTGGAATTACACGATAACACATGTCAGAGCTGTTTTATTCCTGCATTCATAGCATGCAGTGTGTTGGGAGAGAATTCTGCTGGCATATAATGCAATTTCTTTGACACCACTGTTCAACAATTTTGATATTTGATATTTAAACATTTTTTTTTAAATATTTATCTACCTATAACAACATATGGACATGATAACTGAATATAAAGAATTAACAACAACATTAACAAAAGCACATATCACACAAAATAATCTAAATGTTGACATGTATCATACCCTATGCTCATAGGGCCATATACTTAATCAAATGTTCATGAAAATTTTGATTTCATAAAGAGCAAAATCTAATTAAGCAAGGAAGTACAGGTATAATGAAGTGGAAGTGCTGTTCCTACAAGTATTTACAGAATTAACACCCAATATGGTGACAATTGAATATAGAGTTCATTATGTACAAAAGTGAAATTAACCAAAAGTTAGCAAGAGCGCTTGTAAGTATTGGTTGTATTTTGCATTCATATGAATACCAAAGCATACTACGATGTGCTTTAAGACTGCACAACACTAGGCACCTAATTTAGTTTAGTTGTGACAGTAGAGAGAGAGATTATCTGCAGATTGCCTTGATTAAATGATCATATCAGCTCTACTGCCTAACGTTTTAGAGTGCTAGAACTCGGTATCCATATTGTTACTTAATAGCATCTACACTTCAAGTGACAACAGCACAGAACTCTCAGGTAAATCCCCAAAAACATCAAGAAGTATATCCTGCTCAGATGATGTACGGGGTGATGAGAGAAAGATTGAGGTTCCTCAAGGCTACAGTGTGTCAGAGAAGCACTAATCCCCTTCTAACACACCAGATGAAAACATCTATGGCTTGGTTCAACAACAGGAACCAACAAGGGGCACGCTTCCTCAACAGGGGCAGTCCTCCGATCATAGAATCACATATTAGAACTAGACTGGGCATATCATACCCCTGGGTATACATGCATGAAGAGATCTAGATTGTTATGTGAGATGCCTAAAATTTCCTAATTTGTCAGTTGCATATCTAAGGAGATGAATAAGACTGGAAATAGAAAGAAAATGTTTTAATAAATAGCTTTGTTTTATCTCAGAGGCTCTTTTCTATTTAAATCAAAGACATACTGGAAAAGAAAGTTGAAAAATTCTATGGTTTGTATTTCAAAACTGGATTACAATACTTATTTTAAAGAATGATTAACTTAAATTGACTTAAAAAATAAAAAGTATATATATATATATATATATATATATATATATATATATATATATATATATAATAATACACCTATATGTTTAATGATGTAATGCAAATGCTGTTGGGTGTGTTTCAGAGCAATTCAACTAGTAAAAAAAATTGTAATGGGATCTGCTGATACGATAAACAATTTTTGTATGTTCGACCCATATTGGTTTCAGTGTAGTTGTGTGGTGATCTTGACTTGGGGGCATCACAAAAGAACAAGTGTTCATATTGTTCTATGATGAAAAGATGCAGACACGACGGCCCTGCCCAGAACAATGACTGCTTTGCTGGGTGAAACTGTGAATGTCCTCTTGCACTGTTCTTTAAAGGACAAGTTCACCTTCATTAACATGAGGATTGAGAGAATGTAGCAATATTAGTAGAACACATCATTGAAAGTTTGAGGAAAATCGGACAATCCGTTCAAAAGTTATGAATTTTTAAAGTTTTTGTGCAGTTACCGCTGGATGAGAAGACTACTGCAGTGTATGATGTCACATGTGTACAACAGCATGAGGAAAATATAAAGAGAATTTCACGAAATTTCATCTTTTGAAAAAAGTACACATTCCCTTGATTCGTTACTGACATATGTTATGGGTAATATTATTCCCATTGCCTTTAGAAAGAGGCAAGTCAAGTGCTCTTTTATCATGTGAAAAAAGTGAAAATATGTTGAATTTTCTTTACATTTTCTTTATACTGTTGTGCTCATATGACATCACGAGCCTTAGTGGTCTCCTGAACCAGTGGTTCCAACACAAAAATTTTTAAAATTCATAACTTTTGCATTGATTTTCCTCAAACTTTCACTGATGGGTTCTACTAATATTGCTGCATTCTCTCAATCCTTATGTTAATGAAGGTGAACTTGTCCTTTAAGATTAAAAAATTGGTAGGCTAGATAGCTATATGTTAGTACTTTGCCCAATTAGAGACAGATAGAACTTTGTGAATATTGAAAGCACTTCAAAACAATGGGCAAAGACCTTAAACTCTATCAGAATCAATGTCAAAAGAGAAACACTTCTTCCATGTTTGGGTGAGCTTGAATAAAATCAAACTCACAGAATTAGGAAAATATAGTAAAGATAGGGCATATGATATATATAAGTTTTGGCATTTTGAAACTTAAGTTTTCACAACACAGTGATATCAGCCATATGTTCAATTTTACTTTTCTATATATTCAAGTCAACTTTCAGATGGAGTGACACTTCTGCTAACTACCAGTAAGATCTTATATAGTATACTTGGTGTTGTTGGTGGTGGAAGAGTTAAAAAGACCTTGCTTTTCTTTCAATGAGGGGAAAAATGGCAAATATTCCTCAAGGGGTTTGTGGCGGTGACATGATTCACAATTCCTGTTGTTGAAGAAATTTTGGAAAGTTTCTCCAAAGTTTTGAGATTCCAACCTCCTCCACTATGAACCCGCTATCTTTCTCAATATCTCTGATTCTACCTTACTATTGCACTTAACAGTTCTCACACTGAAATAAACTTCATTTTCTTTCCATGCGATATCAAACCAAGTGCATTTGACTATCACATTCATATGGATTTTTGTTTGTGTAGAGAATTTAAGAAGAATACATATAGGGTCAATTGTAAAAGCTTTGGAAAGTATTTAAATGTCAGATCAGTTTTCTTGCATTTCCTCCCCTTGTGGGATTGTGTTGCTTGGTTCTCTTGAGAAGAAATAGAAATTGGGTCAGAAGCATTTCTAGAAAGAACCCATGTCAAAGTATAATATTTGTCAATCATATAGCATTAAGGCACAGAGAAATGAGATCTATAAAGAAATAGATGATACAACAAAGAAAGCAATATCACATTTACCACCACTTCTTTAGTCAACAAACTTATTTCCACAATTGTGGGGTTAATTGTCCATGGGTTGATTCTTTGAACATTTTTATCCTATCATTTTTATTTTTGGGGCATTTATAGAATTGTGACATTGTACTGGAAAGTCACATGGAGAACTTGGCACTCAAACAACAAATTTGCTATCAGAAATAGATCACAATACCTTGCATTCATTAAGAAAAAAAAATGTGGCATTGGTTGTGCCAAAGCACTGTTAATCTCCATAAAATGATAACAAACTAAAGACAATAACAATAGAATCATCTGGAATCATTTCTATGATGTGACATTATCATTTTGCATGACAGTTAGACTCCTGCTAGAAAAGAGAAATTTACAGGAACTTTGCAGAAGTCCACAACTGCATAAAATTCCCAAAGTCACGGCTTAACTTTGTTGATATTCCTAATATGGACTGTTTCAAGTCAGCAGTAAATGCGCAGTTGTTGTATGATATCATCAATGAATGAAATATGAAATTGACTTTTTTTTTTTGATGTGTGTATTTGAACATTAATTTCTATTGAAGGGTTGCTTTTCATCCACTTGAATGTTCCACCTTGCCTAGAACCTGCTACTTAAAATAAACAAACAAAAAACAAACCCAAAACAAAAACAAAACCGTGTAACAACTTGCTGCTTACGTGAGCTGAATATGGAGTGTGTCATATCTAAGGGAAAAAACCATTGTCAGAGGCAAAGGGTACCCGGTATATCACTCATACCAAAAAACCAAGAGGGAAATTCGACCTTTATGACTCTGATTGTACAGATGGATATCATTGAAGACAAAACAACGATGCAACCTTTTGGCACTCAGAGCGTTTCCTCAGTAATATCATCCTGTTAGATCCAAGATGACGATGAGAAGGATACTCTAAGACGGACAGGCTGTGAGGTAGGATGCATCACAGCATAGGATGTCCCCCACTTTCTATACCTCAATGTCACCCCTCCTAGACAATACAAAGTCCTCCCTCAAACCTTTCATGGATCAATGACTCAGAGCCAGTGTCACTCAGACAATGGATCTAATGCAGCTGTGATGAGAACTCGCTCTGCTGCGACTTTCTAGCGAGTCATGTCTTTGACATGATGATAGCCCGTGATAAATAACATCAAGGTAAGTCGTTTTCAACACAAATTACAACAGGATTTCATATCTAGGCATGTTACAGTGAATCGCACTGGCTACACAGTTAATATCATAACAAACATTATCTGCCATTGTTTCATCATGCTGGCACAACAGGAACAGACTAGTAAGGGACTAAGAGGGGTGGGGCAGTAAAGGGGGTTGGGGTTGTTGAGTTATTTGTAGCCCCTCATGGTGATATGTTCGGAGGTGGTTATATGACAGGCAGAAATCATAGTCAGGGAATATTTATGTTATTTGCTACTTACGGAAGAAGATCTTAGTCGAGACATCGTCGAGAGCAGACGTATGGCAGCGTGAGCTCTCTGCATTTTGTGAGCTCCTCCCCTTCTCGCTATTTATATACGTGTGAACATTAATGCGTTTTGACCATGTCCACTAGAGTAACTCGCCACGGGAGTGCAATTGCCGCAAGGCCTAAAGCTACGCCTGCCACACCCCCAGCACCGGGGACCGCCTCTCCCCCGGCCGTGCTAACAGCCGGAATCTCGAGAAGCGAGGCTGAAGAAGCCCAACCCACTCTAAGGGACTTACAGAACAGCCTGATAGATTTCAAGACCTCAGTGGACGGGAAGTTGGACAAAATTTCCCAAGACGTCTCGGCTATTAACAACAGATTTGAGGAAATTGAAACCAGCGTAAAGTTCAACTCCGACAAAATCCTAGAGATTGAAAAGGAAACCATTCCTAGGGTTAAAGAATCTCTGCAACAAAAAATTGAGGCTCTTGAGAAAACAATAACACTAATGGAAATCCACGACAGGAAGGCCAATTTGCTTTTTTACGGAATCCGCGAAACGAGGGGAGAAAATGTGGAAAACGTCTTGAAAGACACTTTTGTGACGCTGGGAATCAACGAGACGACCGCTGAGGGAATAATGTTGGCCAACGCCCATCGACTACCACGACGAGGAACCGGAACCCAACCCCCACAGCAAGGCCCCGCCCCGATCATCGCGCGATTCTGCCACATGAAGGATAGGAACGACATACTCGCAGCGTTCGTGGAAAGCTCCCGAAACCGACCGCAGGCCAGCAACAGTTCAGCCGACACGTCGAGGAACCCCCCATCGAACCGTATCTCGGTTCGCACCGACCTGCCTCCAGCTATGAGGAGACGCAGAGGTTTCTTGGCCAACCAGGCCTACAAACTTCGAAAGGAAAGAGGTCTCTCAACGAAAATATCGGTAAGCGGAACTTCGGTTATTTTGGAGTTTCGTGAGAAAGGCACCACAGTGTGGAAAACCTACCAAGACTGAGCTCAGAATACATGTGAAAGGAATTTTAAGAAGGGAGAAGGTACAAAAAATAGATTAACGTATAGTATTGATGTCAAATGAGCAAATATTAGTTTCGAGTCAATATAGACAGTAGATGACAGTTCAGATTGGCATGGAATTGATGTTCATGTAAATTATAGCATGATTCCCCTTTTCGAGGATATGCTATAAAGCTCAAAGTCGTTTGTTTTAAAAGCTTCAAATCGAGGTTTATCCTTATTGCACACAGTCAGGGTAAATAAAATTTTTTAATGTTTAAAATTTAATGTATTATAAAGTATAAGTGATATGGGATTTGAAATTCTGATATGTCGTTATGTCGTTAAAAGGGTAGAATTTTAAATTTCACGGTAATATTGGAATAGCCTTTTTTTTTTCCACAAAGGTTATGAAGGGTAAATAAAATCTTTTTTGAATGTTAAAAATTATACATTATAAAGTTTAAGTGATGTGAGTTTTGAGTTTTGCCACGCTGTTCATATGCGAATGACTTTAATGTGTTACAGTGGCAAAAATTAGTTTTTGGTCTTCGCTGAGGAGGTGACCAAAGAGCGCTAACATGTTATAGAATTGATTGAAGTAATGGAATTCATGACATCGCTGTAAAAAAAAAGGGGGGAAAAATCGAATTTTGAGAGCACGACTTTAAATTCATGGATGAAAATTCTGAGAGCAATGCATGGGAAAGTTATATCTTATGGTGCACGGGAAGGTCGTTCTCCTTTCACTAAGGGGGAAAGATTAATTATGGTGCTCTATTTAAAAAAAAAAAGAAAGAAAGGTCGCGAACTTTTGACTATACAGTATGTCGTGTTTATTCGAGGGTGAAGGGCTAACACTCACTATCCTTCACCAGATGAAATGTTTAAAGACACGACGTAATGCGATAAAGCATGATATATACACGGATGAATTGATTTATCAAGTGCGCTATAGGCCACGTGGTTAATCAACAGTTACTGTTTTTTTTTATCCTTTCGCATGGCTTAATCAAATATGAATGGCCCGTGTCCCTCCGGTTTGTTGGCTACCTGGGTTGTTCTTAGACTCATACATACATGTACATGACAAGGTGCATAAATCCCTGCAATAGACTTTTTTATTTATTTTCTATCACTACTCCTCAATGTTCTCCTGTGCCTTCAAATTTGTTGTATACTGGATAGTTGTATACGGGATAATTTGTATTGTCCTTAAAAACAACCACATATAAAATCGATTTTTTTTTTTTTCCTTCCGTCATGGAAGCTCAGTATTGCTTTGTTAAGAGCCTTTACACGTGTCTGATAGGTAACAGTATATTACGGGTTTCGATTGGGTTACTCGCGCACATATCAAGGTCGGTCATGAAGGGCGTAGAATATACGACATTTTGTAAATTCATTTTGTTATATTATTGCTCGTAGTGTTTTTTGAGTTTATATTTCGACCTTTAAGCGGATATAGGAAAATGCAACTTATGTTACAAAGTCCCCAAAGTCAACGTAATCACTACATGGGGCGTGGCTCGTGCTAAGGACCATGCGCAATAAAGATAGGGTCGCATCCTGTCATTTTGCAAGATAAAGCTTTTTTTTTCATGGCATCCAAGTGGTATGCTTTGTGGAAATAGGAATTTTGTGCCACGCGACACATTTCTTTTAGACGTACTCAGTGTTTTGTGAAATCGGAATTTTTTTGCCTCAAGACGCACTCGCCTTTTAAATGTACACAGTGCTGTTTGTGAAACCGGAATTTCTTGTCACGTGACCACTGTCTTACATATACAGTGTCTTGTTGAATCTGAATTCTCTGCCGCGCGACACACAGTCTGTACACGATTGGCGGATTTTTTATTTTTTATTTTTTTCTGTCACGCAACAATGGCCCACTCATTGAAAAGTATGGCTCACACATATTTGTAACAAACGGCAGAGGGCGTGTCTTCCGTGCATGCTGTCATGGAGGAGGACATGGGGACATTTGGTCCAAGCACACGTGAGCAAAGACGAGGGGGCGTGACATAAATGTGAGATGCTGTGTAAGATACACTTGTGTCAAAAGTCAGGTCGTGGGCCGTCTCTTGATGGGGTACACCACAGGCAGAGTATTTGTTGTTACGCATCAGTAGCCATAGTAATGTACATTACGGCCAAAACACATTTAAGCAAAGACGAGGGGGTGTGTCCATTGATGAAAGATGTCGTGGAAGTTACTTAGTAACCAATGTTTGTTTATAAGAAGACCTGCGTCTATGTCAGGTGGCCCAATCGCCAATATGGGGTGTGGCTATGTGGATCATTAGCGCACTGCTTAAGTTGGTCCAAGTTTCGTTATTAGTAATGTAAGATAAAAGAAATATATGCAAATGTATACCACTGGATTGTAATAAGATTTTTTTTTTTGTCACGTGACAGTTGCTATTTAAGGCATACAACATGTATTGCCAGACACTAAGTCACGCAACACATTCTAGCAGTAAATGAAATGATAGATATAGAATCCTCGGAAACAAGGACATTTAACACAATAGAAAGAGTGATTTTTTTAGGCATGCAAGAAATGATTGGTTGGCTGTTTTGCCCTTGTTTTTGAGTTTAGTCTTTTTTCTCCCTCTTTTTGGTTTTTTGTGTGTGTGTGTGTGTGTGTGTGTGTGTGTGTGTTTGGAAAATGCACCTTGCAAGGCTGCAACCGACAGGTCACTCTGTGGGGCGTGGCTTCTGTTAAGATCATGTGCAATGAAAACGGTGCCGGTCAGGGGACCGGTCACGCCCTGCCAAGAGTCACTTGGGAAAGAGCCAGGTACAAAATTGTATAGCAAGAAGCTGCGAGGAACTGCATGGTAATGTATAATTTTGGGATTTTCTGTCACTGTTTCTCAATGTACGCAATAGACAGGGAATTTTAATGGAGTAGTAATTGATGGAGTATTTTTTTTTTTTTTTCTTAGGGATTATATGAAAAAAGTGGGTAGATATAGTCATCTGTTTTGGAGTCTTCCCTTACTAATTGAAAAAAAAAAAATAACATTATCATTTTTGCTGAATATCCCTACGATTTGGTATAGAGTACCACAGTGATGATTTATCTATGTGCAGTGGCCCTTGATAATATCAATGTCCTATATAAATAATTGCACCCAATGATACATGCAACCCAGTATAAAGACATGAATGTGACTACATGCAACTACCAAAATATAGTAAAATGTTTAATATGTGTTGCTGTTTTATGGCATGCGCAATGAATAAAGGTGGGCAGGGTTTTTGCAAATGTCAGTAGATGTAGGATATATGGTACACTACTGACAGAGTACACTTTTTTTTTTTTTCTTTGTTACGCATTAAAAGCCATATAAATGTAGATGACGGTTTTAGCACATGTCAGCAAAGACGAGGGGGCGTGTCATGGATGTAAGGTGTCGTGTAAGATACTTTTGTGTCAAAAAGTCGGTCGCGGGTCGTGTCCTGCAAATGTCAGTAGATGCAAGATGTGGTACACTACAGGCAAAGTATTTCTTTGTTAAGCATCAGTAGCCACAATAATGTCGATTACGGTTCAAACATATATAAGCAAAGATGAGGGGGAGGGGTGTCATTAATGAAAGGTATCATGGAAGATTTTTGTAACCACCTGTCTGAATACTAAGTAGTCACTTGATCAAAGTCAGGTGGCCCAATCGCTTACATGGGGTGTGACGAGCAATGTGGATCATTAGCACTGCTCTAGGTTGGGTCATGTCTCGTCATTAGTTACAAATGTAGTATGCAAATGTACAGCCCTGATTGTGGGTTAAGAATTTTTGGTCACGCGACACTGTTGTGATTTAGGACATACATGCATAACGTACTGTCAGACACTTTAAGTCATGCAACACAGGCTCGCATTAAAAATAAGACACAATTGTTATAGAATCCTCTCACACCGGGACTCTTACACAATGAATGAACGGTTTGGGGGCGCGGAAGGAACTGTTTGTTTGGTTGTTTTTGTGTTAAGTGTAGTTTTTGAATCTGGGTTTCAAAATTTGCATTTTGGAATTGATAAGTCACTGTGTGGGGCGTGGCTACTGTTAAGATTATGCGCAATGAGTATGGAGTGGGGCACGCCGTGCCATGAGTCAATAAGATGCAAAGAGCCAGGTACAAAATTTGTAAAGCAAATGCTGCCAGAAACTGCATGATGATGTATAACTGTGGAATTTTCAGTCAATGCTTTTTTTAATGTATACAGCAGACAGGGTATTCCATGTTAGGCCCTTGTGTAACGTGCCATGAAAGAAATACCCGTAGTCGAGGCTAGGCAGCCACCTTCTCTGCTTTAAGTCATAGTAACGATACCATGTACCATAAACACAGGGATGTAGAAGAAAGCTTGAATAATGTTTTGCACACAATCATTAGAGTTTTTTAATTTTATGGAAACCATTTAATGAAAGTGAGAAGGGGAGAGCTCACAGCAACTCCTCTTGTAAGAACAAGACAGCAACAGTTTAGCTCGGCTCTGTAATTGTATTGTACATGTTATACCTGATAATGATGTCCAGGCGGATATGTTCTTTCACTCCAACAGTTGAGTTTTGTTATTTGCTTCCTTTTTTTTCTTTATTTTCAGCCCAACTTTTTCTATATATATGTCTTTTGCTTTCAGTTTGGATGCCCACCCAGACACTCGTTGTACATGTATCTTCGTTTACTTGTTCTATTTGTTCTGTGTTTGTCTCCCTCGCCATTATTGGTCTCTCTCGTTCAACCCATTCTGCTTTTTCTTACTCCCACTCCACCTTCCTCGAAGCGATCATCCCTACATCAAGACTCCTACGCCAGCATTGCACATTCCTACGTGTATCGAATTGTTCACGTGTCTTGTTACACGTTGCCTGCTGGCCGCTTTCCTTTTCTATCGCACGCTTCCTCTTCACACTTTTGCTGGTAACTCAGAACTCTATTTCAGACCATATCATTATTTACTATGGCTGATTTCGTAAATGCACCCTTTCATTCTATGTCGAATGATGATTTCTTTGAATTATTTAGACACACAACATCCGAATCTGATTTAGTTGATGGAGTACCAGTTACACATGCAACTCCCTATGATAATTTCGCAGCCGATAATTTGAATTCATCAGCTCCTGAATTTACTTATGATTTTGATGATTCAATTCAGAACCCGCTATGTAATTATATAACTGTTAATGAATGTAAAGATATGTATCATAGTTTTTCTAAAGACACGTTTTCTTTGCTGCATCTAAACATAAGGAGTTTAAATAAGCATTTTGATGAGTTACAGTTTTTATTAGAATCTGATCACACTCAATCATGCTCTGTCATTGGTCTGAGTGAAACTTGGCTAACCGCGTCGTCTGAAAACTCTTTTGCTATCGACGGATATAATATGTATGCTAATAATAGATCTGACAGGAGTGGAGGTGGCGTTGCATTTTATGTCTCAAGTTCTTTTAAATGTGTTGTTCACAGCGATATCTCCAGAGTGGATAGTACCGTTGAATCTCTTTTCATTGAACTTAGTATTCCAGGATGTAAGAATGTGGTAGTTGGAATTATATATAGACCTCCCAATTCAAATATTGTAGATTTTTTAACTTATATTTCAGATTTGGCAAAAAATCCAGTAATTCGAAACAAAGACTGTTTTTTACTTGGTGATTATAACATTGATTTGTTGAAATCAGGAAATGATCATTCTTCAAGTGAGTTTCTCGAAACGCTTTTGTCTTCCTCCTTTCTGCCCCTCATTTCCAAACCAACTCGGGTTACAGATCATTCGGCTACTCTCATTGATAATATGTTTTGTAATGTTTTACCCCTCCCTGACTCTTTTATAATTCTTTCAGATATAACGGATCATTTTCCAATAATGACTTCCTTTACTTTGAGAACGCCTGTTAATGACTCCAAATCTTCATTTTCTTTATTTAAACGTAGGGTGTCCCCTGAAAAGTTGGCCAGTCTTGATGCCGCTCTTGATAATGCAGATTGGTCACGAGTATACGACAGTGACGATGTTAATTTGTCTTTTGACAATTTTATGAATATTTTGAATTGTTTTTTGGATGATATAATTCCTAAACAAAAGAAAAGAATGGATTATAAGAAGACTCCTAGGTTACCGTGGATTACTAAATCAATTCTTCGCTCAATTAACAGAAAAAATCGTTTATATTATAAATACAAAATGGAAAATACTGATCAATCGAAAAGGAAATACACATCTTATAAAAATACACTAATCAGAATTCTACGTTTTGAGAAGAAAAATTATTACTCACGACAGTTGTCAAAATTTCAGTTTGATATTAAAAATACCTGGAAAGTTTTAAACCGGGCGATGAATATACAGAGCAAAAAAGTAGAGATTGATCAAATTAAATCGGATGATAATTTGATTAACAATTCTGTTGATATTGCCAATGTTTTTAATTCTTATTTTTCTCAGATAGGTGAATCGCTTGCTCAAGATATCCCGGCCACTAAACAAAACTTTACTGAATTTTTAGGTCAACGTAACCCAAATTCTGTTTTTTTTATTCCAACGAATAGGTATGAAATTATTGATATTGTTTCTTCTGTTAAAAATAAGCGCAGTTCCGGTTATGATGGTATTGATAATTGCATTCTTAAAGGAGTCATATCTGCAATTGCAGACCCTTTGACTCATATCTTTAATTTATCAATTTCTCATGGTATATTTCCTGATAAAATGAAATTGGCGAAAGTAATACCAATATATAAGAAGGGTGACAAACTGGATATCAGTAATTATCGCCCAATTTCCTTATTATCTTCATTGTCTAAAGTATTAGAAAAAATAATTTATATTAGAATTATTAAATTTCTTAATTTGCATAAAATTTTTACAAAGTCTCAGTTTGGATTTCGAGAAAAACATAGCACTATTCATGCAATTCTTCATTTCGTTGATAACGTGGTTAACGCAATTGACAACCATGCTCATTTAATTAGTATTTTTTTGGACTTCTCCAAGGCCTTCGATACAATCAATCATAACATTTTACTTTATAAGTTATCGCATTATGGAATACGTGGGAAGGCCTTGGAGTGGCTTAAGAGTTACTTAGGTAATAGAAAACAGTTTGTTACTATTAAAGATAATAATTCAGTTATAAGAGATGTTAAGTGTGGTGTTCCTCAGGGAAGTTTATTAGGACCGTTGCTATTCATAATATATATCAATGACTTTTCTTCTGTTTCTGAAATACTTTCTTTTATTCATTTTGCAGATGATACCACTGTTATTTTTGCTCACAACGACGTTGATATTTTAGTCCAAAAAGTTAACACAGAACTGTTAAAAGTTACTAATTGGGTCAGGGCTAATAAATTATCATTGAATGTTCAAAAAACAAAATATATGCTTTTCAGTAATACTGTCGAAGCACTAAATTCTAACATAGTTTTAGATGATATTAATTTAGAAAGTGTATTAGATTTTAAATTTCTTGGTATAATTGTTGACAATAAACTGTCTTGGAAAACACATATTGATCATATATGTAAAATTATTTCACGTAATATAGGTGTTTTGAACAGATTGAAATTTTATATTCCTCAAAAGTCATTACTCATGTTATACTCCACTTTGATACTGCCTTATTTGAATTATGGAATTTTGGCTTGGGGTAATACTCATCAGACCCTCTTGAATAGAGTGTTGTTACTGCAGAAAAAAGCCCTCCGTATTATTTGTCATTCTCCTACACGTTCACACACAAATTTACTGTTTGCGTCTAATAAGCTACTAAAAATAAATGAGTTGTTTTTATTTAACTTAGGTCAATTTATGTACATGTTTAATAACAGTTCACTTCCATCTATTTTTGATTCAATGTTCCTTAAAAACCAATCATTTCACTCCTATCCCACCCGACGCTCAAATGAATTTCATTTACCTTTTTTCCGAACAATTTTAGGGAAAAATTCATTTATCTACACTGGTCCAAACTATTGGAATTCTCTGAACCACGACATAAAAACAGCTCCCTCTTTGTATTCATTTCAAAGAAAATTAAAAGCCTATCTTTTGCAATTTTACAATAACATTTGTCATGAATCGGATTAGTTTTACACGTTATTCATTTTGATACCCCTTTTATAAAATCCGCATAGTTGTTTACACATTGTCGCTCGTACTAGCTGACCACCGCCAAGTTCGTGAATAAAGTTTTGGGTTAAGTTAGTCATGCAGTTGATGGATTTTTCTTCGGGATCTGCACTCTATACGCTTATACAATGAGGGATTGTTATTTTTTTTTTTTTTCCGTCCGGTCTTGTCTCTGTCTTGTTTTTGTTCTCCATCGTCCAGCCCTCGTGTATCGTTATCTCCGTTGTGCTAGTCTTACTTCCTGTCGTAGTCTGTCTTTTGCGGGTTTTTTAGCCTCGTCGATGTCCCAGTGTCGTTTTATGTTCGTTTATATGTTAATGTTGTCATTTTGTGTTTTTCTTCCTTTTCTGTCTGACTCTTTATGGGCTTCCATTTCTAATTCTATTTTGTCAATGTTTTTAAACATTTTTTTTCCTCTCTTTTTTCTCTTTTTTTTCTCTGCTGTTACAACTATTTTCGCTGTTGTTGCTTCAGATATTTTCGTTGCTGTCCTGATGCCGATAATTATCACCAATAATTTCAATGATTCTATCTCCCCCGAGGGGCCCACACTCTACAAGCTTCGTCTTTTCAGTGGGTCCCTCCGTTTTTCGCCTTGTGTACGTTGATATTCAACTTTACTTTACTTTGATTTACTTCAGGCATTGAAATGTATCTTTACTGCAAGCATACAAGTACTGTTTTACTCTGTTAAAATCACTTTGATTGTTTGTTTGTTTGTATTGTATGTTTGTTTTTTGTTGGTACGATTCTTATCACTGAAGAAAGAGTGATGTATGTTATGTTATTTTTTTTACTGTCGAGAAACGAAATAAACTTGAATCTGAATCTGAATCTGAAGATGGTATCTAATAGTGACCTTTTCAAAACTTTTCTTCTATTTTTTTTTTTTGGTTGTTGTTATAACACATGGGAATTCTATCCTATCCTGCCAATACCAGAAACAGCAGCCTGAGGTTTTAACAGCCAATTTTTGTTCTTTTTACAAGAGATATAAATAGCAGCAATTAACCGTGTCCAACACTGACCATTTACTCACTAGTACTTTGGACGTCTGCCAAATTGGCAATATATAGACAAGAATTTTTGTCCTTGTGACGAAACAGAAGTAATGTCTTCTTGAATCAAAAGTTGATAAAAATGGTAGTGTTCATGAGCACCACACCCATACTAATAGATTTCATGGGTTCACAGAATTTTTAGGCTTGTGGCTAAACTTGTCATATTTCCAGTCACATCATAATCCATAGCCATACCTGTCCCAAAGGCTTCCAGGTTTGTATCTTTTATTGGAGAAATGCAGGAGAGGAAAATTCTTGGGAAAGCACTAGGGACAAATTAGAGTAAGACTCGTCTAGCGAGAGATATTTTCACCGAGGCTTGAATCGATGGGGTTATGAACAGGAGAGGAAGGAAGCTGTAGAATTTGAAGCAGTTGTAGAACAAAAGAAATATGGGAGAATTCGAGCAGTGAAGCATCGTCAATCACTTCCACCGGCCCCTTGGCTAGGATTAGTCCAGTCATGTGATGCGTGATAATCACAGCCAACTTGGCTGGCCTTTTGCATCATCTCTATCATTTCAGCAATTGTACGGAAATGTAAAAATAAATGGAAGTTCAGAAATGTAAAAATAAATGGAAGTTGGTAACAATCGTCTAAACTTGCTTCGCCTGATTCCAAACTCGGAAGGCACATTGAAATGGCTTAACTATGAAGCTGATTATCACATGTACAGCCTTCCATCACTGAACATTGTCATTGTCACTTCCAACTGAAGGACAATAACTGATATAGCCTGTAAGAAGAATTCACTTGCAAATACTGCTAATACTTTAACTATGCATTAAAATACAATATTTTGCAGAGGTCTTGTAAAACTTATTGATATGATGCTACACATGTATGCTGTTCCTTCACAGAGCTTTGGATGGCTCCATAAACATACATGTATAATTTGATGGTGTGTGATAGTCGGCTTTTGAGAAGGGAAATTCGACTGTGTGACAATTGCAAATTCATATAACAAAATGATACAGAGATATATTTACATTTACATTTATTTATTGCAATATGAGCTAAGCGACAATTTTAAACATTTCAAAGTAAGTCCATCACCAGATATAGCAAAATTAAACTTTTCCAGTAATACCTCACTTACTTACTGCAACGGACACAACCTGATAATGTCATACAACGAATTAATAAAAAATGAAAAAAAAAATGGAAAAACAGTTATTCATATGCGTTAACTTATAATGATATGTGTTAACTTATAGTGATAGTATCACAATATCATAAATTAACTGAAAAAAAGGCATGCCTTACATGAGGATTATAAACAAAACATATTAAACTAGCTTGTGATATCAAAATAGCACAGCTCCTTGACAAAGTCATTGACAGACTAGTTGATTCACAAGTCATAATACTTCATAAAGAGTTACAAAAATAGCTTCTATATACTTACTGTTTATTTCAATTAACAATGCAAACTTGGCATTCTACTTGTATGGGTACATGCTGTAAGAGTAGAAATTTTTGTGGTGGGAATATTTTTGCACATTTCACATGACATGACATGAAACTAGCATGAAAAAAAAAAACAAACACATTTTTTTTTTTTTAAAGGTAGGGTATACCTTTTACAGACCTCCCAAAATGCAGCAAAACATTAAATATGAACCTCAGGGGACTTGTTTAGGCCACTGCTTAGAAATTTGGAAGTCAACAGTTATCTACAATTTGAATAATGCACAAAACTCAACTACTCAGTAGTTCTGTGTGTCAGCCACACTTAAGTCTTTTTGTTGCAGTCTTCTGTATTTTTTTATCTATAAACACAAATCTAAAAGTATAAGAGCTGATGTAATAACATATAGAGTGTGTGGCAAGAATGTATATAGAATGTTTGTAAGTTTTGATGAACTTTCTTCACAAAATATACATGATGGACACACATGCAGTGCATGGGTCTGCAAAGGCAGCCTAGTAATGTACTGGAATTTACGGTGAGCTCCGACAAAAATTCAATTCAAAATCTAACGGTTAATAAAAATGTACTAAATGTTACCTTCCACTTTCAATACTTTATGGGAGTTTCTAAAATGATACTCTCTTCAACATACCACTGTATTTATACAACAAATGGGATTCCCTGCCTTTAACATGTAATACACTATGTACTACTTAATATTTTTGATTCTAGGGAATTACAGACACCAAAGTTCATCTTAACCTGCCGAGTGGGAAAAATTACTCGCACAACAATGTCCATTTTTATAGTAGTCTGAAAGCAAGGTACTTTGTATCATACCACAGGCAATACAATGGTTAGGTCTATAAAACTGAGTAATGATGGGACTAGGTGATACATGGTAACAAGCCGCTACCTACAGGTGTTACAGGGCCCTCGTCCCCCTTCCCCATCCCAACATTAATCCCTTAATCCTTGGCAACAGGATATTGAGGGTGTGGGGCGGCGTAACACAGTTATATATAAACCTCACGGGGGAAGGGGGAGGGACAGGGGAGGAATAGGCCTTTGTCATCTGAATATGACTCTCATTCAAACCTTTCCCAAGGGAATGCAATTGCTGCAGTAACAATGTCACAACGAAAGTGAACAGACTTTGAACTGTGGCAAAGTATAATGGGAATCATCTGACTTAGTTTTCAAATTCAGGAGGAAATTCTCTCTATGGAATAGTGAGAGAGATCAACACTGCTTTTTATTCCAGAGCTGCTAACCTCTGCAGATCAAAGAACATGCTGATGCACAATAAAGATAATGATAATAATAATAATAATGATAATAATAATAATGATAATAATAATACTAATAATAATAATAATAATAATAATAATGATAATAATAATAATAATAATGATAATAATAATAATGATAATAATAATACTAATAATAATAATAATAATAATAATAATGATAATAATAATAATAATAATAATAATAATAATAATAATAATAACAATAATTATAATAAAGTAATCAATAAGTAATACCCCTCCAAAAAATATTCTGAAGGCAAAATCAATATTTTAGCTTAAAAATGGAAATCTTGCACATACATGTATTAAGCATGCTAACTTAAATTCATGAAAAATATTCTTATCTAAACAACATATATTCTTAGTTTGGTGGAAACAAAAACACATACTTTCATGAAAAAAAAAACATAAGCAGGCAGCTTTGTTGTTCATGTGATAAAATTTTGTGTCTAATTCCTTGGTGTTAGAGAAAAATTATCTAAATTGATTCAAACACTTTAATCCATGTGAAGGAATTGAAAGTTACCACCTCTCTAGAATCAGGTCTTATCACAAATCTACAATAACAAATCCATTGTGATACTTATCACTGCGATATCTGTTATGTGAGGTTGGCAAAAGGTGAAAATCCTGCAAATCCTTGACGAGGAGCATTAAACAGTTAAAAATGTCAAGGTTGATGAGGCCACATCATAACAAACTTTTTGAAGTCTGCTTCAGAGCACAGAAACTACAAGTCATGGTGTTTTTGAAATGCGATGCCTGACAGATTTCTCAAAGAGCAAACTGTAGCAAGGGTTAGTGGCAAATTCTCTTTGTGTTGCTGATTTTGTTTATCGTTATTCACTAGTGTATTCTATCAAAAGCCACCTCTCTTGTCAGGATTTCAATCTTACAAGTATACGTGTATTTAAATAAAATGTGTTGTGGCTGGATTGAAAAAAATAAGTGAATGCGAAACTTTTTTCATGCTATCAGTCATCAATATCCAGTGCACTTTAAGGTCACCTTTGTCTTAAAAAAAAATGTGCTGATAAGAAAAGAAAACTTAAATGTTTTAAAGTTAAAATCATATTTTACTCATAGGCATTAAAGTCTGATACATTAGCCAAACATCCATTTCCTTTTTTAGGTATTTTTTGAAACTTTTCAGACCACAAGCTTTTCAAAGAAGTACATTTTACTCCAAGCTATCTTCAAAGAACCTCCAAAAGAAACAGTATGAAAAGTTGCCACCATATAATCATGGGCTTGGAAACAATCTAGTTAAAAGGTTAACCCGTAAAGGACAAGTCCCGAGTATACTTGGGCAAGCGTCTATGGGAAATGCGTGTTGTAGCAAAATCAAACCGTCTTCACCAGATTAAATTAATCGGGCAGACAAGAGATAAGGTTTTCAAACCCAATAATTCAATGTAAGACACCAAATCAACATGCTTGAAATGTATTGAAAAGTTTTGTTTGCCATAACATAGACATTATAGTTCCCATGGGACATTGTCATGAAGTCAAACTAATAATCTTCATAGATTTCATCATGATTACTGTAAAATTGGAAACCAGAAACCAGCATAAAAAAAAAAAAAAAATCATGCGAATATTTCTGCATGCCATATGTTCCGATAATAGATGTCATGATTCCTCGGAATTAAAAACACACAAAATTTCTCTTACCCGGCCAAGCACGAAAAATTACTTGCGCAAAAAACAACAATAACAAAAACAACAACAAAAAACGCTTTTACAGTAATGTATTGGAAATTTGTCTCAGCTCTTAAGGTTTGTGACTTTATGACAATGTGGTGATGAGTTGCGTGTAATGTTGGTGATCACACTGCATATAGACAGTGAGAAGGTGATAGTAATGTTGTTACTTCATTCTTTGAAGACAAGAAGAAGCTACAAAAGTTGAGATTTGATGTGGTACTTACCATCCTATCCTCAATCCAGCCTTTCAGGTCAAAAATGAGACTCCCGTCGAACTCTTCTGTGAGTTGGGTCGGGTCGATGTGGGCATGGAGGTCACGATGACTGTCCAAGAAGTCAATCTAGCCAAAGGGGTGAAATATGGGTACAAAGAACAGCAATAAGGAGATAAGTCCATTTAGAGAGTTTCTGGTAATTTCCGTATCATTGGACGCTTCCAGGTATACATCCAAGTAGTAAGTATTTATCCACGAAGTGTTCACGTTGGTTTCCAGAAGTAGCTAAATAAATATGGTATTCTGTAAAGTGACAAGAAGATCTTTGGTTTCACTGCCATTTGATGGTCATTTCACAGGGTTTGGGGAGCATTAAAGGTCCAACGGGGTCATATCGGTGACAGATAGAAGAGATATGGCTATCTCCATTAACTACAAACAGGGGGACAGTGATGGACATTAATCGCTAAGTTCCTGTGACAAGCTGCTGAAGTCTTGCAGTCCCACAATCCCCCGTAGCCCCTCGCAGTGAGTGTGAGCGGGTAAACCAGGCACAGGTACGGAACACAGACATGGGGAGAGGGCATGAAAATGAGCCCTCTGCGGGCCGAGCTGAGCTGAGAACTGGCAACTTGGCAACGCTCGGCTTTTACCCGACAAGAGTTAGTGGAACAGGATGCAGTGTTTCATCACGCTGGCGGGCACGCACAAACACACACACACACCACACACACAGACACTCATGTATGATGCACACATCATAAACTTTTCATGCATGTGGGGTTGGTATGTAGGTATGTGGCCGAAAACGTAAGGCTGAAAACTTCTGTTTTAAACAGCGCGTGCCGTTTTCCTGCCCAAGTCTCTCAAGATCTAGTGCCAGGAAGTCTTTGTTATTGGCACACAGTTAGCTATTTCTTGCAGGAAATTTGAACTCTTCATCCATAATGCTAACAATTCCAATTGCCCTATTAGATTATCAACCTATCTAGAAGATCGTCCTTTTAAAATGCATTTGGAAAAATGGAGATTTCCTGGATCTGACATTAGATTAGGAGCTATTCATTGCATCCACCCTGTACTTATTCATTCTATCATATTTTGTTTGCCCAGCAGGCTTTGGGGCAAGGGACTCACATGTAAGTTGTAAAGTTTAGGTTTTTCAGGTAAGCAGATAAATGGGTTTGAAGCACTCAATTGTGTGAGAGAAATTTGCTTTGATTACTTTTTATCTGTTGCTATGTCAGGTGAGTGTCAATCAGGAAGACTTTATGCCAACTTTGGGGTTCCCTTTTTAATAAACAGTGTTCTAGGCAGGCTACATGTAAAATGTGACAGTAAATTGGTCTGTTCTTCATAACAATCAAACTATCATTTTTTTTTTTCAATTTACATTCTGGAGGGCGAGACAAAATGTGGGACAGTTTCATTCACTATGCAAAGAAAATGTGTGAAGAATTGAATGATAGACATTTGCTGGGTTACTGTTTGTTATTCTGTTGGTTCATTATTCTGAAGATTTAATTCCCAAAATGAAATAAGGTTCGTTATTCCTAAGATTCACAATTTTGAAAATGACGAAAGGTTTATCATTCCAAAGGTTTATCAATCCAAATATGTGAATAAGGTTCCTTAATTATTATCAAAGTTTTCTCTTTTTTTTTTCATGAAACAAGGTTCATAATTCCAAAGATATCCCTCACCTTCTTTTCATTTTCAGATTAATGACCCTGATTTCATTTTCAGATTGCGCACAATCCAAAACATCCAAAACTTGAAATCTCTTGGCTCACAAATTTGATATGAAAAAGAAAAATGTGAATCATTTCAGCTGTGCACAGTAAAATTGAAAACTAGAAGAACTAGAAGACTCTAATATTTGCAAACCAAATCCCAAGAATGACCACATTTGAGAGCTGCAAATGCTGGCGCTGTGATGTCCTTCTGAAGAAACTTAAGGCCCCAGTGATTACATAATCAAGTCATTATGTAATAACAGACTCCCCATGTGACCCTCCTTCCAGTATGCAGTGTACATCTTGTCATTTTTTTGTTACCCTCGTTGTTAGCGAGTTCTTTAGCCTTGGGCTTCGTCTAAAACTTTAAGTGGTAAGAAAGGAAATACTCCGCACCTCTGTCATTTAATCTACACTCTGTTGTCAAGTGGGCCTCTTGTCATCTGTAAGATAGCTAGGAAGGGTGTTCTGTGGTTCAAATTTTAACAAAATCTTTACTTAAAGGAAAACACAAATCATGACTACGTTCCATTTTTAATGAGCTAAAAATATCTCTTTGCATCAAATTATTCAGTTAATGAAATGAAATTTGCAATTATAGTGACTTCTCAAAACAGGAGGCATAGTTTCTTAAGGAGACACAAAAATAGTAAATGGAGAATGTAGGTTAAACAAACAAATATTCATAGCACATATCTGATTCTTATCAGGATTACTGCTGGGTAAGAATCTTTCAAATTTATTAAATGTATTTCAAAACCTTCTCATTCATTCCCTAGTATCTTAATGAAACATTCACTGCTATGTTTGTATAGTGTATTTGACAAAGTAAACTTGAAATGAAACTTGAGTGCCAATTTTTGTATGAATTCCTGCTAGTGTTGCAATTTACCTCAAACCAGAGATATAAGGGTCACTCTGTCCACCAACTGTTAAGTACAGCAGTGTACGGCCAGGTCTCCCTCTGGGTTAGTAAAGAGACCATGTGACTATCTTTCGCCACTGCTCTGACAAGCACTTTGATATCAAACAAAAGCTTGAGGAGTTAATACCTGGGTCCCGTTGCATAAAACTTTTTTAGCAACCTTAGAAAATTCAGGTTGGGATTTGCCCAACCTGAATTTTCTAAGGTTGCTAATCTAAGAATGTAAAATCCGTTGCATAAAAACTCTGGTTGGGAGCTTCCAACCGGAATTTTGTGATTTCAACCAGAAAAAAATCCGGTTGGAGTTTTATGCAACGGCCCCCTGGTCATCTACAAGCTGATATAGTTTGCAGTATTATTACACATTTTTCTTGTTTGCATGTTTGTTTTACTTGAACAATATTAAGAGTAGGCAGGTCTAAAGATTGTCATTTATGAAACAAGCATCCCCTGAACATTTTTATCAGAGTGAATTGATATGTTTCCACAGAGAATCTGATAGACCCAGAATTTTGTAAACCCAGAATTGAATACCGTGCTTACGCAGACCCGGCTTGTTTCTGCAGAAAGCGTATAATCGGTTAGAAGCTGATTCTACTCCTGTATGCAGTTGTGACCGGATGTCTGGAAAGTTCGCTTAGTGCATTGTGGATTTATAAACATCCATCATGGCGGCCGGTACGATTTGCCGGTCGATGCATTCGCTTGCGTTTGGGATGGTGTTTTTGCAGTCCAGTTTGGCACTGTGTGATGAAGCATGATCACGTCACTAGTGATTGACTTTTAAAGACAATACTTTCTGGTCATACTGTGACCTCACATCAGCTGTATCGGATTATTGAACCCAGCATGTTTCCACAGCGCTGAAACAGGGAACTAACCCGGAAAGAACTACCTCAGGAGATGATTACAATAATCAGAATTTTTGTGGCTATCGGAATCTGAAAAATCCGCTACTGGTGCAATTTCAAAGGCTCATCTATCTGATAGAATCTGATAGACCTGGAATTTGGGGTTCTGTAAAAACATGCCAAATGAAAGGTCTTTGGTCTCTATTTCAGCATTATTATGAGGTTACACGTGACCCATAGGAGAGAGAGAGTGAGGTCTCAGCCCGGCGACTAAAGGGGCCCATGTCAGGAAACTGGGAACTACTGGTTTGAGAGGGGTAAAACTCAACGACACGATGGGTCACTTACATGCAGGAAACTCCTTCCTATTACCCAATAGGGGTTTTGTTTTGTCCCCTTTCATCTTTTTTTTCTGTTCTTTTTTTTTTTTTGCATGTGTGACATCGCCTACTTGTCCTTCCAGAGCTTGCAAGATTTGCTGTATCTATAGTTATAGTTAGCAAGTATTGGTGGGTATCCAATCCCACGTATTTATTGAAATATTATAACCAGTCTGATTGATTTGATAACTGAGGTGTAGGAAATTATAGTTTTTATAATAATGATGAGGATGATGGTGATGATGATGATGATGATGATGATGATGATAATAATAAATAATGATAATAACAATAATAATAATAATAATAATAATAATAATGATAATAATGATAATAATAATAAGAATAATAATAAGAATAATAATAATAATGATAATAATAATAATAATAATAATAACAACAACAATAATAATAATAATAATAATAATAATAATAATAATAATAATAATAATAATAATAATAATAATAATAATAATAATAATAATAATAATAATAACAATAGCAACAATAATAATGATAATGGGTAATCATCATACCACTTAATACATCATTTATTATCAAACCTACAATTATTGTAATTACGTTTATTATCATTGTTGTTGTTGTTATGATTATCATAAAACACCTTATCTCATGGCTCCTGCACATTTCCATTCCCCTAAACACACACATACACACACACACACATACATAACACAATTTGCAAGAATCAAGATTGACGGAAGCAGATAAGAAGTAGGTGAATGATGTCAAATCATAAGAAAACATTCATGCCCAAATAGGGAGATGGACATTTTGATGACTGTTATGTCTTTTTCATTATTATCACTTAAATCAACATTACTGACACCATATTCATTTGTTGTTGTCATGTCAGTTACAATTATGGTTGTTATTGATTTTAACATTATTATCATTATCATTATCATCATCATCACCATCATCATCATCATCATTATCATTAGTATCATTGCTACTATCATCAATCTCAATAACATTTTAGCAGTATGTTATAACACTCTGGCACTTTGTATGTTTTTGGTATATCTCTAGACATATTCACTTTCCAGTCTTCTTCCAATACAAGATTTCAAAAAGCCATTCACATTAAAAATGAATTTTTGCAATGAGGAATATGTCTTGAATGTACAAGTATTGGAATTTGTTTTAAAAGGAAAAGAAAAACAGGGAGGAATATAAGAGTAAACTAGAAATGTCGCCATGGTGACTGGTATGCCTCTGTCATAATGCATGCTTCTCCTCAATAGGTCTATAGTATGTCTTCGTGGGGGAGGCATAAAAAAATGGTGACAGACAACTAAAATGAGTCAAAAGAAGATTGTTACAGATAGAATGTGTTTCTGTTTCATTTAAACTCCTGCATCAATCACCACATGAGATGTGCAGTGCATCTTTTCCTGACAATGTGATTCTTATGTTCTCAAAATATGTGTGTCATCTTAGACAGGAAAACTGCCAATTGTGGACAACATGTTACACAATGGCAGCCACTGCACTGGAGAATTTGAATCACGAATGCTGAATCAAAACAATTATTCACTTCCTCCATAAAAAAAAGGAAAATATGATAAAGAGCTAAGGAAAAATTCTGGACACTGCATGCAATACATTGTCACAGCCTGCCTGTCCAGGCAGTTCTGTGTGATGACGTCACAGGTAATTCCCCAAGCAGTGTGGAATGAACTCTAAATAGTGAATTGAAAAGGTTTAGCATCCAAAAGAATACACTAACCATTTCAGATGCCAGTTTGGACATGAATTGTTTGCCAACAAGCTCTTGATCTCCCATTTAAACTCCATAAGTCATGGAACCTTGCAACAATCATACCAGGGACTTTTGTTTGTTTGTTTGTTTGTTTGTTTTTTTAGGGGGTTGGAGGTGGTTTGTTTTATATTTCATTTGTTTACCAAAAATTGATTTGTATTGCTATAACTTCAAGCAAGATAACGGTGAGTCTAAATACTACACCAACATTTTGAATAAGAGTCCCAACATAATTTCACTTTTCTGGCATAATGAAACTACACTTGACTTACCTCTTTCAGGAAGCAAAAGGAATAATATCACCTCTGATTATATTTTGTTAAATTTTCATTGTATTTTCTTTGTATCATTCTTCATATGTGATGTCGCAAACTGTAGTAGTCTTCTCATCCAGCGATGGCTGCACCAAAACTTTAAATATTCACAACTTTTGAATGGATTGTCTGATTTTCCTTAAACTTTCACTTACGTGCCCTAGTAATATTGCTGCATTCATTAAATCCACATATTAAATTTGAGTTTCATTCTCCTTTAGATACCAACCTTGAATTTGAAGTCATCCTTGAGGCCGCGGAATCTCATCTCCGAGAAGGCTTTTTGGATGAACCCCCGAGGCTTGACGACGTAAACGCCTTGAATGATACCAGGAAAGTAGCCCTGCTGTGGGAAACAAACAGCCATGGATTGTCTGGGTTCATAAAACGGTTAGGATGTTAGTCAGCCGGCAAGCAGGGTGGGATGGATGAGAGTTAGTTGCATTAGTTGCTTTATCAGCTCTACAGTCACCTTGCAATGCTTGAGACAAATGCACATCTCTTATGACTATGCTGCTGTTCTGTAGAGAGCTTACCTTTCTTTGTCTTCTATCCAGTTTGTTAAAAGCGAGTAAACCTTCCCGAGAAAACAGATTATCTTTTCTTAAATTAACATAAAGTCTGCTCTTGTAACTTTTGAGTGTGCAACTGATCATGTACAAAAATCTCAGAGAGCAACACAACCAAATTGAAGAGAAATGTGTTGAAATTATGACATATATGAACAAAATGGCTGTGTTTATTAATGATCTCTTTTTCACCTCAAGGCAGATTACTAAAAGAGCATGAATATGGTCAGTCAATGACATGTCATGACAATGATGAAAATAATAATAATAACGTACATATGAAACATGCTTTATGAGAGTTAAAAGTGCCAATAAGCCAAAGAGAGACTTATTACCAATCAAGGTTTTGAAACATTAATAGATTAAGATGCGATTCCACACCATCTTCATGGTGACTTTGACAATTCAATGAACGTAGACAAACAGAAATGATTAATGATTTAATCAAACGGAGATGTAAAATAGGAAAGTGGTGGATTTTCAGAATTTGAAATAATTTCTAATAGCAGTGATAATGATATCAAAGACAAATGCAGATTAGGTAATATGATAATATCATCACATCACAATTTTTTTCTACAAGTAGATGTGTTGTAGTTGCTAAAGTACAAATAAAACATGATTTTTGTGATTTTTTTTGTGTGTGTGTGCACAAGCTAAAGGGAGCTGTGAGATTATGGGATCTAATCGCCACAACTAATTTGTGTATGTTTGAGTGACTACTATTATTATTCGGTGAAACTTGAAAATTCCACACAATTTTCACTTCATACCAAATCATGAAGAATATTCCGCCATTTTGTTTGTCTGATAACACAACTTATTACAATCAATCGACTAACTTGAGCAACATACAGAATTCCAGTGTTGGAATGAGGTACTCTCGATATAAATCAAATATAATATGACACCATATGATAGTAGGAGATGCTATGAAAAGGAGTTGTAGTATGTATACAGTACAAGAAATAAGAGGGAAACCAACATAGCCTTTGGTTAATATCCCAGTATACGTTACCAAATACAGTTTCAGCAGCAATCAAATATTCTATCACATCACCACACAAGCCATTTTTAAATATATTACAGCATGCATGGTTGTTGTTTTTTTCTTCAGCAAATTGACATTGAAAATGTGTGGTTGATCTACTCCCTGGCACCTAGTTAAAACCTTGTTCTCACATCTGATGGACTGCTGTGATCAAAGGAAATACAATTAGGTTTCAACACGTGTGAATTTTGTTTTGGATATCGTACACTCTAAATTTAGGTAATTTGAGGTTAGATGGGTGCTTGCTAATTATAGACAGCACATTATTTACCCTTCCCATAACTTCCCAATCTCCTACCTACAAAGTAGTGTTTATTATTACACTATCTCACGGAGGCTTCACAACAGGGTATTTCACACCTATGTATGAACAGCAATGGTTGGTCCTATGAACATCATGATTAATGTGCCTGCATACTCTATAAATTCAAATCCAGAGTTGCCAGAATTCTAGCGCAAAACTTATATTACAATTCAATACAATGTTGATTGTTTGTTGTTGTAGTCATAGCATCTTTTTTTTTTTTTTTTACATCACAGCAAACAATACTGAGGATAGTCAGAACAGGGTGACTGGATGATATGAATACACTGCATGTATCTTTTTCAGTTTAATCAATTTATAAAAATAACAAATAACATTTATTTAAAACTTAATAAGGGCATTCCAAGTGCACTGATACAGAACTACAAAAGTTGAATTAAGATACAGAATATGATTGATAAATGAATTAAATAGTATAATTTATGTCACCAGTGTAGCTCTGAAAAAAAGACTCAATTTCATGATCTTTGATCTGTGACCTTTACTGAACCTAAAAACCAATCACTGATTCTTCTACCATCAATAATCCTTTCATGTATAATCTCATCAAATCACTCTACATGTTTCTTGGAGTTCTCACTTGAAAACTAATAACTGTGGTACATTTAGGGCTCTATTATCTGACCTCACCAGTTTTATTAAGCTTTGTGATTGTAACAATGTTTATTGAACTTTATCTTTCTATCATTTATCACAAACTTCATAATGAATCACTGTATGACATTACTGTCAACCCTCTGATTTGAACTACATTATTTCTACAACCTGACTTTTTTCTCCTACAAAGATTTATATTGTTATTTTTAACAATTGTCCTCAACTCCTCTCTCCCTAATACAAAACAGTTCCTGAAAAAAGATTTTAATTAAATGGCCACTGATGATGACACTAACAGTTCTTCAGGAGATCAGTTTAATGTTCAGATCTCAAACTTGGCCTTCTTACCTCCATCAAACCACATGACTAGATATTTTGAATCCTGGAAAACCAAAAATTTCAGGGCAGCCTCGAGTGGGTCTAAAAATATGCACTTCCTTATAAAACCATCAACAGTAGACTCACATATGCATCACCATGGCAACGCCTATCTGATGTTAAGTTTATTCAGTCTTGGATGATGTCACTTTTATCCCTGACGGACAAAGTGGGATATGATAATGATCAATGCCTTGGCCAGAAATCAATGACTCAAAACGCTTGAACTCAACTTCCTTTGTGAATTACGTGTCATGAGAATCACACGTGATAGAAATCAAGCAAGAAAAGAAAGAATTGACAATGACTTTCTTCCATCGACAATTAATGAAATAAAGAGAGAATCGTTCCCTTTCCAATGTGGCGGAGAGTCAGTTACAGCAAACACATATACAAGCTGCCAGGTGACACACTGACACACATACACACACACAAAAAAAAAAAAACAAAACAAGCAAACAAAACAAAAACAAACAAACAGATCTGGGCTCGACATCGGTGGTGGCCAGGTGGCAGGGGACCAGAAAATATGATTTTGGACCACAAAACTTTCAAAAGGCATATTTTTTGGTGGCCTGATTGAGCAACTAACATTCAAAATAGATTGCTACATTTCTGCTGATAATAGCACCACCACATTTCTCTTTTGGGTTACCACCATTTCAAATTTAATGATTTTAGTGGCCCAGAGAAAAAAAGTTAGTGTTGAGCCCTGCAAATATGCACATTCATCAAAACCGATAGCAACATTAGCCCTGTTCAGTATTAGAAGTTTGATGATTTCACAGATATTCCCCTCTCATCTAGCCGACATAGTTGGCACCCTTACCATCCCTAAGGACTCCAGTAGATGCCTGACTGGCTACGCAACAAGTGTCCATCCATACACAAATTACCTAATTTCCTCAAAGTCCTGCCAAAATGAAACCTGAAAGTTTAGTTTGCATGACTGTAGGTAATAGAACAGGCCAGTTCTTCTCCCAAGAGGATAATTGTAAAAGGTTTAAATTTGGATTCAGTTATTTAAATGACGCAGCTGGCCATTCCTGGGTATGGTTTGGTGACACCGAACATTTGCTCCTGCGACAATTGCTCCGGCCTAATTTTCTCCAAGGACTTAGGGTTAGGGATGTAATAGGGTTATAGGTTTAGTTTTATGTGAGGACTGGGATTAGGATTAGGGTTATGTTCGTGGTTAGAAATCATATATCCCTTTTATTAGTGTGCAAATATTTCATGGGAGCAATTGTCGCAGGAGCAAATGTCATGGCACCATAAGGGTTATCATTAAAGGGATTACAGTATCCACTGAGTTCACAATTACAATGGACTATAGTTCTCAATAACCTACAGATACCAATATATCAGAGAATTGCATTATTACTGATGACATAAAAGGATGTCGTTTCTAGATTTTGGCTTTGAATGAAGATCCTTCAAAATGAAAATTCATTCATATATTTAATCTCCTTACACATCAATGCTCCGAGATATGCAAGGTACAATGTATTCAAGCTCACACAGTCATGATCAATCTTACATACAGGTAAAGATGTGTAGTGAATTTTATATGCATATTCACTGTTTGTACATCTTGAGGAAGTAATATCTGTACAGGTAAAACAAGGGCTCAAATACAAATATTGAAGCATCAACGTGAATTCACTGCCTAGCACCAACAAATTCGATCACATGGATAAAAATGATCATAATGTAAATCATACTAGATTCCATTTGGACTTTGGTTAAGACCAACATTGAAAGTCTTATTAATTTGCAGACAATAGGAGACTCAGTTCTGATGAATAAACACTGCAGATTTATGATTACCTTGTGAAAATTATCTAAGAACTTAATGACTTTATCCTAAAACTCAGAGTGGCGGCCAATGATCCAAACCTCCTTTAGGAAAGAAAATAGGGTCACAGGATGAATGCAGTAATTCCTTTTCAATATCTCCTTGAGTCACTCCACTGTGAATGCTATCCCTTTGGTCTCCCCTGCCCCCTGCCTTCCCCCCCCCCCTCCCCTTCCATCAATCCACCTGTTCAACCTTAAAGCTAGGGCTCAAAGACTCAAAAGTACAAATAATCCATTGAGAAGAAAAGGGCATTAACTTCTTGACTTGACTTTGTACTTAATCACATCCTGGTCCTTGACTAGTGAGAGCTTTACCTTTCCTGAATATCAGTAAAAGATTTGAGTATAGCCCAGATTCGGAGCTAACGGGGTTTAAGATAATCTAAACTGCAAATATAATATTCTCGATGCTATACTCTTCATTAAAAAAAATAATAAAATGTAGAAACTTTAGAAGTGTATAATATCACATCAAAAACTGTAAAATATAAACAAAGTGTAAAATACCAATCAAAAACTCTTTGTACCAAGCATGGTTGAGCTAGACATCAAGGCAAATATGCTTCAGGGTGATTGTTTCATCATTTTGTGATGGAAAAAAATAGATTTAAAAGGCAAGCACAGTAGTATTATGGCAAGTATGAAAGCCCATATATCACCTGAGTGATATCTTCAAGAATGAAGTCATATTGGTACGTGTTTTATTTGGATGTATGTGTGTATAAGCATACATGTATATGTGATTGTGTGTGCATGTTTCTTTTTCTCCTTTTTTAACAATATCAATTCATTAATTATATTGTAAAGATTTTATGTGCATGCTGTGTTTCAAGGATTTTACTGACTGCATTTCATTGTAAACATTACGAGATGAATGTTATGCTATAATGTTATTTTGTTGTATAATTATATTCAAAGTAAATGATATATTAATAAAATCACTGAGTACTGAAGATTACTGAGAAATACAAATAGGGTGTTTGAGAGCAAGGCTAGGGGAGGTAAAGATTAACCCACTACTCCTCATGATGTAATGCACTACACACCTGGTTCCGGTAAGCTATGGGTTAAACCAAAGATATGCCTCGTCTAACCTTTCCCTCTCCCTGACACAAACACATACACATCACATGCATCATGATGAATCAATCAATCATCAAAATGCTTGCCAAAATTTCTTGATGACTCTGTGATCACATGCTAATAACAGCAATACTGGAGCTGACTCAGAGAAAGAGAGGCTTTTTACTCACAACAGGTAAAAGGGAAAGAGAAAAATCAGTCTAATTAATGATAACTGAAACATATCACTCAAGCTTTATTTAATATTATCAAAATTGCATTGTGCAATGTTTGGGTAGCTGCAGATACCACAATTAACCCGTTGAGGATGGACTGATTTTGCTACATACAATGTACAAGACACACAATTCCCATAGACACCGGCCTGAGTATTCTCGGGACTCATCTTCGATGGGTTAAATCATGAATTACACTGCACACACTACAAGTACTCCCTCTCACAAAAATACTGTAATTGTTCTCATTTGATATTTATTATAGATTCCTTGTATGCATGCAAACATTTGAAGACCTGAATATAAGAACGACCCAAGTCCAATTTTTGGCCAAATTCAGTTTGACATGGGAAATTGTAGCTTATGCATTGACTCATCTTGTGTATAAATGATAAATCCTAATTAGCCCCGGATGTGCCTGAAATGAATGAGTTAAATCTTATATGAATGTAGGAATGAAGGACTTGGGTCATTTTTACATTCATATTATAGCGCCCCCTCTCTCATCCTTCTCTCATTTCTATAGCAGAATATCATGTATATGAATCAAAGAACGACCCAAGTCCATATGATTCATATTTATTTATTCGTATTCATTGGTTTACGAAACAAAATGTACTGTGTGCAAGCAGACTCTCACTTTAATAGAGAAGACCTCGTTCTACGAGGGCAGAACACAATTTCCTCCAGTGAATCCTTCATCGCCCTCTCACATCATTCGCTTGCCAGTTTGCACCCCACAACAACGCTTCCTCCGTGCACGATCCAGCCCCTTTAAAAATAGGGGCTTGCGAGCAGACTAGGCCAAAACAAGGATCAGGGAGCGCTGCCGATTTGAAAGCACTTAACTTCCAATTTCCGCTGCCCAACTGCCTGACTGAGGTTACACCTCCACGGAGCAGGAGAAACAGACACAAAGACAGACAGAAGAAGGGAGAAAGGGGAGAGAGAGACAGGAGTCGGGGAAAAACAGAGGGATATATAAAGAAAGATGAGAGAGAAAATGAAATGAAGAGAGATGGACAGAATAAACAAATATAAAAAGAAGATAAGAGGGTGGATATAAAGAGACACTCAGAGCAAAACAGAAGACCATTGGAAGAAATACAGAGAAAAAAAGGAGAGACTGATGGAATAAAAACAAAAATAAGAGGATTGGCAGAAAGAAAGAGTAAAAGCAAAACAGAGGGATATATAAAGAAAGATGAGAGAGAGAAAAGGAATGGGAGAGATATGGACAGACTAAAGAGATCTAAAGAATATGAGGATAGATAGAAAGAGAAAGTCAGAGTAAAACAGAGGGATATACAAAGAAAGATGAGAGAAGAGGAAAGGGAGAGATGTGGACAAAATAGAAAAAAAAAATCAAAGAAGAACATGAGGATTGATAGAAAGAGAGAGTCAGGCAAAACAGAGGGACATACAAAGAAAGATAGAAAAAGAACAGGAAAGAGAGAAATATGAACAGAATGAAAAAATATATATATAAGAAGAACATGAGTTAAGATAGAAATAAAGACATAGTCAGAGCAAAACAGAGGGATATACAAAAAAAAAGATAGAAAAAGAAAAGGAAAGGGAAAGAGATGGACAGAATTATAAAAATCTAAAAAGAATATGAGGATAGATAGAAAAAGAAAGTCAGAGCAAAACAGAGGGATATACAAAGAAAGATGAGAGAGAAAGGGAAAGGGAGAGATGTGGATATAATAAACAAGATTTAAACAGAACATGAGGATAGACAGAATGAAAGACATAGTCAGCAAAACAGAGGGATATACAAAAAAAATGGAAAAAGAAAAGGAAATCGAGAGATATGGACAGAATAAAAAAGATCTAAAAAGAATATAAGAGGATAGATAGAAAGAAAGAGAAAGTCAGAGCAAAACAGGGATATACAAAATAAAAGACAGGGAGAGAAAAAGAAAGGGAGACAGAAAGACATGATAAAAACAAAAGAATGATGATAGACAAAAAGAAAGACAATATTAGGGCAAAATAGAGGGAGATAGAAATAAAGATGATGAGAGGGAGAGAGGAGATGGACAGAATAAAAAACAAAAGAAGAGGATAAACAGAGAAAAAAGACAGAGAGGGAGAGATGAACAATTAAGAAAGCAAAAAAGAATGAAATTCAGTGTAAAGACACAAAGAGTGACAAAGAAATAGAAAAAGAAGACACAGCCAAGGCAAAAAAAAAGAAGAAGAAAAGGAGAGACAGAGAGAGAAAACAGAAATATAGAGAATGAGAGATATGGATAGAATAAGAAACAAAATAAAGGACATAAGAGGATAGACAGAACGAGAGATGCATACAGGGAGAGACTATGAAAGCAAAAAAAAAGAAGAATGGAATTCAGTGTAAAGTCACAAAGAGTGACAGAGATATACAAAGAGAGAGAGAGAGAGGGAGAGAGAGAGAGAGGGAGAGAGAAGGGGGAGAGAAATAAATTCTCCAATGATTTTCTCCTCCCCACAGAGCACCCCAATGACTCATCCAGACACATCATTCCCTGCAGCCAACTATTCACTCACTCCCATTTATCATACCTATGCTGCCAATAGAGGGCTCTCTTTTTTCTTCCAAGCAACACTTATTAACTGTGTTCAACCCATCAATTTACTGGAATGTTGTCATCTGCCATGCCTGATAAGATAAGCCATAGGCTATTGAAAGAAAAATGTTCACATCAAATGTTAAGTCATGATACTTTCTTTTCCATTTTTTTTTTCATTTTTGGGAGGTGGTGGTGGTAGTGGTGGTGGTGGGGGGGGGGGGGGGGGTTATAATATGTGGGAGGGCTAAGCTCATGTGATCACATTCAGTGACTCACTGACATTTTGAAGCATTTATGCCATATCATTAGTGCCAGAAACATATAGTATGGGTACAACATGTGAAGCAAACTAAAGCACTGCCTTGAAAAAAAAAAAGATGAATTTGTCTACTTTTGAAAGATTCATGAAAAAAACAAACACCAAATAGAATTAACACTTACATCCCAACCCCGCAATCTTACCTTTACTCACTTTCACGTAAATATCAATGCACCTTGCTTCATAGCATATGCAGAGCAATGTATAACCTTGAGTGAACCCTGAAAGCATTCATGGCCACATTACACCACAAGAGGGCTCACTCTTAGTTTGTATGTCTGTATAGATTGATGACCACACTGTACAGAATGCACCCCTAACTTCACATCTAAAGCTGATGACCATGCCATGCGTCTTTCTATCTTTAACTTCTACCCAATTTAGACTGACAAAAATAGCTAGTCTAACCTACACTCTAAATGAAACACACTTATATCACAAACACATAAATCCTGTACATCTCACATTTCTTCAAAATCATCCATATTTCTTGGTGTTTATAAACCTTGGATGTATACTACTCTCATGATTCTGGTGGTAACAAAGATATGCCTTCAGAATATTCATCTACTTGCAGAATTTAGATTATCTTGTGTACTGTCTCCTGTCTCTTATTTCGTAAGAAAATTATGAATGGTGAAACGTATGTGATATTTACGAAAATCTTGTCAGTATGTGAAAGTTTATCATTGATATAGCCAAAATAACTTGAATACAATTAAGGCAAATACCACAAGATGGAAATGGTAAAATACAGAGGAGATGCTTAAAACAAGAACAAATAAAGCAATGAAAGCCCTCAACATCACATGTTTATGTTACTGTGATGAAAGAATTACATATGACAAGGTAAAAACACCTAGATGTAAGTAACAGGTGGCAAATACACATGCATACACACACACACACACACACATACAAATACATGTAAAGCCTCCACAATAGTCATGCAATGTGTTCAGCAGGCTTTCTATACAAAAACGAGGTTTGGACTGGTATGTGTTACTATCATTATATTCCAACCTTGTCATGTATTAACTGAGGCATTGACATTTTAGATTTTGGTACTATTTTCATTGGAATTTTCCAAAAAACACAAACTACCAAAATGATTTTCCCCATGCATATAAATAATATGTATGTGTGTGAGTCTTTGTGTATGTGTATAAAAATTATAAGCATGTTTGTATGGATATGTAAATATATTTTCAGAAGCAAATTTAGCAATTATTACAGGATTACCAACAAGCGTGCAATGCAGACTAAAATTGATAATGCACCGCTTCCCAAAGTGCCATTAATTTCCATTTATGTCTCATATCATTGGTTGCTCAGTTGTAAAGGATTGAATAAGTTATGAAAATTGGCTTAATTGCACTAAAATATCATTATTCTACTGTCCTGAATTGTTAATTTGTCTACAAAGAAATGTTCTCAACAGGTAAAATATTGTGGAAATATCCTGCCCATGAGAGGATGTGACAAACTATCCACAATCACACAGTCTTGTTTATCCACCCTGACTGGTATTTGACAAGCCCACGAGATATATGTAATGGATATTTTGTGACATATTTTTAGGTAGAGGAGGGCATGTCAACTTGACACGTGCATTATTTAATTCCACACCTGTGTACCAAATATCAAAACAGTTAATTTTCAATATAAAGCCAGAGTGTCCTGTACAAATGGAGTGATATGATAATTGAACAGATTTGAAGCATTGTGTGAATGCATGAATTATAAAACGAAATGAAATGTATGAGGTTAGTTGTTATCCAAAAATCAGGCACTACACAAAAACCATGCAACAGACTTGAGAATTCACACCTTATTCCCACGCAGTGATAATATATGGATATGTTCATTTCACAAGTATAAATAAATCATATATGAAACTGATATGAAGGAAAAACAGTGATTATATGGAAATGAAAAAAAAGGAAAACATTTCAAAGCGCTTACATAGTAGTCCTTCATGTTGATAGAATCGGGGAAGATTTGCCAGCAAAACAGAGAAAAAAAGAGGGGGGAAATTCATCGCACAAAACAAGCTAAAAGCACTAGCATGCGGGGTGGCATAACAAATCTTGCAAAATCAAATATGCATCAAAGTTTAACACAAAAATGAACTTTGATACCAAGACATGTAACATCAATCACTTTGACAAAACAGTACAACTTCTCAAGTTATTGCTTATCTTTTAAAAGAAATCTTCATAGGGCATTAAACAAGGTAACGGCATGCTACAGTTTCTAGGTGACAAAAAAACACTTGCAGTAATAACAATACACTAAAAACAATAAAACAATTTGTAAATCTGGGTTGCACAATAAAAACATAAGCAAAATCTATATTTTGCCCAGGGTTTACACATCAGTATCTCCAAACTGATTACAAAACATTTGTAAAAATTTATCATTTTTTTTTAATATGTTGTGCATTAACAAAGTGAAGATGCAAAGGGGAAAGACATTTATATCCAGAGAGGACAGAATTACATAATTCTAGGGAAAATATATACAGGCAAGTTTCTACAGACCTCAGAGGCTAAAACTGCATATCATTTACACAGAATACTGTATGCGCCATATATTTAGCGAGTCTGAATTTTTGCTAATCGAGACTTCCCGATAATTTCACTAGTGGTTTAATTCGCGATCGTGGGGTCCTGTACTAAACGGAGAAATGTATTACTGTAAAAGTGGAAATTTTCACGGTGTTGAAATTTTCGCACATTTCGCGCAATGAGAAGCTAGCGCGAAAATAAAAGCACACAAATATTTTTGCATGCCATATGTTCCAGTACTTGTCTTGATTATGCGGAATTAAAAACACGCGAAAGTCTTCTGACACGGCCAAGCGTGAAAAATTAGTCGCGCGAAAATATCTACTTTTACAGTGTATGCATACCTCACATTCATATATATTGGGATCAGAGTCAATATTTTTTGCATGTTTTGTATTTCACAAATAGCAGCTGACTCGCGAAATTTGTCAAATTAAAAACCTCGCGAAATATTTGGTGTATACAGTATTTCAAACATGCCTGAGAGATGCAAAAACTTATAACGTGATTACTTGACATCACAGAGGACTTGTTGTGCTCTGGCTTAGCACTAAATACATACCGCTATTCTGATTAAGGTGTTTTTCACATCTCCCCACGTACTGGACGATCGGTTGACCACTATGACGAAGCCCCTGTCAAATTCAAGCCGGCTAGGGAAAGAAGAGATTTTCAGAGGAAGAAATCTGTTACATGAGACATCATACTGAATCCTATACTACATGGTATGACATACCCAAAACAAATATTATGGCTAGTCTTGGATACAGACACAACCACACAAAGTAGTAGAATAGTATAACCCACAGTCATGTGGTGCAATTCAATGAGAATATACAGCATAGCCAGACAATGTAATATTGCACTGAGCACATCATGCAAATAAGTATCAAGGCACACTAACTCACACTACACCACATGTCATATGCCAATCGCAGTCAAGAAAATGATTGAAATGTCAAAAGATATAATAATAGAAAATATTAAGACATAACAGGGTAGCGAATTTGATTCTGGGTGGACTATTGAAAAAAGGTAAAATTTGGTTTAACACTATTAAAATACAAGTATTAAATTTCATATTCCTGTACTCTATCCAATATACGCAACATATGAAGCACACAGAAGATAAGGTTTTCTGTTATCCACAGAGAGCATGATTAGAAAAAAAAAAACAAATCAGAGTGAAATGCAGTGTCTCTGCACTTCTTTTTATAAGGCAAGGGATGGTGGATTTGCCTCAAGAAAATCAGTGCATGTTAATATAAATGAAAAAAGTGTGCAATATAGAAATATTACATCCCTGAATGACCAAGTGTGCGATAACGACAACTGTCAGAACTGACCCATGAGGATACAAGAGAAATCTGCTTATATTCATGCTTGAGCAGCAAATCAATGCTGCACACACTCTCAGAAAGAAGTGTATATCAATGTGGCAGCAAAAAGGATACTAAAAAACCCCAAAACAAAAAACAAAACAAAACACACACACACACAAAGAAAAACACAGCAAACTGTACACGCAGTGTCCACCATAGACGTAGCCACAGCATGCTACATGGACTATAACAAGCAAATCATCCTTGAGTACTGATGTGTAGCATAATCATTACTGAAGGTGATCAAATCGACACACCTTTGATGGATGATATTGTCACAGAGGGGGCAATATGAATTAAGTGATATCACTGCTTTAAATGTACATGAATGGTGAAAGTGCTCCCTCTTGTTATCAATAAAAATCCACTGATAACCTTTGAACCTCATCATCACTATAATAGGAATAAGGAAAGAGAAATGCACCTTTAAACACTGATACAGGAACTCAAGGTAGAGAATATAAAGGAGGGGGAGAAGGAGGGGGAGCAGAGATGGGGGAGGAAGGGGGAGGGATGGATGGGAGGAAGAGAAGGAAGGAGGGTAAGGAGAAGAAAAAGAGGAAGGGGTTTCCATGAGCAGACAAAATGAGAGGGAGAAAAGAGGGTGGAACGGAAGGAATGAAAGGAGTTTCGGGTACCCACACGATGAAAAGCACCTTTATAAAGCCCTGTCACAGACACACTGTGCGATAGCTCAGTAGCACTGTCGCTTCTGATTTTCTAGCTTGTGACTTCGTCCACAAACAATGAAATGCAATCAGTGCATGCATTTTGTATTTTGTTCATTACTACTCTTTTCCTGGGTTTGAATTTGGTGGAAATGTAGTTCACAGATTTTCAATTGACTGATTTGTGGCCATTTGAAGTCACAGGTCATCACTGCAGTGCTGTAATATGCTGGTCACATGATGATTAGCAAAGAAATCATCGTGTGCATGGCAAATCGTCATTATGCTTCCCTGCGCATAGCAGATATTTGATGGGCTGTGAGAGTTCGCATAGGGTTAACAACATTCTGCCATGTGCAGGGAAGTGCATTTAACAACATTCTGCAACGCGCAGGACAAAATCTTCAAAAATACCCCCTGGATGAAAGATGTGACCTAGGGTAGGTGTTTGGCAAATCCTATCCCACACAGAATTCCTTCCCTGACTCATCCCATTCACACATTCAAATGCTGTTCATCTGCTGGTCTGACAAGCGTGATGCAGCCCAGACTGAATTCAACTTTGTGACCATACCATCCCACAATGCATGTGAAATAAGGTTGGCCACAAGGCATCTGTGTATTGGTGGTACCCCAAATTTATGGGACATAAAGGGAGAAGGGAGAGAAGAAGAAGAGTTCTAATGATATTTGTTTTCCCTGCACAAATTACAATTCTATTGAAGCTGAATCAACAGTCTGTGAGACAGTGCCTCTTTTTAAAACAAACAAGCCAAACATAATTCTCCTTCAGCATCTAATGTAGGAGGATGACATTAAATACACAGAGCTCTGCAATTTGGATGCAGACTCTGCACTGCTATACCATTGCTGGGTTTCGGTTGTTTTGTTTTTGTCCCCCATTTTCCCCCTTCCAAATTTTATCACAAATAAGACATAACTGTGCTAGTGTGCCTACCATCAGAGAGTATGGAGGCCTTTAATCATTGATACTTGTAATTACTACCAAACCTTAGGTGAGACTCTGCACTCTTCTGGCGCCAACAATCCCATTTTACAGTCTGATGCATTCCTTGAAAGTGAGCCCTCGATAGGCATAATACATCCACTACCTAAGTATGAATATAATTATTGTGGTGCCCTATTAGGCACAGGGGACATTAATGCCTCCTTGATGCTTTGCATGGAACAGTGACAACAGATCTATATTTTGCTACCTGCTCTGCTAAAATGGGCTAAACATGTGTCTGTTACAATCTCTTGGTCAGCATTTTGGTGGATGGTATGATGTATCTGTATTAAAAGTGCAACAGTGTCCGTAACAGGAATGGATTCATGGATTCATGGCATCATATCAACCATTTCTTGCAATATATTTAACACCAGCGATTTCTTGATAGCTCTTGGGCATCTAATTTCTTTCCAAAACCATATGATTTTGATTGATAGTTTTAGCTTCAGTAATTGTCATTATGCAAAGAGTATAATTACAAGGAAAAGAAAAATATCCAACATTTGACTATATTTTCAATTTTCACTTTTTCTTAGACAATTGAGCCTGGAGGGAGGATTCTTTTCTTCTTCTTTGACATGAAAGTGTTCAATGGAAGGATATCTGCCCTTGTCAAGAAACTGTGGGGTGTTGTTGTTGTTGTTTTTTTTTTTGAGGGGGGCGGTAAGGGCATTGACAAACAAAGTTGGTTTAGTTTTCTTTTAATGTATATATAGATGAACTGAAGGTACAATCATTTACCTGTAGTTTGAGCTAAATTTTGATACTGTGTTTCTGGGGTAAAAAAAAAATCTAATTTGGTGACAATGGGAAGTATTTGTAAATGATACGTGCTACTTTTTAATACTTTACAGATCTGACAGCTGTGGCCCCTACTCACTGCAGAACAATGTGGATCATACTCTCAACAATTTGATGCATTTATGACTATGATTTATGACACACTGGATCCCAAAAGTTGCTTGAACTTGGAAATTAAACTTAGCTCTGGTAATACTGACTGATGTTCTTACTTCATACGCATGACGGGTTCATCACTATGCATGACATGGAAAGGCGATGACAGAAGCACATCCATTCTACTAGTCTTATTTTCAGCACTTTTCAGGAAGAAATGGTACTGTTTCTTATGACCACTCCATGCTGCAAGTCTGTATCTTTGGACATCTTTAGATATTTCTCATATATATGCAATCCTGACAATACTTTTATATGGGCAAATTAATTTGGGTCTGCCGGTCACCAAGCTAAGTTGGGTAAGAAAATTAGACTTGTTGTTATACCAAGCTTTTATCTCTGAAATGCATAACTGTAACAGGCTTGGACATAGGCTATGAGCAATCAGGCAGAGACCCTTAAACCACAGAGTTACGCAAACAATGGATGAATAACGATAGATCATAGACAAGCATCTGGTGTTTATACCTTTCCAACAATGGAACGAATACAGATGAAGCATGACAGGTCAATGGGTCAATTACCTCCATTACATCTGTGGTAATCGGATGTTTTGATATCCAGTGATACCTCTTTGAAGCTCTCTGTTGAACAGGTCTTACAGATTTAATAATATTTGAAGGACATGGATTATCAAAGTTGTAAAAAGTGACAGGGATTGCCTTTAAAAAACTTCTGTCCTTATAATATCTATAAACAGCTTGTCTTCGATGATATAATCTGAAAAACTGTCAATGTCCCTTTTCGACAAATTGCCATTGATTGGAACTACAAACATAGAAACAATAATGATGTCCACATTCAGTATACAGCACAAACAACTGCACATCGACAAAGGTCTGAATCTGTAGACTAAGCAGTTCCTCCAGATGGCATCTTTGGCATAGATGGAGGCGGATGGGATGCCATCACCTAATAACAATTAACATTCCTCCCTGGTCACTGTCCTATGTGCTCATATTCCTGCTTTAAAGGCAGAACGACTTAACATCGCATCTTCCATTTTTAGCAAACACTGTAAAACTACTTAAAGAACTCATCTATTGCCTGGTTAAATGGTGTTTTGAAGAAATTGTTAGATCTGTACATTGTTGAATTGATTTACCAGTAAAAGACAGAATGGGAAGAAAGAGAGAGAGAGAGAGAGGGGATGATGATGATGTTGCCCTGGAGACGGTTGCTAGGGGCGACCATGTATTTTCTTGAACACACTCCTCCTCTTTGGTCCTTAGAGTATGGCAGGTCTTATCAAAGGGGTATGACAGGGATATGAATTTGATATAGAGTTAATTCAGTTTCAAAGTCACTGAACAGTGTGTCTTTTTTTTTTTGTACCAAACTATCAGTATCACTGTTTGCATGTATCAAGTTAGTCTGGGTTAAAATAATCACATATCATCTTCTATTTATATGATAAGTACATGTATCTTCACAAGGTCAAAGTGCGCATGTGCAAGGGCGGATCCAGGAATTCCCTAAAGGGAATGTGTCTTTACAAAATTAAAGAGGGGCGCACGTGCCCCCCATTTTTTTCTTTTTATTTCTTTTGTTTCTTTTTATTTCTTTTGTTTTCACCAAAAAATAAAAAATAAAGAGGGGGTGCACACCCAGTTTGCCCCCCTCTGGATTCGCTACTGACCAAAAGTGACCACAGACCAAAACTTGACAGAGATGCACAATGCATTCCATTTAACATTTAACATGGTACGAGACATCAAACATATGAAAAGACACACAAATACCACAGATAATTTTCACACAATGACACCACACACTGGAATAAGTTACAGGACTGCAATGACATACAACAAAAGTTACCATCACTTAAAATAGTAGCAAATACAGCACATGCCGCATATAAACAGTTCACAAAGCAAACTTCAAAAGTTCCATCCATTAACAGTGCCAGTTCTGAAGAGCACACACACAACTATTAAAAAAATTGATCACTTCAAAGACAGATTACCATCACTGGTACCAGGCACATTAAAAAAAGAAGATGTTTGCATACTTGGTCTCAAAAATAAAAAGAAAGAAAGAAAAAAAGACTTCACCACAACTTCAATTTCTTCATACTTTTTATATCAATAATATTGTTTGTTTTCTTCAGTCAGTTTTCTTAAACTGTCAAACTTTTCCTGATAAAAATTAGCATGAATTTGTTGTCTTTCATACATCACAGATTTCTTGACAACTATATTTCGTGCTGATTATGTTGAAGAAAAACACTGCACAAAAGGAAGTGAATCAAACTACAGTTGTCATGCTTCATAAAGATACACTGAGTTAATCACATTGATCAAAAAGAACATCATTCATCCACCAAACTCACAAACTCATGCTTTTAAAATCTGATACCTTTCACATCTCAGTCCTTGGAAATAACTACGGAATAACAAAGAATGACAACGTGAAAATGAAGAAGGCTCAAAAGAATATGTGGATGAAATGATGTATGATATATGTATAAACAACATACTGTGATCTATGCCACATATTTCATAAATTAGGACTTGTCTTGTAAGACAATTTGGGGAGTGGTTGAGCTTGTGATCAAGAACCACTGCGATGAAAAAAAAGATATGAATTATCCCTTTTTGGAAGAAAAATAAGTGATTTTCACCCTTGAAGATGATATACTTTATTTGGTACTGGAGGCAATATTATTGTGATTTGGTGAATATGCGCATCCAACGCATGTCGACTTATAAAATTTGTGATAATGCAAACATCGCAAAATATATTGCAGTATATCAATACAAGAAACATTTGCATTGCACATGACAAGACACAACTTTGCTAACGAACATGTTAAATCCTGAATATATACTATCTACTATCTAGCTACTATCTACGTGTACTTTGACATTTACTTCCACTGACATGGTTCAGACACATTTATTTCATGATTTCTACAGATATAGACACAAGTTAAAACTCAGGTAACAAGAACATTTGCAATTCTGTGTATACCACAAATTCCGGAAATTTATAACCATCTCTTTTGTGGGTTGACTCAGGGCAAACTGGGAAATTGATAGAATTGTCAGTCACATTCATACCGTGTAGACAACATGGGGGGGCGGGGGTAACCATCATGATCCAAATACCATGATATTTTGCGCCCATTCAGGTGAACAGAAATATCCCACTAAATGCCGATGGTGATATTTTGTCAACCATAGTGCATATGCCCAAAATTTACCAAAATGGTTACCCTTGTCTTTGTGTTCGTGCGCTGTCGTGATGTGTTTTTTGAATGATGGGACAAAAAACAAGATTTTTTGCTTCAGCATTCACACACTCCAAAATTGTAGTGATAATTTTGAAATTATAGCAAGATTTCTTGGAATTTTGATCTTGATGCTGATCACCTTATGAAGTTGAATTTTCATGTCCCTACAGGCAAAATTCTCAAGATTTGGATCATATTAATTTGTGTCAGTAATGAATCCAACTCATTATTATCTATTACCTGGGATTACCAGAACATACAAATTTAGTCAAAGGGTTCTTGGGATTACTGCAGAATGGAGGAAGGTTCCACACATAGCTAACTAGTAAATCTTTCTTCATTAGGCCTCCCATTCAATGCCATTTCACTTGACACAAACACAATCTTCTCTCCCACAAACAATTAATGTCCCCCTATTCCCAAGCGCATAAACACTGCCCTTACAAGGCTGGGATATATCAAAGAGTGTCTGCCATGCAGACAATTGAAGGGGAGGAAATGTAGCTGAATTCTCCAGACTGTTAAAACATTGCTAGGGACGTCCTCCTCTTAGCAACATACAACCACATGGTATCTTCTGGGCTCCCATTACTCATCTTAAAGGTACAATTTACCATTTGCAGATGAAATAAAAACCTAGCATTAGTGCTTTAAAATAGTTTTAAAATGTGAGTTCAGGATAGAAACAACCACTGTAAAAATTTGAATCGGTAAAATCACTGTCAAGTATTGTTAAATATACAAAATGTGAACAATAGTTATAATAAAAATGTTTCTAGACTAAACCGTCTACAGGTATGGTTTATTGAGAAAAATACAGATTATATCTCCTTATATTTTAGGCTGTATCACAAAAATTTTATATGATTGGATGTTTTGTGGTACAAAAGACCTACACATATGCATTAAATGTCACATCTTGAAATTTTTCTGAGATCACTGTTCCCAAAGGTAAACAGGACCTTTGAAGACCTCTATTACAGCTTTCAAGGCTGCTGTTGTTGGTTCCTTTTTATTAACTTTCTTATCTCTGCAATTTCCCCAGCAGATCAAGACAGTTACATCATTTAATGTATTTTTAAAATATGTGTTTTGCTAATGAAGCTCTCAACTTTTTTGAAAGGGGTTCTACTTGTAGTGCTCCTATAATACTGCACATGCTATGCAACCCCCCCCCCCCTTCTTAAACACTCAGGAAAAAAAAAGCAAAATGGACTCCCTTTGGCCTCAACAAAACACTTTTGACAACCAATTGAAAATGGCACTAAATAGGAATGGTAGTGTTAATTCAGAATTTAGGGGTGATTGTAGAATCTATGTGAAGAGATGAGGAGTTAGGAGTTACAACCCATATGAGGCTTGAAGGGTAGCGTTTGGCCTCAGATTGCATAGCTACGATTCTTTTCTCACTAGACAAGAAATTATCATCAATGCTTGGATCAGGAGAGAAGGAAATCGCTGTTGTGACCTCCTTGTTAGCATGGCTCTGACGGACAAATCCCAGAGTTCCTTGCTGCCGATTGAAACGCTCAAACGTATCTGGAGACAAGCTCGAAAAGAGTCTCCGTGACCCATTAATTGACTAATTCGCGAGCAGGAAGAGCCCTACTCAGCGAACAATGTGAGCATTCGTGTACAAATCATCTTCAGTGCGTCATGCAGTGAGGCTCATTTCCTCACAAGGCAATGTCTGTCTCCGTTTCTAATCTACCTGGCTCTTTATAACATAAGGTGCTGCTGATTGCTTCCATTGTCGCTGGAAAAGTGGTGTGGATAAGCATCAGGAAATTGCTGTTTTCATTATTTTGCTTCCTGGTGAATGTTTTTGTGATAACATCAGTCATGCACTGCTAAAATGAACATATTGTGATTTTGTTTTTTGTTTTTTTAGTGTAATTGACATGTTGTAATTCTAAATTAAAGTTATTCTTCTCATCATCAGTAATTTCTTGCCCGAAAATTTTGTTATACAGGGCATGAAAGTGACATCATATCATATCGATGTAAAACAAATGTTAAACTACTCCAATGGTGTGTGTGGTAATGCAGTTCACATGTTTGGACTATAATTACCAAAGTATGATCTCATATTGATTTCCATGAAGAAAAAGTTCATGCAGAGGGTCGTGTGGCTTTTTTATTCTTAGTTGTTTCGTTTTGTTTTGTTTTTTTGGTGAGTGACGGTTTTTTTGGAGGCTTTATTTTTAGAATTTGGTAGGTAACACTGACGGGGGAAAGCATACATCAGTAGTTATTTTCTTGCCGTGAATGAAAGCAAACTGTGGAACACTAATCAATCATATTTGTCAATGCAAAATGCTTTTTAAGTTGACCTTGCAATAAACCAAGTATTCAAACTACACAACTTAAAAAAAAAATGAGACTGAGTTTTCATATTTTTTAGTTCCCCAGAAAACAGTCCCAATTTGTTGGTGAATCTGACAAATCACTTTTTATAGAAATAACTTCCCTGTGGTAGCTTTCTTTTTTTTTTTTTTTTTTGGGGGGGGGGGAACTCAAATTCTTGTCATTTCCTTTGGGCAGTGTATGGTCAAAACAGAAGTTACAAATGCTCAAAATGGCTAAACTCACTTTACAGATTCGTCCTGTTTTGTTTTGTTTTTGTTTTTGTTTGTTTGTTTGTTTGTTTTTGGTGACATCATGTAGACATGAGCACTTTGTGGAGATGTGTTTCACTTCAGGTTAAATGAGGGTTGTTTTCAATTTTGTCAATGTCTATAAATGCAGTTTTAATTCTTTACAGGAAAACTAAATTCAGGTCTTATAATTGAGTGTTGTTTTCTACTGAAAATGATGTTGACTGTCTCACAAGTTTTAAGTCACCACATCAAATTAGGGTCAAAATGCATAAAATGTAAATTATCTGATGCCAGCATGCTATCTTGTGTCTTGTGGACCTGTGCAGATATACTGACTGTGCAATTCTCTGATTTCGTACTATTTTTGCATGAGTGATGAACCTATGACATTGTTACACCTGAGATGGTTGGTGCACTTGGCAATAAGGTTATTTCTGTTTTTTGTTCGTTAGCTGTTTTTTCGTATGTTTATGGGGAAAACCTGAAAACAAATTGCATTTAGGCAAGCTGCGACCAAGTGCGCCGGAACATGAAGGTTAAGGTGAAAAAAAAAACACCCTGTGTACAAATAACAATGGGTTTTTTATAATCAGGAATAGAATGTAATCCACACCTTGGTATAGGCTTTGGGTCACGCATTTGACGATCAAGGAATTTTGACTGCAAATATTGGGTGCACTATTTGGATTCATTAACCATTGCTAGGTGTAGGACAAGAAAGGACATGTTTTCCAGTTCCTAGGGAAAATCTCTTACTACTATTATATTGTTATTTTGCATAACATATGAAGACATTATGAATTCTTAGACTGGCCAAACATATTGGAATGTAGTAGTCCCACCTATATCAATGCATGTCAGGGTTAAACTGACATGTAATGGGTTAACACAGTCTACCAGGTATTAGCCAAGTTAACCCTCTCGGGCAAATCAGCCTATTATCTTATTTAGCTTTGCAATGCAGACGAGGCTGAAAGAGTTAATACCCTTACCTTGGTATTCTGACAAGGTACGTCATGAGTCTGACGAAATCCTCGTCTCGCACCATGGAGAATTTCTGGCATTCTGGCATGTTGATGATAGGGTAGCCTTCTTGTGTCTTTCCTCCTGAAACATTGAATTAAAAACACACACAATTTAACCAGGAAGGTCCCACTTGAAGAGAAAATTCTTTATTGTTTGTTTTCTAAGAAATACTCTCGAACATTAAAGGTAGACTGTTTTAAAGATCTGTGTGTAGATCTCTGAATCATTCATTCTGCCATGATAATTTAGTATCAAGTTGTTTCATACAATGCTAAGTATGTTTTGGTGGGGGGGGGGGGGGAGGGTAGAAGACTAAAAGGTTAGAGTGAATTCAAAGTGTCAGATTCTCTTGTGTCATAGAATTTCTTTCTAATATTAATAATGTCAATTATAGAAACTTACTAATTTTTTTTGGTACGTGCCCAATGGACACTGGATAACGAATGATCTCAATAGCTCACTTGAGCCTTCAGCTCAGGTGAGCTAAAAATAATAGGAAGGATTAAATGTGATAATTTCTGTTATTTAAATCTAAATGAAAGTGAACCAAGGCAGTGTTTTTTGTCTTTTTTTCCCTGTCGATCATTCAGAGCTGCATAGAATGACAGCTAATTAGTAACAGGGTTTACAACATCTTTCACAAGCCTTTCCAACACATTGACAAGGGTTAGATCTACCAGATGTTTACTGTCACAAAAACTGTCGACACTACTTGACTGCTTTAATATCGAAAGTGACGAGACTACTTGACTACTCATCAAAACTTTCAGAGCTACTTGACTACGAATATAAACTTTGAACCTCTTCCTATTTAATTTAAAGGGGATGGCTAGTAACCAATCAGTGGGAATCAGTGGGAATGCTGAGGGATGATTGTTCCAATCCTTGTGGGATTCATTTAAGAGTACATTATATATCTACTGTTGTGTGAAAAATTATTTGCTTCAGAACGGTCTCATATTCAAGTAATGTGCACATTAATGCCCCATCACTGACCAGGCATGCTAACCTGGAAACATGAAACTGCACATTACTTGAATATCAGACCATTCTGAAGCAAATAATTTTCACACAACAATAGATATATAATGTACTCTTAAATGAATCCCACAAGGATTGGAACAATCATCCCCAGCATTCCCACTGATTCCCACTGATCAGTTACTAGCCTTCCCCTTTAAATAAAATCTACATTTTTCAACAATGAAAGGGCATGTTCACTGTTTTATAATCTTTGCCTTTGCCTTAAATGGTCTTAATTTTGTGTCACATTCTGAGGGAAAGAAGAAAATAAGAGATAAATGTGAACGAGACATGAAACTCGTCACGCTGACGAGTTAGGTGATACGCCTGGGGTCATCAGATGTCGGTCATCTGTGATCGACAAAGAAAAGAATGTGATATAGGCACCTTGAAGTTATATTGAGCGTGCATGCAAAACGGGACATCCACGGAAACGGTAAGGCCGAAAAAAAAAAATGTATAGATATTACAGGGGGAAAAAGTCAATGCCCACTCAACAATCGTGGCCGCGTGAACATGTATTGCATTGCTAGAAGGAAATGCGGCCTTGTAACGACTGAGGTCGCTGTGCCATTTCTGGCAATTTCGGAAAAATACGTCCCGCAGACATAAAACCTATAATCGGCTGATTTTGATACCTTGCCTTTAATCACAATTTTCAGTGTGATGACGTCATCAAAGTACAAAACAATGACATGGACTTGAAAGACAATTGCTCAAAGTACAACACCTCCGTTGTCGTCATTACATACTATTTGACACAGTCAGGATGCAACATTCTGCAGCAGTCGAAGCAATGTGGTCTCCAACACAAAACAGAGGGATATTGTGTGTGTGTGTGTGTGTGTGTGTGTGTGTGTGTGTGTATAGGTGCGTTTATATACGAACTTAATTTCTACATGGACGAATGTGTAATACACCATTGAAGAAAAAAAAAAGTAAAATAGCTAGGTATTTTGTTTCGTGATCTTGTGGGGTTCGAACCCGCACGAGTGCAACCTCACGTCTCTGAGACGGCGCCTTTAACCACTCGGCCATACGTCTCGACGAGAAAATATGAGGAACGTAAACTTATGTATGTGAAAGATGAATCAGGAATCGATTCGTCCACATTCCATTCTCATTTTCAGTTTTAAACTGCAAAATTGTCAACCTCTTGAGAAGATTTCAAAACACAAAATGCATGATTACTGCAGCTTATTGTCTCAGCTACAACATACTGAAATTTCAGAGGAAATGAAGCAAAATCAGCTGAGATAAAGGTGCTTAAACGTTGTCAAGTCAATGGATGGTTTAAAAAAAAATCACCTCCCATGGACATAACACGTAAACTTGTCCGATTTTGCATCTTTACTTTTAATCACAATTTCTAGTATGATGACGTCATCATATTTCAAAACCATTACATGGACTTGAAAGGCAAATGTTCAAAGTGCAACATATCTGAATTTGGGGTAATATTGAGCTTAAACAACAGAGATACGAGCAAATGAATGTCAGAAACAGTACCTCAAAAAAATCAATTCCACTTTTTTGATTTAAAATGACGATATGATGACGTCATCGCGTTTGCCTGGCAATACTGATACTTGGAATGTTATTTACAATTCATATACTTTTGTAATATGCAATAGAAATATAGGGTCAACGGACGATTTAAAGAGCTATGGCGAAATAAACAAAGACATGTTTTTTCACTATATTTGCAGAAAGACGCGCACTCGGAATTTCAACTTTGACGCCAGTGCATTCCTTTGTTATAGGTCGAAATCGATCGGAAATCAATGGATATTATTACTCAAAGTATCAGGAATCCAAATCAGTCAAAAAAATTGCATTTTCATGTTGCTTACGGGCTCTGCGCGCGAAATTGCGCGGACGGACGCGCACGCGAGAAAATGTTTGAAACGCTTAAAATTGTCTGAAACTTCGAGATTTCCCATTGGGAAGTCGTTTTGAGCCTTTTAAAATTTTGACGCGCGCTTACGCGCGCGTAATGATGACCTGTGTAACTAGCGTTAAAAAGTAAGATAGAGCGTGACCTGAACTTCATGTCCACCGAAAATGATACAGAAATGACATCTAGTTATGAAGTTATGATCGATCATGTGACAAGGTCCGAAAATCACAAAATGGCGCCTAGATGACGTCATAGATATGTTACTGTCATGAAAACCTTATTGTGGCTAGATTTTGTCATGAGACATGTCGACTGAAAATGTCATGTTATTTCGTAATGTCATTCTTGAGATATTGACGACACAAAATTGTCCAGAAAGAAAGAAGAATAAAAAAAAATAAAGAGAGATTTTGACAATCACAATAGGTGATACGCTGATAGCGTATCACCTAACTAGTTCTTACACTGAACATTTACAGGTAACTTTCAAAATCTGAGTAAGATGCTCTCATTGGCAATGAGCAATTTGTTTTCTTTCTCTTTTTTTTTGACTTGTGACAACTGATGGCAGATATTTTCTTGCTCAAGAACCAAGTTCACACATAACCACAGAAATGTGGAACCACAAGTCAAATTTCTTTGAGGATCTGAGGTAGATGTGAAGGTTTTATCTGATAATAGTAAAAGTTGAAATAAGAATTCAGAATTAAAAAAAAAAAACAGACTGAAATATTTTTAAGCATGTATCATAGGACCTATCAACCACTTCTTTCAATAAATATTTGCCAATTTGGGTTAAAAGTGAATTTGTAAAGATGCCATAGAGCGGTGGCAACAATGATAAATAAGACCTTATTATAATTATGGCAATGAATACTGACTTAATCTTTTGAACTCAACATCACACCATTCTTAGGACTGTTGACATGCTTAATTTGGTTTGACAATCCTAGCTTTGATTCTGATTCTCTGATTGCAAGTATACATCCATGCAGTTGCTTGTGACAATGGACTGATAATAACTATTGATGAAGCAGATATTAAATTGTTAAGCCTGAATACAAGACTATCAATGGCATACACAGGGCACCCCACAGCTGTTACCAAAACCATTAGCCACAGACAAGCAGGGCTGTAAAAGAGAGACACACACACTCAGACACCACCTGCAAATTGGATTTTGTAGCATGTTTGAACCATCATAATGCAATTAGAGCATTTCCCCCCTCCTTTCTTATGCCTCTACCACTACTACAAGGTGGTTGTACTCTGAATTATGGATTATCACCAGTTTAGCTGCACATAGTGACATAATGGCATGAGATATATATGTGGTAGAGTTGTAGTTGCTATTAAGAGAGAGGGCAGATCTATAGAGCTTATAGCAACTTCACTGGGACCCAGGGGTCACAGGAATAATCATGTGTATTAGCAACTGACATGGTGCGCATAACACCTTTCCTTTCATTCTAAGCACTTTGAAAAAAGGAGTGGCTATCAATGAGATTTCACATATAAAAATTCATGCTTATATTGTAGTTTCGCTTGTCATATTTACTTTCAGTATAGGTGTCTAATGTGACACAAACAGTACTAGATAGCAGCAAAAATATCGACTCTGATCCCGACATGAAAGTGACGTGCATGCATATATTTTTCCATTTAGTACTGTATACCAAGACCGCAAACTTAACCACTCATGAAACTGTCAGGAAGTCCCGATTTGGAAAAAAAAAAAAAAAAAAAAATATATATATATATATATATATATGCATATATTTCTCCATTTAGTACTGTATACCAAGACCGCAAACTTAACCACTCATGAAACTGTCAGGAAGTCCCGATTTGGAAAAAAAAAAAAAAAAAAAAAAAAAAAAATATATATATATATATATATATATATATCGTCGCTGGGGCGACAAGACCTCGTATCTACAAAATGTCAAATGTTCAGGAGAGCCAAAAAACATGGCGGCCAAAGCACTGTGGCGAATGGGATAGCCATTCCTTTGACATGCCGTGGTGGCTTCATTTTTGGAGTAAGGCAGTAGGAATTTGGACAGGACATCACTTAACCCATTATTTGACCATTAATCCAAAAAAGTCATTTTCACCAAATTGCAGATACAAGGTCTTGTCACCCCAGCGACGATATAGACTCGCTAAATATATGGTCTGTACAGTAATGATTACACTTCGTTTTTTGCTTGGAAGAGATCTTCTTTCATGTTACTTTGTTGTTGTTTTTTCTTTCAAGTTTATTAGTCTTGATATCAATGCTGGAATTACTACCAAAGGTTGGTTGGCATATGCTATTCACAATTACACCGTAATGTTTTGGTCTACAGGACAAAGGAATATTTCATGCAGTATATCGTCGCTGGGGTGACAAAACCTCATATCTCAAAATTGTCAAATGCTCAGGAGAGCGAAAAAACATGGCGGCCAAAGCACTATGGTGAATGGGAAAGCCTTCTCTTTGACATGTCATGGTGGCTTCATTTTTGGAGTAAGACAGTTAGGATTTGGCCAAGACATCACTTGACCCATTATTTGACCATTAAGCTAAAAAAAAATTTTTTGACATTTTTGAGATACGAGGTCTTGTCACCCCAGCGACGACATATTGGATTCCTGGCTTTGAAGGACATTAAAATACAATTATCAAGGGTAGAATCAATACACCAAAAGATTTTTTGGCTATGGCAGAAAAGTAAATGATACACCAAAAATGGAGTTGTAAAAGTGTTAGTTGCTAAAGGAAGGACAGATCTACATGTACATAATAGCAACATCACTGGGACCCAGGGGTCACAGGAATAATCATGTGTATTAGCAACTGACATGGTGCGCATAACACCTTTCCTTTCATTCTAAGCACTTTGAAAAAAGGAGTGGCTACCAATGAGATTTCACATATAAAATTTCATGCTTATATTGTAGTTTCGCTTGTCATATTCACTTTCAGTATAGCAGTTAAATGTCACACAAACAGCACTAGATAGCAGCAAAAATATTGACTCTGATCCCGACATGAAAGTGACGTGCATGCATAATTATATTTCTCAATTTAGTACTGCATACCAAGACCGCAAACTTGACCAATCATGAAGTTGTAAGGAAGTCCTGATTTGGGGGGGGGGGGGGGGGAATATATATATATATAGACTCGCTAAATATGTGGTCTGTACAGTAATGATTACACACTTTGTTTTCTGCTTGTAAGTAATCTTCTTACATGTTACTATGTTGTTGTTTTTTCTCTCAAGTTGATTAGTTTTGATATCCACACTGGAATTACAAAAGGTTGGTTGGCCATATGCTATTCACAATTACACTTTAATGTTTTGGTCTACAGGACAATGGAATATTTCATGCAGTATACTGGATTCAAAGCTTCGAAGGACGTTACAATACATGTATACATAATTATCAAGGGTAGAATCAATACACCTACGAGAAATCTTTCGGCTATGGCAGAAAAGTAAATGGTGCACCAGAAATGGAGTTATGTACATTTCTGAAATGACATGATATGTATACACACTGTGCTCTTTTGTGTACAAATACCTTCAATCTGCCATCAAGTCTTAATTTAACCTGAAGCTAATATAGTTATCTATTATATATATACAAATATGATTTGACAAATGAAAATGGATACAGCAGAACAATGATGCTTCTTAATATGTTGTGTTATCATTTTTTTTTCAGTGGTAAAATTCTCTGGCTCTTGGGAGTGGGTAACAGCACTCACACAGTGTTCTCAATCTGACTGGTACCAATTCTCATTCAAAGAACAGTTCAGTAAAAAACAAACAAACAAATAAATGAATAAACAAACTGATATTTAAAAAATTATTTTTTGAGATGCCCTGATTGGTTCTTACCTGTGATGAATGCCACTTGGTGGTTGAGTTGGTCCACGACATCGGTTATCAATATCTCATCAGACATGTCCATGTCAAAATCTGTAAGACACAAAGAGATGAGACAATGTATCATCTGAAGCATTTTATCAATAATGGACAAAATCATGATTAGAGGAACTGATTTGATAAGAATAAATCGCACTAACTCCAACAGGTTTAATGAGAAAGGTACATTCTCATAGGTCTGCTGAGGGTTCCATGGCACAGGCCTTACAATGATGATAATATAATAATAATAAAGTACATTCATAACCATGATATTGAATGTTCTGGTTTTGATGAGTCTACAGGTTTGCTGCCAAATAACACTTTGCATTTTAGCTTACCTTCTGCAAAAAGGCAGTCCCATATTTCATAGAAAATCATTGTAATTGTTCGCAGGTTTCAGAGAGGAATCAAAGGGAATGGGTGAAAGGACACAAATGTTGTTGACTGGCGAGTGTTGTCAGGGTGTAAAGGGCCAGAAACCCAGTGTGAAGTCAATACAGTAGTGATTATTTGCTGAATGAAATATTAATCTCTATCTAAACAGATCTAATTCCACAGCTTTGGGAGGATTTGGGCTGATTTTGCCAGTCAACCTAAGGAAGCAATGAGGGAGTAGTTCTGGGTCCGTTACTGGCCGGGAATCATGTTACATTTTGGCAGCACAGAGGGAAGTGGCCAGGCCAGGCAGGACAGTATAGGATATTTTGTTATGGTTCACTCGCTTTCCCTTACACATTCTGATGTGAATGTGGGTTAGGTATTCTATTTTCTTTCTGTTTTTACACAGTTTTTCTGCAGCTGTTGAGAAAAAAACAAACAACCACATGCAACAAACACAATATATTACAGAGTTCTGTTTCTATCTTTCTCTCATACAAACACACTACATATGTTTGTATATATTTATATATTCATATATCTATATATCTATATAAGTATACATATATCTATATATATTTATATATTTATGTACATTTATTTATTTATATCTCTATATATTTATATATTTGTACCTATAGGTATGCATACTTATATGTATGTATAGTTTTGAGCATAATTCTATAACTTTGTACGATACACCATAAATGTGTTGCTTCTTATGATTGGCATTGCTTCCAGCAATCAATACACTTGTACAGAAAGGTTAATAGTTGATCTGATAGAACAGGTTACAGAAAATGAATAAAATAATGACAAAAAATATGGTGTAAATCATCTGAAAATGACAAGTTATCAGTGTCACTAAATTCTCTGTTATTATCACAATCATTTCAATAAACTATTTCTGTCAATGTAATAATTTCCTATCTCTATCTACAATCTATATGCATCTATAATCCTTTGTATCATAATCAGTAGTACATGTAGCTGAAGTAGTAGCAGTAGTAGCACTGCTCTTTTCTGTACTTCTTTCCTTATCATAAATCTTGTAACTCTTACATTTGTAATTCATGATTACACATACATAGAATGCTCTTAATAGCAATTCAACAACATTAAACTTGAAAAATTCTCACAACAAATCGTACAGTCTGAAACATAAATTTTAATGCAAAGTAGAGTTCTTCATAAGCAAATCTACTGCCTCAGAGAAACAACAAACTGTTATGTACCAGAATGAGGGCAGGCTAAACGAATGAGACTGAATCCAATCCTTCCCTATCACTATCCACCGTTTTGTCACCAGCAGTAAACATGACCTTTTTCCCAAGGCCAGCTGTCTCTGACCGGCCTGAATGAAATCAATATCATAAGAGTTGTATTGATCCTACTGGCCTGGATTGGGGTATATATTCATGTCTATTTTGTTTTTGTTTTTCCAAGGCAGCCCTGGACTTGAACATATAAAGTTATAAATTAGGTAAACCACATTCAGTACTGAAGGAGCATACTGAAGTTACACGCAGACCAAAATGAAAGTAAAAGATAAAAATGATTACTAACACAACAGGATGTGAAGGTTATGATCTCTTATTTCTCTCTAAACATCACTGTCATCTTACTTATGTAGGTTACCAATGGCATTTTGAGACGGCAGTCAACAGAGGGTTTATCTGGACTGCACTGCTGCCCCTCTGGTATCAAACTGATACAAAGATTACAAAGTTATCATACAAATTGATTTTAAGTTCTGAAACAACTCCCAAAAGTTCTACTACTATAACTATGCTGTTATTCATCAAAAGAGGATACATGTTCATATACTCTATAGAACTTTTTCTATAGCTTTCACATCCACTGTACATCAGAAGATAATGGATGTTGGTGAGGCTGTACTAATGTGCATTCTTAGGCAACCCACAACAAAATAAGCATTTTGCTTTCACTAGCATTTCTGTCTACACATAGCCTGCCATATAGACATTTGTAACAAAAGACATGATAAGCTTAGTAACGCATGATTGAAAAACAGTTATACATGTCAGATGGATGCATTGTAAAGATAACAGATGAAATGATACACAAATACATTTCTTTCATCCTTTATGAATATCTCTATGACATGGTTTGTGAATGCCACTCAACTCTGATACAATAGTCTCATTGATTATTTTTCTGATGTAATTTTCCCCCTTTCCTAAAGATCCACATCAAAGAACGAAAGAAACAATCATGAACTTCAGATCAATAACTGTAACTCTGCAGCTGTCCTTGTACTGACAGACTTCAAACTGATTGCAGATCTTCATGATAATACTACACATGGGACTATGGACTAACTTTGCTCTCAAACTGACAAGTACTTCCCTCTGATATTCATTCTACTGTACACAATGAATGGTATGTGTTGAGAGCCATACCCGAAGATAATCTGCACAATAAAAACATGATTTCAGTTCTTTTATGAGTCTGTCTAAAATGCATCCATGCATGGTAGACTGCACATCTCTGCATCCAATATCATCTGCTGTAACGTCTTTCGGACCGATGCACAATAAGGCCAGGTACAGCCTTCTCACATTGCATGCCATGTGTGCCGAGTTTATTGCACGACTGCAAATCAGAGGTAGGTCTAGTACAGTATAATGTTGAGAATGGGGCATGGTAAGAGGGTAACTTTGCCCATTTGAATCTGTAGCAATGATTTTACCTTGTGGTCTAGTATACCATAGTCTGTGGAGACCATGTAATATTAATGAACTTTTATTACATAATCACCTAATGACTTAAAGCCTTTACTAGTCTGTGTCACATACTTAAATATCCTATCACAGAGAGAGAGAGAGAGAGAGAGCAATCTTGGGAAGGGAATGATATTGAATCTACTTGGTAATACAAATATCAAATCACTGGAGACTACAAATGGTCTGAATGATCAAGACTAGGCAGTAAATTCGAATTCAATTAAAAAGTTGAATACTGTTTAATTGCTTTCTCGTATTCCACGTAGCATTGCCAATTCTCATAACTCTGTATGGCCGTTGCCATGGCAATGCAAAATAATGCTGGCACCATTGAGCATACAGAAGCAAAAAATAAAAATGAAATAATGGTAGTACTAATGAAATACCAAACTGAAAGAGCAGCAGACTTTTCTTTAACTACCTTTAAAAGGAACAGCATCGAGTCAGATGTGAACGAGGCTGATTTTAGCTTTCGCATCCCTGGATTGGTGGTTATATATAGACTCAAACTCAAGAATAGAAGCTTGCTTTAATCTTTTCTCCATGGATGATTCCTTATCAGTCTCGCTCATCATGCCTTCCACTCTTATCCCTCATACATTTATCTCCAAAAATCATCATTACCACTCATGTATGTTATGTGTTGGTTGATTAGACCGAGTTAATATCTTCAGCTATGACGAAAAGAGATAACCAAGCTCATTACTATGATAAAATGTACTCATCGTGGTATGGCTAACGTTTATATCGTTCTTGGGGGGGGGGGGAGATATTCATAAATGCCACATGATTTTTTTTTTTTTGTATGGCAATGAACAGGAAATGTACAGTAAAACAAGGTATGTTTGCGTGCATTTTAATTTCACGGGTGCCAAGATTTGTAAAATTAAAATGCACGCTATAGTTCTTGTCTACAGTTATAGATATGCATTGAATGTTAGAGGCAACTCGCAAAAATTTCATTCTGCGAATAAGGCCAGTGGCTCCCATTCACGAAAATTTCATGCCGTGCAAAAATATTGTGTTTTATAGTATCAGAAAAGAGACACAGTAAAGAGACACTGTGTGCCAAAAGTAAGAGATATGATAAGATTCATGCACCATCAATAAATGATGACTATCAAAGATGTCATCAAGAAATGAAACATAACGATAGCTGCTACCGATCGTACTAATATGTCACTGGCGTAATATTCCTCACATAATATTGCTAGACTTTGCTAGTATGTTCCCACAATATCTATTGTAAAGCTACAACCGCATCAGGTTCCATTCATTCAATTCTTTACTCTGGGAAAAAAATGTACCTGTATACATTTACTGAAGCAACATAAGTGAGACATTTGATATGGCTAGTAAAGTTATTAGATTAGACTTAATTCAATAACATTTAATTCAATGAAGAGGCAAGCCTGTCACAGATCAGAGCAAATTGATTGAATGAACCAGGAAGGTGGAAGAGCACTTCTCCTAAAGACGCGTGTTCTACCACTCCAAGTGAGATGATGAATACAAGGAGGAGACTATGAGCATCACACACACATGAGATGGATTGCTAGGCAACGCTCTTGGGATACATGGTAGTTTATAATACTGGAGCCAGAGTTTCCTGACAGTAAAATTGCATGCCATGCATGACTCATTTCAGAGTAAAGCATTTCCCCCACTCCCCCCTCCCCCCTGTTCTTTCTATCCTTCTCTTTGTCCATCTTTTTATCTACTTAAAATCCATACACATAGATAGAAAGATCATAGATAGATAGATAGAGGGGGGGGGGGGGTATACATGTTTATCATATATGTACACATAGGTACATACAAATTTGTATGTATGCATAATGATAAAATGTGAAAAGGTGAGATGAATTTAAGATATTCTTCTCCAAAGATAAAATGCTATTAAATAGCATGAGATAAACTTGCTGATTTTGAGTCATGCAGTAACATATGCCAGAGCCTACTGAATAGAGGATATAAATGTTCTTTTGTTCGTCTTCCCTGTCTATATCATAAAGTAGTGTCAAAACTATTACACGAAATAGATAGAAACAATGCATGTATAAGCCTTGAAACACTTTTTACAAGATATCAACATTTACAAATAAGCAAAAGTGATATCGTCTGCTGAAGTTGAAGACAATAAAACCAGTTTTGTTCCATAACAATCTCAGATCCAAATGATTGTCCTTTATCATGTTAACAAGCCTTTGTAGATTGGCGCTTTCATCGCTTTCAAGCCATTTTCTTCCTATATTCTCCTTTTTTTTTTAATGATAAGACAATCTTATTCCAACGCATGATTCAAGAAACAATACTTTGTTCTCAAATGCTAATATCACACTGACAATTCTAATTTCTATCTTTCTGTATTTTGTTATAAAATAATGCCTTAAATAATGAATTCAATGATTATCTTTTAGCTATATATCACAATCATTTGTCATATCAAAAGGGACAATATTCTGAATATGTTGAAACAGGAGAAAAAACACCAAAGAGACACAAAGATGCATTTATATACAGAAGTGACAGTATGAATGAAGTTAGAGAGACAATTAAATCATATAACAAAATGACAATACAATATGTGTGTGTTTGTATGTATATATATATATATATATATATATATATATATATATATATATGTTGATAAGGTAGTCCACGTGTTGGCAAGATAAAAAGATAAGTAACAAAGCTGCAACAAAGTTCATGCTGTATTCACCAACGGTTTATTTCTTCACACAAATTTTGTGTGAAGAAATAAACCGTTGGTGAATAATACATTCATACAATATATGATATATCCATTACTGATTATCAAAACAAAAACTATGTTGGTGTAGTGTGACATTGATGTATACTGTTTGATGAACTGTGTGTATGTTATGACAGGTAATCTGGCATGATGACAGACAAAATTGATATGATCATAAACAGCTCTTATAATACCCAAATAGCAACCGCTTTGATGCTATATATACTGGGAGGGAAGAGCTAAGTGTTTCAATGGGGGGAGAGTCATCAATTATTTATAAACACTTAGCAAGGTAATACTGGGTTCCCCTGGGGCATAGACAATTGATGTGCTTCCTCCCCTTGACACTTTGCTGTCTTATAATTTGACAAACTTCCAGCGAGCAACTTATCTTTTTTCATATGATTTTGTTTTTTTTAAATAATTTTCCCCCCTTTTCATACGTTCATGTGACATGAAATGATTCACAGCACAGCTGTGTATGTTGGCAGCCATGATTCAGCACATAACATGGCTGTATGTATGTAAAGCAGTGAGAGTCTACTGGCAATAAAGGACTACGCCCACCCGCCGTTCTATGTGCACGGCCGCACATTAAGCCCAGGTTACATTCACTTGCAGCATCTGCTCTGACTCATTTCATTCACTACGAGGAAAAAAAATAAATCATCAGTCTCTTCCCGCCCCCCATGCTAAATCAAAATTTCTTTAACCTCATGAATGCATATAATTGCCCAAATAATTTCAATAAAAGTAGATTGTTCATACTAAAAACAGGCTCTGCTCTACTGGAGCAGAATTTAGATTAACCGATTATTTGCTCTGTGGTCTCTTTGGTCCTTTACCTTTACTCCTGAAGGATGAAACTGATTTGGAAATTACTCAACCACCTGTTCACGTGCTGTGTCAATATTATGTGTATTCTGAGCCGCATTGAGAATACACACAAAGCTAATCTATCATTGATAGATTATGATTCGCTGATGACTATACTAATAAAATACTGACTTCTCTTGGAATTGCTGAATATTTCTCTGTGGTTGACATTCAATGCTGATTTTTTTCTTTCATGTTTGTTATGATAACCCAACCTGATCCACCACCTCCTATACTGCACAAAATGTCTGTGTGATTATATAGCAGAGGCTCAGAGACAGTTTCTGAGCTTGTGTACATGTGTGTACATAGATCTAAAACATTAAATTGCACACAGCACATGAGCAAAACTTGAGTGTAGCTGCACGATTGATGTGTATACACAAGCGTGTACACAAATTGATGCAGAGGTATTGAATTCTTCTATACACAACAGCAAACCACATTATGTTCACTGTGTAAGTCTTCCAACATTTACACAATTGAAATATGATGAAAATCTAACTGTAGTATCCAATGTTACACCTAACAGTAAAATGACATTGTGAATAAAGCAGTAATATTAACTGTAACTGAAACACGTTTCCCAAATATTCTCGAAAATCTATCACGGCAGCAGTTTCAATTATGTAGGTATCAGTTCTAATGGAGCAATATAAATGTACTATGGTGGTGCAAAAAGTGAATATTCTGTAGGAAACTTGTTATGCATAAAAAATTGTAACATTTTTTGAATTCCTTGCTGACTCATCTACGGGAGATCAGACGGCCAAACAGTAGTGCATGAAGATCAGTCTGTACTCTCAAACTTGCCTCTAGAATTTATTATGCATGCTCAGTCAGATGATTTAAGCGCTGGATGAAGGGGCCTGCATCGCATTGAAAACCTGGATTAGGGAGTTTGGGTTTATGGCCCGGCATTGACTGTAGCCTAGGAAGGTACCTACTACCTCCTTGATGCACCCCTGTAGCAGCCTCAATCTTAAGCTGTCACCCACAATGTATGGGTAATTGCATCTCTCCTAACTATGACCCCCCCCCCCCCTTAAACTCCATCATCCATCCGTGCTGGTGAAAACAAAACAAAAACAAAAAAAAGTACAACCACAGAACAAAAAGTCATTTGAGGTTGAAGGGGGACACAGATGCAGTGTTGGGTGTGTGAGCATCACAAATGCTACATTAGCCTGCATTATTAATACTTTCAAACTAATTTGGACAAGACTGAGAAGACGAGGTATCGGCTAAGATGCCATTCGGAACTAGGCTTTTCACCACAATACTCTTCTCAATTCTTTATTTTTAATTTTATGAGGGTTAGAAGATAATATGGGTACTTAAGAAATAAAGTTTAAAGGGACTGTACAGTACTGGTTGAGGTGGGGATTCATGTTTTGAACATTCCTAAGTGAGATAATGAGAAACCTCTTATGAAATATGAAAGAGCATGTAATTTTAAGAAGGATTCAATGTTTATTCATGAAAATTGGTTTTCAAATGGCTGAGATAGTCAAAAAAGTGATAATGATAAAAGGCGACAGGCCATGACTTTTATTAGGATCTCTTTGTTTCACCTTGTTTTTGGATATCTCAGCCATTTCAAAACCAATTTTCATCAAATAAACTTTTGATACCCCTTAGAATTGCATGCTCTTTGACATCTCATAGAATGGTTTCTGAATATCTTGCAAAAAGTTAAAAGCTAAATCCTCACCTCGACCAGAACTGTACACACCCTTTAATAATATACTCAAGAGTAAATCTACTGAGCCCTTTTTTTTTTTATTTCAGTTATCTTGATGGCACTAAAAAAGTCACGTTCTAGACCTGTGCTCATGTCACAACACACCTGAGCCCCATTACTCCACTAAGACAGCTCTGTATATTGAAGGGTGAGACATGGCCAGAAATAACTCCTGTATGGTTAATATGACCTTCATTCATTTTTTTTTTCTCACTGTCACATGTTTCAACATGAACACACACCTCTTCTCTCATATGGGAATGTATCAAGCATGACAGTAGCTAAAAAAAAAATAAAAAAAAAAAAAAATCTGGGTACAAGCTATCATACGTGGCATTGGTCTTGGTTACACAAACAAATCATACCAATTGTTTCATCTGCTTTTTACCATCTGACAGAAGGACTCGTGTTTGATTCCACAGCAAGGAATGATTAGTAAAGATTTATAGGAGACTCCACCCCTGAGCATCTCTCAAACGGGGTATTCTCCCGCCTCAACCTTCCAGCAAACTGGTGGATCTGTTTGTGCAAAATGTACACAATATTTTGTGTGCGTCAAACACATCATGAGTTCAAAGCTTGACATCCCTTGCAGCCAGGGTCCAGCTCTAGGGTTATAAATGCTCTCTGGTGCTATCTTAGCCTTATTTTGGAATATACATGACAAAACTAAAAAAATACTGTAAAATATGATATTTTCGCGGCATGAAATTTTCACGAATTGGAGCCAACAGTCTTTTTCACGGCATGAGATTTTTGCGAGTTGCCTCTAACATTCAATGCATATACAAGTAGTGTAAACAAGAACTTTCACATGCATTTTACTTGTGCAATTCTTGGCTCTCACAAAATTCGCACACTTAAAATGCACACGAACATTCCTCATTTTCATCTCAAGTGAGAAAAAACTACATTTTAAGTGGAAGAAAATACATCTTAAGCAGGAGGTACACAGCTGGAGTGGGAGAAATTCAAACTCAAGCAGAAGGATGGGAGATTTGGGCCTCAAAGTGAAAAGAGAGATGGCGTTTCTGAATGATAACAAACTATACAAACACTAAATAGACCCTCTGTATCTAGATACAGGCACCTTCACTCACATATCAAAATCTACTATAGATGGTACTCTTCTACTCTTCTTATATTTCATTGTCGGGATATTTTCAGAAGGCAGAACAGATCACATCTTATGTCACTCGATGTATGTTCAAATCAAGCCCAAACTTGACATGTTGCATGAAGGCCTTCCTTCTAATGACTTTATAAAAATAAATAAAGCTAAATTTCATATCACAGTAGTACCTCGATAGCCATTTAGAAATTGAGTCATGTTGATGGCCATTAAACCTAAAAAAAGGGGTCATTGACCCTTTCATATCTTACCTACATGCACAACACAGGAGTAGTTGAAAGTGTGTTTCAGATACTGTAAAGCAAAATATTTTCGCGGCATGAAATTTTCACGAATTGTCACTGGCATTCAATGCATTTAGTTTAGAAATGAACTTTCGCATGCATTTCAATATTGCGAATCTTGGCTCTTGCGAAATTCGTGAAATTAAAACGCATGTAAACATTCCTTGTCTCACAGTAATATGGTACAATATGATAATGATACAACCACACACACACACACACACACACACACACAAAAATGAACTACTTCATGACCATGATTGAGAAGAATTTTATCCCATAGGGCAGAGTATACCTCTGTGAATTATTGAGCATTCACAAGAACTGAGGTAACATGCTGATTTTGCTATACAAATCTGCTTACTGTAAAACATGATATTTTCGCGGCATGAATTTTTCGCGAATTGGAGCCAACTGCCTTTTTTGCGGCATGAAATTTTTGTGAACTGCCACTGGCATTCAATGCATTATAGTGTAGAAAAGAACTTTCGCATGCATTTTAATTTCACGAATCTCTGCGCTCGCAAAATTCACGAAATTAAAATGCAACCGAACATTCCTCGTTTTACAGTATATGAAAAGCTTCTTGAACCCTAAACATAAGAATATTGGAAGAAACATCTATTTGAATGCATCAGCAAAATCTTTTCATTAATCTAATTTTTATGAGATGTTTTAATGTTCACTTAAAGAGCAGCACTCTGTGTTAATCAAGATTTATAACAGGAGTTGGAAAATGCATTTCTTTCATCCATCTGATGCCCATAAGAGAAAATCTCAGTGCTGTTAAATTTCTTCATACAAAAACATGGTATGATACCCTGGCCAAAGGACTACAAGGCATGATAAGCAACAACCACATTGTGTGGTAAAATGGAGGCAACTGATGTCATTACTTACATCTACTCAACTGAGATGAATCTAGCTCCATGAAGAAGGCAGCCATTGACTGCATCGTCTCCCAAACCCGGTAGAAAGACATCTTGCCTCCACCTCCTCCTCAACTGCTTGCAAACCACTTTCACTGACTCTGCACCCCTAGGTGGAATCTCAATCACTGTAGACCGGAAGGCGGAGGTGTTACATCCACTTAAAATCCACTCAGCCACTGGGTATCAGCAAAATACAACAACCTCCTCAGAATCTCTCATAGAGTACTACCGGATTCATCTCATCATTCAAACTGTTTCAAATTCATGATGAAGAAATAGACCTGGAGGAAAGCAGAGTTCTTGTATCTATGAGATGACAGATGCTCCTCCAAGATTGTCAGCTGGAATTCTTTTACAGCTGGCTAAGCATGCTGACAGGGTTCCAGATTAATATCAGAGTACTGGAAGTCAGGCAATACTACAGATGGCCTGGTAGAGATACTGGTATGCTGGTGAAAAAAAAAAAATGATTGCTCTGCTGGAGCTCACAATATGGAGTGTGATGGAATTAATTAAGTGTGATCTCTGAATAAACCACTTCACTTTGTACCACTTTGCACAAAGAGAAGAGGTTTATCCACATGTAGATGAGATGAATGACTACACGTATAATGATTGACTCTTGCTTGAATGACATGTCAGACAGCAGAAGGAATGTTCATTAGTGACTTCTGTGGCCGGCATACTCCTTTCCTTGATGAACAAATGTACAGAACACACTCACGAAGTTGTGGCATGAATGTGTCATAATAATCACACCTGTGGTAAACAAATGAGCTAGTACTGATGTCCTTTCCTGCACGGAAGCAGATATTATTTCCATTAAAATGTGCGTGTGTGAGAGAGAGAGATGTTCTGTTCCGTTTTGTGCCAAAAACACATTCTCTTCTTCTGTTCTGATGATCCCCAACTCACAGAAGGCAATTCTCACAGAGTTTTGTGCATTCTGTCATCACGAACGAGTGTCCACGTCACTCAAGCTAGCACGTACCGATGTCTGCCAATGGTGATACTTCGATGTGCACTTTGTCACGCAATTCAGTCCAACAACTGCAATCATCTTGTCAAGGAAAAAAAAAATCTCCTCAAACATGTGACAAATGTCCTGTAAGATTCCTGGAATTTATAATCTCTGCCGAGACTGCGACAACATGAGACAAGTACAAGGAATCTCCTGGCTGTGGGAGATGGCAAAATTCACGAAGGTCAGCCACAGGGCAAGGAAGGGTCAAAGAGGGGGTGTTTTTGTCTTCTTAATGTCCTGCCGTTGGACGCCACAAAGTCGTGGATCAGCACAATCGAAGGCAGAAGCTGAGTTGCCAAGCTCCCTGTGCACCAAGTCCAAAGAGTCCCTTGGCCGTAGAGTCATCCCTCACTAATCCTCAGGAGTCAACACCCAAGATTATTTCCACTTCTGTTGTCCAGGAGGCTAAGATCGGTATCAGACAGGACACGCATTGAATCATTGGGATAAAGCACACAGAATGTCCTCTCAAACATGACTTGTCTAAATACTGCAGACATTCACTGCCTTCGCAAATCATAGCAGCTGTTCCAGTTGCCAGATGCAAGTGTTTTTTCAACGGTTCTACCCAAAGAAGTCACTTCTCAACTTCAAACTCTGATCAAGTAATGAACATTAACATATTGTCACTGTAGATTTCTAGAATAGTGCGGTAACTGCAGAGGGTAAGGCAGATTCCAATTCAATATCCTCTTCCCAGATCATCTCAAGTCATTGTAAGACTTGGGAGCACATTTATAATCAAGAATGAGCATTTCCAAGTTGACAGGCAAGGCAGTCGGGTTCGCAGCGCCCTCTTTGGGCGACGTAAACACAAGTTGCTGTCAGAAAGAACTCCTCTTGATGATGGCAGTCACATACATGAAGCATCCCAGTGAATGCGATGTGATGCCAGCCTCGGCTAATCTTTAAATTGGTCTCCCCAGCACTGAGCTGGATGCTTGTCTACTTTTTCTAGAACACATCACAAACCATTGATCAAGAAACCATCTTCCATATCACTTTCCAGACGTCAAGAACATAATGAATTACCATCACCCAATACCACATCCATCACTTCAAATTTTACATCCAGTCGAATGATGAACATCAAGATATTCCTGGCTGCTACTCTACCGGTGTGTGTCACACGTAGAACTCATCAAGCTGGCGTATGATCGTGGAATTCAATCGACACGCTTACTTGTCAGAGGACAAGACTTTCCGGTTAATGCTTCCTTCCCCGCATGTCGGTCTCGCATCGTTCCGAGGGGAAATGGGAGGGGGTGAGGAGGGGAAGATATCAATTAACATTTTCTTACTCTTACTCTCCGTCGCTTGAACAACAATTGGAAATGCAGAGTACGACAATGCCCCTCGATGACATCGGCACTTCTAACCCCCGCACATGTGGCTGTCCGGAGGAGAGCTAATCTGTCGTCGCCAGCTGTCTTCGGGAGAAACAATCCTCACTCCGCTGCTTCTGTTGGTTAACAGTGGATTCCCGCAGAGCGAAGGCACTGGTGTGAAATGAGTAATTGATTCGAGTAGGGCATTGCTCGCTTTACCAGGAGTGCGTGTTAGGTATTTATAGAGGTTGAGGAGGTGCGACACCAATAGCATTGGAATATCCACATAATACATGGCCTTGGTAATCTATGCTACTAATCTGAAAGATACAAATGTTGGTAACACTTTTTGATTATCAGAGTACAACTGTTGATGATGTGTCATCGATGGTGAACAAATTGACGAGGCTTGCCCCAGATCCCTCCGATCCCTCTCCCACATTTTGTTCCTCCGTGAAACATATTTAGCAATTTTATTATCTGCTTCCAGATTTAATTCATCTTGCAAATCAGTGCCTCCATCTGTGTAAGTGTGTGTGTGTGTGTGTGTGTGTGTGTGACAGAGAAAGGAAAAGAGACTATGACACACAGACAGGCTCACACACAGTCACACAGAGATAGACAACATGCAAGTCTACTGAAATACTTGGATTAGACATAAAAGAGCATGTTTTTTGGGGGAATATCAGAATAGGCTGCCCGAGTTGCAGAAATTGTAACTGGACCGGAGACTGATATACTTTGATTTGGGGCATAGTATAGGAAAATGTAAATGATCACGTTACCAATAAAAGATGAGGGACAGTCAGTATATGTTTTGCATTCATATGGTATGGTTCTTGGAAAGAAAGTTGAACAAAAGAGCAGACAGACAATACAACATTTCACGGCCCATCATTCATAAATTGCATGTCTACAGTAGCATAGGATAGATGGAACAGATGCAATGATGCCACATGCACAACCAGGCTCATTAGGCGTGTCTTCATCAGCCCGAAGTTCAAACTAGCGGGACATTTTGCTGTCTTAGAAAATAGCCCGATAGAGCGAATGTGCGTCTTCATCAGCTCGAACAGCCTACTTCGGGAAATTAGTCCGAAAATTGACGCGTGCGCACTTTGCATTATTACTCTGCCTAGCTCACTGTTCGAAAGTGGATTTCCCGCTCAAAATCTCCTACAACATCGTATACTACAACCAGGGAGGTGAGCAGTACAGCAAATTCTCTCCAAAGGGATATTAATAACGCTACTCTTCTGTCCAGTGACACATCTTATATGAAATGAACGAATTGCAATGTTTAAACAAATCCAAAATACACACAATCTGCAAGAATTTTTAGCTAAGGTAGAGTGGACCAGAAGAAGAAGTTTACAAAAAACAGCTAGCATGCACGGAATCACCTCCCTGGTTTTTAAGATGTCAACAACAGTAGGCCTAGTACACACATGTGATCCTTGAATACGCCGAGTGTATGCACTATACACAATCACTATAGCTTGTACATGCGCTTTCAACAGCCAGCTGGCTAACCAGAAGCGTGGAGGGATCGAGAAAATTTCGGGCTGATGGAGACGCACCCGAAGTAGCGCGCTATTTCACGAATTAACGCTCTAGTTCACGAACTAGACCAAGATTTTTGGGGAAATTTTCCCGATCAAATAGCGCGCTATTTGCGTCTTCACTACACAGATAGCGCGCTATCTTGACATCGGACTAGTTTGGTGACCGCAAGATAGCGCGCTATTTTGAAACTTCGGGCTGATGAAGACACGCCTATTTTGGAGAGGGCTACACTGGGCTGCATGAGGGAACATTTAGCTATTGCACTATTTGCAGCATATGAAACCACTATTTTGAGCCTGAAAATAGTATAAGTCAGTCAACTTCTTTCCGATCCACTTTACCTTTTTTGGTTCGGAAATTGCTTCTTTGGCTTTTAAAGTTAGATTTATCCTCCCACGCCATGCGCAACATTCAGGACTAAATATACTTCATGAGGCACCAGAGTGGTGATTGATGCATTTTATTTTCACACAGTAATGGATTCATCGTCGTAGTAGAAAACTAGCCTGTGGACTCCCTACTGCAAGATGTCATCTAACTGCAAGAACAGTGCTACTACTTGATGAACTTGGGTAGTTACATCCGTCTGCTTCTGAAATGACAGTATCAGATTTCATCTGGCTCGGTAACACATCTTGAGCTCGAAGTCTTGTTTTCATGATGAAAAGCTCTTGCCTAGCCTCCTAGTGACTGCATAAAGAATGTTGCGGCATCAAAAGGGATTTTTAAATCATGTGATCCGTCAAATGTCACTTTCCTATTTTTGCATTCTTAGCCTCAAGGCCACAGATAAAAAGGAACAAAAAAACGACGATATGTCATTTTCTTTGTGCGAGGTAACAACCCCCACACATACCTGACATTCACATGAATCTTGCAGTTTTCTATGTATGAGGGTTGTCAATGGCCCATAGTAGGAATCACAAGAAACTCACTTTCACAGCATCTCTTACAGGGAAAAGTTAATGAGCTGAAAACTGAGCTATTGCACACAGTACAAAAAAAAAATTTAGTGGAACGAGTGCAACTACATACATGTACCATGAAGCATGAAAATGCAGTAGAGGTGCTCCCAAATTTTGCATGGTATACATACGTTGAAACTATGTTCACATTCTCTCGACTTGTTACTGACATAAATGTTAATAAAGGTAATATTATTTCTCTGCTTTCTTAAAGAGGTACATGTTTGTAGTTCTCTTTCATTATGCAAGAAAATGAAAATATCATCAGTTTAGAAATATAGGGGCGTCAAGGTGCCACTAATACCCCGTTTATACTAAGGAAAAAGGGGGTTCTGAAACCCCCTGTAGCCGCTTCGAGTAGGCTTTCAGCTCAGTATAAACAGACAGAATTCAGAAAAGACGATCCGATCAGGTCGGGTTCTGAAACCTCCTATGGGGGGAGGTTTCAGAACCCGCTATAGCAGGCTCGAGGAAGTTCGACTGTAGTATAAAAGCAAAGGGGGTTCGAGAAGCCGCTTTTTGGCCGACCCGGAGGTAATTGCTGAAGGTCATCACCTGCTTACATAAACAACCCAGCCATCTCGACCAATCCCCGCTGCAGAAAGCCTTTCAACTTGCACACTGTCGCTCAAAAGCCCGTGCCATAAATCAGAGGAGAGGAGAAGGTTGGGCCTGCTAGGGCCTGCTAGGGTCTGCTTTTGGCGAGCAGTATAAACAGACAAGAGGCTGCTTTCTCAGAGTGGGCTTTCGAACCTCCTTCAGGAGGCTCTGAAACCCGCTAGCAGTATAAACGGGGTATAAACATTTCATATGGCATTAACACCCTTATCTTTCTCTACCGACGATATGCTGAATTTTCTTTATTTATAAAAATCAAAAACCAACGTTTAGTTCAGTATATGCTTAAAATTTGCAAGCACTTCTTTGCATGGGGATTTCAAGGAGCTCACAAATGTGCTATTTTCGTCATGCTCTGAATACAGCTGTGCGTGTACGTGCATAAGTTGCAGTTTTGTCAGACAAGCCTTCTAGTATCACACAATCATTGGTGGAAAGGAATGCATAGAAGTTATGAATAGCTGAATTATCATTAAAATCAATTCATTCATATGTATGAACTCTAGTCAACTACCAATGAATATTTATTCATGAGTCATGTGTTGGCAAATGAGCTAGGTGCTACCCAAGCCGGCTATGATAATTACAAGCTACCCAAGCCTATCCTATATACTGCCATTTTCTGTGCGTACACAGAGCCTCAAAGCTTCATCCATGTGATACAGGATGACACGGTTGGTGGTGGCATCCTCTTGTTGACACTGATGCCTAAGACGTCATCTTCACGGTAAGTGTGAACCATCTGTCGCCACCCCCGAGGACTTTCTCAGAACTCTGTGGAGAAAGTCTGTTCCCGCACATCACTTTTATTGAGGTTCACTTTCGTCAAAATTACACAAAAATCCATACCACTGTACAATATGTAAGTGTAGTCTATATTAAAGACATCTGTTATCCTATACAAGGTACATGTACATGTACACCATATTATGTCTTCACAGCTTAACTTTCAAGATTTTCATTGTCCTCTATTATCTGCGAAGTGCACAGCTACCTCAGTATTAATTATTTTCATATCTATATGAGTCAAGCAAATAATAATGTACAGAAAATAAACAGGAATCTCAGGTTTGCTCACACATTACCTCTGATGACAGTTTTTCGGTCTGAGGAAAGGCAAGTTGTCCAAAATGAAATTCTGGATTTTTCCATCAAATTATCATATGACTTTATCAAAAGAAACATTTTCCACATCCACATATTACAAGAGTCAGGACAAAAAATTAAACATGAAATAATATCTCTTCCCCCACCCCCTCATTGCATGAGTTTTGATGACAATATCTGATATGATCATAAAAATCACTACCATGAGGTTCACTTACCATGAAGTCTGCAACATCTGTCTAGTCCACTACAGATTTTAATAAACTGCAATAATGAACAGATGTCACTTCAGACATAGCCCTTCCTATTGAAAAACACAAAACATTTTTTTTTGCATGTGTGTGTTTGTTTGTTTTGTTGTTTGTTTGTTTTTTTCCAGGGGAGGGGGGGGTTCATCTACTGTATATGCTGAATATCTCACAAGGTTTGTATTTCACGAATACCACAAGTTGGGTGCTATTTGCAAATTTACAAACACAAAAAATATCATCTCTGGTGCTGAAATGAATGTGACATGTGCACATACATTTCTCCATTCAGAACTGTACTTTACAATTGTGAATTTAACCACTCGCGAAATTGTTGGAAAGTCCCGATTTGCAAAAAATTAGACTCGCTAAATATAATATGCCGTATACAGTACCTTACACTTATACACAAAATGGCAAGATATTCATCTATGGGATGGCCATGATATATCATAGTCTATCATTTCAATCACAACAAAACCTTCAATGGTATGTTTAACCCATTGATTCCATAAAACAGGCACACCATGTATTGATGTTGTGTGGTATTTCAGTATCACAGAGACAAAGGGTTAATTGTGATGATGAATCAGTGCATTCAAGTAGCTTGATGTCCTGCTTTCTTGGTAGCTAGCTATGAAACCTTTAAAGGCACACAGTCCCGGTAGTGTAGAGGGCGCTGTTGATGAGACTGCCAATCACCGTTAGCATTGATATGAAGATTGCCGAAGTTGAGCTGTCATCAAGAGTAAAGCGAGTAGGTGTTGCTAGGTAACGTTGCCTTCGTTGTCTTCTCTGCGCATCACACAGTCTGTAGTAATGCCAGGGTGCGTGCATATGTGCTTCGTATTACAACATCACAAAAGAAGTTTGCTAAATCTGTCATCCACCTCAGCCAAATCATAAGCCGAACTGTGATTGGACCACTGACTGCAGTGGATCAGACTTCTTCGGACTCTGGGAAATGGGTCACAGCGTAAGCGCTAAAGAGGAGTCGATAGCGTAGGTCTCTATAGGAAACTTGCGCCGTGCGCTCACATACGCATTTGACTAAACCAGCGAGACCATGTGCCTTTAATAGTTCATGAGACAGTACCACATCTCATTAATGACATAACAGTGTCAAAAACATAAACAGATGAGGACAACATTAACCCGTTGAGGACGAGTCCCGAGTATACTCGGGCAAGGGTCTATGGGAAATGCGTGTTGTAGCAATATCAATCCATCCTCAATGGGTTAATATGTTCAAGTCATTCTCTGGGCAACCATCTCACCAACCTAAGCTCTGGGACGATAATTTATAACAATAAATTGTGATTAAAGAAAGTCATGTATGGCTTCTCAATCATGAAAAAAACAACAACAAAAGAGTCAGTGTGCATGTGGTTGCAAGAGAGACCTAAATGCATCTATGCACTGTCATTTTGTCTTACACAAATTAATTTTGTCACTGTTCATAAATGTTCACAAACATTAGCAAAACCAATCGTTATATTGTGAATCTTCTTAAAAGCCCATTTCCAAGAGTTAAGTAACATATTATGTGATTCATCATTTATTATCATGGGAGGGAGGGGTCCCTTCTTTGTATACTCATTTATCATGTTTTTTTTTTCTTTTTTTTCAATCCTGGTTGCAAACTGTTACTTTTAGTTTCATTCCTCATTTTCTTATTTTCAACACATACTGTTCTATTATGTCGGATGTAGTGAGTTATGTGTATTCTATTTGTTATGATTGTTACCTTGTATACATGTGTTTGTTTAGAGGGCCCTCAGGAAAACAGTACTTGATTACTGACGGGGCCACCCTGTATGAATAAAACGAAATAAATAAATGCCAACATGGCACTCTAAATGAAGACAGAGTTTGTGTTCCTTCAATGCTGTTGGCAAAAAAACAAAAAACAAAACAAAACAAATAAACAAACAAACAAACAAACAAATGTTGGTGTTCCACTTCAAGGTGTCTAATTTCCCTCTTGGCACTGATCAATGCCACCTGACAATTACGTAAGGAAGAAAATTGGTGTCAACGTAAGAAAACAGCAAAAATTGGCAACACATTGATCGCTAGAGTTGCAAGGACTGCCAACATAATGAGCTGCTCAGACATACTGGGCCAATCTTAGAAATACCTCGCTCAATGTGAAGCTGCACAAATGCACTGGATCTGGACACAAATAATCAACCTGCAACCACCTGTGCTGGCAACATGGAAACAGCGAGCTCACATTTGCCACACTTTATAAAAGTTGGTTGTTGTTTTTTTTTTTAGTAAAAATACAAGCTATTATCATGTCATCTTGTTCAGAATAAAAAAATAATAATAAATAAAAAAAGAAGAATAAAAGCTTAAAGGGACTGTACAGTACTGGTTGAGGTGGGGATTCATGTTTTGAACATTCCGAAGTGAGATAATGAGGAACCTCTTATGAAATTTAAAAGAGCATGTAATTTCAAGAAGGATTCGACATTTATTTGATGAAAATTGGTTTTCAAATGGCTTAGATATCAAAAAAAGTTATAATAATAAAAGGCGACAAGCCACGCCTTTTATTGGGATCTCTTTGTTTCACCTTGTTTTTGGATATCTCAGCCATTTCAAAACTGATTTTAATCAAATAAACTTTTGATACCCCTTAGCATTGCATGCTCTTCGACATCTCATAGAGTGGTTTCTGAATATCTCGCAAAACATTAAAAGCTAAATCCTCACCTCAACCAGAACAGTACACACCCTTTAATATTTGGGAGCAGTGCTCACCACACACACAAACACATTGTAAGCTTGGGACTGGTATACAGCAAAGACAATGATGAAATTGTTTTAATAAGAAAGAGAGGAAGAGGAAGAAAGAGAAGGGGATATCCAATGGCTGCATCTAAAATAAAATATCACTTCATGAAAAAGTAGAAGTCCACATTTGCAAACAGAGGTCAAAGGGCAAAAAAAAAACTATTTTAAGAAGGAAGAACCTGCAATGTCATTTTTTTTATTCACTTCTAAAAAGTCTCATTATTTTGGGGCCAATCCACTGGGTTAGGTAAACAAATTGCATGATGTCCATGTAACCGAAATATATTTCATTTTGCAATGGAGATCATATCAAATGTGGTTAAGTTTTAATTGCTGTGTCAATATGAACTTTGCCTCCTGCTAAAGTAATGCATGTTTAAATCAACAATCTTTCATAGATTTGCTGCACTGCAAATTCATTTCATTACCTCTGTTACATGGACATCATATTTATATTACAGCATTGGCATTAAATTCTCCATTCTGAAATTGTAATACCCAAGATGCCTGAGCAGTAAAACTTGGTGGGATAATGTATTCTTTCTGAAGTCATTACTGGCAGATATCTGCCTTAAGGCCTGGATTTTGAGTTCTAGTATGTAACAAAAGATGACCCAACCCCAGGGATTGACCCCTTTTCATCTTTTCAGAAATACGGGTGGGGGGGGGGGGAGGAAGAATATTAAAAACATATCACTTGCACTGCAAAGACCATCAGAGATTGTGAAACCTTCCTCTTGCATACTATACACTGATTGTGTGGTTGTATCATTTTTTTTTTTCTACTTTGATGTCAATCATGAATTTAATCACTTGAAAGGAGAAACAGAATGTATTTTTTTTTTTTTACATTACAATGGCCCTAAGTTGACATTTGTGTACGGATGGCTGCCTTTGGGAATTCATCTAAAGTACTATTCATCCATACCTCACCATGCCTGTAGCATCATTATTGAAATCATCAACAGATTTTTCCTCACTGACATTTACTGCGATTCCAGCAATATGGTGGTGGGGGGGGGGGATTCTTCTTACTTACTGAATTTCAATATTTCTCTCACTTAGACTTGCCTGCTTAAGCTTTATGAGTATTCATTAAGCCCTTGAGGGAAAATGGACAAAGAAGCTACAATTAGCATTCTTTAACCATCAAAACTGACACTTCTGTGAAAATTGCTATTAGTGGAAGTTCTTGCTCCCACAGAAACTTTTTGTCAAAAATTTCGAAGTAAAGATTTGGTGTGCTGTTGAAAGATACTCAGAAATATTTACTCTTGATAAGCTGTTTCTATATAACTACCATCAAGTGCTTAAATAGTGCTCTTATAAGATGCTAGCCCGGGCATTAAGTACAATCAACTACAAACCACTTCAAACTAATGATTGCAGGTACAGTGCACCAAGTTCTAGTGGCAATCAAATAACAAGATACCAGCTTAGAAGCAGAAGTGCATTTGTCTGATGATTGACACACTTTACTTGAGGACGAGTCCCGCGTATACTCGGGCAGGTGTCTACGGGAAATGCGTGTTGTAGCAAAGTCAAACCGTCCTTAACGGGTTAAAGGGGCATTCCAGACGATTTTTCATTATTTCACATCATGTAGTACATAAATTGATAGCTCCATGTATAGATATGTGAAATTTATTGTGGTCCTTGAGCAGAGAAACAATACTCTGGAAAATCTTAAACAAATTTATACACTGAACAGTGTTGATGCATAGGAGCCTCACATATTTCAGAAATGTATCAGTGTATTTCCATTACAATACCACTTGCTTAAAGGACAAGTTCACCTTCATAGACGTGTGGGCTGAGAGAATGCAGCAATATTAGTAGAACACATCAGTGAAAGTTTGGGGAAAATCCGACAATCTGTTCAAAAGTTATTGATCCTTAAAGGGACTGTACAGTAGTGGTTGAGATGGGGATTCATGTTTTGAACATCCCTAAGTGAGATAATGAGAAACCTCTTATGAAATATGAAAGAGCATGTGATTTTAAGAAGGATTCAACGTTTATTTGATGAAAATTGGTTTTCAAATGGCTGAGATACCCCCAAAAGTGATAATAATAAAAGGCGACATGCCCCACCTTTATTAGGATCTCTTTGTTTCACCTTGTTTTTGGATATCTCAGCCATTTCAAAACCGATTTTCATTAAATAAACTTTTGATACCCCTTAGAATTGCATGCTCTTTGACATCTCATAGTGTGGTTTCTGAATATCTCGCAAAACATTATAAGCTAAAACCTCACCTCGACCAAAACTGTACACACCCTTTAAAGTGTCTGTGCAATCACTGACGGACGAGAAGAGTACGACAGTGTATGATGTCAGATGCATACAACAATATAAGGAAAATAAAAAGAGAATTTCATAAAACTTTACTTTTTGCATAAAGTGCACATTTCTTCAACTTGTTACTGACGTATGTTAAGGGTAATATTATTCCCCCTGCCTTCTGAAAGAGAGAAGTCAAGTGACATTTTGTTATGCAAGAAAAGTGAAAATATGTTGAATTTTCTTTTATATACTTTCTTTATATCGTTTTACACATGTAACATCACAAGCTTTAGTAGTCTTCTCATCCAGCCGTGACTGAGCAAAAACTTCAAAAATTCATAACTTTTGAATGGATTGTCTGATTTTTCTCAAACTCTTACTGATGTGTTCTACTATTGCTGCATTCACTCAACCCACGTGTCTATGAAGGTGAACTTGTCCTTTAACAAGTTCACATGTGTACAGTAGAATGTATGCATGCCATCTTCTTTTGTTCTGCTTCCTTGAGCCCCACTCATGCATTCTTATGGTGAGGCTGCCATGTCATCATCCTTGTTCATTGCAATTTGTTGTAAATGTTGAAAACATTCTTAGACCCCGTTTACAGTGCGGGGCCGGGCTCGGCCGCGGCTCGGCCGAGGCCGAGACCGGCCTCAATTGCGCGGCCGAGCCTCGCAATTTTGTCCGTTTACACTGCTGGGCTCGGCCGCGCTTTCGATTCAAACCTTTCATTATTTGGTCGTAGTGGCGCTCTGCTTGTAAACTAAGGCAATTTGGTATTGTCTGGTTTTCAGACCCTTTGCCAACTGAATTCCGTGGCGACGAAGTGGCCGTTCGGGCAAAGGCCTTTGCCGAAGGAAAAAATCCTTTGCAGGACAAAACCACCTTAAACAATACTAGTTTTCGACGTTGAGGGGGTTAATATCCTGAACAGCGAAAGATACAGGCAGAGGGTTTGGAAGCCAGACTAAAACTGGCCGCGCAATTGGCCGCGCATTTGGCCCAGTTTGCGTTTACACCAAGAAAAGGCCGGGCTCGGCCGCGGCTCGGCCGCGGCCGAGACCACCTCCAGAGCGAGGCCAAATGCGAGGCCAATTTTGGCCTCGCATTTGGCCTTTTGCGCGTTTACACTGAAGCGGGGCTGGACTCGGCCGTGGCCGAGCCGCGGCCGAGCCTCGCACTGTAAACGGGGTCTTATTCCTCAACCCAATCACTACAAATTCTGAAACTCTTGTACTCGGTATAACTAATTCATAGTTGTTCAAATGTAAAAGTCTGAAAATCATCCGGAGGTCTCCTTTACTAAGCAGCATTGATATTATTGATATACTGATACAGTTTCAATCTATGTACAATGCTTACAGTTTATTTCAAGAAGTCTGGTAGAACCTACAATTATGAAATTTTAATTTGCATGATAAAAGAAAATGCAACCTTACCAATCATATTTTAGATCACATTGTAATGGTCATCTTTCTGAGAAGTTTTAATTACATCTTTAGTAATCCTTTCACAGAGCATCTTTTTCATGGATTTTTCTTCTTTTTTTTCTGTCACAATGTTAATCGATATTCTGCCCAATATAGCTGCCATATTGATATGTCAACATGATTATGCGCAAACACACACACATGTACACACATACAGTGTACATACACAAAAATACACACTCAGGCATAGTATGTCTATATGCAGTGTCAATATGAAATGAAAATTTGCACTGCATTTATTTACACTGTTTTCAACAATATCTTCTGGGTTTGTTTACAAACATAAGAAATAAACCTGATAAGTGGCAGTTTATCTGATAGTACTACAGGGCATTCAGACGCAAAAAAAAAAAAAATTATACTAGAACGGAATAGCTATACCAAAACGGTATAACTATACGGTGAATTTATATGTCTGAACGCTGAAGTATAACAAAATGACGTATAGCGAAACAACCATCAGAGCATTGTTTCGATCTAGAACTCGATAATGAATCAGCATTCCATGTGCGTCTGAATGTATGGGGACTATAGAACAGTATAACTGGGCGGGGCTTAATGGGAGCGCGCACGAAAGGTGACCCCACATCCTAACAGCCGTCACTCATGACTATAACAGCATGCGCAGTGGGAAACTGCACCACATCTATACGACGTTTCCAAGAATTAGTGTCTGAACAGTGTGTCGGCTATACGATGATTCTTTCGACGTCGTTTCATTATCAAGTTTTGATATAAAATGGCATGCGTCTGAATAGGGGGCTAACTCAATTTAATGGGGCATCAATGTCTAGTCTTGTAGTTGTATGTTATACTCACTGAAGTGTAATGAAGACATGAGAATAATACAAAACGACATTGTCACTCAGAAATGTCACCAAAACTGCAGTGTTCATTCATTCCATTGATGTGAAAAGGCTAAGAAATCAAGGTGGGGCCTGTATGTAACATTATAAGAATATACTCCAGAACTACACGATGCACCAAGCAGCAATTACACGCATGCTTAGATTTACATTGTAATTCCTTGCCCTGTTCTTGAATGCTATAACCACATAAAGAAGCCTGCCTTACTCCTATTTCTTTTTGACATCCAGCATTTACATACATGTACTAGGGTAGTGCACATATCTCTTACATCATAATATTTGATGGCATTTTGACTTTCAATCACACTTGCAAGCAGGGAACTTAGCTGGATAACTACCCATACTGTGGCCCTGTAGTAATTCAAAGTGTAACCCACCATTCTTTTTTTTTTCTTTTTTTTCCCCTTAATATGCCGTTGATGCGATGGACGATAAATCTTCATTGTTTCACGGTAGCTCAATCCTGCCTATATTGTTTCTCGACGGCATCTTATTACGATGTAGCTTGGTAGCTTTTTGTCACATAGCTCTACATAATAAATTCTACATCATCATTAAAATGATTAGCAAGTCATATCAAATGAACACAATGATTAAAGGGCCTACTCAGCACAAAAGCAGCACATCCATACATATGTAAGAGAAAAGTTAGAATTACACTGAATACGTCCATGAAGTATGAAATATATTACCACACAAACACATGTTTGACAATAATCAAAACATATCATATAGGCCTATAGCTAAAGGCATAGATCACAGACACACATACAAAAACAATGCAAAAAACAGCATGGCTGTTGAAAGTAATCTTTTCATAAATGTGGTTTGCTAACTTGAGTAATAAAAACATGCAAAAAACAAAAGTATCTTTGCGAGTATATGAAATGAAAGTGACCTTGCTGCAAAATACATGTACATGTATGTGAGAGTATCAAATCCATGGAATGCTTATAGGGAAATCTCACAGAAAATATCACAATACAGTCTGAAATGAAGGCTATCAACACCATTCATTGAGTGTATCAGTCTGCTGAGTGTAATTCAAGGTTAATGCATTTCATGGTCTTCTAAGCTACACATAAATTACTATGGCCTGCATACCACTAGCAGTTTCTGAGCATTGCACAACACTAAATATCTTGTGTATACCATGTACCCTGTACGTACAAGATGATGAGAGCAGTAGCTCCACACAGTGTACGGCACTGCAGGGTGATATCACCTTATTGGCTGGACGGGGTACATACCTAATTTGGACAGTCCAAGCTTATGGATATCTGCGGGCCAGAAGAGTATCTCGGCAAAATCGGCTGCGTCCAAGCTCGACGATAGGACCCACGTTACCAGGGAGGCCATTTTGAATGTTCAAACCATGGATGTTTTGAGTCTACATCCAATTCTCCCTCATGTACAGGTTGTACAGGTGCAAGAGTGTTCCCCAATAAGGAGGAGACTACACCAATTCTTAGCCTGTTATCACTTTGTAAAGTTGCCTCAGGAAGAAATGCAGGTATTTATAACCTGCAAGGTAAACACAGTCTATTGGTCATCAGTCTAACACAAACTTGCTATTCCTGTCTCCTCTCAACCATCCATCACCATGGCGATCTGCTGGGTTAGATGTATGCGCATCACTGCTCTGGCACATGAACAAAGATGTGCATCCAGTCACGCTCATGAGTCTGCTGAGTTTTTTTTTTCCCAACCTGCTATCCTCAGCACCACGTATGAATACCTCGCGGGATCTGTATCCTACATCCACGTCCAAATATACACACACACACAACTCTCACATACAATGCGTTCCAGACATCCCAATTTTCCACCACTCCTGTTGTATGACCATCACCTATGTGTGCTTAGAGGATAAATTTCGGATCACGACAAAGGGGTCTGCTGGCAAGGAAATACTGTAACAATCCATCCCTGAATTCGGCAGCACAGCACATACTGCAACAATCAGAGGCTGATTCAGGGCTTGGCTAGTGGGAATAATTTTCTCGAAGAGTCTGCGGCCAAGTCTCCGGCGGCATGATGTGGAAAAAAGTTTATGTCGGGGTATGACTTGGCTTTACAGGGACAGAGGGAGAGGAAGAGATTAAGTTCATGGACAGGCTGCTGAGCCAAAACTTGAATTCCAGACATATTACACAGAGGCATGCAATCATAGCAGGTTTTACTTTCTTCATGTTCTGCAGGTAGTGGATGTCATTGGCAGAGCTTCCTGAACTGTGGGGAGGAGGGGGGGGGGGGGGGGAGGGTGAGGCATGGGGAAGGGAAAGGAGGAAAGCAAGAGGGCGGGGAGGGGCAGGGAGGGGCAGGGAGGGGCAGGGAGGGGAGAGGGGGTGGGGGAGGGGGAAGGAGTGGTCTTGAAATGCAATCAGTTTTTGTCACAAATGTTGATGAATAATCCAATCGAACAGCTGGAAAGATCAGAACAAATTGAAGTCATATCTCAGTTATTGCATGAGATGCTTTTACAAGATCATATTTGTAGGAGAAAAAGTGATGATCAAAGTAATGAAAGAAAATATAAAAGAGACTACTGGAATGCTTTAAGTACTCATATACTGTAGCAATGCATTTAACCCACTGAATCATATTTTTTCCTTATTTTGGAAGCCCCCAGTTATGACCCACACTTTAAGTAAAGGCCTATAGTTCTATAGTGATGCCTGTGGTTGTCATCTTTAAAGCATATAATGCAAACTTGTCCATCACTGTGACCATTGACCCTTACAGGAAGAGTCATCTAACACAAAAGTCCTCTTCATTTGACATCAATGTGAAATCACCCACATAAATAGTTCATTAGACATATGACCACTAATTGGTATTCAGTAAATTTGAATGCCTCACATCCATGCTTGGAGTTCACACACAGTGTAGTATGATATTGCAGGTGGATTACACTCATTGTTTGATCAAAGAGGTACAGTACAGATCATGCCTTTAATAAACCTACCACAAAAAGCGATGACACCTGTGAGTATCATCTGACATTGATCACGACACAAAGTCCTGTCTTTGTCATTATGACTCCTGAACCATCCCCACCACCATATTTGCTCATCATGAAGTCAACACATCATGAATCATTGTCAATAATAAGGGCCAGCATGTGGCTCTGCATATGGGATAATAGCAATATTATTTTATCTCACACTCGACTCAATCTATGATAATGATCACATGTGATCACAAATGTGAAGTGTGATGTGACTTGTGGGATCATCAATAGCCTGGTTTTGAAGTTACCAGCCACTTGCCCTTTTACTTGACCTTTGTTCTTCAGGAGTCTACTTTTTGAAGAGTCTTGACTCTTTAATCACATTTCATATTCTTCCAACTATATCTAAAAAGTTATTAACCTGTAGAGATGGAGCCCATTTTGCTATTATACACATTTCCTATAGACACCTGCCCAAGTATTTGATAATTGGGACTAATTTTCTACAGGTTAAAGCAGCATACTGTAAATGTGGAAACTACTGTATACGCCAAATATTTCGCAAGGTTTTTATTTTGCGAATTTCGGGAGTCACGTGCTATTCGCGAAATTAAAGACACACGAAAATATTGACTCTGATCCCGATGTGAATGTGACGTACGCGTGTACTCTTCTCCTTTCAGTACAGGACTCCAAAATCGCAAATTTAACCACTCGTGAAATCATTGGAAATTCCCGATTCATGAAAATTTAGACTCGCCAAATGGCATATACACTATTGCATTGTGGAAATTTTTTGCACATTTCACATGACATGAAACTAGCCCCCACAAAAATTCATTGTTGAGCCGTGGCTATGGAAAAAATGAAAATATCCACATCACTCCAATAAACTTTGAGAAAACAAAGTTGTGCTGTCATGGTTACCCATGAAATGAAATCTTGATTGAAAAATATTGATGATGGGTATACAAGCTGCACTCAGTCTACACAGAGCTACAGCTATAGGAAGATGTTTTTATAGAATACTTCCAGGGATTTCAGAATTTGCACTGTTTGAGATATAAAATCAGCAGCAACAGTCAAACTAAATGATTTAGAATTAATTCAAAAGGCATTTGAGAGCTATTAATGAAGGCTTACCCTCTGATGACAAGACTGTATTGAAAATGGAATGCAGATATAAAACTTGCCCCGTATCTGGACTAAACTGAGCTAAGATAGCACCATTCCCCTAGTGGGTATGCGGGACAAATTCATCTTTTGGTGATACCATAAAACCCACATCAATCATAACTCATGGATGATGTCACACCTGAGGTCATAATTCAATTAAGTCTCCCTACGTCCTGACACATTTTTACACCAAGAAAGTCACTTCTAACATTCCCTACACTTTCACTGAGTAATTAGACAGGCTCCATTAGACTTTAGACATTGACAAATTCCTTGATATCCATCACTCCATTAAACACCAGATGTGCCTCTGGGTATTAGAAAGTATGTCTGAACATTGAGGTTAATACTACTATACCCTATTCTTATCTCAGTATTCCCAGTCTAAAGGTACTAGCATTATATCTAAGAATATTAAAGTGATCATTCCATGGATTCATAATGCAACAGCTTCAGAATGTGGAGATTCATCTCCTAGCTGAGCAAACTTGCAATAAATTGCTGCTGATTCAGGGTCAGTACCTCTATGCCTTTATTTCTTTGTAATGAATGCATAAAGCCCAATCCAGTACTGTACCCTTTGAAAGGTGGTTTGCATTCACACCATTATTTTCCTTTTATTTTGTCTTGTTTTTTTAAACCAAAGGAATAACATCATACTCCAAGGACTTTCATACAGGGAGTGAGGTTCACCTCCACGAGGGCAGCCTAACAGATTGGCTTACACTCTCAGCAGGAAGTGAAGATTTACCAGTGCAATGAGACTCGGGATTATTAATCCAATTTGCATACCCCTGCTAGGATTCCTACCTCGTACTGATCCAATTTTGGTATTGACAGTTTCTAAAGGGGACAGTTACTGATTGGTCAGGTTTATTGAGATGATGTAGACTTCTCTTTCAGGCTTCTTCTTTCATTCACACAAAGATATCAATGGCAATTAGGAATAGGTTTTTCTTTAAAAATTTAAACATAATACAGAATCAACTGATCATGCTCACTGAACCAGTTGCAATTAATTCTAAGTAAAAGTTTAAGTGAGTTGCAAATCTGTCAACTAGCCACTGTGGGGATGTAGAAAAGAGTGAATCAATATTATGTTTCATTCACACATAGGCATTATCGGCTTTTGCATCATGATGCAAAAAATTAATTTAATTTGCCTCTGTTCACACACACCATGCAGGACAAATTATCACGAGAGTTTGTTTGTTTGTTGTTGTTTTTTAATCAATATTGACCTAAAAATGACCCCAGGTATTCGAGTGTGTAGACCTTGTAACAGTGGCAAGTTGCATTACGAGTCTAAAAAAATCCATGAAGTCTCCAAGTGCCATTCATAAACACCACGCAGGGCATATAATCGTAAGAGTTTTTAAACAAATAACAAGCGGGACTGATTTGTGAAATTGGGACAGTTAACAGTTTGTTTGTGTCCACACACAAGAATTAATATTTAGTTTCGCATTGCATCGCAAAAACTTTCAAAAACTATGATTTCAGGTGTGTGTGAATGTGGCTACACAGATCAGGAAAAGTTTGCCAATTCAGGTTGATGACTCTGTACCATACTCAGCATCATAACAGAACTCATTTGCTTGAGATAATTATATATTAGAGTAATATTAAGGAATAAAATATTATCATTTATGACGGTATAACATTGGAATACTCACTGAACATGCATCCATAGAAATGTGAGAGAGAGAAAGAAAAAAAAAAATAAAGAGATTCCAAGAAAAATTGTATAGATCTCATGGCTGACGTAGTTTTGTTGCTGGTAAATGAGCTTCAACGTCCACCAGTAAAATAAACCTCATATCCTGTTCTGCTGCTTTCAAGTGTTGTGTACGAGGTCACGCTTTAATACTGCATTATTCTGAGCGTTTTGACAGATTTCTGGGAACAGCAAACTGCCACATAAAACCAGGTTTAAAATTCATGTAAAATTCATTATGTGATCCCTTTTGCTGGCTATGGAGAAAATAAATTAATTCATCTACAACTGACATGTGCTCACATATGTTACTCTAATGAATGCAAAATTGCACCACTCTGACAAGTTTCTTGGTAGACCCTTTTGATATACTGCTAGCAAATTTTGAACGGTGGAAGATATATTTTGAGTCCTGATGAGAATTATATTCTACCTTTAATCCATTGTATCCACATGAGTCTACTTCACTATGAAATTCATGTACATGATACACCAGCATCCCACAAACAATGTGTTAAACTGATAAGCAACAACTTTATGATTCCTCAAGATGACAATGCACCACAAGAGACCTCATTTCAATCACAAAATTTTTCCTCAAATAAGACGCTCAGGTATAATCCAAACATGCCATCAACAGCGTATATCCCATATTTCCTTTCACTCCAGATCTACTCTAATATGAAAGAGATGAAACAGCGTCGTACAAACAACCACCGAATACGAGAGGCGATACGGAAGATGATTTCCTCTCGTCCAACTCATCTCCGCTCCCACACTGCTTGATTCAACAGACTATATTTGGCATTCCTTTTCGGCTTCGCAAAGACACGTCATTTTGAGCATCTTCCCATAGAGAAACTGAATATCCCTATTCCCTTTACCTCAGCATCAAGCATTCATCACACACACAGCAGACTGTAGTGGCTACTTGTGTCAACTTGACAGTAGTGGTGGCATGTCACCAAGGCAAAATTCACTAAACCTTACAAAAACAAGCAAGAATACCCAAAGTACACCAAGTTGGCTTGTTACACAGAGGACTGTAAGGAGAGAGAAATGGAAAAGAGCAGGAGAGAGAGAACGAACAAAGAAGGAAATGTCCGTGATCCTGAAGTCAAACAGGAAATGACCACTTCATGCGTAAAGACTAGTCTACAGTCCTCTCAAGTGCCAACAACTATCAAATACCTTGAGTTGTGAATTAGTGGGATCCACACAAACAGAAGGTAACTGTCTCCAGTAATATTAACTGTTATACAACTCAGTTGAGTCATGTTGTTTTTCCCCGTGCCATCATTTTATTTGACTTCTTAGTCTTGCCAAGATACAGTGTAGATACAATACTTCACTTTAGAGAATGGTTCCGAGGGGGAAAAGGGGACATCTATAGTAAAAACCAGGCTGCAGCGTGGGGATACTGTAAAACAAGAAATTTTCATGTGCAAGAAACTTTCACAAATTTTGTGAGCTAAGAAACACAAAAGTAAAATTCATGTGAAAGTTTTTTTTTCTAAGTACTCAATGCATTGAATGCCAACAGCAATTCACGAAAGTTTCATACCACGAAAATGCCAGTCGGCTCCAATTTGGAAAAGCTACATGCTGCAAATGTTTTCCATGGGGAGGGAAGGCTGGCCTGGCTCAGATAATTTGAGAATCCCTGTAATGAATTGTGTATAGTTTTATCACTGATCTCTATATAAGTATACACACAGCCAAAGAATAAGAAGTGCCAATCTTTAGCGATGAGCATACAGTGTGATGTATATTCACTGACGGGCACTATTCATCATTTTTTGACAGTGGTGGATCCAGAGGGGGCGCAACCGGCACACGCCCCCCATTTATCTTTCATTAAAAACAAAAGAAATAAAAAGAGAAAAATGAAATGAAACCCGGAAGTGGCACCAGAAATATTAGTTGCGCCCCCCTTTACAGAATTCCTGGATCCGCCCCTGTTTGATGTGGTAAATGAAGATTGATTTGGGCCATCAATGTCTCCCCATGCTACCCAGTCTTTAACCCATTGAGGACGGGCTGATTTTGCTACAACAAACATATTCCATAGACACTTGCCTGAGTATACTCGGGACTCATCCTCAACGGGTTAAAGAGCAATTACATGCAGAAATATTAGTACACAGCTGTGAAGTTAAATTTGGACAAGCCAATCAAAAGTTATGAATTCATAACGATTTAGCTAAATCAATGTACCATCATCCATGGAGAGGAAGGTAGATACAATACAAGGTGTCAGGATGTTTAAACATAAAGAGAGAGCAGGAATTCCAAATGTTATTCTCTACTAAAGTACACATTCCCTCGACTTGTTATTGACATATAATTCAGGGTACTATTATTCTTCCTACCTTGTATGAAGGTCAGTCAAATGCTCTTTTATTATGATAGAGAAATCAAAACATGTGGAATAATCTCTCTATTTTCTTTACCCTGTTCCACTACACCTTGATCTGTTGTAGTTTTCTCATCGAGCATCAATTGGTATAATGACTTTTAGCCATAACTTCAACAACTTTGAACAGATTTTAGCATATTTCAGCATTCACTGAATCTACACATTTATAATAGTTTTTTTTTTTTTTTTTTTTTTTTTTTTTTTTTGGGGGGGGGAGTAAATTTTGCCATAACAATCCCAATTCTATAATCTTGTAAGTGTCATTCAAAGGAGGCTAGACTTAAACCCGTTGAGGACGAGTCCCGAGTATACTCAAGCAAACGTCTATGGGAAATGCGTGTTGTAGCAAATCAGCTCCTCCTCAACAGGTTGAACTGTTCTTACCACTTTGTACTAATTTAAAGTGCATTGAAGCCGTTCTATCTTTACGTTGATTTGAATAAAGTGAAACCTACCAAGCAGACTGGTAGAGGGTTCATCCAAATCAGAAGTGAGGAAAAAAATTGTGAGACATTCAAGTTCACTTTTAATACCATCTCATAAAGTGATCAATGGACATAGGTTACATCTCAAATATTATTACTGGTTATGCAACAGAAACATATTATTAGGTGATCCGAGTATCCTCTCGGATCACCTTCTGTATCTGTACGGATTCTTTGTTCTTCTTCTTCTTCTTTCTTTATTTCTGGACAAAAGTTGTGTATCTACTTACTCAGAAAGTTTTCAGAGTATCAATTTCAAACTCATACCATATATGTATCATGTCCCAAAGACGACAAATCTAATGTATCATAGTGATCAGTCGACCGTGACGTCACTATGACGTCATTATATGAAAACACATTCTCAATCATATCTCATTAATGGAATAGAATTTTTCAATGAAATTTACGTCACATGTATTTCAAGTTATGCGCATTCTAGTCATATTCTCAAAATTCATATATTCTTTTAAAACGTGCGCGTACGCGCGCGTTGAAATATTTGTATGCTCAAATCGAGCTCAAATTTTTTTTGGACACGTTTCAGACCATTTGGAGCATTTTTTGAAAAATTGAAAAAATTGGGCGGACGCGTACGCGCGCGCACATATGCAACAGAAATTTCCCATTTTTTCACACTTATTGGATGCCTGAAATGTCAAGGAATATTTCTACCAAGTTTCAAGTCAATCAGACTCAATATGACGTCATACGGACCCGTCAATGTTGAAATTCCGCGCGCGCGTCAATGGCGATATACAGTCCAACAATGCCAAAAAACTGCCAATTTTAAATCCGATTTTACTCGTCAGGATGGACGGTGACCCCCCATTTTCTTTACATATTCTGAAAGCTGATGAGTTGTACATGTCAATTCATGGGTTGGCGATGCTGGAAAAATGATTAAAAGATATCAAATTTCTTAATACACTTAAAAAAGTAAATTTTCAAAATGACGTCATCAGATTTCAAGTTCACTCGAGCGTATCTCACTTATCCTTTTCCAATTTTCACCCAGATTTCAGTATGTTGTAGCTTATTAAATACTCTTTCATAAATGTAATAACAACATTTTCATTGGATTACGGTATCACCTCGTAAAAATGGATTGAAAGTAATCTTGTCAAATTTGACCAGTTTACGTGTTATCTCTATGGGAGTGCAGTTTTTCTCTAAATGAAAATTGACATGACTGTCTTTCTCGAGCACTAGCTCACTTATGCCTCAGTGAATTTCTCCCAGATTTTAATATGTTGTAGCTGAGACTTTGCGCTATCGTAAGTGTGCCCTTCGTTTTTTCATATGATGTTAGGATCATGTCCAAAAACTTAGTTGAAATTAAAGCTTATCTTCGATGTATTGAGATATTCCTTTCTTTTTGCAACTTTCTTTACAATAACTCAAGAAAAACAAGCTCTATCAGCCCAATATTTTGCACATATTTAATTCACGTCACGTACATTATTTCATAAAATAACAACTATTTGATCAGACGTCTTCTTGGGTATGTAAATTAGGGTCAAAGGTCATAAATATATCATCTTGTATCTTGGTAAATACATGTCCTATCTGTTCCATATTTTGCACACGTAACGACCATGTTACAAGGATCATTTCACAAAATAACCACTTTATGCTCAGATGCCATCTTGGCTGTGCAAAGTGGGGTCAAAGGTCATACGTACTTCTTTCTTTATCTTCGTTATGACGTGGTATCTCTATGGGAGGGAATTTTTGTAGATGTGAAAATTGACATGATTGTCTTTATCGAGCACTAGCTCACTTATGCTTCGGTGAATTTCTCCCAGATTTTAATATGTTGTAGCTGAGACTTTGGGCTATCGAAACTGTGTCCTCCGTTTTTCATACGATGTCGGGATCATGTCCAAAAACTTGGTTGAAATTAAAGCTGATCTTCGATGTATTGAGATATTTCTTTCTTACTGCAATATTCTTTACAATAACTCAAGAAAAACAGGCCTTATCACCCCCATATTTTGCACATGTTTAGTTCATGTCACGTACATTATTTTATACAATTACAACTACTTGATCAGACGTCATCTTGGGTATGTAAATTAGGGTCAAAGGTCATAAATGTATCATCCTGTATCTTGGTGAATACACGTCCTATCTTTCCCATATTGTGCACACGTAAAGACCATGTTACAAGGATCATTTCACAAAATAACCACTTTTTCCTCAGATGCCATCTTGTCTGTGCAAAGTGGGGTCAAAGGTCAAATATACTTCATTCTGTATCTTCGTTAGTGTATACGGAATTGTGTACCATAGATGGCAGGTCTGACTCCCTTTCTGACTCCTTTTCTAAATGAGAATCCAAACATCACACGGCCAATGTCCACTAAACACAGATGAAACCGGTATGGTCATGCCTATTGGGATCAGGAGACTCAAATCGTTGATTTACGAACAGATCGGATCACCTAATTTGTCAGTCTTGACAAATTCCGAGTCTAGTTCATCTTTTGTTTTGTCACTATTTTCTCCTTGGAAACAAATGGTCTTCATAACCTAGTGCAGGGTGTTACATAAGCACCTGCCCGATTGCCTGGGGCAAGTGAAAATCAGATTTGGGCAAGTGTTTTTGAACAATGAGAACAAATGCTTACCCGAATTGGGCAAGCACAAAGTTTTGAAGCCATCTTTTTTTCACTTATTCCCCCAACATACCCAGAAAATCAACCATACAGAAACCCAGAGATAATGGCTGTTTAGTGATGCAACAAACTTTATATTTCATTTCAGCAAATTTTCAACACTAACGTGAAGAAGTCCCAATGCAATGCAATGGCAAAACTTGATTGGACAGAGTTTGTTACTCCACTGTGTTTAAGCATAGGAATCAATGTGTGTCATTTATTCAAATGATTCTGTTTTATTTAGCCCTTGACTTACACATAATTTTCTATATCATTTCCTTATATTTTGGACTTTCTTTACGGGCAAGTAAAATTAATGTTCGGGCAAGTGTTTTGCAGCAAATTTGAAAATTTGCTTGCCCGATCGGGCAAGTGTTAAAATAAAGTTATGTAACACCCTGCTAGTGTAATATCTATAAGAAGTGTTATGACAATGAACTGCACAATAGATAACTTATTTGTATTTCAGTGGTTATTGCTGTGTAATTAATTTGTGTTTTCATTATCCTTACGGACAGATCTATTATTTTAACTTCACTAACTTTAAATTGGCATTGTCTTTCAATCCATCAAAGAAAAAACAAAAACAAAAGAAAATTAAAACCAATTATGTACTTTCATTTTTCAAAAATATTCATGATGAGTAAATTCTTGCTTACACTGGCAAATGCTATTCTATAAGTAATGCCATTTTATGTTAAAAAAAACCCAAACAAACAGAAAACAAAAATGTCCTTAGATACAACGTGGACATTGGGACAGACTGTGAGATAGTTCCTTCCTGTAGATTTGAAGGAAAATAAATAGTAGACTCTCCCTTTGTACACAGAGAAACACTGTCCAAGGCCAAAGGTCTATCACTGGTCAACCAAAAGCTATTTCCTTGTTGACAAAACCTAATCTGACAACAACTGCACATCAGAGAAAACAAAGATAATATAGAGTCACTACAGACATGAATACAGCACATGGTGTGATAATCACGGTTGCTAATATACTACATAAGGAAAACGGTTGTACATGTATTTGACCTCTTGTCTTTGATAAACGGAAGAGCCATACATTGTATAGGTTTGAATGTCTGACCAATACATTCAGTTCCTGCAAGATATGGGTTAACAGCTCCTGCACTTTTTCTATCCAAAAACAGAACTTGCATTTTAATTATACTGAATTAAAAGTTTTCATAAAATAGTAAGACTAGAAAAGTACACGGAGAGCACAGGCCTCAATCGAGCAGCTCATTTCTACACATATTGTGATTTCCACCCTATATTATACATTCCCACTACATAGCTTAAAGAATTAATTCATAATCATAATACATGTACACTAGTAGTGTACAAAGGAATTATGGCGAAGCTAAAGTAATCTGGGCCCTGTTGCATAAAAGTTGAGATCAAATATAAGTGAGAAAATCAAACATAAGTCTCTGAATACTCAATTCTGATTGGCTGATACCTGACTTACATTTGATTGCATCTTTTAATATGCAACATGACCTGGCTATTTATCATGGAGTTATGCACACATAATGATGCTGAAATGGCACAATTCGCAAATTATAAAGAATCCTTCAAAAAATTAAAAAAAAAATTCTTGGATCCAGATGGTGATCTGGATCACTACTAAAATTTAGTCATTTGCACCTTGTGTCATTATCAACTAGTCCTGAAAATTTCATCCCAATCCGTTCATGAATTTTTGGTTTATTTTGTAAACAACAATTGGCTCTGTCCATTCACATGATTTAACGTAACATGATTTCTGACATTTAAATGATTATGTCCTTTTTTTTCTATTTATATGACTTTCTTTTTACTTTAGTCAGCCTCTGTTGTTCTTGTTAATGTTGTTGTTGTATTTTTTTGCTAATATGTTCTTTCTCAAGGTGTGAATGTTATTTTTTGTTTTGTATCATATTGTGCTGTTCTATAGAATATGCTGTAAACTCACTGAAAAACAGCCCTGATGCTGACAGTGAGGTTTTTTTTACTGTATTGAAATAAAACAAACAAACAAACAAGCAAACCAATGCCAGCAAAAATATAACCTCCTTGGTGGAGGGTAATAATGCCAACCATAAAGCATATAATGAAGCAATGAAAGCACCATAGCATCCACTTGAATCCTACAAGATAATGACTTCTTCAGTTTTTGTTTGTTTGTTTTTTAATTGTCATCCTTCATGTCATTTTCATTCAAGCCAGCATACCTCATTCTGTCATCGATGCCTGGTTTCTGCTCATTCTTTTGTACAGTATTATGGTCTAGAGTATGTAATACAAGGTATTAAAAGCCCAGGAAAGAGAGTATTTAGTATCAAATGCATAATGAGTACAGAGTATAGCAACCACCAAAGCAACAAAGACTGAGCTGAATCTTACATGTCTCAGTATGTCACTTTTCCATTCAACACACGCAAGATTTATGCATAAGACATAAAATTTGCAATAGACATAAAATTTGCAACAGACATACACGTACGTGCCAAAGAGAGAATGCCATTGGTGTGCCGGCTGAGAATGAAACGTGTCATGCGTCAGCCGAGTTCAAGATCCGACAAACACCGCCACCAAGGGATCACCCATAGGGTTTGATTGAATTGACCTATTTGGGGATTCTAGATCCGACCCAATTTGGAGGCCTCATCAGATGCTGTTGGGCTTGTTGTTATTCTGTTATTGTACTTTTCGTAAATTAATGCAAACTAGGTTCTGCAAAAACATTAATATGAATCCTATGCTGCATAAAACATAGCCTACATGTGACAAACTCAATTCTATTTCTCCAGAAATCTTGAATTAGCAGAACTGCATTCTTCCAAAGCAGAATAAGCGGAGAAGATTAAAATGGGTCATAATCATGTGAAAATTTATATCCCATATCCCACTACTGCTCTTTCCAATGCAATATAATTCAGCACACTATTATAATGAATTTGAAAACTGAAAATAACCAGAAGATTTAACCTACATAATATGTAAGATACGGGGGAGGGAAAAAGACAAGCTGAGGTATTTGCACCAGCAAGAAATTTTTATGGATACTTCCACTGTGCGGCATTGTGCATTATATTATTATGAGCACAAACATCTATTGATTTCATTTCATGAGTGTAAAGAGGGTTTTTTTTTTTTCCACTTGCTATATTAAGTAGATATGTCCTGTGTCTGTAGTACTTTTTAACAGGGTGCATACATGTATGTATGATCTTATTTGTTAAAATAGTGTTTGATGATGTCATGAAGATATCAGAAATCTCAAATTTGCAGAAGAAAAAAAAAAACCAATCTGATTCAGCTACACAGTAACTCTAGACATTAAAAATATGACATTGTAATATTTAGAAAGTTCAATGAAAAGTGAAAATAATGCCCACAATGACAACAGCTCATTTTTCAAACTTCAAATAAAAAAAAGGCAAGCCTGTGATAACACCTCAATCATGTAATTTGATGAGCAGTAAATAATCTTAAGTTGTCATTTGTGTGTTTGTGTGTGTGTGTGTGTGTGTGTGTAATACAACCTTGTGAGTGAGAATATCCTTTTCAGAGACAGAAATAGCCCATGGATGTTCTTGTGTTCACACCTAGCAACATTCTTTTACAACCATGCAATGCAGGGTGATTACACTGTCCAAATATAATTACCTCATTATAAACACACAAATGGCAATACTAATGTAAAGGGAGATTACAGTGTCCTTGGTTGTCCAGCTAGTCTCACTTATCAGACCATGTTCTTCAACCACTCATGTGAACTTCTATGTACATACGTTAATAGGAAGTGGTTCTCACATCATAATCGTGTGGATTGAATTATATGAAGTGTCATTCTCATTTCATAAAACAAATAGTCCATATTTCAGTGGCAAACAAGTTACAGTATTTCAGTTTTGTCATTTCTGAGGGTATTTTGATTTTTTCAAGGAAGTATATAATGTACACATTAGCAATTCTTCGAATCAAAATGATGAATACTGCGATAACCAGCATGCATTAGTAGACTATCTCCAGATGCTTGATCAGTACATTATCAACATTTCTTTTCCTGACTACAAATTCTAATGGACTGTCATATCTAATAGCCACTTTGAAGTTGCAGGTTACCTGCTGGCTACAGAAGGAAAATATTTTGCAAGCTAACAATCTAATTATATAAAACAGGTACGACTCTTCTGCATAACTTGACTAATTAGGCCTACAATATCTAATGGCATTAAGCTCACAAATTCAGAGCTTTAACAGTGATTTCCCCATAAGCAGATTATCACTTCCTTGACCAGCGTTCATATCTGAACTTTCAATTTCAATCTAAATCTCAGCCTAAGTCTTAAATGTACATTCCAGGTACTGTTGTGCCTGTACTATCACAAACAACCTACCATCAACACTATTTTACTATGTGTACTGTTATTATGTGATAAGGAATTCCAATGTACCAATGCAGGTGATGTATACAAGATTCAACCTTCAACACAGCATGTCAGCAGGTGTACAATAAATGAGGTTCTGAGTTGATGTCATCACCAACAATACAGTTGCCATGGTACTTGTAGCTGCATCCACAGACAGGTATACAAGGACATCCAGCCAAGAGGAGGATAATACAATAGACCACATTCATAGTATGGTTATAGGTAGAGAGGAGTACCAGTACGCGAAACATTCTTCATCGGAGGCACATTATTAAAGCTACAGTCATGCACAACATCATGATCCTTCCTCAACACTGGAGGCACCTACTGTACATGTATGTACACGGTCTTGATGCAAAGCCAGCCTCCAGTCATGATGGTTCTACACTGAAGTTCTCTCCCTCTCTCCTACCTCCCTTGTCATGCTTATCACTTACTTTCTAATGCATGGCTAAACGCTATGGTTTGTATCAATGATTGCCAAGTATATACCATTATGCCTGTGATATAAGAGAAAAATACATTTTGCTGGACAATTTTGGACATTATGTATTATTCTAGGTACTTAAATATTAATATTCAATCAGTGATGAGTTCAAGTCATTAGAATTTTAGTAATTCCTCTTGAAACATGATATAATTTCAGTGATTGCTTCACATTGGTTGTATAGATCACATGACAATGATTTTTTTTTTTTTTACAGTAGGGCTCCTCATTATAATCATGCCACATAAAAATCAACAAATTCATACTTTTTGATATAGAATTCATAACTTTGCTGTTTACTTTTTAATACAAAGCATCCATGATAAACAGGATGATAAAAACATGTTTCAGAAAATATAAAACCAGTAATTTCCCATCACCACTTATGAGATGCGAAGAAAAAACAAAACTATGAATGTCATGTGACCTTTAGTAGCTTCATATCATCAACTGAATGTCATCTTAGATGATGCAATGACATTCACAAGGCCACATCCTTCCTATTTTCAGCCCAATTTTGTTCATATTTCCTCTAGTGAGTTGCTACAATTATAAGTTTCATTACATTTTACAAAATGCATACCTTTGTTTCAGTGTATTATCATTTTAGGGGGCTAAGAAAGAAGAAATCGATGAAGAAGCTAATTTCAATCCTCATCATAAGAGGTAATAACGCAATTTTGACCAACAGAGTTAATGACAAAAGGGACTATCTTCCAACTTTGGTGAAAGAGGAATATTGTATGCATAAATAATAGGTTATGAGTGTTAACCTTTCCTACTCCTATTTTTATCTCTCATCTCTCAGCTACATAATTATTTTTCTCCTCACTCTCTTCACTTATTTTCATCTCACCTTTTCTTTCCCATCACCCCTCCCCCCCCCCCCCATGTGGATAGTAATGACCATTAGTGCAGACTCATTATGCTTACTAATGTATCATAATACCCTTTAATGTCCTGTCATATTACTACCTATTTGAACGGTAACAGCTCAGGCCATTTGTAGGCACAGCACAGGGATTTTTCCCCCTCTGGGGAAAATAAAAAGTCTAGATATAGGTTCATGTACATGTTTGTGGTTTTTGTTTTTTTCTTAACTGATTCTTTGCTGCATCATTAATGCAGGCAGTAAATGCAATGCGAGTTAGAATGCCCTTGAAACTTTCAGGACTTTTGGCTGAGGCATAGGCATGCACATATCCTCTTTTTTTTTTTTATCTTTTGCTAAAATCGACAGTAGTCGCAACAACACCTGACAAAAGTGAGGAATGTAAAGAAAAAACGGGGGCCTGTTACATAAAGAGTTGGAACTGATCTTACACTCAATTTATTGAGCGTAACTTGTTGAATCGAGCATAAGTTCAATATTGAGCGTAAGTCCTTTTCCATAAAGACAATTACGCTTGATTTCAAGAAAAACCAAGCATAACTTTCAGTAGATTGAGCGTTACTTGCGAACAATCACAAGTTGTTCATGAAATGCAATTTACAATTGATTGCAACTTACACTCAATCTTTATGAAACAGGCCCCTGATGTGGCTGTACATTCCTCAATACGGATCTTTTTGACTTGATCGGCTAACTGTAAATCCAATTGAATTGTGAGATGTCCTTTGCAGCAGAAGACCCAAATCATTTTTTGAAAAAAATCACTTTAACTTGTACAAACTACTATGCTATGGACTGTTCACATTGAAGGGCACTACAAAATACAATCCACATTAACTTTTACAAGCCAGTATGCTAAGGACTGTTCACATTGAAGTGCACTACAAAATAAAATCCACTTTAACTTGTACAAGCTAGTGTGCTAGGGACTGTTCACATTGAAGGGCACTACATTATATTTCCATCTGGGCATTCTGGTATTAAAGTGTTCTATAAATAGGCGAGTACCATCCAAGTACCATGCACCTTATGATTAATATGCTAACTGGACATTCAAACAGGTTTGTGCAGATGATAGTATTGCAAACGTCCCAACCTTTTCTGACTGAATATAGGGATGATTTAGCTCAAAAGTAGGAAAGAAGGAGCAGTTTCTTTAGAAATGTGTAGTAAAATTATCAAGAAAAAGAGGAAACTTCTATTATTAAACAGGAGCTGGAAATAGTCAAAAATTTTTGTCTTTCCTCCAAATTCAGAGTGGTTGGGAGGTCTATCATCATAACAAGTTGGGAATCCATTGACTCCTTACATAACAGCATCTTATTTCCTGGTTGGATTTCCAAGTTCTGACAGAAGAGCTTGCTACTGGCTATTAACCCGTTGAGGATGAGCTGGTTTTGCTACAACACACATTTCTCATAGACACGTGCCTGAGTATACTCGCGACTAGGCTTCAGCGGGTTAAAGACAGGACCATATTTGGCACCAACTCAAATGAAGAACTGCAAACCATTTTGGACATGACTCTAAAAGAAATCAATGGCAAGTGCTAAAAAAAAATTAAATAAATAAATATATATATATAATTATATAGAGTGTCTATAATAACAAGACAGAAAGACAGGACAAAATTTAACTCATTGATAGTAGAATGGAGGACTGCATTGTATTGATGGTCATGACCCCATGGGAATAGTAGAATCTGAGATGCTAAATTTTGTTGTCGATGAATGAAGGAAAACATGTAATCAGAGGAGGAAGAAAAGAATATACAGATTTAAGGTAGATTTAAGAAAATTTAAGGAAATTTAAGATAATGATACCAAAAATCTGGGAATCCAATCTCATTTTAGTTCAATCATTGCACAGGTTTTTCTACCTCCATGTGCTTTAGATTCGATTGCACATCTTTGACTGCTATCAGCCTCTCAGGGATTAGCCTAATACTCTAATCTTCTTGAAGTAACTATCTGTCTCCTCATTCTGACCGGGTAGCCATGACTCACTTCTCCGTTGTCATGGCAACTGGGCCTCCTGGTAGTCTGTAGACCAGAGGTCCCAATGGGTTGAGTGCGAGGACATTTTTCCTACAGCAAAATTTACATGACACATACTGTATATGCAGCTTGTTCCCACAGTGAATAGCACTAAAAGAACAAGAAGGGAGAAATATTCCATTATTATTTGCACACTGTGTCATTTTATCGCTATTAAAAAGAATAAAACCTACACACATTCATGCCTGATTCATGAGGAATAGGCAATGAAATACCATACATTCATAATAATGATGATAATCACAAAAAAGTAATAATACAATCATAAGAATTATACAAAGAATAATAACATTAATAATTATCAGTATCAGCATCAGTATAGTGTCTTATAGTAATAATAAAAATGACAGTGAAAATAACAGATTAATACTAACAAATATTTTCATTGCATCTTTTCAAAAGAACTCAGCCAAAGGGCTATGATGTGTAGACCCTATGTATTTGTATAAACTATGCAAGCCACAGGTTTGAAATGAGGTGACATGTTTGACAAACGGACCCCACCACAAAATTCTGTCCAATTGGGTCAAGGGTTCAACCCTGTGAATGCAGGCATATACATGTATTGTGCATGTATTACTACAGACATGACTGCTATACACAATCCCAGGGACGGACAGGGATGGGAGATAAATAAAGCACAGAGCCAGTAAACAGGATTTGTTTACCTCTGATTCCTAGAACAAATTGACAAAGTGCTGTGCCTGTAGATACTCAAAGAGATATGAGGGTCTAGCTATAGCTATACTTTACCATCAATCCCGCCATAGGATAGGCCTATACACTGTATGACCAGCCTAGGCAGTCAACTATGTGAATAAAATTGACTGCACATATATTATATGTCAAATAATCAGCTAAGTTTATGAAAATAAAAAAGTCTCACATTACATGGATACCCTTGTGTGTGTTATTCCTCTGCATGCAAGAGTTAAAAGTGCATTTTATAGGGAATACTATAGTTGATGTGATTTCCTCGTCCCCAGCAAGATTGAGTTGCACAGTGTTTGTCTGTATTTAACAAGGGGACCCTCCACATTGATAGAATTTGTGTGTAATTTTGTCCCTGTATTAATAGAAACAAAATAGAAATAAAATAGAAACAATGTCAAAGTAAATGTCAAGTCAAGGTGGGCCCCTCTACCCATATCATGTTTTAGATGTCAAATTGGTCAGATTACACATGTGCACCCATTATTGATTAACGCACAATTAGAAATGACCCCCCTCGCCCTTCAAAAACATGGTTCCATAACATTTGCTTCAGCGACAATTGCTCTCATGAAATTTCTACATGCTAAGCCTAACAGAAATTCTTTTAGTGATAACATCTTGCACAGTACAGGTGTGACCCGCAAAGGCATTATACACATGTATACCTTGGCGGGAGCATGGAAAGTGATTGACAGTGTAGGCGTGTCTCCCAAGACTACAGACCCACAAACATAACCCTAACCCTAATCCTAATCCTCACATCAAACTAAACCTAAAACCATATCACAACCCCAACCCCAACCCTAGGTCCTTAAGGAAAATGATACCAGAGCAATTGTGCAGGAGCAAATGTCATGTCACCCAAAAAATGTACTTGCTAACAGACATGTTGACACTATGAGTTCTTCTACGAACAAAAGCACTGTAGTAGTAACTATAGCTACGATAACCCTTGACCGCTCCCCTTGGTGCAATAAATCATAGTAATTTGGTCTTAAATGTTTATATTATAGGTTTCACAGAATGCAATCAAGTTTTTACATAGATACTTTATATCTAGCTGCAAAACCGGTTATACCAGTAACATCCTCTGCAATAGCACTAAAAATGAAAATAAAAAACAAATTGGGAGGAGATTTCATGGTAGGAGGATGTGAGGATAGCTAGCTGGATGCATAGTATTACATCCTGTAAAATGAAACTGGTTGTACGGTGTAAGTGTGCATTCGTTAGGTTTGCTGGCTTAGCTTTGATCTATATTCTTACAGTATCTTTGTAAATACAGCTAAGCTGTAATACTGGGTAGATTCCTTGCAGTTAAGTGAAAATTTTCTGTGGCATAATGTCTAACACATAATGCATGCTGAAGTAAGTACTACAACAGCATGTACGTATACATGACAAATCATAGAAACTTGAAGAGAGAAGTGTGATTTTACAATCCCTTCCACATCTTTAAAACTTCTTATTATTTGTACAAATTACAATATTAAACTTGAATTGTTAATGTGCATACAAGCAAAACAATAAGTCATCAACAAAATGTGTAAAAATATGTACACTTCAACAGAAGAAATTGTTGTAATTGTAATTCATCAGAAAGACAGAAGCAAAGCCTTGATGCAAGACTAATATTACTGCACATTTGTCCAAATGCAAGTATATAATTGAACTTGTCAGTGTGTTGACATTCAAATGCACAAGTCTTTATTCACAGTAAAACTGACACACTTTTAAAGGTATATTTCCCTCTGAAAACAAACAGAGCTCCCAAGAGACTCACACAGTCATAATATGCAGAGCAAATTTTATGATTTATGACTGATTTCTCATGATTGCACCACGTGTAAACACTGGTGCACGGAGTCGAAACAAATTCTGATTTCTCTTGGGTCGGGGCACAGGGTAGGTTCAATAATTCATAATTCTTCCACAACAGACAGTTTACTGAAGCTCCAAATCAGTAAAATAGTCACTTCTGCACTGGCTTGACATTCAGCTCAGTATATTTGGTGCACTGTGACTGAGTCTTTAGTCCACTCAAAATCATAATCAATCTTCACATTACAATTACATTAAAAAGCAAATCAATTAATTCATGAGAAAAAAAGGCAACTAGAAGTAAAAGAAAAGAAAGAAAAATAAATGTAGACTACACTGTATTATTAACTGTAAAAGAAAACACAAGTCAATGGGATATGATCGGATAGCATTGTGCTCTTTTTTAATATAATTATCAGCTGTAATAATTATGATACAAATGTACATTGTACTTCAAGTGATTTTCCTACCCAACCAAACACAAGAAAGCCTCATAAAACACCAGTTTATTCTGCATGTTTTGTTGTTGTGGTTGTTGTTGTTGTTGTTTGGACATAGAGAATAAAAAAAAACGATGCTAAAAGGCCTCTTTTAACAACGGCACACATTTCAGTATGATACTCACTGCACAGAGGTAAGTACTGTAATTCAAAGAAATATGTATTTGTTGATACAACATTTCAATTTCCATTCTTGTTGTGGTGTATGTAGGCCAACATTGTTGCTAATCTTGACCCATTGAGGACGGGTTGATTTTGCTACACGCATTTCCCATAGACACCTGCCCGAGTATTACACTCAGGACTCGCCTTCAATGGGTTATAATGCAGCTGGACTGAGTCACAAACATTAATGATGTAATCATGTCCTTCTAAATGCAGCAAATCCGACAACACAGGCTCTGTGGAGATACATTGGGGGACTGACGGCATTGTATGATAACATGTAAATCACTTTTTCTTTTTCTCCCTTGAAGCACAAGAAGGAAACACAATGTTTGTATCATGTTTGACATAGCGTGGAAATCTTTAATAGCATACAGCTGTAGTTACTGGAAACTTTTTACTTCCACGTGCTGCTCACTTTGAAAGAGAAATTGAATTGTTTCTACTTTTTGTTTCTTTTACTTATACACAAACATGCAATCAATAAAGGTAGACAGCTTCATTATACGCATTATTGTTATCTCGAATTAAATAATGGTGACAAATTCATGTCTGCTGGTTGCAACTGACATTCTCTAATTACATTTAAGAAACATTTCAAGATAATCTAAGCTACATGAGACAACATAAAAAAAAAAATGATTAGAACAAAATCTGACCTCACTGGAAAATATACTTTCAAGGTTTTTGACAGAATAATAAAACAGGATTTGAGGCTGAGAACCTTTTCTAACCTGTCAAGTATGCATTCATTGTGATGATGATAATAGACAATTTTGAAGACCTGGTATTAAGAGACCAGGGAAGGGTCGGGTGATCACAGACTGTGATGCTAAGGGGGTCATTTGAGCTGCCAGACCATACAGTACCACTCCCTTCTTTCCCATCATCAACATCAACAATGACAGCATTGACCATACAGCATGCAACATTGAACACCCAGAGTCCCAAACACAAAAGGGGATTTAATCAATAGGCTCTTTTGTGAAGTGGGTATTGTCCTATTTTCAGCATTTCACAACAAGGTGCTTTGTAGATTGTGTACCAGGGGCACATACTGGGCCTTCTAAGGACACCTTGAATGAGATTAAGAGCTCCCCAGATACGAATATAACTGTGTGTATCATTATTATGTAGGCCCGCTCTGTTATATCAGACACCCACTGCCTCCTTGAGAGTCTCCGGAATATATGCTTTCATGCTACAAGTATACCACCCTAAAATGACACAATCTCGACAAAATTTCATGCTTTATGAATGGTATCACAATCTCTGCTGCATTTTCTAAATTAATATGAAGTACTAAGCACTTTCTATGAATGTATTCCCAAGTAAATGAGTACATTTTCAATCCCACCCTTTCAAAAAGTGCGTAAATACAGGTCACATCTTATTATCCAATCCTGATCTCATAAAAACAGTCGTAACTTGCAATGAAGAGAAAATCTGAGCACTAGTTGTGATCGCTAGCCCATTAGACTTTGCACTGATTCCCTTAGTATGTTGTATTTAAATGTTTAATGCAAATACACCGCAAAATACTGTGGTATTTAGGGTAATAATTCCAATATTACTTTGAGTGTGAATCATGTCACATAATACTACCAATTTCAGTGCAATTCTCACCTGACCTGACATACATGTACTGTGTCTTTTCCTAATTACATGCACAATGCTCACCAGAAATACCATACTTTTACTTTATGTCAATATTTTGTGAATTAGCATATGAATGGTGCCAAGTAAACTACCGCAGGACCTGTAACTGGTATTTCTCCAATGAGAACAACAGCAACAACATATTCCATACTACTTAATTTCAATGTGAATGCACCTACACTGTAAAGGTGGTGAACTTCATTGCTGCAATTCCACCCTGCATACTACCAGACTGATCTCTCTAAAAGGACTTTCTCTGATCATCTGCTACTTTATGTTGTAAAATTCCACTGTATATGAATTCAAACACTGGTTGCCACAATTTGTGTTTAATCTATAGATGTCTTTCTAAGACTACAGAAAACTTAATAAAACATAAATACTGCCATATAGTGCATTACAACACAGCACCTTGAGAAAAATGTGGTGTGTCAATAAGAGGGCAGAACCTTATGCATAGCAAAATTTATGAATTTAACATGGAGTGAATAGCAGACAAATATTCTGCATTTTTACACACGTTATGCACACAGTGCAAGTTTTATGTATAATGTCCAATGTATGTATGTGTGTAGGGGTATTAGTGTGTGTAATAGTTCTTTGTTTACTTAGTGCATTTTAGAGTGACTGAGGCTCTAAGTGCAGAGTGGTTACAGGCACGGAGGATGAGCTGCCATAATATGAGACCATATTTTAGTCGTTATTCTGCAAACATTTCCCTGTGTTTATTAAGATCACTAGCATCTGATGTGTACCGACTTACTTTCTTCCCCAATTAGTCGATTGAGGTCAAAATAGTCCCTGGTATACTAAATAAGTAATGTACAAAATGTATCTACTATGAGGGATTTACACATAATGACTCATAATCTATTTCATTATACAAGTACACGTACCTTGTCTGTGTGACACACAGCTTGTATTATTTACATTGTATCTTAACATCCAGTTCCTTTTTAAAGAATGTGTCTATTTTTATTACAAAGATGTTTTTCCTAAGATAATGGATCAGATTATAATCTAACACCTGCTCTGGTGCACAGAAATAACTGGGCTCACAACCATGTGTATCATGCTAATCATACTGACTGGGTTGTAGAAAGCAAAGCACTACCTGGTAGTGCATGGCACTAGATTCTTTCTACCTAAAGAGGTAACAAAAATTAAATGGCTACAATATGAGAGCCATGATAAGGATGAAAGAGAAAGGGAGGGGGGGGGGGGGTAAGGGTGTGGAGAGAGCTGAAAATACTGAGAGGGAGGAGGAAGGGGAAGAGGATCACTTGTTGGGGATAATCAAAGAAATCCAATGGCTTCATAGTAGCACAGCGGAGGGTGATCATCATGGTGCCAAGCAAGTGAGCTTGCAGTGACTCATACTGGAGACCAGACTATTTCATTTCCCACTATAGCTCTTCGTCTGAGAACACTCAGACTGCATGGAAGAACATGCATGATTTTCATCATCAGAGTCTTAAAGGACAAGTGAAGTTCACCTTACATCATCTTAAGTTCACCTTCATCCTTCCTAATTAACAATTTCCTTTACATGTTCAGCTTCAACTCTGTAAATCCACACAAAAGGACAATGTCACTGGTTATAAGTGCTTCTAACCTGCCACAAAGAACCAATATTTCTTACATTGTGAATAAAAACATTCAAAAGGCCTATACTTGTATACATGGGTACAGTTTTACATTCATCAGTGCCAGTTCTGTCTATTCACAGATCTGATGTTTCTGTAATTACATTCCAATACTCACACAAACAATCTGTGCTTGATCATCAGAACTTGAAAATCAGTTGGACTATAATTTTGTTTAATAGCTTACCTTATCTTACATGTATTTAAAAAAAAAAATCAGTCTTACTGTTATTTCTGATATGTCACAATGGCACAGAATTATCTCATCTATTAGAAGACACTGCATATTGTTTCAATACAATCACAAGTTGGATGCATTTCATGAATCAGTGATCACATGTCGATAACAGTAGACTGAAAACAGGATCTATTCAACATTTATTTACCAATCTGTGGTATGAATTGACTCACCTGAAACAAACATTTTACTTTACTACTCATGCATACAATTCTCCTTATTCATAACCAGCAGACTGATTCATCTCACCCACTTGAATGTACATGTTGATTTCACTACTTGTAAGTACCATTTGGTTAGCAATGAGGAAGATTATTGAATACAGCTCTGTAGAACACTTAATTGAAAATGTCCAATGTTCCACTTTGGAAAAAAAAAAAAGGATGGTAGTTCTGTTCACTATACTTTGCATTGTGTACCTAGCTATTTTTAGAGTCTGGTATGAAAAGCTGAATTTCAGATAAATGAATGAATAAATAAATAGATGTCTAGACAAATTAACCATTAAGATTTCCTCATTTTAACAGCTGTACACTGACTGATATGCAAGTGGTATGAGAGTACATTGTACACCAAAGTTGCACCACAAGGCACTCCTTTAAAAGTGGATATTTTGGCGCGACTAATTTTTCACGCTCGGCCAGATAAAATAAGTTTCGCATGTTTTTAATTTCGCAGAATCAAAACATCAACTACTGGAACATCTATAATGGCAAGCACAATATACTTGCATGCTTTTATTTTCGCACTAGTTTCTTGTAACAGCACAAAACGCGCACAAATTTCAACACCGCAAAAATGTCCATGTACACAGTACTTCATCATCATTCTGGCACAGGATACCACTTTTACCAGTGTATTGAAAAGAGGTAGTTACCTATATTCCACATTGTTATTGAATTGATGGTAAAAGACCATTAAGTCAATGCACCATAAATATTTAAGTTAAACAAGTAATTAATGCTCTTAGTTGCACTATTATTAATCATTATCAAGTTTCTCTTCTGCCCTGGTAAAATCATAGCCCTTAAGTTAACTCCTACTTTAGTAGAATTTTAGATGATGTCTTTAAAAAAAAAAAAAAAAACACGAAAGGTGGGGACTGTCACTTTACTGGAATCTACACACACTGTCTTGACTAGAAACCTTCCGAAGTTCTAGACATTTTCTCTCACGATTTGTGATTATTATGCTTGTTTGCTACTTGTATATAGACAAACCAGTCGAATGTAGTCACATTGTACGGTACATGGCACGGCTCAAAATAAGTAAGAAATAGGGGATGATGACCAGTGGTCCTCTACCACTTGTTATTAAGTGTTGAAAATACCTACCGCATCCTTCGGTGTCAGAGCTTGCCGTAGAAGAAGACATGTTCTTGTCGGCGAGATTCAACCACTGCCACCTGCGTGTGGTGATGATGATGCAGATCCGATCCGCCTAGCTGGGCGCCTACTGCTGCCGTACGAGGACCAAAATCCTGGCGTAAAACTACAAACGTCTTCACAGTATTATTCCGAAATCTATAAAGGTAGCATCCTGTAAGTCTTCTGAAGGCATCCTACTAGAATGCAAGGCGTGACAACCCCTTCTCCCTTACAGAATCCCGATCCAGATGTATCAGCATGGGTCGATCCTCGAAATGTTTCCACTTTGCTCAGTAATTCCCGCATTACCATAATTAATTCCAAAATACCGTACCGTGGGAAAAATACGGCGCCCGCCGGCGCATACAAGACCAACCACTTGAGAGTGCTAGCGCCATCTCGCGAAATATTTGTGCCATTGCATGCAATTCACTTCACACATCATGTATGCATAGCTAGAACACGTACATGCACACAGAATATGCTCGGACTACGAATACACTGGAATTTTGTCGACTGATGAAGTTCGTAGCTCGTAGCAACAAGGAGTAACTTCGGCATTAATTGTGATTTATTACGTACTGGGCGTAATCCAAGAGTTACATGAATGTATTCATCTGGTTTCAAAGTGTAATTTAAAAGGCTCGAGAGCAAATTTCACCCTCGTCAAGTGAAGTATCCGGGCAGTCAAAACCGTCGCTAGGTCGTTGTTGACATGGGATACGGTCTACAGTCGTGCTTCTTTCGCTAATTTAACAAGTCGGTGGAAAAACACGGTAAAAACTTGGATTTTTGAGAGTCGAGATCAACATTTACTATCATGACGGAAGTTGAGGAAACAGCCCCAAAAGAAGATGTTGCGGAAGAGCCGGCCGCTCCAAACACATACAACATACGTCCGAATTTTCTTCGAAAGTAAGTGTTGTGAAGCTATGGCCAGAAAGATGATCCACACACAGTCCCGCACGTGTCAGTACATGTCATCCTGAGTTAATACTTGGTATTTACTATACGTGGATAGGCTAGTAATTCACACTCGGTGGAATGAATGAGTTAGTTTATGTCTTCTGACGCTGACTGGCTATAATCTATAGCTGACATCTATAATCTAGATTCTATAGCTAGTGATTGTGCACCAAGGTAATTCTGCGGACACTGCACTGCACCCTCACTCATGGCATGCGTATGAAAAATAAGGCTGGGGATGGGGTGGGGAGTTGACTGTTGACTGTTGAGTGTTAGGATTAATTTTAAACCCGTTGCATTGTCATTGAGCCTTGAATTGAGGACGGTTTGATTTTGCTACAACACGGATTTCCCATAGACACCTGGCCTGCCCGAGTATACTCATGACTCGGTCCTCAATGGGTTCAAGGGATAGATCTAGTACAGTATTGGTGGTGGAGTCGGAGATGAGAATTGGGCTTTTAACTTATTGCGAGATACCACGAAAACACTAACCCAAGGCCAAAACGGGGATGTCAGTGTTACAGAGCATACTCCATTTTAAGAGGAATTCAAAGTTTATTTGATGAAGATCGGGTTTGGAATGATTGAAACATCCAAAAACAAAGTAAAACAAAGCGATCGTAATAAAGTGTGGGTTCCACACATTTAGAATCGCTCTGTTTTGGATATCTCGGCCATTTCAAAACCAATTTTCATCAAATAGACATGGATGGAATTCCTCGTAGAGTTACATCATACATGCTCTTTCATATTTCATAAGAGGTTTCTTTTTATCTCACCAAAAATTTTAGAAACCTGAAATTGGGTCTCAACCAAAACTATACGATCTCTTTAAGTTCTAGAGTCTAATTGATATTGTCCCCCTCTCCATGGCCGTATTTTTCAATTTTGCCATACCACTCTGGAAGCTACCTTACCAGGGCTGACGGAGCCTTTTCAAAAGTGAGGGGGGGGGGCCACTTCTGGGTTTCATGAGCTAACAAGCAAAAAAAAAAAATAATGGTCTTCAGCACAAAAACATAACCATACCGCGCTCACACTTCAAGACCTCTATCTATTTCTACTGAGTGCCACTTACGTACTTCCGGGTTAAAAAAAGTGGGGGGGGGGGGGGGCAAAGTGATGACACTTGGTTGTGTTGTTAGGGCACTCGTGCATGCATGCACATTTGGCAAGTGGTATGGTAGGGTATCTTTTGAGGAGTTTGTAAGGAAGTCTTGTCACAGCTTGTTCTGGTATAGCTTCCAAGAAGTTGATACGGGGTTTCGACAAGTAATGGGTAGCAAAGCAAGTGGCAAAGTAGCAAGTGAAATGCATGTAACTAAAAAGAACCTATAGGGTAAGTACATTACAGGGATGAGGTGGAGAGAGAGAGAAAGAAATTACAGTTGTAACTTGTACTGATGACACCCTTTGCTGCCTAGTCCCCTCAACCCTCTTCCTTAAATTGAAGGTGGTGTACTGCACACATACGGTAGCCATAGATGTCAAGGCAACCACATTGTGCTGTGAGGATGTTTAAAAAAAAAAGGTAGCAAACAAAGGTACATCCCTGTCCTGTATTGCCATGCAATTATGGGCAAAAAAAAAAAAAAAAAAAAAAAAAAAATTATCCAGCGTATGTCTTCCAGGCATTGTTTGAACTCACTTCCCTGCTTTCCTATGCTTCATTCCACAGATTCAGACCAGCAGCTGTGAAGGCAGTCATACACACAGTCTTGAATGAAGAACTTGCCGACAAGCAGTACGTCGCTGAAGAAACAACAGCATGGAGCAAGCATATTGCCGAGCAGATCAAAGAGAGATTAAAAGGTTGAATTACAGAAACCTGCCATGAAAAATCAAGTTGTATTGCCATTTTCTGTTTATGTTTTCACTAGTGTAAGATGAACAGAATTGTGTTGACAAAGTTTAAAATGTTGGGAGTAGTTTTTCCATTGAGGGAGGATTTTATCACTGTAGTTTCGAAAGGATAGCACAAGATCTCAGATACATTGTAGTTATTCGTTGCTGACCCATTGTCCTACTTCAAACCAAGGAGCAGTGGCCTGAGCTGTATAGAGATTAGTCTACCACATGTGCAATACAAATATACAACTTGGTAGCTATTCTTTCTGTTTTTTGTTTGTAGTTATCACCTATACTTTTATGGTCGATTACTTAAAGGTAGAAGCTTATCGGAGAAAATCTTTTTATTTCAATGCAGTGAAAATATGTTGAATGAGATTGCAGTCTTCAAGGCAGGTATGCTAACGCTACATCAGTCAGAGTATTCCATGAGATATATTTGAAAGGTAGTGTATTCCATGCTTCCCTGCCTGTAACAACTTATAAATACACAGGGCTGGAACCTCCATTACACCAGCTCCGTTACACCAACTCAGTATTCGGGGTCCTACTGGCAAGTATTTATAGATAGGTTAAGATGTTGTGCTACGATTTTCTTTCCGTGACCAAGCAGAAATAAGTGAGAATTCTTTTGTTTTTATATAAGATTTTGACCAATGTTTCTCATTTTATCAGTTTTTATACACAATTTGTTGTCAATACCAAGTATTATTCTGTACTTTTTTTCTTTTTTTTTAGGGGGAAGGAGAGAGGGATTACTATGAAGTGATGACATAAATGGTATCCTGGGGTACCAAATAAAAATTAGCCATTTTGTTGAATTATTTTTTTTTTAAAAAAGGTTGTACCCTGGGTGCCAAAAAGAGGAAATTATTTTGGTGCTGGAGCTAGCGTGCACTAGCCACTGCACTGCACTGCATTGAAGCACATGCTAGTGGTAGCACAGCGTGCCATGCATGCATAGTATAACATGCAGTGGCATGGGAATGACTATGTACACGCACACACAGTGCATGCATTTTTCTCTGGCTGTCCTCGAGTGGACGTGAGGTGGCGCTACACAAAGCGGGAATCCGGGGTACTATGGTACCCCGGGGTAATGCGTGATGCATCAAGTAACAAAATAAAGTACCATTGGTTTTTAATGGAGAGCATTCTGACTTGCACTGAAATGCTGTGTTGATGATACATACATGTATTTATTCTTTCTTTCTTTCTTTTTTTGTTGTCTCACCTACAGAACTGGATCTTGACAGATACAAGTTTTTGGTGCAGGTGGTGATTGGAGAGCAGAGAGGGGAAGGGGTCAAGTGAGTATCAATGTGCCACACAGGAGTTTGTAGTCCGTGCAGTCAGTATCATTTCATATGAAGTCAGTATCATTTCATATGAAGTCTTTAGAAAGCAAGTCTTGTGGAGATGTTGCTCAGTGAATAAGACCACAGACTGTCAATCACAAGGTCCTTGCTTCAAGTCCCCTGGCTGTATCAGTTGTGCCCCGAGGCAATGCACATCATGCTCCTTGCCCAGTGCTTTTGAGGAGACTTAATGCCATTGGTCCAATATCATTTTGAAGGGGGGACAGAAGAGCTTTTCATGGATACTTAAAATGCAGTCTGTTTTGGTGATTCTTGGGCACTTGAGAACAGTTTACACCCCAAGTAGATTGAACTAAGATTTGTCATCAATTTTGAAATCACATGAATTGCATTTGGAAAAAAAAAATTATCAACATTTAAAATAAAGATGAATTATGATGTTTGGATGATAAAACAACTGAAGGCACAGCAGTGAGTCATAAAATCTGCACGTACAGCTGTAATTGTGAAGTGAATGATTTCTGACCATTAACCCGTTGAGGACAGGCTGATTTTGCTACAACATGCATTTCCCATAGACACCTGCCCGAGTATACTTGGGACTCGTCTTCAACTGGTTAAACAGAAGTAAAATTTAGTTGTGTAGCAGAGTTGCAGGAGGAGGAGTCTGGGGAGTGTCAAGGATAACCTAAAACAAAAGGAAGTTGTTTTGTGACCTCAGGATGTTGTAGATCAGACTGGAAGAGGCATGGTTGGGGAGGGGGCAAGGCCTTTCTCTGATGATTATTAACCCTTTCTGTAGGGGAAACTGGTGGCCTGCATATAACGTCAACGGGCAATTCAGAATTCAGTATGGAACTGGTTAATTATTATACTTCACAAAAAGAAAACTTTATAAAACAGATAATCTTGGACATGAGGATATTAAGTAAGATCACTGCCCCCCCCCCCCCCCCCGAAACTTTCCTGCATTCAGCCTTGGAGGGAGGGGGTATCTACTTAAGAGGGATGTGTGAAAGGAAGGTTGCAGGAGGTTGTACAGATGGTAAAGATTGAAAGGCAGTGGAGTAAACAAAAGAAAGGATGCTTGTGATGTTTAGCTGAAATTGATGGTTCGTAGGTTTTGTTTCAAATACTGGGCCAAGGGATGTGCAGTGCTACAGAAGTGCATTAGAGTTCATTGTACTAGATATTGCAAGGTGACTTGCAGTATTCAATATGACGAAGTGAATAGTCGCTAGATATGACAAAGGAAAAGTCTTGTCAATTCATCTTCCTGTAGTCGTTTTCTTTGCTTCAAGATGATTTGTAGGTTTTCTGTAATAGAAAAACATGTTGATGTTAAATATGTTTGCACAAGCTGTTTTAATAGCTATTGCATCCTTACAAAAAGGGAAGGTTTATGTTAGATTAAGTTCAGATAATCCCAGATAAAAACTCTTTTATGTTAAAAACACAATATAGGTGAAGGTACCCTGTAACTTTAATAGTTTCATTACCAGATAAAGTATTTGCTAGATAGTTACGTTAGTAAACAATATTAATAAACATCCTCTGAACTATTTCATTGATATTGCTGATGAATCCAAGACTGCTACCATCACAGGAACCAGATAAAGTATTTGCTAGATAGTTACGTTAGTATACAATATTAATAAACATCCTCTGAACTATTTCATTGATATTGCTGATGAATCCAAGACTGCTACCATCACAGGAGCCCCATTTTTTTAAATTTTATTTATTTTTTTTTTTTTTTTTGGAGGGGGGGGGGGGAGGGCTGCAGGCTAATGGGGTGGGGGGTTAGGGGTTAGGATCAATCATAACATAGAACTAAGTTGTCATGGGAACTGAATAACACCTGAGTAACTCATTAAGATTCACAATTCTTGAAGACTTCATACTGGTGATTTATATTCTACCAGGTGCCTGAAAAAAAGTGAGCACAAGTCAGATCAGTGATTGGATACAGTGCAATCCCCGTTATGACAAGCACAGTTTTAACCAAAATTCAGATACAGCAAAATAAAATTCAGGTCCCAAAATGATCATCTGTATAGCCCTATACGTTTTATTTGTTTGGCTTTAATGAAGTTTTGATATGATACAAGAAAACTGCTGGTCTTGAGGACTTCATTATATCGGGAGTCGCGTGTACCACTTGTTTACAAAAGTTTAAAAAACAAAAACAATATTTACCTCATGGTTGAACTGCGTCCCCTAACTGCAAAGTGTTAATCTTGTGATGCCTGATTGTATACTCAGCTATTCTCCCATGAATATGACCAATCCACACTGACCCAAACACTCAAGTAGATAGAAGTAATGAAAACACAGCTGGATCCGTCGATCCTTCTCAGCATTTACACAACAGACACTGTTTTACTGCTGAAAAAATGGGGCACAACAACAAACAGGGGACATTAGTCTGCATCACAGGCAGTGTGAGTTATGACAAGGCACTTTAAGCAGACAGTATGCTGGAAGATGACACACTCCCTCTATTGACTTGGCAGCAGTCAGGCCAAATTGCAAGGACTACAAACTGTGTGTAATTCTAAACCAGTTGAAAAGAGATCTGCAATTTATAACATGGACTTGAAGATAATTAAGTGGACAATACATGACTCTTTAATATCAATCCACTTAGAATCAAAACTATTTGTTTCATTCTTTCCATCTTTCGTAGAAGTGCCCCATTCTCCAAAGAGCCAATGTATCACTGTCTGGGCCTCCAGCAGCCCCTTGTACTAATCCAAACAGCTTCCCCTTGTCATTAATAATTACAATGAGAGAATTGTGCCAGTATATTCTATTCACAAGTGCTTAATGTACAACTACAATTGAGGACTTTCTTGGCGCAATGGGACTGAAGTCAGGAGTGGGTTGCCTGAAGCATGTGACCACGTTTCATTGAGATCATACCTCTTGTAATAATGATATTAACAAAAATGTTAACAAAAATGATATTAACAAAAATGTTGCACTAAAATTCGGAGAATTGAACATTATAAAGACCTTACTCTGAAACTTTTAGGTGCTCACTACATGTATTTTTACACTTCTTTTAATTGACATGTTGTCAGGATGTGAAATGCTGCAATTCCATCCCAAGAAAAAAAAAAGTTAGCTTCAGTAATATGGGAAAAGCAGTCAAATAAAGAGAAAAACCTGCAGGTAAAGTATTTCCCTTAGTGGTAGTACAGACCATCCTATCTGACCAATGAATTAATCCAGTATAGTGATGAACACTATGAGTATTTGGGGCAGTCCATTCTGAAAATAGCAGCTATTAGCATTCCCTAGGTAATGAATCATCAGGTTAGCAAGTTATTTTGAGAGGAGCCATCAGATACTGATTGCCAGTAGATTTTAAACGGTTAATTTTCTTGCAGTAGGGGCCAAGTTTGTGAGGCAACTGTGTGTGAGTTTAAATAACAAACCTGCTCTAAATTCCAACATAAAGGGAATTTGAGACATTTTGTCACTTTTAATATTTAAAAAGAAAACAAGTCTTCTATTGCAACTGATTGACAAATTGTCCTACATCGAGAACATCAGCAATTTGTCAATCAGTTGCAGTGAAAACATCTCGACAGAAGAATTTTCATGAATTTGAATAAGTCTTCTATTGGAAGAGAATTATGTTGTATTGTTGCTTGTCTTGAATTTAGTGATGATTAAAAAAAGAGAGGCCCAAGGTTTAAGAGTTTACAAGTAGGTTCAGTCTCCAAGAGAAGAAACGTCAAGGAATGCCTTGATGATTATTTTAGGTTTTAAGGCATGTTAGTTTTTGTGAGCTAAGTATGGCTTCACCAAAGTGACAGTTATATCTCCTCATTGGTTCCTGTTTGACATATCCTTTGCAAATGAAGTACCCTATTAATTCACAAAGTGTGGATTGGAATCAAACATGTGATGTATAGGAAGTCTGGTGAAGTTCAGAGGATAAAGTGAAGATTATCAACAAATTGTCATGGAATAGTCTTGAAGGGAGCCTACTGTAGATGAAGCTGGACTGATGTTTAATGATGCAAGAGGTCAGTGTATTGTCCAGTCTGTCTAGTGTCCAGTCTAGAGCTTTCAAAAGGGATTATCCTGATTGTAGGATTACAGCCTATGGTCAAGCTATCATTATTAATCATACATGCTCGTGTAGTCCATGCCGAATGAGTTTTCATCACACATTGCATTTCCTGAGAGATACTTTGTTGGCCATAATGCAAATATTTTCAGAAAATTAACCTCAAAAGAAGGTTGTTATTTTTTCTTCTTTATGCAATCAATGAAACCAAAGCAACCATTCACATTTGTAAATGGAGATGCATTAGAATACCTATGACAATTTGAAAGTCGGTAAGTCAGCTGGTGTGCCCTCCAATATAGACTCAACAAAGCTGTTGTTTTCTCACATGACTGTGATGATGCTGTGCAGAATTCCTTATTTGTTGTTCGTACAGAAACACTGGACTATATTTTCAATAAGAAATGCAAGAGAGAAGAAATCAATTTCTGTTTGCTTGAAGGAGCCTTGATGGTTTTCCCCATATCTTCAGGGGAGTCAAAGAGAAAGTATAATCATGTATTGAAAATATGAATACATATTGGTGGTGTATTCTATCGCACAGAGGAAGTAATGATATTTTGCAAGCAAAAGTCACACGAAAGGGAGTTTTTGTAGTTTCCATTTCAGACCTATTGATCATTAACAAATGTTGAACTTTCTCTTAACTTCCTTCATATTTCTCTCCTTCTCAGGCTTCAAGTGTTGAATTATAGCTTTGAGTTCAACCATTTTTATTTGCTGTTGTTTCGAATTTTAATACTCAAGAAAATACTTTTTACAGGCAAGTTCCTCCTTAATCAGGGAATTTCAAATTTGCTACAGCAATGGCATATTCCCAGCAGAGGTGATAAAGTTTAAAATAGTCAGCTACATGCAGTAAGTTACTGCATACATGATTATTCTAACCAGTAGTCACACCCTAGTAACCATGAGGTGAGACGAAGGGGGAAAATAAGGTATCCTGCCTATGTCTTTAGTTTTAAGGTGAAATAATGACACACACACACTCACACACATTCATGCAAAAGGTTTATTGTATATGTGAAGTATTCAGACTGTGAGATTTGCAGAACTGATGGGCTTTATACAATTATGATTAGAATGCTATGACAAGATCGGTTAAAAGCAAATACATCAAATTATGAAGGTTGAGTGACAGTTCTTTATTGAACCGAAAATAAAGAGCTGTGTTGAAGTCTAGTAAAAAGAGCATCTTGACATCTCAAATGAAGTACACAGTTAAAAACATTCACGTAAGCAGTGCAAGGATACAGTAGTCTTCTTTAATGAACTCAAATGGATTTTAGATGTAGTTGTCATAGCAACAAGCCTTTTGGAAGATAGATGCATCTGGGATGTAAGGATAACATGTTCCACTACAGTAGTCCTCTTGTTTACTCTGAGTACATTGTAGGAAAACTCTTAATTGATGCATATGAATTGGGCCCCATCTGATGGAGAGGATAGATGCATCTGATGTAAATATAACATGTTCCACTGTAGCAGTCCTCTCATTGACTCTTGAGTAGGAACGCCTTTAATTAATGCATGTGAATCGGGCCCCATTTGATGGAAGCAAAGCTGTGCCTTCAACATTGCATGTTATTAATCACCAATCAGAGTTGAATGTACCCGCATGAAAGGTCAACTGACATGGATGTTTGGAACTGAATGATTACTAATGAGCCCCAAAGCTGGCCAATCATGTGAGTTTGCGAGCACAGTGCAGGGGGAGGAAGACTTTCTGGTAATTGATTGCTTCCATAGCCAGGGATTAGATGATGAATGGCTGGCACACTATTTGGGGAGCAGAGAAAGTGGAAAGGATAGGTGATGTACCACTATGTCATCCCTGGGGGTTAATGTATCAGATCTATTTCCCTTCAGGAAGTATTTTTGTGTATCAGATATCTACTAGCCAAACTTAATTCCACACTGCTCCAGTGTTTGGTTTTTGTTTTTTTGCATGAGAGCTATACTAATGAAGCGTATATTAATCCCAAAGTTTTTGCCCGGCCTGGAGCTAAACAAGTGAATTACATAAAATCTCCTGTCATGTGATCATGACAGAAAAGAGAAAGTTTGCAATGTTCATCTTTGTTTTCCCAAACTGTCTTGAGCTATAATCACTCAGTGTTCAAACCCTTACCCGGTTTTATATGAAGATTGCTGTTCGCCCTTGAGATGGCAAAACAACGTATGTCGAAAATTTATGAAAATTGACTTAGTCACATATTTCAGCTTATTTTAGTGTAATGTAACTCTTGACCAAATCTAGAAATCAGAACCCATTCCGTTACTGAGATATGACGCTCCCTCCCAGTGGGAATTGTTCAAATTTTGTTGGCAAAACAACATAGGCGGCGATACGCTTGCCCCTGCTCAACACACGTCAGGCATGGACTTGGCAAAACAACGTATCTACATGCGATATGTTGTTTTGCCAGCTACATGTTTACGCAGTAATAGGCTGCGCGCCACGCGCGGCTGCAGAAGCACGCGCATATTGACGTTATAGGTCATTATACGTGTGCCAGTGATCAAGACTTACGTTGTTTTGCCATATCAATGGCAACAGTGTGGTTATGTTGAGACGGCAAAACAACGTATGTTTTGATTAAATGCAAATTATTCTAAAAATAAAGGGTCTAGTGAAATCAATTTGCATGCACTGTATTACTGATACTGTTGGTCCTTCTAGGGTAAGATATGAAGTGTTGAACGAAAACAGAAAAAGAGCTGTAGGTTTGCAATAAAAACTTCGAACTTGATTTACTGGAAATGAAGTTGGATGTAGATTATGTTGTTTTGCCATCTCAAGGCTGTGTTGATTCAGTGTGGCAGCTATAAAACTCTATGTCAGTTTAGATTTATGAAAATTTGAATAGAGTTATAAACAGGAACCATATGATCATTATACTCTATTCAATATGATATCCCCTCATCCGATGAAGGTGAAAGTAGTAACATACTTCTTATTTCTCATTCTGACCATCTATAGTGTAACATACACACTTGCTTCATTCCAAGTCTTTTTTTTTTTTTTAATATATACATATATATATTTTTTTTTTACTTGAGAGTCTCATGCATGATAGTTAATGATAATGGAATAGAGTAACATCTTCAGTGTGAATACTGCTCTTCCAGAGGGTCCTGCCATTGTTATCAACCCCCAGCATTGCCAGGTACCCATTTTGAACACCCGAGTCAAGAGGGTGTTGTCTGTTTAAACATTTCCTCTTTGGATATATACACTGTGTAGGATTCATACTAGTACTCAGGATCATCTGTCGGAGTGTTTACAGAACATTATGCACTGTTCTACTCAACTCTTGTGAATGTGGACAACTTTTCAAGCGTTACTTTCCAGCAATGTGATTGATTTCATGAATACAAGGATGAAAAGACTCCAAAAATTTAATTTCTAGTTGTAGTGTATTTTACAGAAACTTTGTACTGGTTACCATGCAGTCTTGAATCAAGACAAACTTCTGCATGGAATGTGTCTGTTTCACTTCACAAACGATTCAGAAGCATATTGAAGGCTTCCTGTGTTTGTTGTCGTATGGTTGTTAGGTGAAGTGGTCTTTTCCTGAAACCCTCACACACTTTGTGTGTAGGTTTGTTGTCATGGTAATTTAGACAAATTGTCTGTGCCATCTACTTCAAACTTGTAGGTGAACAGCTAAGTGCCCTTTCGAATGCATTAAACCGGCCAGATTGTCTTACATTTGACCTGAAATTCAAGTTACACAATGTGTTGTCTGTAAATAAAGATGCTCCAACCTTAACAATGGGCTATTGAAACTTCATGATACTAGAGTCGTATTTGTTCTGTGTTGTACCAGGCTCTAAAAAACATCAACTTAATGGCAATTGATGCCAATATGGATACCATGATGTTAATAGACATATATTCACATTTTCCTGTGCCACTGAGTTTATTTGGCATCAGTGCATGATTATAGCTGTATGTCTAATTTACATTGTGTGTACAATAAATTATGAATAAAAGGTCCATTGGTATTGTCATCTTATTATGCTGTGTGGTTTCATGTTTATTTCATGTCATGCTGTTCTTTTCAACATACATCAAGCAGAACCCAGATTCACCTTTCCAATATCAAGATGTGAGTCACATCAGAACAGAGTAATATTAATGTATGTCAAGCTAGAGTGAATGGCGATGCAGTCTCATGTTATTCTTTGTCCCTTTTGTCTTTCTGTATTCAGGATGGGCTGCAGATGCTTCTGGGACTCCGACACAGACAACTACGCCCAAGACATCTACATGAGTGTAAGTGACAACATCAATCATGTCTCGTAAAGGGGTTTGACGAGTGCCATGGCAGAGACTTGTCACTTCAGCCTTCAGCTGCTGCGATTTCTGTCTCCTTTTGTCTCTTAAAGGACAAGTTCACCTTCAGAAACATAAGGATTGTGAGAATGCAGCAATATTAGTAGAACACATCAGTGAAAGTTTGAGGAAAATTGGACAATCGATGCAAAAGTTATGAATTTTTAAAATTTTTGTGTTGGAACCGCTGGATGAGGAGACTACTAAGGCTCGTGATGTCATATGAGTACAACAGTATAAAGAATATGTAAAGAAAATTCAACATATTTTCACTTTTTTTCGCATAATAAAAGAGCACTTGACTTGCCTCTTTCTAAAGGCAATTGGAATAATATTACCCATAACATATGTCAGTAATGAGTCAAGGGAATGTGTATTTTTATCAAAAGATGAAATTTCGTGAAATTCTCTTTATATTTTCCCTATATTGTTGTACGCATGTGACATCCAGTCATACACTGCAGTAGTCTTCTCATCCAGCGGTGACTGCACAAAAACTTTAAAAATTCATAACTTTTAAACGGATTGTCCGATTTTCCTCAAACTTTCAATAATGTGTTCTACTAATATTGCTACATTCTCTCAATCCTTATGTTAATGAGGGTGAACTTGTCCTTTAAAGGTAGTAGCCCTTTATTTGAAACCTCCAGACACCTAGCTACAGTGGGCTCCCTTAATAACGAAGTCCTCAGGAGTGGCAGTTTCCTTTCGTTTAAAATGGAAATTTCATTATATCTGAACAAATAAGCTATAAAAATACATAGAGTGGGTAATGTTGCGACCTGAATTTTTACTTTGTTTTAACCAGAATTTTGTTATAATGGGAGTGCACTGTATTTCGAAAGAGATTGCAGTAATTGTTTTGAATTTAATCATAATTTGAACTTTAGACATAAAACTATTGTTCCTAAGTTCTTGTTGGTGTTGAGTGTTTTAAGTTAAAGGAAACCAAAATCCCAATATTAATGTGGATTGAGCAAAAGCAGCAATATAGCAGCAATGTTGAATTTTGTCTTTCCTAATTGTCTCATGAAATCTTGGTGCTGTCTGAAAGTCTGGGAAGATACATGCAATGGATCTCTTATCTGTCAGATGGAAAAGATGACTTCTTTTATTAAGAGGCTTCTATAACTCTAGAAATTAAGTTTTTAATTTCTAGAATTTGGAATACGAATTTCATGGTTTGTGAGTACCAGACTGCCTGAGATAAAGGCAAGCTTGTTTGAGAATTGTTTTAATGTTTCTCCATCTTAAACTTGTAAGTACATGGAGATACATTGCTAAACTAGCTAAAGCCAACATGTCTGCAGATGAAATGAAGGGTAAAGAGGTTACAGTTGCTGAGGCCCTCAGATCACAGTCTCCAAATGCCACTTTATGTCATTGCATATATGGCAGTTTTGTGTTTAGCAGTGAGGGGGTTAATTGGGATACCCCTGTATGACTAGTAGCTAGCTGGATCATACCCTACCTCCTAGGCCATTCTGCCCTAAACCTCTGGCATCTGATTGTCCTCGGATTAACTTGGCACCAATTTGGCAGGAAGTGAGGGAGAATAATCCGTCCCCATTTTACCAGATATTCCAAGGTTGTAGGTTTTTGCGGGATATTTCGTGCCCATTTAAGCTGACCGATGTGTAATTGGAAGGTGCTCAGCAACCATTTATATTGGAAATACAGTGTACCTGGTACATGCATGACTGTGTGTTATCTCTATGAGAGGTATGGCCCAAAGCCAAACAGTTCCAACTATGTGTGCTTGTGAAATTGGGTCAAAGCATATCATGACATTTCAAAATTAGCATGTGCTATAGGTCAGAGTTAACTGTTTTCATGCATCAACTTAATTCTAATCCTGAAACCCAAAGTATAACAGCTCTTTTTAGATTGCCCTCTATTGACTTTTCATGGAGTAAAACCATTATCACAAACTCATTGTTCAGCTAGCTTGAGCAGTGCAGGTGCAATTAAACACCTACAGTGCACTCTCATTATAACAAACACAGTTATAATGAAATTCTGGTTGCAACGAAGTAAAAGTTCAAGCCACAACATTATTTGCTCTATGTTTTTTATTGTTTATTTGTTCGGTTATAGCGAAATTTCGATTGAACAAAAGAAAACTGCCAGTCGATCCCAATATGACTTCGTATAACGGGAGTCCACTGTAGAATGAAACTTTCATAAAAGTTTGGTTTTTTTTTTTAAATGCAGAATGAATATTGTATGTTTTCCATAAAAACAACAGCAACAACTTGCCTTGATTTGTTTTGAATTTCTCCATAGACATTGGATCTGAGTACTCTCTTACAGGACATGTTTTGATTTGAACTCGAGCAAATAAAGGGCAACTGTGCAAATTTATTGGTCAAGTGTGCAGAGCGATTGTTTTAGACTACTAGTATGTTAATTTAAGTAGACAGAGTTACTGACATATTATTTGTCCTCATTCTTGTGTGTGTGAATGTGTCTGTCTGTTTGTGTGTGTGTGTGTGTTTGCTTGTCCTTGTCTGTTCCTTGTTGTGTAAAACGTGTTTGTTTGCCTTGGCTGCATGTTACAAGAGCACTGGAGATATATTATACCCCCTGCCATATCTAGTTACAGCTATAAATACCATCAGCTCTAACATTACCCAGCCCTCATTTTATCCATCTGAAAACTAGCAGCTTTCGATATAACAGTGTATCATATCACTGAAGGGGATGCCCTTCTCCATTCAATAGCCATATAAACTAACAATGTATGTACATGTACCTTGTTAAATTCTTGTGTAGTATTACCACTGTGGACATCATTCAGAATGATATTTTTATTCTCAGTATACACTTGTTATAAGAGTTGCAATTTGGACTTACTCATCACATGGTGCCACAAGTGTATTTGCCAATGTGTTAATAAGTCATGTTTTATTTTTGAGTGAATGGAACCAGCCTGCAGGGTTGTGCTGTTAAAAATGTCTCCCGTCGAGAGGAATGATGTTAAAAATATGACAGCATTTGACAGTGAAAGGTTGTGTGGGATTTGGGCCAAATGTAATCGGAAGTGAATTTAATCAGCACATATGGTTGCACATGCACACACACACACACATACATACACACACACACACACACACACATACATACACACACACACACACACACACACAGATACAGATATTTGTGCATCCCACACTGTTTGCATCAATTAGTAACACAATCAATGTCAGTAACAAACTGCTGTAAATAACTGCTAAATGAGAGAATGACATTTTACCACTGGATTTCAAGTTTTGTGGGTGATGATACCATAAATATGAAACACTGCCATAATGTGAGCATTTCGATAGACAGTGAATGTGGGAAGTTGTGAAGGTTTACATAATGTGTATTCCTTATTCATGGCAGACAGAGGAAATATAAAGATATTTTGATTTAGATATATATATATATATCTTATAAAAATTATTCTTCTTCAGTGTTCTCTAGAGTTGAATTCACTTCTTTGCCATTTATAGTTTTATTGTATACTATTATTGACATGCTTGCGTTGATATTTTTATTACTCGTATATTGCTGTGAGAAATCTTGAGAGATTTTTTTTTTTTCTAAACTGTATCTCTTTTAGGATATTCTGATTGCAGGACTTGTTTCAATAGTACATTCATCTTTTGCAATTTATCAGTTTGTTTGTTTGTTTTTTTTTTTGTGTGTGTTATTTGATAAATGAAGGTTTTTCTGTAAATGCAAACTCATGACTTCCAAATAGTAATTAGAGGAAATGGTGCTTAACAGTCAAGAACGCACCATTTGACAAAGTCATGACTTAGCAGAATTTTGGCAAATTGCAACAAAAGTGGGTTACCTCTAAGCTGATACGCTTCAATCTTCTCAAACTGAGCCTCCTCTTCAGGTCGCAGTTCATCCCGCTCTCGGTACTTGTAAGGTCTGCCATCTCGTTTCTCTCTTTTCACCGGTCTGTTCCGCTTCAGCTTGACTTTCTTCTTCTTCTTTTTCTTTTTCCCTTCCCCCTGGTCCACCACAGGATTCTCTTTTTTGTGTGGCTGCGGCATTTGGCGTCTTCTACTACTAGACCACCTCGTGGAACTTGGTCCTGGAGGAGGGCTACAGGTCCAGGAACTGGTGGTCAGGGGTTCTGCAGCCAACAAGAGTTCTAGGACTTCTTCTCCAGCTGTCCTATACAGGAAACAGACAACATGTATCAATGGTTACACAAGGGTGCTACACAGCCCACAAATTCTGACAGTCTTTAGGTGTATGCAGACCTCCCAACCATTCTGAATTTGGAGGAAAGAATCTGAATTTTGACCTTTCCCAGCTCTTGTGTCAAAATGATTTTCCTATTTTTTCTTGAAAATTTTACTACATACTTCTACAGTAATTGCTTTTTCTTTTCTACTTTTGAGATAAATCATCCCTGTTTTTCAGTTGAAAAAGTTGGGAGGTCTGTGTATACTGTTCTCATTTCTTGTTCTTATGCATATCAAGTACATGTTTCAGGAAGGGGGGGGGGGGGGGGGGCAGTGACGTATTTCTAACCCACAGAAATTGGGAGCTGTACCATGGCAGAAAGATGTTGTTTTAATCTGCTGACATCATAATGGATGCTGACATCATAATGGATGCGGACAGTGTTAGATATGTCACTGGAGACCCACCAGGTGGTATTCTCTGTGTATACAGGAAGTATCCATTTTCTGAGTTGCATACAGTTTTATTGTCTACGATGTCGTAAAGCAAAAGAAAAAAAGAATTGTTGTATTGGATTAATGGGTCACTGAAAGAAATGATAGGGCATTTTTTCCCCTTTGAATTTTATACATAATAATACCACAGTGTCGATGCTTAGATACATGCATACATACAAACATACATGCATACATACATGCATACGTATAACCTACATTCAAAAGCATGAGTATTATGGGTTCATTTTGCTGTACATTGTTGTATAGCATAGCTCTGTAGCCAGATGGAGCATGCATGCACTCTAAATGGGCTTCATTGAGCGAGATATACAGCAATACAGGCTTGGCTATCACCCAAATAAGCAGCATTTGACCTGCTCATGACTACATAGAAATGAGGTTAAACTCTCACTGAACAGCTCAAAACACATATTTTAGGGTAGAATGATAGCTACCAATATTCTGTACTTCAGACTTTCAGGTTTCCTGCACAGCAAATTTGATTGGGAAGACAGCACAATCATATGCAATATCAGTAGAATTAACAAAAGAACACTTAATCAGGGATATTTTTTGATAGGGTGGGTTACACCAGTACAAAAATTTATGGGGGGGGGGGGGAAGCCCCTTTAGCTCCTTAAAAGAAACAAAAATGAAATAAAATAAGAACAAGGAAGAAGCAAGAAACAGTGTTGACATGGATATGTTCAGAAAGAATTTTTCTTGCGCAGAACGAAAATAGTAGACCACTTGTGCAGGTGCTTCTTTTTGCCTGCTTTAAGCAAACACACACAAATCACTTTTGTGATGCCATACTACCGATAGCATGATTGCTTTGCTTTAACATGTAGCAAAGGTATTGCCATTTAATCTGGCTCTGAGTGATATATAGTTTCCACCTATTTCTTTTATTTTTAATGCCTACAATGACTTGAATAACGTTCGTGTAATTTGTGAAAAAAGAAATGTCTGGAAAGTACCTTATATTGTAATATTTGTATATATTGGTAAGGCAATATATGCTACACCCATATGCAACAGCACATCTGTTTTGTTTATTTGGGGGGGGGGGAGGGGGAGGAGGATTCATAACAAAGAATGCTTTTCAATGATGGTTGTTACCTTTAAGGTTGATGAGAGGTTAAAGGACATGAAATGAATGATTAGCCAACCAGTGGAGTTCAACAAACACTACTTCAGACAGCTATTGTATTCTTTCACAAAAGAGTACCACTTATTTATATATTTGTATATATGTGAATGATTTTGTTTATGGATAAGAGTCAGTAGCTTCGTTGTTTCTATGACAGCAGTGACATTTATGAATAAATGAAGTTGGCTGCTTGAAGTGGTTATTGTACAATCTCAAGTCTTTAAAATAGATCAAGACATGATTTCAAATGTGTGAGGATGAAGAAAGTTCATTCTGTGAACCAAGAAGGACGGTTTCAACCCACTAAGATCATTACGTCAGCTTTTTGTACAGTGTATGTATAGAGCAGCTTCTTTCTGTTCATTAAAAGTTTAGTACTTGGATCTACTCGACAAGATGTAGTCACACCTTGCTTTTATTTCTCAGTGAAATGAAATGCTGACATCAACAAATGAAGACTTTGTTTGCAAAAACTGATAAGTCCATATTTGCCAAATGGAGATATTTGCGATTAAAGGTCAAGAAAAATGAAGAGAATAATAAAAAGATTTTTGCTTCTTTTGACCATAACTTCAAAAATGTACCTTTATATGTCATGACCAACATATCATTTAAAAGGTATTATTTTGTAGTTTATGACAGGGACCGTACTTCAAAATCTTCAAAAATGAACTTATTGGTTTTTGCGAACAAACTCTTCAAATGTGCTTGTAAAACTTCAACAAGAAATCCATTTCAGCCCTAAATTTTTGACAGTAATTTAGCAATATGTGTATATACATTTTTATTTCTGAAAGACAAATTCCATAATAAGTGAAAATGCTGACATTATGTATATACACACACACATAATGTGTGTGTGTACATAGAGGGGGATTAGAGAGATAAGCATGTATATATATATATATATATATATATATATATATATATATATATATATGTATATATGATATGCATATATATATATATATATATGATATGCATATATATATATATATATATATATATATGTATATATGATATGCATATATATATATATATATATATATATATATATATATATGGGCCTTGACGGGAGAAAAGGGCCCTTGGCGCCGCTGCACGCAAACGCCAGAAAATGGCGCGGAAGTTTGACAAAGCAATACATGCAAAGAAAAAAAAGATCAACTAGCTAACTGTGCACACATGCATAGACGTATCAAAGAGTGACAGGATTTGGACAAAACATGCTTTTTTGAATGTCGTAATGGGGTCATTTAGGATTGGAATTTCAGAAAAAGGTTTGCATATCTTAATACGTCAGAGTTCCTGTCACATTGTGGAGGTAAAAACTCATTTTCGGTATTTAATGCCCTAAGGGCCCTTTTCTCGCGTCACAGCCCATATATATATATATATATATATATATATATAAAATATGTATATATATATATATATATATATATATATATATATATATATATAATATGTATATATATATATAATACAATTTGTGCAGAGAACCAGTCAACAAAATTTTGACAATTTCATTTTTTCCATATTATGCAGGCTTTAATGTTGTGTGTTTTCCCTCCTTTTGGCAGAGTTCAGGTGTTCTGTGTTCTTAGCACATATGGAAACACCATGCACAAATCCACTGCAGTCTTAATCAACTGTAATTACTGCCTGCCTCTTCTCAGCCCACAAGACATTAGTCAGCCAGCTATTCATGATGAAAGTAAATTAGATTTGGGTTAAAAATAGCACACTAGTAGACAGTCATAAAATTTTATCTTTTATATCCCATATAGATAAGGATGCAGTCACACAGGAGAAAAAGGGTAAATGTTTGTAGTTTGTCTTCCCCATCTCCTTTTCTTCTTCCTTACTTCTCTTATGAGGAAATTGTCCCCTGTGCTCATAAACATTTCTATCATTTGCGAGCAACTTATGCAATGATAAGAATATCACATAAAACAATGTGAAAATCACACTATAAATAGATACATTTACCCATTAACTTTGCTTGATCAAACATGATGATTTGTACAGAGAATGATAACACCAATTACAGTTGTATTAACATATAGCATTGTACAAGTTGATGAAACATGTGAACATTAGACACTAAGAAATTACTTTTATTGACTTTGACCTATGTCTTAAACTGAAACAGAATCTGTTAAATACTTTTGACAACGAACATTCACAGATATATACCAATTTACTGAACTTTTCTAACACATATCATGCCAATTGTGATGAAGATACAAGGGGAAAGGATTTTTCACACAAAAGCTTTAAGGAGTTTACAAAAGTTGAAAAACTTTTGATTTACACCTAGTGACATTCCCATCCCCTTTTCCTAAATAGAATGCTAATAAGTTGGACAGAGACATTATATTCATGACTCAATTTGGATTGAAGGGATGGTATAGTTTTAGTTGATATGGAGCTTCAGGTTTCTAAATTTTAGTGAGATAATGAGAAACATCTTATGCAATATGAAAGAGCATATTTCTAAGAGGAATTCAAAGTTGCTTTGCTGAAATTTGGTTTTGAAAAGGCTGAGATATCCAAAAATAAAGAGGTCCTAATAAAAGGTGGGACCCACCTTGGCCCACCTTTTATCCGGACCACTTTGCTTTACTTTGTCATTTCAAAACTGATTTTCATCGAATAAACTTTGAATTCTTCTTACAATCTGACAATTGCATGTTCTTCAATTTAATCCAAGCAATTAAAATCTGAATCCACATCTCTACCAAAAATGTTACCATCCATTTAAGTTAGTACAAGCAACCTGAATTTGAACTAGCAGTTATAAATTACATACAACTGCTTTCATGACTATCATATTCTTAGATCGGGCACTCTCGAGACATGAGTAACATACCACTGACATTTCCCTTTGCAAAAATACCAGAATTATTCCATTTTGTTTCCTTAATCATGATTTACTCAATGCCGCAAAGAAACGACCGTGAAATGATCTGGTAATTTCCGCCCAGACATCTCTCGAGACGAAGAATGAAAAACATTCATGAAACAGTTTTTTTTTTTCTTTCTTTTTTAAAGTAATTAACAAGGTCTGTCGTTGAAACTGGTTCTAGTTTGGTCATGAGTAAGACAGGAATGTTGTGGGCGGGAGAATGTCTTCCTGATTTCCAAAGTTAGACATCACGGTAGTTGATCTAGGAATGTTGACAGACATTTTCCTGTGGATGTATGCGAAGTTCTTACTCGCACTTGTCTCTCTTTCCTTTGTTTTAGTTTAGTGTTCTCGTCTAAATGAATGAGTATTGACAGTGAAGTGTGAATATAGTTTTTAAATTCTACCTTTTAACCTGTCATAGATGAAAGGTTGACTGCTTGTCAGTTGTTGTTGTTGTTTTTTTCTCGCTCTCTTTCCATTCCTTTATTCTATTCTCTACATTGAGAGTGAAAGAGTGGGAGAGAGCACCAATTAATGAAGTGATGAAATCATTTTGTGGTCTTTCATAACTAAATTCATTCTGATGTTGGTGAGTGTGAGCAGGGAGGTGGGAACCTCCCTGATGAATGTAACCATATAAAGCATGTATACATGTGTGTGCACATATTCTGTATGTACATTTATATATATGTATATATATATATATATATATATATATGTATATATTATATTTATATATATATATATATATATATATATATATGTATATATATATATATATATATATATATATATATATATATATATATATATATATATATATATATATATATGTATATATTATATATATATATATATATATATTTATTTATTTATTTACTTATATATGTATGTATATGTGTGTGTGTGTGTGTGTGTGTGTGGTGTGTGTGCACAGTATAACGTCCTTGAAGCGCAGTGGTATAGTGCATTCCATATCATCAGTTTCATCTGATAAGTCTCTACCAGTTCGTGGAGCCTGTAAAAAATACATCCATGCAAATTTACAGTTTGTCAAAATAGCTCTTTAATCATATGGGATTCTATTTGATTTTGTTCTGCACAATGTACCTCCAACTCTGTCTTTAACTCTAAAAATACCACACACCCACTTGTCATGAGTGAATGTGTGTAAGTCTCCAGGGGAGTATCAAGTGTTTGAGTATCGTTCATCTAGATTTCTTAAGGGTTTTATTGCCGCGTTCGTTTAGAGAAGGGACCCAAACTCGGAACTGAATGTTAACACAGAAACAGGATTTCCAGTCTGCACTATATGTACCTTCAACGGTGATCTACTTCATATTCTTTGAATGTGTCTGTGTATTTCCGGTTTGCAAAACAACAGACAAACATTAAAAAAAACAAAAAACGAAATGTACTGTCTCACATCAAAGGGGACGGTAAGAACTACCAATATTTACCACGGAGTATTGGTATTCAGCGCGTTCATATCGCTGTTTTGATTTTGCCTGCTTCCACTATTAGATATTAATTGGAACAGGGAAAGAGATATCTAAAAACCTTTGTTTTTTTAATGTTTGGAAAACAACAACTCTGCCTGGGTTCCCATATTGGGACCAGTCATCGGCTAACAGCCGGTTACAAGCGACACTCATAATGATTATTGCGTCACTCTAAGATGCCGTGAAGAATTGAGTACACTTTACCAACGAAAGAGACGAGTTATCTTCTAGGGATTCCTTTGTGTCATTTCCGGGAATATCGAGGGGCTTATTATCAACTTGTAATGCTGATGACCAAGAAGTACCCTCAAAGAAAGAAACAATGGGACGGGTAGAAAAGAAAAAGCTTTATCACTATCCATAACATAGTCGATGGAAAGTAATGAACAGTATATAGTTTAATACCAATCCTTCCGGATTCTATAACCGATTATCCTCTTCCACACCCCTTTATAATATATAGGTGACGCTGCCAATAAGCCGATTTTTAAGGTAGTGATGCCTACTTTCGGGGGGATTGTCATTGGCATGATGTTTCATAAGAGCCGTTTGTGAGTTGGGGGGGGGGGGGGGGGAGTGGGGGAGGGGTCAATCATCAATCATACAACACATCGTCTCTGAAGAGTTGTAGGTCACCATAATCATTTCTTTCTAAAATGCAAAGATTGGGTTATTAATTTCTTTTACAGTGGATGTGTTGTCTGGGGTACCAACCGTTCCCTTTAGATAAAAGAATGACCGTTTTCGTCTTGACTCCCATTCAAAGCTCACATTGAGAGAAATCAGTAACAAAAAGTTTTTTTGTTCTTATCGATTATTTTTCAATCTGATATTAAATTAAATTCAACACAAATAATAATAATAATAATAATAATAATAATAATAATAATAATAATAATAATAATAATAATAATAATAATGATGATGATAATAACAATAATAATGATAACAATAATAATAATAATAATAATAATAATAATAATAATAATAATAATAATAATAATAATAATCCTCTTATACGATATCGAGTTGCTATATATAGGCCCTGTACCTGTGATATTTACAACTTTCACCCCTCCCCCCCCCCCTCAAAAAAAAAGGAAATACATTTGCTGATACCTTCATGTTATTTAAGTGGAATGGACCCCCTCCTCCACCTCCTATAATGTGATGTGAAAAACAACAATAGCAAAAACCAGCCGGGAATAGACAGAATGTTATGGTGGGTTGCGTTGAGATGTGCTGATGACTTTGATGAACTTAGTCATATCTGATCAGTAGACAAATTTGAACTCATGACTGTGCAAAATCGCGGTTTCGTGTTAAAGTGCACGTCTGTTTCGATGAAATAACGAAGTCACACTTAAAGACGAGAAAATCACATGATTTTTTTTTTAGATGTTCTGCTTATTTTTACGACATAATGATATCTACCTGTAACCACAATCCATATGAAAACTAGTTCAGGTGGTAATGCCCCTTGTCTCACAGTTTTTCTCCTGACCTGCAAACAAAATTAATTTATCTTCGCGTGAAATTATTTTGTTTGACATAGAATCAAAGGAAATTTTATATCCATCATATTAAATTTTTCGTCGTTTATAGCGTAACAGGAACGGGAAGGACTTTCAATAGTTCATGAACTGACCAGAAACATGATTTCATATCATTTTTTGCCTGTCAACAACGTGGAGATTTTTAAGACTTAGGGACCTAATATGAATCACCACATATTATATTCAAATTTGCAGGACATGGTAGCGACCAATAGACCCATAACTATTCAGTGAAAACATGGAAAACTTTATAATTCCATAACTTTTTGGTACATTTATGTCAGATTTTGATTTACGAGAAAAAATTCCTACCATTCTATTTTGCTTTACTTTAATTAAAGCCTGCTTGGAATACAGCGTGAAATAGTTTATGTAGGCCTAACTCTATATCTCCACCACTGTAAATATCAAATGAGAATGAAATCGACATAAAAATGAACAGTTATGTGGATTGAGTGAATACAACAATCAAATATTGAATAATTGAATGTTAAATACATTAGTAAAATTTGAGGAAAATGAGACAGTCCTTTCAAAAGTCATAAATTTCGTTTGCACCATTTGACCATCTCTGGATGAGGAGACTGCAACATTGTTATACGATATGAATTAAATGTAAAGAGAATACAACATACTTTTAAATATGTGGCATAATGAAAAAGTTCTAACTTTACGTCTTCAAGAAAGCAGGGTGAATTATATCAACCTTAACATTTTATGTCCGCCTATACCCATAGAGGAGAGATAGGTGTTTTTCGTTATAAAGAATGTGGAATTCTCTTTATCTTTCTTTTCCTTGTCCATCATGCGTGGCGTCACAAACTTGTAGTCTTCTCATCCAGCGATGGCGGCAACGAAAAAATAAAAATACATACCTTTTAATCTGATTGTCCGTTTTTTTTTTCTCAAACTTCACTTCGTTCCCCTTTAAATCACGCCGGGGTGGTAATGGCAATGTCAAGAACTTTTCGTGATAAAGTGAAGATGATGGTTGTTCCTATTATTAGATAACACATGCAACGGACCATGATGTGAGTCCTTGAACTATATAAATTCCGTTCACTGTTGCTCAAATTTCATCGCGTGTATGGATGTGTGCATTTCTTGACACAAAATAAATGCTGAAACATAATGCTTCTGCACGTGTATACATGTACTGGGGGCATTGTGTCATGATCATGGGACCTAGCAATTCCATAAACCTTGAGAAGGAAAGCCGAAGTGCTATTTCATTTCTGAAGGCAGGTGTTATATATGCGGGTACTGACAGGCGGTTCTTTTAAAGATGTGTTTACGTTGTGATATGGCGCTAAACGGTCGAATCCATGCAGTTTTCAGCAACTCACTTCGAAATTCATTTACAACAATACAACGAGTAGTATTGTCCAAATCTGCGTTAGACATCAGGCTTTCTTATTTTTCCACGACAAAGAATATAGCTCTATTTCATCCATAATCTTTTCTTCCAATTAAGTAAAACGATATAAAGCGTTGGTCATCAGTCGCTTTATAACTAGTTATCAATTTCCCAATACTTCGATCCTGCGGTCAAGTTATAACCGTACGATATTGCTGATCTTGAATGTACTATACATGATGCACGACAAATTATGGATAATTGCCAAAGTGCAGTTTTATTACACCAGTGCCGAAGGCTTTGGTTAGTATATTGCATGAGGGCTAACTATGCATTCAGAGTGTCTATAAATTGGCTATATACTAGTAGACTATAGTGCTAGCTCAACAAGGCGTCGTGCTGTGGCGACAGGGCTGTGTATAGTTAGACTAGAGCATGGTATAGCACATAAGCCTATACCATTTCAGTATAATTATTTATGTTATATTTGGTCAACACGAGATTCCCGTGTATTAATTATAACGTATATAGTTCATGTCATGCCAATCCGACCAATCACATAGCTTGTTACGACAATTGCACCATTTACCATTCATAACTGATTATATTGACTGTGTAATATACGTCATCTCATCCCATCGGAATCACCAAGGAGCTTCAAAAGCTCCTTTTATTTTGGTATCACTGGTCCATTTCGGTTGGATACAGTATCGCAATAATAAAAGTCATTATAGGTTGCCTTTACTCCAAGTATAAGTGGCTTGAAGTGTTGCTATATATACTCCTCTTTCACACATAGTCAGTTTACGTGGGTAAAACTAGAAGAAGCGAGATCTAATTTGCGGTTTGCGACCATAAGAATATACCGCGGATAACCACTCGGCTTCTTGTCACGTCTTGGTGAATCTATGACAGAGATCCTCGTGCTTATATGTTATACTATGACCCGGTGTCTCTTGTCGATCGTCTGCAGCCAGGAAACCACTATATGATATGAAGACCAGTATACTTAAGGTGTTTTCAGCTTCGATCTGGTTCAACCTACACATTGTGGAATATAGACGGTCTCTGGGGTTTGCTTGATTGTTGTGTTTAATAGCTGATACTTGTTGTTGTCATTTCAAATCGTTATATTATGATTACTATGGATCACTAATTATGATACATTTTGAAGTTACTTTGCACAACTTATACGTGGTCATAAAACTTCTTGGCAAATGGATCCAAAATTGTATTAGTATGAGACATATTTTATCTCGTATAAGTGATATGATACAGCGATTTTTTTTTTTTTTACTCCACCACAGTCTAAATTTTATACACTCACGTAGGCAAGAAATTAATCATCTCACTATTGTGTCACCTTTCTTGAGGAACATATATTTATATATATTATTGTATACGGTTAAACTTATCTGTAACTTGATATATATATATATATATATATATACGGTTAAACTTATCTGTAACTTGATATATATATATATATATATATATATATATATATATATATATATATATGTATGTATATGTGTGTGTGTGTGTGTGTAATGGTTGATATATTTCATATTATACAGCAGTTTCTTTTCAAGCACAAAGCCCAAATACACAGTCACATAGGCAAGATATTGTGTCATCCCACTATTGTGTGGCCATTCTTAAGGAATACATAATAAATACGGTAAAACTTAACTTGATATATATGTAATGGTAAAGTAATATAAATGGATATGATATGGCCTCATCCACGTCAAGCTCTGCTAATTCTGATGACGGTCCTCTTTGTTGATTTTTTTTCCTTCTTCACGCTATAGCTCCCTTGTTCATAATCAGGTATAAACATTATGAAATTGATAATTCCTACATTGCTATATGTTTGACTTATCAGGTATAGTTTGTATCAATTTGTTTTGATGTGTCACTGCACTTGGAGAAAACAAAAAGAATACAAAAATAAAGCCAAACCAAACCAAATCAATCGAGAAGAAAGCAATCGTTTTGTGAAGTTAAGCATGTATCAGGCTTATATAATTTCCCTCACAGTGCAAAATATATACTTTGCGTCACTCTTTTGCCTACGTTAGAAATTTTGAAATGATGAAGGCAACATTTCACACTGCCTCTGCAAAATTACCTGTAATACGACATTTTCATATTTCCACCTATTTTTGTATTTTAAATTGCGTTTTGATTTTTTTTTTTTTTGCGAATGACCATGATTATATTAACTCATGTACGCACTGAGCAGAAGTGAAAAGAAATGGCAAAAGCCCTACATTCAGTAGCTTTTAACAATCAGAATATCATTATTACGTTTCGAAATCCCGTGTGGGAAGTGTGACCATAGATCAGTATACCTCCTTCCGGTGACCGTGAAAATTATGCTCTCTAACACACCATGGTCAAGGCCATCTCGAACAAAATAGACTCACTGGGCTTATTATAGGGTGATGCATGGGTACAACAATCTGTACCTTTCCCCGTGTCTACCAATGGCAGGATACCTCCCCTTTGTCCGTTCCTGCGATGGGGATTTCCATTATGTTAGGTGTAAAAACATGACCCTCCCGTCATCAAAAGGGGGAGGGTACGACCCGTGACCGCGCGCAAACACGCTCCTTTACATCACTGTTTTGCAGGTGCTCCAATGCATTTTACGCTCCCCATCCCCTTTTTTTGAAGCACGATATATTAATTTCATCTCCAACGTTGTCTCTAAACCACGAAAAGAGTGATTCTTGAATTATACACTGCCTCCATTTTTGGCCATACGATTTACGAGAACTGTTTCGTATACTTTGTAAAAAGAAGTAACCACCGATGTTCTGCCTCTCATCTTACATGCAATGCTAAGAAAATCTCTGTCAGGTATATTAAAAACAGAACGGAGTATAGTTGACAAGAAATAGATTATTGACATAGGTAGTTGAGATTATATATACAAATGGCATGAGCGTCGACTGTATACTAAAGGCCTGAATATAAGCCCACGTACTTTTGACCGTCGCATTCATTTTAATACCAATAACCACTTCTTTATCAACATTGTATCCATCACCTTAGTGACGTTTTTCAAGAGGAAAAAAATATGTTGGTAGCCGATACATTTAGAACAGCGAAAGTCAAAACATGCTGGTACGAATGTATAATCGTAGGCGACTATACAGGTTCGTATCTCAGTAAAATTGCATCCGTGAAATATACAATTTACTAGTATCTGAACCATTCGTAAAAATGAAAAATAAGATTTTAGCAAAGCTTACCAGAAATTTTGACGAATCGGTCAATCGTAATCGCTAGATGGTCAAATAACGTTCCAAAGTTAGTACCAAGTTATTTCCCAAAGAGCTATCGGCAATTCTTAAAAGACATCGCTTCCTGCCAGCGGTGTATCCATGCATTCAGCTCTCAGAACGAAAGTGGAAAACACTTCCAATCCTACCCTTTGTCCGTAAGGCGATTTAATCGTGTCACATTAGGATTAGTCCCGGACAATTGCCCCTGCACTTTATGCCCTGTTCCACCATATCAATTTCAGCCTTCGATACGCACCAATCCATTGTGCACGCACTGCAAAGAAACGATAAAAACTTTTGCTTTACGCGTACAAACCAAAAGCGGTCAGTCACAGGAGTGACAGCAGAAAGTTCTCTAGTCTCGGGGACCAGCAGGTCGTTCACAATTTAACAGTCGTAGCCAAGGTGCAGCAGTCACGCATTTTGATATGATTCTCGCTTAATGAAGAGTGTCTGGTCGCTGGCAGGTAAGGCTACGATAGCAAATACATGCAGTGTTCAACTTCTCTTCAGCGTTAGTTTGGAGATTTCTTGTTCGTGTAGTCCAGGTGTTTGGAAACTTTAAGCCATTCACAGAAAGCGACTAGATCATAATCCAAGTCGTCAGTTTAATCGAAAATCAGGGCCAGTCCAGGCGTCACCTGTCGAAGGAAAACTATCGCTCTTCTTGTCAGAGTCTGTTCTAATACTCAGTTTAGGTAGAGACAAACGGGTTCGTAATTAGGTAGGGTACAGCACCTGTTCGCTCCAATTTCTCCTCCCTTTCACTATCATCATCTCTCAAGAAACATCGAATAAAAGGCACATACACACACATAAACGCACACATACACTAAACGCAAACAACGCAAACACTCGTGCTATATGTCTCTCTTCCTCCACCAGTTTAAGTCAGTCTTCAGTCACCAGACATTCACCCCTCCTGAAACGCCAAATGTCTCTAGGCCCCGAAAGATCCAAGACCTACACATCACGGTTGCAGGTGTCGAAAAGCTGCTTAACAATCTTAACATCAACAAAGCAGCCGGTCCTGATCTGATACCAAACACCGTATTGAAGGAGTGTGCAGCTGAACTTGCTCCTGGCCTCACTGTAATCTACAGGTCATCATTAAGCACTGGGTCATTACCATCTGACTGGAGAGATGCACTTATTTCGCCAGTCTTCAAAAAAGGTGACATTCATCAACCTTGTAACTACCGCCCAGTCTCCCTTACATCAGTTATATGTAAGCAACTGGAACACATTATTTGCCGCCATATTTGTAAGCACCTTGAAGATAACAACATTCTATCCACATTAAATCATGGCTTCAGATCTGGCCACTCCACTGAAACTCAACTCCTCACTGTAGCGCATGATCTCTTGCTGGCCCACGATAAAAAGACCCAGATGGACATCATCATACTGGATTTTGAGAAAGCCTTTGACACTGTGCCTCATTCCCTCCTTCTTCACAAACTTCGCCTTTATGGTATAGAAGGCCCTATCCACCAATGGCTCTCATCATTCCTCACCAAAAGACAGATGAAGGTAGTAGTAGAAGGGGAACTCTCCGGCTCAGCAGCAGTCTCCTCTGGGGTACCGCAGGGAACGGTATTGGGCCCTCTACTCTTCCTATGTCACATCAATGACTTACCAAATGTTGTCAAATCCCAGATCCGTTTGTTCGCAGACGACTGTGTCCTGTACAGGCCAATCACATCTCAACGCGACCATGTCAGATTACAAGATGACCTGTCCAGACTCCATGACTGGGCACGCACATGGGGAATGAGATTTAACACTGCAAAGTGCCAAGTGATGAGTATTGACCAGAAATCGTCACACTTCTACAGCATGGACGGTCACATCCTAAAGCAAACACCCCAAGAGAAATATCTAGGAGTTACATTATGTGATGATCTGAAATGGACCCCACACATAAACAGTACCACCAAGAAAGCAAATGCAGTCCTAGGACTACTCCGTCGCAATCTCCAATTTTGTCCAGAGCAATGCAAACGAACAGCATACATTGCCCTAACACGCTCGGTTTTGGAGTATGGAGCATGTGTGTGGGACCCACATCTTCAAAAGGACATCGACAACCTTGAACAGGTACAACGCAGGGCTCTCCGATTCATCACAGGAGACTACACATCTAGGACCCCTGGCTGCATCACCAGCATAAGGCAGAGGCTAAACCTACCCACCCTAGCATCAAGAAGGCAGGTACTTAAATTATCATCCTTCTTCAAAGCGGTCGAGGGGTTGGTCCCGGGTCTACCCATTGAAAATTTTCTGACCAGAACAAGACCTAAAAGAAATATCAAAATTAAACAGTTCAAAGATCACAAAACTCAGAATATTCTTGAAAGACAAGTGATAAACCACGATAAAGGGTTTAAAGTTCATCATTGTAACACAGAGCAATATAAACATTCATTTTTTGTGAGCACCCCCCTCGCTTGGAATCACCTCCCAGCAACAGTGATCAACAGCCTGTCTCCAGAAGTCTTCAGAAGCAAGATAGAAAAAAGCCACCTTCGTTACGATTAATTTAGTTCGCGCTCTCTCTCCCCGCTGCACTATACCATACGGTCCGGCAGCGTATTGATCCAGATCCAGATTGATCCAGATGTCAAACTGTTGTTTTTTGTTTTCTTTGATTTGAACATTGTATTAACTGGCTTAAATCATTAAAACGATATTTTGGAGTACGATATTCGCATTGCAGTTTGTACCGATTTTCTCTTATTACTCCATACCAAGCACAAACTTTGCGTTCGTGAATAACAATCGATAATAGGCGGTGAATCGTTATATTGGTAATGAAAGAAATAATGATAATAAATGCATAAAGCAAACATTCTGCAATCGTTCAATATCAATAACAAAGATAACGGCAATTATATATATATATATATATATATATATATATATATATACACACACACATATGAGACCTTGACAGGCCTTAGCCAAAAAGTGTTATAAAGTGTATTATTGACTTATCTCCAAAAACAGTAACCAAAAGGATCGACTTAAATTGATAAAAGTGAATTTACACAGATAAAGCTATGGAAGATTTGTAAGAATTCAGAATGCCCGTATAGGCTCATGTAAGAACTTAAACTTGTCTTTATTTCTCGATTGTACATACTCTATTCATCAAAGGGATGCACCTGTTTTCATTGGTCATGTCAGACGGTTAAGCAACTACATAATCATTCATTCATTCAGTTCAATATTTTTACTTTTAAATGCAGACATAGAGAATGGACAGCTATCATAACATATGAGAAGACAATATGTAACATATTATTATAATAACAAAAAATAGTATAAAGCATTTATGTAACAATAAATTGTCGGAATGCGACATCGCTTTTATTACTTATTCTTAGACGCAGAGGTACATAGATATGGAATTACGCAAAGTTTTTCATATTGAAGTGAAAAGAAGAACGGAGAAATATAAATATACATAATCTAACACTTTTCATGCTACTTTTGATTTGTGCACGATCTAATTACATTTGAGTCATTATTACTTTGTTTGTAAACACACACTTAGTATAGATGTTCACGGCTTTGCTGAAAGCCAGCTAACATCTGAAAGCAGGCTTTTAATCCGTGATGAAATAAAGTCAAACAAACAAACAAATATTTAACCAAAACAAAATGCGAACACATATGATTTCTCATAGAGATAAAATGCACAACAAATCGAATTTGACGAGGTGGTCTAAGACTCCAGAGAGCGTTAAGGATATGAAGAGGATGAAAGCTATCACGGAAAGATTGGAGAAAATCAGGGAGGTGGAATAGCCTAGATGAGGGGGAATTAAGTAAATAACTTTCAAGTGTAAACGCAGAAGATATATGAAGAAATGTTTGAGCAGTGGCGGATGGTGGGGGGGGGGGGTGCATCGGGCGCCCCCTTTATCTTTGTTTTAAAAAAAATAAAAAATGGAGGGGGTGAGCCCCCTTTAATCTTGTAACCCCCCTCCCCTCTTCCCCCCCCCCCCCCCCCGTTTATATACGGAATTCCTGGATCCGCCAGTGTTGAGTGGACACTTATGCATACATACGTACATAACATAAAATCAACGAAGCTATGACAGACTATGGAAAATGTATGGTATATTATAAAACCGCACAACTGTTAACGGTTGTTTCATTTCCAAGGCCATGACTTCCAACCGGACGGAAGTTGTATGAGTCACACTTTGCACTTAGCAGGTAAGTATATTGAAAAATATATATATATACTACTTGTCTACGTCTATGTACCGTCTGCTCTTTTATAAGAGTTTGTGGTGTAGTGGATATTGTTACAGATTCTGATCTACCACGAGATCCATGTGATAGGTGATTGTGTTCGAATCTTTACCGTGTACATGCGTACATGATGCTCAGTAAAGGCTTTACCCGGGATTTCTTTCTCCACACAAGGTCTAGGATTCGCAATCGAAATGAAAAATTTACGAGAGGGTCCAGAATTTGGGCCCTACCACCAGAGTATTTTAATTTTTTGTCATTTTTTTTTTTAAATATAATAATAGGATGATGGAAGAGCCCTTGACTAACTTCCTTCAGAAGGCAGGGGATTAAGATTACCTTTACAATCTATGTCAGTAATATGTTAAGAAAATATTAACATTTCATAAACATGAACCTCTTCGGAATTCTCCTTTTGCCTTCTTCACATCGCTCCGCTCTGCAACATCATTCAAAGTACTGTTTACAATTGGGAGCAGTAATCTAATAAATGTTCGAGTTATGACATTTGCTGCATATGTGTTATATGTGTTACTTGTTTCTTTATCTAAAAACCAAAGCTGATGTCATTATATTGTATCCGTGTTTTGTTGAAACTTATGTGATTCAAAGTTCCTTAAAATATTATGTACTCATGTAAGCATTATGTATATTGTTTTGTATTACTTAATATGGAAATAAAATTATTTGAATTGAATTGAATTGAATGGAATGGAATTGAATTGAATTGAATTGAATTGAATTGAATTGAATTGAATTGAATTGAATTGAATTGAATTGTTGAGGTCAGTTGTATCACAAAACATCCTACCATATAAACAGTTTGCAGTATCCTAAAATAGGATATATAACTATTTTTCTCAATAAACCATAACTTTAGACGATTTATCGCATAAACGATTTTATTATATCTATTGCTCACATTTTGTATATTTAGCAACACTTAACATTGATTATACTGATTGACATTTTCACATTGGTTGTTTCTATCCCTAACTCATATTTTATAACGACAGACGAGGAATCCATTTATAACACAAGTTTCCAATTTGAGATGATGCAAGTGTCTTGATTATCATAATTAGCATAATGAGCTAATTATTAAGATAATTAAGAACATATTACACATTGCGCTAATTAGCTGAATATGCTAATGAGACTAATAAAAATGAATGATTAAGGTTGTTAAGGTGACAACCAAGCTTAGTTTACTTCAATAACCATCTAAAATGTGAGACAACAACTTGTACTTAACTACATTTTCAGGTCATACACATGGTATATGTAATTATTACTATCTACTTCACCGTTATACATATGCAAATTAGCTCATTATGCTAATTACGATATTCAAGACACTTGCATAATTTGAAAAAGTGGAAACTTGTGTTATGAATGGACTCCTCATAGAAACCCCTCAAAAAGTTGTATTTCCCAGGTTTTCAGGCTTCCTGTCTTAAAATCAGTAATATAAAACATATCTTACATATGCCAATTACATAATCATGCTAATTAGGCTAATGTGTTATGTATGTGATATAATTACAGAATATTGTTTGAGGTATGTTATAATTATTGATATAGATATTTATCGTTTGTATAATATACAGGCGCAGATGTTTATGGTTTATGATTATGTGGTATTGGCAGTAGAGAGGAGGAGGGTAGCCGCAGGAAATGAGATGGGGATAGCGGGTGAAAGTTTATTCTGCCGCTGCGGCTGGTTTGGATTTCGCATTTTTTTGTAATGTTTTGTTTTTTGTTGGGAAAGGAAAGGAATTTGAGGTTAAATGATATGTTTGGAAAGTTGAGATGAGATTAGTATTATGTATTGTAATATTATGGGTGAATGGGTAATTGAAAAAAAAAATGTAGAAAAAATTTTTGTTTATAATTTTTGGTTTTAGGTTGAAAAGATTTATAGTTGTAAATAAGATGGGTTTTGATAATTATAATGTGGTGGGGGGGGGTATGAGCCAAATAAAGATTAATGTTGGTGAAGATTTGATGAGATGGTGATGATAATAAGGTTTACGTAGGGTTTTTTTGTATGTCTGTGTGTATATGTATGTATATGCATACACATAAGGCCTATATGTGTATTTGTATGATTTATTATATTATATTTTAATGGGGATTATCGTATTAATACTGTGGATGATAACTACATCACTGTTGTTATTGTAACACAGATATAGTATATGTATTGATTTTTTTTTTTTTATTAATCGATCACCGGTAATATTTGATATTTTATGTGTGATATGGATTGCAATAATGTAAACTCTAATATTGTTGTTTTGTACCCCCATGTACGTGTCTAAACCTGCCATTCGTTTTGAATGAAACGGTGGACCTGGTTCTTTTGTATATTTGTTATTCTCACACTTTCTTGAACTTGAATAAAGTCATGATTAAACAACAATAAAAAAAGTTGCCCAAGCTTGCCAAGGTGGTAACAAAGCTAAATTTACTTCAATACCCTTCTAGAACACGGATCAGCAACAACAATAACAACAAGGAATATCTCGTACTTAAAAATTTTTCCAGGTCTGAATTTTTTTTTTTACTGGACTAAGAGGTTATGATGTGTATAGTATATGCTACACTTTTTACAGTTACAGGCACTGCAATAATGTTCCTTTTTTTCATCGTAGTTTGGATGAAACTTTCATCATCTGTTTGCTTGATTTTACTTTCTTCATTAAAGTGAATTTCAAAGAGATGTTAAATTGCACTTTAAATCACACTTAAAGGGATGGTCTAGTTTTGGTTGAGATTGGGATTTCTGTTTTAACTTTTTGCCAGATAATGAGAAACCACTTATATGAAATATAAAAGCACAAACACTTTTAAGAGAAATTGAAAGTTTATTTGATGAAAATCAGTTTTGAAATGGCCGAGATATTGAAAGAAACATAGAGGTCGTAATAAGAGGTGGGACCCACCTTTTAATAGGACCACCTTATTTTATTTTGTTTTTTGATATCTAAGCCATACCAAAACCGTTTATCATCAAACTTTGAATTCCTCTTAGAATTGTATGCTCTTTCGTATTTCATACAGGGCTACTTATCTATATAAAAAAAAAAAAATCATCACAGAAAGCTGAAAATCTGCATCCCATCTCCACCACTATACCATTCCTTTAAAGGTAGGGGATACCTTTTACAGACCTCCCAAAATGCAGCAAAACATTAAATATGAACCTCATGGGACTTGTTTAGGCCACTGCTGAGAAAGTTGGAAGTCAACAGTTATCTACAATTTTGTCAACTACTCAGTAGTTCTGTGTGTCAGCCACACTTAACCTTTTTTGTTGCAGTCTTCTGTATTTTTTTTTATCTACAAACACAAATCTAAAAGTATAAGAGCTGATGTAATAACATATAGAGTGTGTGGCAAGAATGTATATAGAAATGTTTGTAAGTTTTGATGAACTTTCTTCACAAAATATACATGATGGACACACATGCAGTGCATGGGTCTGCAAAGGTAGCCTAGTAATGTACTGGAATTTACGGTGAGCCCCCAAAAAAATTCAATTCAAAATCTAACGGTCAATAAAAATGTACTAAATGTTACCTTCCACTTTCAATACTTAATGGGAGTTTCTAAAATGATACTCTCTTCAACATACTACTGTATTTATACAGCTCTTCATTTAAGGCATGCAAATGGGATTCCCTACCTTTAACTCACTGTTGTTAGTCTGATCAGGGAGGTGAGAGGAGTCTCACCTCCCTGGTCTGATAGTTTATCACATGGGAGTGTGTTTGACTATTACATGTACAAGGTGAGTTGATATCTCTAATAACATGCAAAGAAAAAAAAAGAAGAAAAAAGACAAAGCAGAAGACTTCCAAATCATTTTCACCCTCTTGTCTATCCATGTCAGAGTTGCACAAATACTATTTGACCCATTGCCACAAGAACCTAATACAATCACTAAATTGTGACTTTACGATTGTGAAGTGCGTGAGAGATGGGTATTAACAAAAAATGTAAATTCAAATGACCACGGTAACGTGCTCCATAAACCTGAACAATTTTGAACTTGAAAGCATCCATAGACTTTGAAATTCAGACAGGGGTAACTCAACCTGCTACTTTTGAACTAAACAAATACAGCATACCAAACTTCTTACTTCAACGATTTTTGTTTGTTTGTTTGTTTGTTGTTTGTTTTACTGTTTTCTTTGCTTTATTGTCCATGACTTTATCACTGTCATATAGTGGTATGTCACTTACCATGTGTTTGAAATCTGCTGATCTGAAAACATACTTCAAAATAATGTCAATCTTCACACTTAACATTTTAGTGGACACTAAAAAGAAATCTATACTGAAGAACAAACTAGAGTCAACATGTGAGTTTATTATAAATACATGTATACAAAAACAAAAACAGAAACATACACCAGATGATGAATTGCTGGATGAAGGTCTGAACCTGCATAACATTTGACATATGATGAAACATGAAATGCCATTAATCTTTATTTTAAATGGTTGCCATGGTGCTACTAGTATCTTTTCATAAATGTACCAGCACATTTGCAGACATTAATTCCCAACCTTCTTTTCCCAAGTAGGCATATCTTACAGTATCCTGCACCATTGATATGAATGTTGTGAAATTATGCAAGGTTGTCATACATTGTATTCATACAGAACATCATCTCTCAATACTTCTACTGCACAATTCCATAGATACAAAAGATACAAAAGAAATTACAAAGGAATGCATAGAATGCTTTCCATGGATGTACATGAACAGATTCTTCAAATCAGAGTACAGTTGTATATCCAGTTACATACTTTTATCAGTGAAGGGCTTACGCAGTATTAAGACAGCTCCATTGCACATCATATAAGAGGATTGTTTACTGCACATTTAATGGAAATCTCATATGAAAGCAGTGACAGTGCAGCAGACAGTTCCTGGTTGACATCGCAAACTGACTAACACTATATTTCGCAAGGTTTTTATTTTTGTGAATTTCGCAAGTCAGGCGCTTTTTGCAAATTTTAAAACATGCAAAAGTATCAATTCTGATCCCGTCATGACTGTGGCAAGCATATGTACATTTCTCCACTCATTACTGTACTCACAATTGCGTATTCAACCACTTGCAAAATAGTTTGCCAGTCCAAATTTTTGAAAAATTAGACTTGTTAAATATGTGGTGTATACAGCACTTTAAGTGCAATCAGAAAATTACATACATTTCTCTGATTGCACAGAATGCTCAAGATGCAACCATATGAAAGTCTGTCCAAACATGACAAATGGTATTCAGAATACTACAGGGTGTGCCCATTACATTGAACACAGTTACTGTAAAACCAGAAATTTTCGCAAGCATTTTAATTTTGCAAATTTTGCGAGCGCAAAGATTCATGAAAATAAATCCACATGAAAGTTCTTGTCAACACTATATTCAATGAATGCCAGTGGCAATTCAAGAAAATTTCATGCCATAAAAATTTCTTGCTTTACAGTGTAACAAAATTCTTTTACAATGCAGTAAAACTTCAGGTCACAAATTATTTTCACTAACATCTATGGCGCAAAAATTCTCTTTAATTGAATCAGAATTTCAATATGACAAAGAAAACTGTCAGTCCCAAGAACTTTCAACAATAACAAAATTTTGTGGTTGTTTTGTGCGAGTTATATGAGTGCTATCTAAGAGTTCAAGTATGGGGACACATTGTTATAATGGGCTTGCTTACAACAAGATACCTCTCACTTTTCCATTACTGTAATGAGCTGCTCTTTCTTAGCATGTTCACAAGTACCTGTTATAAAGAGGTAAAATCGGCAGTCCCGACAAACCTTGTTATAAAGGGGTTTCCATCTAACTGCTTCATACAGATGACTGTTTAGAATGGCTCAGTGATTTGTAACAATATAATGATTCAAAGCATACATATTTATGTTTATTCTGCCTCATTCCATTCAAATCTGCATGAATTGGCAAATGTAGCCTCACTATCTTCATGCTAACAAGATATCCTGTTGACTTCTATTCTCCTTAACATTCATTTTCAAATACCTGGAGACAGTTATGAGGATATGTACTTTAAAGAGCTAAGCAATATTTAAACGAACGAACAAACAGAACAAACAAAACAAAAATAGCTAGAATCAGCTTCTTGCCATCTGCTATAACCAATTTCTGTGAGTGTAATCTTACAGAAGTTATAAATAGGGCAAAATTCCATTCATGACCACAAACTTCACACAGGTGTATTTCAACAGTAGACAAATTAACTTGTTAATTCTTAAATATAGTGTTTCTCATTCAATGAAGACTTGCTCCAAAATGCAACCATAATAAGTTATATTCTTTTCAGAGAAGTGCATTTAATGCAATGAATCTTACTGAGAAGCATATCAAGATATTCAAAGTAAGATTACTTCAAATATCTGCAACATTATTTTTGTATATTGAAAGGGTTAATTTTTCCTAAGCACTGTGACCCAGCAGACTCGATGCCAGTATAATCTTCTAGTAATAGTTTAGAGTGTTCTGGGTTAATCATCAGTACCTATTCCCTTCCACATTATGTAGTCAAACTTGTCAATGAAAACCATCAGAGATAGAAAACACAGCCTACACAGACACATGGTGTTCACTGAACAGATTTGATTACATGGACACTATTCTATAAGTATCAAATTGAGTTATGCTCAAAGACAGGTGCTCAGTATAAAAGTGCTAAAAAAGGTTATTTGGGTAGAAAAAAATTTGCTTAATATGCTTGACCTGGCCTGCCATAAGTCGCTGCCCTTCCCCCTACCCCTCGTGCCCCACCCGGGGGTTGGCGGCTCTGACTAACAGCCATACCTGGTCCCCTGGGTGACGACACACCCTGCCCCGCCCTCCTGGCTCCTGATGATGATGATGATGACGCCCTCTTAGTTTGCTCCACCTGTCCAGTCTGCCTCTGTCTCAGCTGGTCCTGCTTGTGAGATGCCATGTTCTCCTGCAACAACTGCTGGAACTCCCTGAGATGCCATCGCTGGATTTCTCGCAGGTCATCCACAACTAGTTCAGAAAGCATCAAAGAAAAAGTGGGAAGAGAGTCGGTAAGAATATCCTGCAGATATATAGACACAGACCAAATCTACCGATAGACATGCTGCTTCTCCTTGTTCCTTTCATATTTGATATGCATTTGCATTTCAGAACACAATTACTAAATTTTTTAATATAATCAAGCTACTACTTAAACATCGAGGAATAAATGCAATTTTTAAAGTTTCATTCTAGCATCCTTGAATGCTCTGGCATCGTATAGTAACCTAAAGATAACTGTACACTACATACAGTATGTGTAAATGTTCAAGGGCCAGTACACAGTGAAGATTACACAATGTTTCTATCACCTCCCTCACCACACATTTGGCCAAAGAGGGCCATTGCCTCCAAGCCAATAGTGTCTTTAAGTGCTCTGTGAACATATTCAAAAGATCAGTCAACAAACTTTATGGCATTACTCTGAACAGGTAGAAAGAGATGTGTTGCGTGTACCATTGTTTGGGGAGGCCTATAGCTCTCCCCATCATACAACACCTTAAAAAATTTAGTTATCTGATTGGTCAATTGTTTATCATATGACATTTAGCTAGAAGTACTATCCCATCCCACGCTATGCTGTGCCTGTCAACCGTGCAGTTTTGTTATAGCAAAAATGGATAGCTCATGTGTTTTATCACACGGCTCTGATGTAACAATGAATAAACATTTGCCGCGTGCACTAAATAATTACAAGCGTGTATTTTTGTCACTCATTTTTGTAAACAACTTCAACTGATCAGTTTCATGTACATAGGAACACGGTTCGGACTGTGGCTGTGCTGCTACTCACTCGCCTTGCACATTTGCCATTTCTGTGCTAAATTCAAGAATCTGTGTGGATCACATCTGTTGACGTCCGAGGTGTTGTATAAAAGAAATACATGTAGTGTATGATTTTTACTCGAGCAATGGAACAAGATTTCGCACATGGTAAAAGATGTGGGGCTCTATTCAACTTGGCTTTGCCTCACTGAATAGAGCCCCTCTATCTTTCACCTTACACGAAATCTTGTACCATCACACTCACACTATTTGTATACTAACAGTTCCTATACATCACCATTGTAGTGACACTGTTTTCCATCATGGTTTGTGTGCCAAAGGATAGGACAATCTTATGCTTAATGAAACAAGGTGCAGTGACACAATCTTATCATAGCAGTGTGAACAAAGAGGCTACAGCTACTTAACCTATCAAACAACTATCAGAGCTGTCTGAAAGAAAAAAAAAAAATGTATAAAAACATAAGTGACCAGTAGGCTACTTACCCAGACCACTGAAGGACCTGTCACTGCCCTGAGAAACGACACATTGAAGAAAGTAGGCCATGGCACCCAAAGCAATGACTCTTTCACCTCTTTCCAAACCCTCAAAGTAGTCCATGTCTACTTCAAAGGGGTTCTTGGGGGCGGGGCGAGTGCACAGCTTCACCAACTCTGCCAGGATCTGCCAAACTTTGACGTCTAATTCCAAAGTGAAATGGAGAAAAAATAAGTATAATATAAAGCATGAAATAAAAACTAGTATGGAGTAATGTATGCAACAAACGAATGAAGAAGTTGGGCAAATTTGATCTAGAAAACAAATAATAATAATAAATTTCACTGTCTACAAACTATGGCACTGTCTTTACAGGCTTTGCCTTGAGGTCTATAAGATGTTTATGTTGAAAATATTAAAGTTCTGTATTCAATGACTTTGAGTTAATACGGACAAATATCTGAAGGAAATCATCTTTGGCTTACTTTTGACATCAGCACAACAACAACACCACCACCACGAACAATACATATGAACATACAGTTAAACTCGCATAAGTCAACCTTCTCGGGACTGAGCAAAACACATCGACTTAGGCGAGTTTCGACTTGTGCGTAAGTCGAAAAAAATTGACTTGCAGTTACACCACACATACATATGTATAATGTACATGTATGTTGTCTACTCTGGAGCCGAGAGATGGAGCGGTGTGCCGCAGCACGGGTCGCCCGGCAGGGCCGCGGCTAACTTTGCATGGACAGTGCATTAGTATTGGCACAGCTCCGATTACTTTACAAACTTGTTAAACCTTGGGGAAGTGATATGAACGATATTTGAGCAGTGATTGATTCCAGTTTACCATACCGTGTCTTGAAATGCGTGTAGAGGTGCAATTCTGATTTACCCGTGCCCGTAACTTTCCCCCTACTTTCCGCTTTGAAAACTCAGCAGCTTCATCCATACCACTCCACTGCACAGCGCTGCAAATGCCCAGCTACGCTGCAAGTTCAATAATACCGTACATGTAAATGAACACATGTGTACTGTACGAACGCCTTACTGCGAGTGGAGCAATACACAGGCTGTACCAGCGCGCGGACCTCCAAACACGAAGAGAGTTCAATGATCGAATGCGATCGCTTTGAATTTTGATACTTTAGATCATTTTTTTTTTTGTCACCTCAAACTCATCTGACAAACAAAATAATAATGAGTAATAAATAATGAATAATAAATGACAGTGATTTATTACACAACAAAATCTTATTCGACTTAGGCACAGTGAATTCAATGGTTTTTCCGTGAAAGTGTTCTTGGAATTTCATCGACTTACGCGAGTATTCGACTTACAAAATTCGACTTGTGAGTGGATTAACCCTATTCTAACTAGAGGGGGGGGGGGGTCAAATTGACCCCCCCTCCCTCGACGTTTCGCACCACGATTTCGCAACGCGCAAAGCTTTTGCCGCGTCGTTTCACAACTTTTTTCATTGAAGTCTCCCGCATATTTTGAGACCAAATTTGCGACGTCCGGGTACATCGTTTTGAAGTTACGTAATGTTTTGCATATGCACGTCAACCAAAAAAACAGCTCAAATTCATGATATCATGTGCAAATCCAATGCAAATTGTGTTTTTTGGTTAAATTGATATAAATTAGATTATTTCAACTTTTAACCATTGAAATTAATCAATTCTAGTGTAGATAAGCCTGAAAAAGTGCCTGCAACAAGTTTTGGCAAAAAAACCAATAGAAAACAAAAGGTTGAAAAAACAATAAAATACATAAGAAATTAACAAAACAATAAAAAACAAAAGAAATTAATTTCAATTGAGCTATTTTTTTACACGAAAATTGTTTGATGTGTCTTGAGGAATTCTGACACAAAAATTTAGCAATTCTCCAGTCTTTTTAATGGAGTTATAGGTGAAAATATGATTTCATGCCCAAATTTGCATAATTAATTTATTAAAAATAGAAAGGTAATATTTTTCTATTGTATGATGATGTAATCTTGTAGTTGATATCCAGCTCTATCTTCAGGCAAAATTTTGCGGTGATCGCGCGATCGGCGGCCGAGATCTGAAGGGGGGGTCAAATTGACCCCCCCTCAGTAAAAACTTGGTCTCAAATAGCCCAGTTAGAATAGGGTTAATACACGTAAGTCAATGGGGAAAAATCGGGACTTTTTAAAATCATTGACTTATGCGATTATTCGACATATGCGACGTCGACTTAGGCGAGTTTAACTGTACATTAGGATGACACATTTATCAACCAAAATGAAAAAAAAATATGAAGGCCAGAAATTTAGCAAAAGATAACTACAGTATACAAATTGAGATTAGATGACCTAACTTACCCACATGTTTTGCAACATATCATTATAAAAATGAATATTAGAATATATTAAGTCTTCAGTAAAAGTCTGTACTTTTTCTTCCTAGTGCTGCTTGATAAAATTCATGAAATATTACACTATTTCTACATGATCAGTAACTCAGCACAAATTGCAACAAAATGACTCTAAAAGCAAATAAGTCAAAAGTACTGTATATGCTTTTATTTTCGCGTACAGATATTTTCGTGAATGACGAGGTCACAGACATTTTCGCAAGATGTTGTTTTTGTGAATCGACGCGGATGCTTACGTTAATGCTCTATTAATTTTAACACAGCACATGAAGTCATTTTCGCGTGTTGTTAAATTCGCGATCCAGCTGTGATTCGCAAAATTCGCGAAAATTAAACCCTCGCGAAAATAACAGCTAATACAGTATAATGGAGCATCTGAATAAAACAGTCCTTGGTACTGGACAATACTGCTATTTAAAAGTGACTATATTCAAAGGAACATGTCTCATTATGCCCACAGAAAAAATGAAGTGTTACAAAGAAAGGATTTCATCATATCACATCCCACTTGAAAACCAAGTTTCTCATATATATAAGACTGAATGTTTGGAAAGTAGACTAACCCTTTTCTGCCCACATGGCAGTGGATTTGAGCCTGAGAGGACTGTCCTTGGAGAAGGAAGGATTGTCTGACAGCTTGATCAGTCTCTCATGGTTGCTTCTCACCCAGACGTAGGGGCAGGAATACTTGCCGTAACCAGCTAACAGGAACAGAGTGGACTCCTTGCTCTAACAGTATAGGATTGGTCAAAGAAGCAACAATATTAAAGTTCTTGCGTCCCTGTTGCAACCCTGAAAATTGGATTCCTTTCACAAGCTGGTATACTGTAGAGGTAGGCAATTTAGACCTTTCCTCAGAATGATAAAACAGGAAACTTGTTCATGATGTGAGGGGGAACAATTTTATAGATTTCCAGTGAGTTTATTCAGACTCTAAAAATTCCAATCGTTATTCTCCTTACAAAGGGGGAGCATATTTTCGAGTGACATGGGTTTAGTTTTTAATTTTAAACAAGAACAAACTCTAAGGTGTATTACCCTAAGATTTTATACAATATGTGGGAAGACATTATTCTTTAACCATGTAAAAGTTTGTGACATTTGTAAAAGGGATGTATGACCTTTAACACATGCTTTGACTGCCTGTTTGGGTAAAACCTTAAGGTTTACAAAGTAAACTGCAAAGACCACTTGGCTGGTTTTACTTTCATACTCCCCCTTTCCTTCATTCAGTCAATACATACATTTATGTACATACAATGTAATCTCTGATTACTTGATCAATTCAATACAATTCAATTCAATTTTCCATGATTTTTTTGTACCGTATTTCATAGGTTTGTCTGTCAGAGTCTAGACATTTTTTACTCACTGGGTATGAAGTCTCATATTCCCACAATGTTATGCCTATCGAGCTTCACAGAGGAAAAGACACAGTACAAAAAGACAAGTAAAACTGCACGATCAACAATGTCATATCACAAACTTTGACACCACAGAGTCAAGAACTCAGGATTAATTACATCTGACTGGAATATCTGTTTGCAGGCACTGATACCAGCAGGTTATAACCACCAATCTACTGGTATTCCACATGTGATGGCCTATGTTGTTGATTTAAGGCCTTCCACTTTGACACCATCCCAATATCTTTCAATTTCTAATGCAGCTGTTTATCAACTAAAAACATGGAGGAAAGAATCCCAAATGATGGTAATTTAAGCAAATGAAAATGTTGGTAACACAACGACATTCTCATATGTTTACAAAACAATTTATTCTGGAGTACTTACAATAGGACCTATTTCACGCTCACTAGGAGAGGCAGGGGGCAAGCCAATATCCATGTAACCAAATCCACTCAACCTGATAGAAAATAAAGAGAGAAATAATCAAATGCAATTATATTTCAATTTCAATTTTCAATTTCAATTTGTTTCATATTTTCAATTAAAATTTCACACATCAACATTACAAAATACAAATGGTGTGAAATTCCACCTGAATGTACAAGTGTCTCAATGAACAAAAAGGTATGTTTACAGTAGTATGAGACAATGTTCAATATATTAAACAGTTGAGGACGAATCCGGAGTACACTCGGGCAGGTGTGTATGGGAAATGCGCGTCGTAGCAAAATCAGTCCTTCCTCAACAGGTTAATGTCCCTTCAACAACATTGTGATAAACCTGCACCTCTTGCAGGTTTACAGTATTACATCATGAATTGATAGATCGCATGATAACAAATGAAGTCAATGGTGCCATTAAAGTTCAACTGAAAAAAAAAAAAGAAGGGAGGAAACATAGTACACATTGTTATCTGCCAATAGACCTACAGCTGTATTTGGTTTTAAAACATTGACAAATGTTGGCCATAATTGGAGGGCTTCCAACATAAGAAGAAAAGATGATTCAATGAGTTATGCAATGGGTCAGGTGCATTACTATGTTAGCGCATAACTTAACTATTATCAGACATGTTAAAGCCCCCCTCCCCCTCCCTTATGGCTGAAATAGACATTTACATGAAACTAAGACCCCGTTTACAGTGCGAGGCTCGGCCGCGGCTCGGCCGCGGCCGAGTCCAGCCCCGCTTCAGTGTAAATGCGCAAAAGGCCAAATGCGAGGCCAAAATTGGCCTCGCATTTGGCCTCGCTCTGGAGGTGGTCTCGGCCGTGGCCGAGCCGCGGCCGAGCCCGGCCTTTTCTTGGTGTAAACGCAAACTGGGCCAAATGCGCGGCCAATTGCGCGGCCAGTTTTAGTCTGGCTTCCAAACCCTCTGCCTGTATCTTTCGCTGTTCAGGATATTAACCCCCTCAACGTCAAAAACTAGTATAGTTTAAGGTGGTTTTGTCCTGCAAAGGATTCTTTCCTTCGGCAAAGGCCTTTGCCCGAACGGCGACTTCGTCGCCACGGAATTCATTTGGCAAAGGGTCTGAAAACCAGACAATACCAAATTGCATTTGTTTACAAGCAGAGCGCCACTACGACAAAATATTGAAAGGTTTGAATCAAAAGCGCGGCCGAGCCCAGCAGTGTAAACGGACAAAATTGCGAGGCTCGGCCGCGCAATTGAGGCCGGTCTCGGCCACGGCCGAGCCGCGGCCGAGCCCGGCCTCGCACTGTAAACGGGGTCTAAGTGCCCAAACCGAACAGGTCTATAGAGGCTAGCAACATTTGTAATTCATAAGAACATTCCATTCATGGCAAATGGTGGTGCACAGTATGCTAACAACAGGGATATCTCTATTAAAGTATCATCAAAATAAAAGTCGTTTATATTGATACAAAGCTTCCACTGTAAATCTGACCAAAAAAAAAGCACTGCAGTTAGCACTGCAAAGTCATCAGATGCTTTGAAAACTTTCATTGGGTCAGTTTGATTATGGACAGGTTGTCAAATGCAGCCCCTGCTGAATTTACATTTCCAATTCTGAAATGGCAAATTGAATTAATCAAATGACTTAGTAACAGGTCTACTCATCTGCATTTTGAAATGCATTTTGAAATTCCTCTCAAAACTTGTGACATATGATACTCACTTTCGTTGTGTGTTCTGTGATAAAAGCAGTTCTTTTCTGGAATGAGGATGATTCAGAAAAAACAAACAAACAACAATTATGCATGCATGAAAGACAAATGAACTAAGCTGTGAAGTGGCAATGAAGGACATAAATGGTTTCCACATTACATGAAGTGTACAAAGATTTACAATCCTGTGAATATGTGATTTTATTGCAATCATGACATATTAGTAGTTTTTAAAAATTGCTTTGCACTACGTGCATGACAGACTTATATAAAAAAAAAAATGATCGCAATAAAGCTGCATCCACATACAGTAAAACCAGAAAATTGTGCGCATGAAACTTTGCGAATTTTGTGAGGCAAGATTTGCAAATGTGAAACGCGTATGAAAGTTCTTTGTCTAAACAATGCATTGATGCAAGAAGCAATCTGTGAAAGTTTAATGCTGAAAAAAGGCTGTTGGCTCCAGTTTACCAAAGTTTCATGCCACAAATGTTTCTGGTTTTACATGTACATTAGATCATCCTCTCATGCGCTCATGCTGTTGACACACATACCTAGACACACTCAGAAATGACACTGGTCTCCAAGACATAAAGGACATTGCAAGTGTAATGGAGAACAGAGAGCCCAGGTGGGACATCATCCATAGATCACGGGAATACTCATGCTGTCAGGAGTCAAGGATGTGAGGGAATGCACACACACACAAACCCTCAACATTTATGAGATGCGACAAATGCAAACAACACCAAATTTCTCTGAGTAACCACACGTATGTACTTACTGCTCCAGTGGTAGTTCATCATAGCTGCCACTTTGAGTTTTACTAAAAGAAAATCTGGTCTTGTCAACAGCAGATTGGGGTGCAGCTCTTAACATCTGCAGATAAAGAAAATTTGTTGGATTCTATCAGAGTAATAACAGACATGCATCTAGCATTAGTAAAGATGTTATTTTGTGTCTGACATACAAATTGTAGCATATTAACCTGTATGAAATTCAACACACAATGTTTTGAGTTAGAGCTTCATTTATGCAGTTACATAAACTGATGACTTGTTAGTGACAACATGATTCCTGAATATATTTTTTCCATCCATATACTGCATGATTATTTACATAATATATATATAATGCTTTGGTTTTTGGTGAAGGTTGTCCTCCACAAAAATTGACACAAAATAATCACACTGATAAGCAAATCTGACTTCAAGCACACTGCTGTAAGTAAACACTGTTAAAAAATAAAGAAACAAGCACAACAGATAACTATTTCAGGCGACATCAACAGATGCTTTCTAAATGTGCACAGGAGGCGTTTGTTTCATCTATGTATGAGTACATACAAAGTTTGATATGTGCTTGTCTCATTGGCTGTGTGTCTACTAACAGGAGAGTACTAAACTAAGGTCACCAGGTGCAACTTACTGGATGTGCCATACACTTCATTGGGGTTTTATTTGAACAAATTTCATGAGTACCTAGGGTGTTATCGCACAAACAAACTAGCTGGCGATGCAATTTTCTCCTCTACAGCTCCCAGGCTGTGGAATAAGCTCCCTCCTCTTCTGAAATCATCACCAACACTCGATCACTTCAAACAAAATTTGAAGACCTACTTATTTTGATACACCTATATATGCACTGGACTTGTACTGTCACTGCCTGGTAATTTGTATATATTTTATCTCCTGTGGCGACCAGGGATGATATCTCATAGCATTTTATATCCAGTGGAAAAGGCGTTCTAATAATATCACCTATTATTACTATTATTATTCATAAAGTCAGCAACATGCTAAAACATTAACTCTGATCACAACATGAATGTGACATGCGTGCGTGCATATACTGCTGTGCAGACTCGCTAGTGAAATAAATTAAAAAAATGAAACTCTGGGGTAGTTCACCCTTTTGCTGCAAGTCAATGACAAATCTTAGTCAACACTCACCACTTCATCATCATTGAGGACAGTACATATCATCTCTTCTCTCCCTCGCATGTAAGTGTTGAAATACTTGAAGCCCTGTTCAGTATAAAAAGTTACAACATTCAAAACAAAATCTGAAAGCAAATCAACTCTTAACTTAACCATGTCTTTTAAAAGGTAAACAACATTGCAGTGTATTTAAACGTGTAGTACAAGAAGCTTCCTTTACCAGTAATACAAATATTGAATGGTCTACAAAAATATCAGTCAGTAATAGGTCATGATGTAATCTTGTGACTAATGCAGTGAGGATCGATAGTGTTGAAAATATTGCTTGCAGTTACATTACGTCAGGTGATATGCATTGTACATATGTAATTCCCAAATTTGACTGGCTGCTGATGGGGCTAGAAAGAAACAATATATACACTACTGTACGGTAGACGATATGGTATAAAAAAATATTGACTTGTCTATCATTGTAATAAACACTAAACAGTCCCTTGGGAGTTACACTTTTCCCCTCAGCGCGGAGTGCTTTGGGATTATACTCTCTTGAGGAAAATATAACTTCTGCGGGGATGTCAAGTTTTAAATATCATTACACCTCTAAAAAGACCAATATCTGTATGATTTGCTCTTTGAAGTGTCTTTTGTGCACAACCTTTGTAATAAACTGTCGTGGAGAATTCTTCAAATAATGCTGGAATGCAACTTGAAAGTGATTGATTCCAAGAGAGCATCAGTGGAAACGAGCAGATATTACTGCCTGACACAAACACAGAGATATTGCAAATGGTAAACTGCTACAAACGCAATTGTTAAAGTAACTTTAAACATTTCTTATACCAGTAATTAACTGAATTACATAGCAGAATAACCAAAACAGCAATTACTGGTCATGACTGTTGAAATTATATTTACAGGTAGGTGGCATCTAATGGCCTAAGAGGTACATGTAACAGTATGTGGTCCATTTCAAAAACATACATTATATGTACAAGTGTAGTTATATTTCAGAGATGCCAAGGCCAGAGAGCAGCTAGGTATGAGAATTTATCATGCAATAGAGTAAAACACCCTCTCTGCAGCAGGCTTTGTAAAGGGTGCCTATCTGCGGCAGGGGCCATCTTATTCATCGATGAAAAGGCCCAATCAGGTGTCACTTCCCATAATACTTGCGAGTAACTGCTCCTGCTTGTGTTCTAAAGTGGGACTAAGCAAACATGATGTTTATTATCTGTTTTATTGAGGAATGAAAGTGCCCCTGCCAGAAATAGACACCTCCCCACAAACAGTTGTTCAATACTCTATACTAGTGCCCCATCTCACAGTAAGGAGGTTTAGCATTTTCAAGCTGTATATCATGGTATAATATGATGCATTGTTTATGTAAAATATACACTTTTTTATTATTGTTGCAATATAATGACTTTAATGGTGGCTAGAAATCCATGTTTTGTTTTGTTTTGTTTTGGTTTGGTTTTTTTTTTTTTTTTTTAGGTGGTTATTTGTGCAATATTTGAGCGTCTGCTTGCATTTTTGTTTGTTTGTTTTTCAAAAAGTTTTTGCAGTGAGAAAAAGCTTTTCAGGCATGTGAGCATGAGAAAGACCCCTGAGGTGGGACTCTCACATCAAGTAGAAAACTTGCATGAAACTTGTCTTGGTAGGTCTGCACTAGTTACTAAGTTACATGTAATACTCACTTTCACACACCCCATTTTTAGCATCTGGGCCAGGAAATACTGTAGTTTTTTCTTTGCAGCTCTTTCTCTTTCCTTCAAATGGAAGAAATTCAAAGAAAGAAAGAAAATTGCAGATTGAAAAGAAACCATAAAACAAATCAAATTGACAATGACAGAAGAAGAGTGACACTGACTAGACTGACCCTTACATGTATAATTTATTCAATGTTTTAAAAACTAAAGTCGACATCTAGCTATACAAAGGAAAATTCAAGAAGAAGATTTAACAAGCAATCCTTCCACTCAGTGGCCCAGATCCAGCTGATCCAGCTAATGTAAAGGATTATTTACTGTTATTGTGTTAAACTCACTAACGACACCAGTAACGTTACTGTTGGCGTTAGAGCCACGTCTACACTATTTTGCAAAATCAAATTTGACAATGAATATCATCACTGCCACTGGCACTGCACTGACGTCTGTGTGTGGGTGCTAGGCCTAGTGCAAATTTACTTTCGAGTTTCGTATCCATCAAACACCTTTCGTTACATTATAACATTATAGGTACACTGTATCCGACTAGACCTAGCTCTAACGCGTTAGACGTATCTATATATCTCGAATTGGCTAAAACCAAGCTGTACGCCATGAAATGCACAGAAAGACCTTCCCGCACCGCGCACCAATTCAGAGGCGGGTTTCCTTATTAGAGTATAGTACCGCATCCATATTACATATACACGAGCATTCAACGTACTTACATTGTAAGAGACGTGACAGATAATATTTCGTTTCCGAAATCATTAACTGAGTAAACATTGGACTCTCGAAAATAAAAGGGTCTAGAGTATCTATACTCTGCTTACCTCAGCTGCCATTGTTGGGAAGTAGAGTGAAGGGAACTATTTCAAGCAAATGAAATTGACCCGGCCTTTAACGTTAGTTAGTTTTCTCCCTGCTCCAGAGTCAGCGAGCGAAGATAAACACATTTTGTTGGAAAGTAGATCACTAATGAAGATGACCACTTAGGCTTATTGCCAATTTGAAGAGGACACACAGTAATTTTATTCTATAATACTATTATGACTAGATATATACACACAGTAAAATTCTAACAACGTAATATTGATTGATTGATTGATTGATTGATTGATTACCTTTATTGTCCATTTAAATATGGAAATTATTCGTACACTATATAGGCCTAGATATTACATATAATATATATAATATAATAAAATATAAAATACACTCAGCAAAAAAAAAAAAAAAAAGAAAAGAAGAAAGTAAACACTTTTTCAAGCTCACACTTCTCATAGAATATTAGGCTAAAATGCTTTATACTACCATGTTAAGGCAATTTGATTGGCTATTAACTTAGTAGGTCAATAGAAATGGAAGTTTTTCTCTTTCAAGGCACAAAAGTAAAAATTGAAAAAAAAAATAATGGACAATTTCTCATCACTATGCGTATGTGCTCTTTCACACAACAATGAGAACAAATTAGACAAATCCAACACAATAGGAAACACAAATTGATATTATGAAAATTTACTCATTGATCTCTATATATGACAATGTCTTTGCAGCCCCAAAGATAAAGAAAAGCAAAAAATAATGGAGAAAATGGAGAATCTTCTGTCAAATACAAATTCAAATGACATTAGAAAAGAGGCAATATCAACAAAAATGGTAAAAACTTGAAATGTTATTTCGAATTTAGCACATTGAATATGATAACTGGTTCTTGAATTTGTCTAATGAATTTTTAAATCCCTAAATTAATAAAATGATTTATACCACTGTTGCATCATACTCTCTTTTACATTTCAATTTGACCTGACAGAAAATTCTACTCCTTCTTGATTAGTTTCCTACTTTGTTCTTGTTTGAGGATATAAAGAGATACAAGGGAACAAAAACTTTATTTTTGCTATTTATTCATGTCTCTCATTGTGTTGAATTTGTCTTTTGTTATACCATCGCTATCTTGAAGGCATTTGCAAAATGAATCACTACATGTAAAATTTTGCAATTTTTACTTTAGTGCCTAGGAAGACAAAAACGAATGTGTTCACCCATGTGTAAAATTTCTATTGTATTAACCTACCAGGTCGACAGCCAAAGAAATAACTTTTAATGTGGTATATGACACAAAGATTTTTATCAAAATCTTCTATGCAAAATATGCCTTTGAAAAAGTGTTTACTTTTCTTTCTTTCTTTTTCTTTTTTTTTTTTTTGCTGAGTGTACGTAAAAGTAGGCCTACACCCAAACTGTAACTGGAACTAAAACATATTTACATGTCATAGGTCATGCCATGGTACTAGTCAAATTTATGAAGATGTGTGCAAAATCACCGGTTTGTTTGTTTGTTTGTTTTTTGTTTTTTGGGGGGTTACATTTTTGCATTGGTTGTTTCTATCCCTAACTCACATTTTAGAACTAGTTTAAAGCACTAATGCTGGGTTTTTATTTCCTCTGCAAATGGTAAATTATGCCTTTAAGTGACAAATTTTCGGACTACCGAAAATAATGTAGGCAGGCCTATTACAGGGAATTTTTGTGTTTTGATATAATGAACTTTAGGCAGCTAATAAATAAGCTCTCGTTGAATGTTCAAAAAACAAAATATATGCTTTTTGGTAATAGTTTTGGATGGCACTCATTTAGAAAGAGTTTCACATTTTAAATTCCTAGGTGTTATTGAAGATAAGAAACTTTCTTGGAAATTGCATATTGACTGTATTTGTAAAATTTCACGTAATACACAGGGGCGGATCCAGGAATTCCGTAAAGAGGGGGCGTGTTTACAAAAATAAAGGGGGGCGCACGCACCCCTCCCCCCATTTTTTTTCTTTTTATTTCTTTTGTTTCAAAAAAAAAATAAAGGGGGGCGTGCGCCGGTTGCTGTCCTCCCTGGATCCGCCCCTGATACAGGCATTATCAATAGAATAAAATTGTGTTTCCTTCAAAAATCATTATATATATTATGTTATACTCCTCATTGATATTGCCTTGTCGTCTATGATATCAGCCGCCGCGCCGCCGCGCCGCGGTATACGGCACTGATGTGTACACACTACACACGAGAGTATTTTCTGTGTGTGTGGATCGGTTGCGCCCAACCCACTGCCACGCCACGCGTACAGTACTTTCCCTAATCAACGTAACACACACGAAAGCAGTCAGGTGGGACTGAGAAGGAACTGATTGGACACTGCCTGGCCTGATGACATTTTTGATAGAAGTACTTGAAGTCCAGCTAAACTGAAAGGATACTTGGTACTCTCCGCTTAAGCTTTTTCTGACTAACAACAAGGCATAAACAGTAATACTTGAAAGTTAACAGGTACCAAGTAGACCCAATGTTCGCCATAAGTATAGACCATACGATGAGTGATAAAATCGGGTTAACGGTTAGGGCCTACTGACGATTCCATCCTGTGTCAGTGCTAGTGTGTGATCACTGAATTGTTTTGTATTTTGATCATCTCTTTTTATGTTTTCTTTGTTACATAGAAAGCATTCTTGAATCTGCAGCCATGAAGTCAACTAGGATAAGGAATGCTCCACGGAAAGAGGAAAAACCACCGAGGTACGTAACTCGGCTCTTCTCGAGTTGGCTATGTCATGACATCAAAAGGCAAAAAAGCATCTGTGGACAAAATATGGATGCTGCACTACACCTGCAGTAAACTACCACATCACTTAATTATTTTTGAACACACAGTCTTTCTAGACCTTTCTGAAGTGTATCATTTTATTGTTTTTGCAACTGCAATATACACTGTACATGTACTGTTTAATAGGCATATATAGGCCTACACCTTTCCATTGGCATTGATTAGGGATCTCCTCTTCATATTTTATGTTAGTATCCTTGTACACTGAGATGCTAGTACTAGATCTAGTAGTAGCTGTAAGAACTGAAAGTACCAGTACTCTCTTTTGTTTGTTTGTTTGTTTGTTTGTTTGTTTGTTTAGGAACTTCTATTCTGATTTTTTTTTCCAAGCATGTTTGAATGGTTTGTTAATTTCTAAAAAGTATCTTATAAAGCTACATTGTAAGTTAAATGATGAAGTCAAAACTTTGCTAGAGAATCATTTCCTGAGTGTTTATTTCTCTCTCCAAGACCACCTGAAGAGGAGGGTGGGGCCAAGAAAATGCCTCCTAACCTGTACTGCTGGACCCCGTCCTCTGGTGCTGCCCTCAAACTTCTCATGGCGGTCAGGTTTTGTGCCGCACTCCTCAGTAACATCTCAGATTGTGACGAGACCTACAACTACTGGGAGCCGGTGGGTTTTTTTTAACTTAGCTTCTCTTTCTTGGAAAGTGTCCAAATATTCAAAAACCCAGTAGTGTGGGGATTCATGCAATGGGAAGGCTGGCCAGATTCAGATAAGAGAATCTCTGTAACAATTGTCAGTGATTTCTTGCTTTAAGTACACACACAGCCAAAGATTCTTGACTGGAGTTGACCGTGACTGATGAGTGTATTAAAGCTACGATGCACATATTTGCTGACAGGTGCTATTTATGGTTTTCAAATGTACACCAGTGAGCAGCAAATTAGGTTACCCTTCTCTCATGCTGCCAGGGGTTTGTTTCATGAAATCATCACATAAAAGTCTTTACCTAAATCTCAGAATGGCCAAGGTTGCTCATATGTAGCTATGAGAAACTTTCAAAGAGAAGTCAAATTCATTTATTGAAGGCTCTCATAAGTGTGTCTTTTGAGCAAGAAGTGTCTCATAAGACTTTCATGAAACGGATCCCAGGTCTTTCAGTATTTCTGGATGTTTGCCATTCGTGTTATATTCCTTCAAGTAAGTTTTTAAGTTGTTGTTTTGTGCTTGAGATTGAACATAACAATGCAGTCCCTTGTACTCCACTTTCTGCTCATTAAGGTTCAATGTAGTTTCTTGTTTAGTTCACAATTATATATTTAGTTAACGTTTGAAATGCTTTGTCATCACCACATGTTTGTAGTGGAAGTAACTCTAAGTGGAGTAACATTTTGGTGTTTCATCTTAATGATGTGCTGAGTTTGACCCACACAGTTGTTATTAAAACATACAGACTCTTAACTAGTGAAGCAAAAATTGTTCAAGTATTGGTCAAAATCACTGTACAGAATATGTTATCTTTGTAGGGTTTCAAAGTTTGAATCAAATTATGTGGGAAAAGATGCATAATGATAAAGGAAATAAAATCATGTAGAATGACAGCATCCCACTGTCACATTAGTGTAAGAGTTTATTTCCAATTGCATATTTGTTCGGATTTCCCTGACATTTGGATTTGGTTTTTACCTTTGATAAATGACAGAAGCAGATCTGAAGAACAAACAATACTAAGTACTCAACTCTGTAGTGGCTCTAAACTTGCTTGGTTGGTGTGTGTGCTTTCTTCTGACCATGTTGGTGCAAATTCATGTTTAACTTGATTAAGGTCATGTTAAAGCGAATAAAAAAAAATCACATGAATGTAAATTAGTCTTTATCAATGATGTCTACGTTGTCATTCACAGACTCACTTTCTCATCTATGGCCGGGGCTTTCAGACGTGGGAATACTCTCCTGTGTATGCCATTCGATCCTATGCCTACATCATGCTCCATGCTATTCCTGGAAAGATTTATTCCTGGATTCTTGATTCCAACAAGGTATGGGACATAAGTTCTGACACAAATTTCTTCTACTGCCAATAGCCATATTCTATTAAGGCGAAGTAAAAAAAAAAAAAAAAAAAAAAAGAAGAAGAGAGACATGTTTAGCATCCCCACCTTTTTTCCTTTTGGAGGCCACCTGCTTTTGTCTTTTCCTTGTTTTTAATTGGGAAAAAAAAACTTTAACAACAAAGACAAAAAAAAAAAAATCCCCCAGTTTTTCATTGAAGAAAAGATTGCATTTTATGTTTAGAAAGATTGTATGTATCAATTTATCATAGTCTCTTGCATCAACTTTTCCGTTTATGGGGTTCATTAAAAAAAAAAAAAAAAAAAGTTGCTGGTGGCCATCTTTCTTTTGACTGTATACTTAATACTCTGAGAATCAACACTCTCTGTTATAGATAAATAACCTTAGTACATTTCTTGTGAGTGTCTATTGTAAGTACATGTATAATGATTTAGACACGTGGAATATATTCTTGATTTAAACCAAGTGCCTCATGGAATGAGGATGGATATGAATTGAATGAACTAGGTAATACTAGGAAGGAAAGAGAGAAAATTTTTCTTTGACATGAACTGTTTGTGTTAGTGTGTGCCTAGGCATAAGCAAGTAGGAAAATAGATCTGCTGGACTTGCTGATCTTTAATGTTTTTTTTAATACATTTTTGTTCTATGTTCTTTTCTTTTTTTTAGATTCTTGTCTTTTACTTCATAAGATGTCTCCTGGGAATGATTTGTGCTGTCAGTGAATTCTATTTTTACAGGTAAGATCTGACACTATTCGACAGATAGCTTTAAGTTCTAAATCTATTCGGTGTAACAAAAAGTTCCCTTTCAGAGAAAGCAGATGCACATCTTGAGAATTTTTTAAAGACCAATTACAAAAAAAAAAGAATATAAAAGCATTTTCTTTTTGTTTGAATAAGCTAGGTGATCTGAGCACTTACTCTGAAACTTTGTATCAGTTCCAAGTAACAATCAGTCCTTCAAAATCACTTTGGTTGTCAGTTATTGAGAACTAACAATAGAGATCTCAGCTCAGTGTCTCCAGTTGACAATAGTAATGATTGCTTCCTTATCAGCCCCAAAAGTGGAAGAAGTGCCATGACATGAATAGCTGGTCATGATTATTTTCATTCCTGTGCATATATGTTTGAAGGTTGTTCTTAACCCTTTGAGGATGGACTGATTTTGCTACAATACGCATTTCCCATAGACACCTGCCCGAGAACACTTGGGACTTCAACAGGTTAAGAAAAATTTTCACCCTAAGTCGAGTTTTGAGAAAAGTGACATAGAAAGTAGATAATGCCATGAAAGCCGTCCTGGTTTCCTGACTGCACCAAACCTTATCTGACCATGGTATTTGGAATCAGTATTCAGTATCTTGATCTCATTTCAAGTTCAACAGAAAAAAAAAATTATGTTCTTCATGGGGAGAGCAAGTATGTGCCACCCCCTTTCCCCGTCCTCTCAGGGAAGGCAGTGTTGATTAAATCATCTTCTAAATATCTGTCATTTCAGTTGTTAGTTTTATGATAAACAACTTTTTTAAAGAAAGGATATTGTTCAAGTGGGGTAGTGTCTTTCTTGTTTACATGATATGGTATCTTTTCCATCATTTCTTAGTCCCACATGTAATTGATCAGTGAACATTTGTGTGTTATTTGTTTCCCTCCTCAGGGGTGTGTGCAAAAATTTTGGAGCAAGTGTTGGGAGGCTTACACTGTGTTTTCTCATTTTGAGCACAGGAATGTTCATATCAAGCACAGGTAAGATGTTATTACCTTTGTTCTGGAGGCAAGCTATTGACCAAACTCACTTAGCTCTCTTTCCCCTGGCATGGATATATTGCCAACAAAATAAAAAGAAAGCAAACTTGACAAACTTGATTTTGATTTGTTTTCTTCTTGTTACAACATCCCAGCTAGAAGATATTGTAGTGTGAAGTTTGTTGCTCAAATAGCAGCGGATTTCCAAAGTATTCCTCAATCTTTAAAAGAACCCTGTGTAGACATGTATTCAGACTTAATCAGCACACTGCATATACAGCTGTATTTGATTATGAAGGTTTTGGATGATTTAGAGAAGTTTATCATTTTACGTTAACATTTCTTGAACATTTGGTGGCCATCAAGTAGTTGTTTGTCAGACTTATTGTGGTTTCCCAAGATAAGACCCCGTTTACAGTGTGGGGCCGGGCTCGGCCGCGGCCGAGCAGCGGCCGAGTCTGGCCTCAATTGCGTGGCCGAGCCTCGCAATTTTGTCCGTTTACACTGCTGGGCTCGGCCGCGCTTTTGATTCAAACCTTTCAATATTTTGTCGTAGTGGCGCTCTGCTCTTAAACAAACGCAATTTGGTATTGTCTGGTTTTCAGACCCTTTGCCAAATGAATTCCGTGGCGACGAAGTCGCCCTTTGGCAAAGGCCTTTGCCGGAGGAAAGAATCCTTTGCAGGACAAAACCACTTTAAACTATACTAGTTTTCGACGTTGAGGGGGTTAATATCCTGAATAGCGAAAGATACAGGCAGAGGATTTGGAAGCCAGACTAAAATTGGCCGCGCAATTGGCCGCGCATTTGGCCCAGTTTGCGTTTACACCAAGAAAAGGCCGGGCTCGGCTGCGGCTCGGCCGCGGCCGAGACCACCTCTAGAGCGAGGCCAAATGCGAGGCCAATTTTGGCCTCGCATTTGGCCTTTTGCGCGTTTACACTGAAGCGGGGCTGGGCACGGCCACGGCCGAGCCGCGGCCGAGCCTCGCACTGTAAACGGGGTCTCAGTCACTGGGCAAAAGTGCACTTTGATAGGAGTTGAATGTTGTTTCTCAATGTGTCATGTTTTTGACTAGTGAAAAGTTTTTATTCCAGAGTAATGTGAATTTAATCTTATTAGGAATGAAGCAGGACAATTATTGTCAGTATATGTCTTTGTAGCACAGAGAGAAAATAAGATCAGCACAAGGGATTGATTTTGTTGAAATATGGCTGGGATTAGAGGAGAGATTGTTGTTTCTTAATAGTGACAGTCCTGCTTTTGCTCTTCTTTTTTTTTTTTTTTCCAGCCTATCTTCCCAGTACATTTTCCATGTACATGACAATGCTGTCCATGGCTGGCTGGTACTTGAATAATCTACCTGTGAGTATTTCAGATTGAACCATGACTGTCCTTTGTCATTATTCATCATTATATCATCATGCAATAATTCTATTCTATAATTCTTAGTATACATAGTGTTTGCTTTTGCCTTGTTTACATCCAATACATAATCTCATATCCAGTGCCAATAAGTGAAGTGTAAAATGCAAATATACTTGAATACAAGAAGTGTTTTGACTATGTCTTGTACCAGTTGCTGTGGTAAAATGAGAAACAAAGAGGTTGGCTTGGAATGTTCATGCTGCATTCACACTTTGAGGTTTGCTACCTGATTTTCACATCATTGTTTAGATACTTTGATACTCAAGGATGAGTTACTGGATTTGAATTCAAGCAATCAAGGCAATTTAGATAAGAGCAAAATCCGACAAATATTGAGAATGTTGTGGTTTGAAGTATGTCAACTCATAGAATGTCCCTTGAGTATCATGACCAAATTTCAAAGTATTATTCCTTTGTTTGTATTGTGAAATAATACTTATACCACTTTCTGTGTAATTTTTTTTTTCATCATTTATACAAGATGGTGTCATTGTTTTGTTCTCACATATTTACTTCGGCAGAGAATGTCCAAACTCTGCAGCCATCGTAGAGTAAATCTTATTATGGATAATTTGGTGAACAAAGCAATTTATTCAAATCTTGTTGATAACAGATTGCAATCATCGCTACCGCAATGAGCACTTTCATCAGTTGGCCATTTGCCGGGGCCATCGGGTAAGTGATTTTATCTGATATTTCTCAATTGTGATTTGAGTGTGATTTGTGTTTTTGTTTGTTTGTTTTTTTTGCTTTTCTTGTTATCTCTTTTTTTCTATTAAATGTTGGTACGTAAATTTCTTGTAGTCTTTCTGCAATAAAAAATTGTGATTTTGTCAAGTAGATTACAATATGGTCATGATTGGATATACAGTTATTTGGCATAGCTATTTTCATTAGTGAAAGCATATTAATGTTTGAGATTCTTCATTACAGTTGTTCAGTGATTAATTATGAATATAGATAACATGTTGCATCCAGTTGTGCTACTGATGTGCATATTAGAAAGAATCAATATTTGTGTGTGTGTGTATGATCATTTTTCCTTTCACAGAATTCCCATAGCAATTGATATTGTTTTGAGGAGAAAGCATGTTGTCTACTTCATTCAATGGTGCGTTGTGGCAGTCGTAGCAATTCTTGTAAGTAAAAAACCTTTCTTCTGATAACCCTCAGGCAATAGAATCTGTGATTAGACAACAATATACCAAAAAGTGAAAATTTTTGTTCATACGCTGTATCATGCAACCAGGAATTAGTGCGAAAGTATAAGCACAAGAATATGTTTACTTATTATACGTACCACTATTTAATGTCTTAATTCCACAGAATTAAAAGCAAGCAAAATTTATCTTACTTGGCAAAATGTTAAAAATCATTTGCATGAAAATATCCACTTTTATAGTAAGTCAAAAGTTACATGTCAGTATGAGCTTATAGTTTTATTCTAAGGGCATTATAAGTATTGTAAATTTAGGGGCATTATAAGGCTAAATGGCACTATGAATACTCCCCTTTATAGTTATTATTATCATTATTATTCTCAACTTTTATCACCATGGAAAATTTTGATTCTCTGAATGTATTAACATTTTATGATAGAATGAAGACCAACACTGTCAGGAAATAGGCCTCTGAATATTTTAGGCATCTTTTGCCTTTGTGTTTGTGGCTGTCATGGTTAAAAGAATGAGCATGTAGTAACCATGGATTAGTTTAGTCCTGTGTAGTCCTGACTTGCAGCATAAATCATTGACTCTGCCAAAATGGAAAAAAAAAATGGAATCAACTGGACACAAGTAATATACTCAAGATTGTTGTGACTTACTTGAAAATAAATGTAGATTCAAGGCACAGGTTGAATAGACCATTTCTGTAATGTATACAAATTCTATGTATGCTTTACTCACAAAAGATTGCCTTAACAACCACAAAGACCTTAACAACCACAAAGACCTTAACAACCACAAAGACCTTAACAACCACAAAGATTGCTGATGGTTGCCTTAACAACCACAAAGACCTTAACAACCACAAAGATTGCTGATGGTTGCCTTAACAACCACAAAGACCTTAACAACCACAAAGATTGCTGATGGTTGCCTTAACAACCACAAAGACCTTAACAACCACAAAGACCTTAACAACCACAAAGATTGCTGATGGCTTGCCCTACATAGAAACAGTTGATGAATACCAAGTGAAATCCTGCATAAGAAATCTGTTAGACCATTTCTGTAATGCATTTCAACTCATGGGCTTGAAATGATCATTTCTTAACGAAATAAATGACAACATTTCGTCGACGAAGTGATCATTTCATTAACAAAATGACTGATTTTGTAACAAAATAGGCCATGCGACACTTGGCGCTCCATGCAAATTGTCCATGGTTTAAACCGTGGTTTCAATTGTACCACCTTCGTGAATTTGGGCCATGGTCTTTCTTTTTCCTACTGCCTAATAAACCATTATAGTCACCTGTTCCATCTAATTAAAGGGGAAGGCTAGTAACTGATCAGTGGGAATCAGTGGAAATGCTGGGAGATGATTGTTCCAATCCTTATGGGATTCATTCAAGAGTTCATTGTATATCTATTGTTGTGTGAAAATGATTTGCTTCAGAATGGTCTCATATTCAAATAATGTGCAGTTTAATGCTTCCAGGTTAGCGTCCCTGGTCAGTGACGGGGCATTAATCTGCACATTACTTGAATATGAGACCGTTCTGAAGCAAATCATTGTCACACAACAATAGATATACAATGAACTCTTGAATGAATCCCATAAGGATTTGAACAATCATCTCCCAGCATTTCCACTGATTCCCACTGATCAGTTACTAGCCTTCCCCTTTAAGTTTCTGTAGCAGGAAATTCATTTAGTTGTGTGCAAGGTCGGGCAAGCCTCCGACAATCTTTGTGGTTGATAGGGCAACTTTTGTGAACAAAGCATGCTTAGAATTTGAATACATTACCAAAAACGTCTGGGGGGGGGGGGGAAGCAGGTAAACTACAATTGTAAATAGCTTGTTTCTAGACAGTAGGAAAAGAAACATCCATGAATGCATTACAAAAGCAGTCCATTATGAAGCTATCACTTAGCCGAGTGTTAGATTCACAGGAACTTGATCTATGTACTGAATTGCAGCAATTCATTTGCATGTAAATTTACACATGCTGCTCTGGTGGGTATCTGGATGCGTTGATACATTGTGTATATATGCCTCATTCATTGTTGGTCCGTCAAATGCAAATGTGACAATCTTGTTTTTTAATTTCTTAAATTGATTTCCCAGATTCCTCAAGTCCTGATAGATACGTACATGTATGGAAAGCTGGTCATTGCACCCCTCAATATTGTTTTGTACAATGTGTTCAGTGAACATGGCCCAGACTTATATGGTAAGAATGATCATCTACCTTCTTGTGGTTCTATTTATCTGTATCATTTGCAGATGTAAACTGTTGTATGTCAGGGATGTATTCCGATCCATAAGCACAGTCAATTAAAAATAACCAACAAACACATTCTATAGATATCATGTGAATGGTGGATGTAGTTGTTGTTAATGAAACTGTCAACTGGTGGGACGATAGAAAATGAAAAAGTGTTTAAATTCCCTCTTGGTGCAATTCTTTCATTGCTAAAGCTTTCTTCATTGTCCATTGATAACAGCATTTCAATATGCCATGATTGTGATGAAATTCATAAAATTTTGCATAGTGATCAATTTCATATATTTCATCCCTTGTCACAATACCCTGAGAAGATTTTTTTAAAAGTTGTCTTTCCTATGTGGCATTTTGAAAAACAGACACAAAACCATCAGGATTTGATGAAAATTCTAAAAAAATATCAAGCTTGAAAACCAGAAACCAGCTGTACATTGATTCTGTAATGTCCTTACTGGACATACTACTGGCTGGTGAGAAAAAAATACACAATTAATAGTTGTGCTACAGTTGTACTTACCATGTTGATAGTCAACATTTCTTGTTTGTTTGTCTGTTTTTTGCTTTAATTTTTTATTTTTTGCACTTTTCTAAAAGAAATTGCCCGAGTTTGTTACGTGGTTTGTAGGAATTTGTCAGATTGTTTCCTTGTTTAAGCTGGAAAAAACAAACAAAAACAAAACATAATCTTTGGATTAGCTGTATAGGAGTCTATTTTTGAATAATATTGTCTTGATTTTGCAGGGGTGGAGTCCTGGACATTTTATTTCTTGAATGGGTTTCTCAATTTCAACATAGTCTTCCCTCTTGCCCTTGTAGCCCTTCCACTAGCAGTGAGTATGATTATCACATATCATGTAATACCTTGACCTACTTCTATTCACTTCAATTAGTGCTTCAATACATGAAGAATACAATGTATATTTCAAATTTGTGAAGAATATGGAAATGAATGGAGTTGTGGTGTGGCCAAATTAGAAAGTCTATACAACCAAACCTTATTTCTTGGAAGATATACTCATAAAATCAAGTGAAAATGTGTTAATCAAGGGAAAATGTGATGAGTAAAGTGAAACAATTTAGAAGACTAGGCAGAGTGATTGAAGGCCTTGGAATATTTTGTAGTTTCCTCATAAAGTTCTGGGACATTTAAACATGTAATCCTGTTGTGTACATTACTACTTTGCTCCTCCCCGTTGAGGATGAGTCCCGAGTATGCTCGGGCAAGTGTCTATGGGAAACAAGTGTTGTAGCAAAATCAGCCCATCCTCTATGAGTTAAATACATTTGGATGTGCATTTTGGTTGATTTGGTTTCATAAGGGTGGGATAGAGAATGAAGGTTTTTAAACCTCTTAGCCTTTATGTTGAATCTTTTCAAACCTAGGCAGCCTTGTAGGGCAAACCCAAGATCGAGATATGACTCTTTCTGTCTGTGATCTCAGTATATTGTATCTTGAGTTGCTCATGAGTTTAAACTGTTTTAACCTGTTTAGGATGGGCTGATTTTGCCACAAGATGCATTTCCCATAGACACTTGCCGGAGTATACTCAGGACTCGTCCTCAGTGGGTTAATATGAAAGGGTGTGAAAGTGACTAGCAGCCTTGTGACCATGCAATCATAATGATTACCTATCCCTCATCTTTAAGGCAACGTTGAAACAAACTGAATTCACCCAGCCAGGAGGATAAGAAAGTCATAAAGAAGTCTTGTCTCATGAGAAGAAGTAAAATGAATGATCTCTGATGCTATTTTGCAGTCACATTCATTGACACAGCCAGGGCTACCAGCATCCTAACAACAAACTCATCAAAGTTTTGTATGAGCAATCATGAAGACATTTGTGTTTCACGAGCCTCTCAGTGGGCAAAGATAGTTCCCAAATCAGGGAGATTTTTATATTTCTCCTGTCAGGACATGAAGGGATGATGTCTTGGTTTTCAGGAAGCTCCTGCAGGATCAGGGAGTCTCAGCAGCTTCATTTCATGAAGCAGCTTGGTCGGATATTTTTCTGACAAACTGTTACAAGCTACTGAAATTCTTGCATGTGATTGGCTGAGAGCAAATTTGTCCGACAACTTTGTTGGACAAAATGCTTCATGAAATGCCTCCCAGGATACATCTCCTCTTGTGTGTTTGTGATTTTGATGATTGATTGATTGATGGATTGATCGATTGATTGATTGATTGATTGATTGATTGATTGATTGATTGATTGATTGATTGATAATTTGTAGATGTTTGTAAACTGGGTGTCAAACAGCAGTGTTGTTGAGTGATTGAATGATAAATTGTTTGTATACACGTTTGTTTGTTTGTTTGTTTGTTTGTAGATGTTTGTAAACTGGGTGTCAAACAGCAGTGTGGTAGGCAACAAGAAAGCCGTCCCACTCTGGCTCACGTTGTCATCCTTCTACATCTGGTGTCTCATCTTCTTCACCAGACCTCACAAGGTGAGTGAACTCATGACCTCTTTGAACGTTTCCCCCCTACAGGTCAAAGGTTAGAGGTCATATTGTCATTATTATGATCTTCATTTAGTTGTAGACTGTTGAGATTGTTTGCCTGCTCTCTTGAGTTAAATTCAGTAAATTGTCAGTCACTGAGAAACTACAGAGAATTTGGATTGGCAGTACTGCCACCTAATGAGAGTAGTACTGTTTATGATGATGATAATTTAACTTAGAAAACAAGTGCATGTCTACCATCTAAAAGTGATGTCATGCAAACTCCGCCATTTATGTCAAAGTGGGAGATTCACTTGCAATTGTTTAAATTTTGCACATTATTTTAACTCAAGGGAAAGTATCAGTGAAACAAGGTTGGAAGTTCTGGTTCTTTAGAGTCTGTGCTGTGATTTTCCCTATCGGCAATGCTTGATAGCACTTCTTCTGCAAAGTTGCCCTCAATGAAACCAAAAATTAAGGAATTACAATATATGATTATCTACAATATGAATTTATTACCTTCAGAGCTAATCCAGCTGAATCCACTATATGCAATATAGAGTTAGATGTATGCACAATATTTTGATTTCTGGCACATCTCTATTCAAAAGCTATTGGCAAAATACATATCTGGTACTTATACTAACAATGAGACATGCCTTTGATGAGGTTTTATGGTGTCTCATGTTGTCTCATGATGTCTTATAATGTCTCATGATGTCTTTCTGTGTTTGGCAGGAGGAGAGATTCCTCTTCCCGGTCTATCCTCTCATCTGCCTGGGAGGGGGCGTGGCAGTCTCGGCTGGACAGGTTGGTTACATGTACCTCCTGTCTTCTCTCACCGTAGAATACAATTGTTATATCCACCGTGTCATCCAATGTACCCGTACATGCTGGCTACATTATTGGCATGAGTGCACAGATGGTATCTTATGACTTATATGCTTTTCTTCAGCTAGTAGACCATTTCTGGAATGTATTCAAATTCTATGCTTGTTTTGTTCACAGAATATTGCCTACATTGTACATTTGTAAACAACCACAAAGCTTGCTAAATTTTTGTATACACTGCAGATTTTAGGGTAGACTGTGAAGATTGGTTTGTTTGCTAATGATTCAAGTGTCTGCTGTAAAGATTTTGTGTTAACTGTGATCATTTTAATGAACTCTGGAAATTTTAGTGTAGACTTTAAGGATCAAAGTGTTGCCTGTGAAGACTTTGTGTACACTGAAGGATCTGAGTTTCCGCTACAAAAATTTGATTGAACACTGTAAAAAGTTTTACCATAAACTTTGATGCTTTTATAGTAGACACATAGACACTGTTGTTTCAGTCATGCACTGCCCCATCTGTGGGTAACACTGGAGTCCCACTAAAATCCAGCCTGATTCTACCACCACCTGTCTTGCAGAAATTATACCACCGGATCTTCACACCCCATCTCTCCCAGCATTACACCTACTCCTCCAACCATCTGGCTCTGGCCTTCTCCTTCCTATTTGGCACACTTTCTCTCTTGCGATCCGGAATGCTCTTCTATGGTAATACTTTGAATCATCCTCCAGTTCAGCAAGTGTCCATAGAGTCGTTGATCTTAGATAGTTACAGATAATTACAAATGGGTAATTACAGATGGGTAATTACAGATGGATGTAATATGAATTGCCCTGCCATCACATTGAGATTTGATTAGTTGTTGCAACTGTTGACAAATTGCCCTACATCGACGTAAATAAGCATTGAATCGATCAGTGTTTTAGTACTAGTAGTAGCCATGACAACAATCATGGGCGTACATACTCGAGCAAGATTTGAACCTACGACCTCCTGATCACCAGACAGTATGTACGCCCATGATTGTTGTCATGGCTACTACTAAAACACTGCTCAATTCAGTGCTTATTTACGTCGATGTAGGGCAATTTGTCAATGAGTTGCAATGAAAACATCTCTACGGAAGAATTTCATGAATTTGAATTGATTAGTTGTGTTGGCCACTTTCTTTTCATGTTATTACCTCCTTACAACTAAAATATCTATAACAAAGTCAATATTCTATATGTACTATATTATTTCTTCAGAGCAGACAAATTTATTTCATCACACATATTTTGTTTTAGGTCGTTTGTGTCTCGCACATTTTGAGTTGAAATGCTAGAAGCCACACTGAATGAGAGAATTATTTCTTAGTTTGTCACATTTACATACACTGACTATGATCACCCGGTTGTGTAACAGATATCAAGCTGTTCAGATATTTCTGAACACGTTATGAAGCATATTGTTTTATTTATTTGAGGCTTCTTTCTCTTTGTAATTTGGATTATAATAGAAGAAATATCACAAGAATGTTGTGCTGGTCACAAACATAACCATAGCAAACCTGCCACATGGGGTGAGCAGTAGTTTAGCAAAGTAATCCTTTTGCACGCATCCACTTGATTGTATTTTTCCAAGGCTATTTCAAAAGTGTTTGACTAATCCTCCTCCTCCCCCCCCCAAAAAAAAAAAAAAAAAAGAGTACAAACAAACACAAAAAATGGCAATTTGTCAGTAATGAGAGCAAGATAGCCCAGCCAGATGGAATTAAACCCAAAGTTCCCCTGGAATGTCTTAGTTACACATTGGAGATGAAGAAGAGTGGTATATGCCATATATTTTGCGAGTCTAGATTTTTCGCGAATTTGGACTTACTGACGATTTTGTGAGTGGTTCAATTCGCAACCATAGAATACAGCACTGAACAGAGAAATGTATACGTGCACGTCATGTTCACATCGGGATCAGAGTCAATATTTTCGTGTGTCTTTAAATTCGCGAATAGCACCTGACTAGCAAAATTTGTGACACTAGGGTTTCTGGGACAAACACTGAACTAGGGCTTTCTATAGCTCAGTCAGTAGAGCACTGGGCTAGCAATCCGGAGGTCCTCGGGTTCGAATCTGAATGGAAGCCCATTTTCTTTGCTCATTTTTCCACGAATAAAATAAAAAAGTTGCAAAATATTTGGCATATACAGTACATGGCTCCCAAGTCACTGCCAGTTAATTTCATACTGTGTGTGCTAATTGGCACATAATATTTACCAGCAGATGTAAAAGTGCCAACCAGAGAACAAAATACATTATGGGAAGAGGGAAGGTGTATGTAAGAATTACTAGTCAGATGAATACAGGTGTAAACCAACGGCAGTGAAGTATTGATCAGATTTGAGTGTGAGCTTGGTATCAAAGGCACAATCTGATATCAGCCTATTTCTTCCATTCAGCCTACCACGCCCCCTTGGACCTGTACCCCCAGCTGGGAGCCATTGCTGGTAGTCCTGAGATTCACACACTCTCATCAGATAAAGTGGTCAATGTGTGTGTGGGCAAGGAGTGGTATCGCTTCCCTAGCAGCTTCTTCCTACCAGACAAGTGAGTTTTGTCTCTTTTCTCAAGATTCTTTCATTTTAGAGCAAATAAAGTAATTTCCAATTAATGAAAAATTTGTCTAAAATTGAAAATATCAGAGTCATTGTGTAGGCAGTCAATTTCGCATAGATTGAATCCATAAGGTTGAAAAGGAAAAAGAGATTGGCCCTAGCATACATGATGTTGATCTTTCAGGTCAGTCTATACTCATTCAGACCAGAGTTAATAATAATAATAATAATTGCATTTATATGGCGCTTCATACTGACGTTTCTAAGCGCACTTTGCTACTCATACAAATAGATTAGAAAACACAATAACACTAACAAAATCAACGTTAACAGTAACAAAAGAAGAAGAAAGAAAAGAACAGAAAAGAAAAATACATGTGATACAATGGTACAATAATTGATAACTGTGTGCGCCTCCAGGAGAAAAAAAAAAAAAATTACAACTGATTAAACAGGTGAGTTTTAAGAAGAATTTTAAATGATTCGACAGATGAGGCATTCTGAATATACAGAGGGAGTTTATTCCAAAGAGTGGGAGCAATGGAAGAGAAGGCTCGGTCACCATAACGGGTTTTTGTACGTGGGCCATGAAGTAATTGGAGAGAGGAAGATGAACGGAGGGGTCTGGCAGAAGAGGAGGAGCGGAGAGAGACTAGGTTTTGAAGATATATGGGTGCAAGATTACGTGTGATTTTGTACGTCAGAAGTAGGATTTTGAAAGTAATACGGGAATGGACTGGAAGCCAATGTAGTGAGCGGAGAACAGGAGATATATGGTCATGTCTCCTACTAAGGGAGACTAATCTAGCGGCTGAATTTTGGATACGTTGGAGAGGGGATATGTGAGAAAGAGGGAGGCCGGCAAGGAGGGAGTTGCAGTAGTCCAGATAGGAAGAGACGAAGGCATGGACGAGCCGCTCAGCTGATGATTGATCAAGCAGACGCCTGATCTTCCCTATTCTGAAAATACCCCATGATGCAGACTTACAAATGTTTGTGATATGGTGTTTAAGAGTTAAGTGTTTGTCCAAAGTAAAGCCAAGGTCTCTAACACAGTCAGAGACCTTAATAATCCCATCCCGAGTAGTTAGATCTGGTAGAGGAACTGTGCTCCTAAACTGTGATGAGAAATGGATGAGTTCAGACTTGTCTTCGTTCAGACGGAGTCTGTTGGCAGTGGACCAGGCTTTGATGTCGTTGAGACATTCTCTCAGTGAATTAACAGCAACAATCCTATCGCCAGGTGACATAGTTATGTAAATTTGAGTGTCGTCAGCATACATAGCGTAGTTGACTCCATGATGACAATTGATGATTCTGGTGAGTGGACCTGTATAGAGGAGAAAAAGAAGGGGGCCGGCAACGGATCCTTGCGGAACTCCGCAGCTGATAGGACTAGGACGTGAACAGCTCCCATTGATTATCACCCTCTGTGTGCGATCTTGAAGATATGACTTGATCCATTGGATGGCAGTGCCTGTGATGGAGTAGTCATTACTAAGTCGTTGCAGTAGCAACGTGTGGTCGAGCGTGTCAAACGCAGCCGAATAGTCAAGAAGAAGAAGAGCAGCCTCATTGCCCTTGTCGACAGCAAGAAGGAGATCGTTGAGCACTTTCAACAAGGCAGTTTCTGTTGAGTAGAGGTTGCGGTATGCTGACTGGTTTGTAGGAAGCAGATGATTACTGTCAACATAAGACATTAACTGTGTAGACACAATCCTTTCAAGAAGTTTACTCACAAATGGCAGATTGGCAATTGGTCGGTAATTGCTCAGGACATCGGGATCTAGGTTCGGTTTCTTCAACAGAGGGGAAACAAGAGATGTCTTGAAAGGTATTGGAACTATACCCGATGACAATGATGTGTTAATGATATTTTTAAGAACCGGAAGCAGCTCATCAAGGCACTCTTTGAGCAGCCAAGTTGGAAGAGGGTCCAGAGTGCAAGATTTTGGTGGAGATAGCATGATGAGACGTCGAAGCTGTTCATCAGTGACCGGATTAAACTCGCTCAGGTTGCAGTTCAAAGAGTTCTCAGGAGCCTGGACGGATAACTCCAAATGGTTCACGTCAGATACAAAGGAAGACACAATATCATCGATTTTCTTCATGAAGAACATACTGAACCTGTGCGCCAGTTCTGAATCAGATGAGTGTTCAGGATAAATAGAAGAGTCAGAAGGGGTGGACAGTTTCTTCACGAAGTTGAATAGTCGTTTAGAGTCAGCATTGGCGATCTCTTTTCTCAGGTACTGGGACTTTGCATCGGTAATCAGACTGTAGTACAGCTCACATTCTTGACGATACAGGTCCATGTCAGACTGCATGCCGGACTTCAACATGCGACGTTCAGCACGACGCCGACGCCTCCTGGCCTCCCTAATCTCATCAGAGAACCAAGGGGCATTGGGTCTAATTGTCACAGTCACGGTTTTAACAGGGGCATGCTTGTCCAACAGATTACTCAGCATGTCATTATACATTGAAATTGCTTCTGTAGGACAAGATGTACACTGGGAAGTCAACAAAGCCTGTTTAATATCATGGCGGAAAGAGTTGGTGTCAATATTGCGAAGCTTCCTAAAGCTAACTTTCCTTCTAGGATTTGGTGGGCTTTTAAGATTAATGGCGGAAAGAATGGCGGAGTGATCAGATGGCAAAGATGGCAATACAGTGATATGGGAAATAATATCTTCAGATTTCCTACTAAAGACTAAATCAAGTGTGTGGCCTGCTTGGTGAGTGGCACCCTTAACATGTTGATGAAACCCAAAGGCTTCAACGGCATTGAGAAAAGACTGAGCGAAACTATCAGCAGAATCATCTACATGTATATTAAAGTCACCAAGAAGAATGGTTGGATGAGCATCAACAGCAGCACCCTCGAGGAGAGTTAAAAACTCATCGAGAAAGTCGTTGCTGGTAAAGGTGTGACGAGAGGAATGGGGTGGGCGATAAATGCAATAAACCCGAACAGTAGATGAAGAAGTGAGATGAATCGTGAGATCTAGCAGTTCAAAAGACAAAAATTTGTGTGTGTCATTGACAACACAACGCGCAGCAGACCTATACAGGACGCAGATACCACCTCCTCTAGATGTCTTTCTGGGATGATTGATAATATTGAAATTTGGAAGGGATAATTTCAATTCAGCAAGGGTAGGCTCATCCCTCTGGTCACCTGAAAGCCATGACTCAGTGATGACTAACACATCAATATCATTATCTATAATCAGAGTTGACACTGCATCGACTTTATTCGTCAAGGATCTTGCGTTCCATAGACCAAATTGAGACCCACTGGAAGCATCACAAAGGGACTGTGACCTTGGAATCCTCCGCCTGCGGCGTCCCCTGTGAGTACGCCGCTGCTGCGCAATTCCAAGATCACATACCCTTCTCCAGACAGTCAAAGGAAGTAGATGACTGGGCTTCCCATTAAACTGACGGAGGGCATGTACATCATATGTAATACGATTCGGTTGAAAACTACTGCAATACTCATTAGCATGTTGCATTACATCAACTTCAGTACATGGACCTGGGTTTGTTTGAATGTCACCGGACAGTAGGATGGCCAACTGAAAACATGCACATGTGTTGCTATAGTATGCAACAGGTTTACCACAGTGTCTGACAAGCCTGTGAACAGGAGAAAGTAGACTGTGATTACAGTTACAAGCATCAGTTGGCAGCATGAATACATGGTTCACGTTCAAGAGAGATACAATCAGAGGTATACAAAAGAATAGATTCCAGAGACGCCAGATCTTAATCCCCTCCATTGCTGTGGAGGTGATGCTATTGACATACACATGTGAACGGTGTGACAACAAAAGGTGCTATTGAAAGTACAAAGCAAGTACACATACAAGATGCATGAAGCAAGTGTACAACACTGGGCTGGACACTGAAAATGGCAATACAGAGTAGGCAACAGTACCAAGATACAAAATTCATCTGCTTAAATATACAGCTAACTTACCAACAAATTGACTGGAAATGGTCTAGCAAGATCCTTGACACAAACAGAATACAATATAAACAACCATACTGCAAAAATACAGCAAAAACCTGGTAAAAGAGACAATATAATCAGAGCCCTAAATGAGTGGGGCTACCTATGGAGGCGCACACCAAAAAAAAAAAAAAAAAAAAAAAAAAGTTGAACTGAATACTTGGAAATTAATTCTGGTTTCTGACAAAATGTCATCTTGATTACGTTTCAATATCAACATTTGCAAAAGTAACAATTTCAATTTGTGAATTCAGTTGCAATCATTTTTTTTTCACAAATTCGTGACAATTTAGTAATTTCAGTTTTTATGTGATATTAGGTAGATGATATGTACATGAAGCAAGTGCACACACATACCTCAATGTGTTACATGTAAGGGTGTCAACCTAAAGGTGAAGAAATTTTAATTCTCAAATGATTATTCTTTCAAAACTTCACACAATTGAATTCTCTCAAAACTTACATTTTGTCTGTCTTTGTCTCAAAAACCATTTTTTTTTTTTTTTTTTTTTTTTGTAGTTGGAGATTACAGTTCATTGAATCAGAGTTCAGAGGTCAGCTACCCAAACCATACAGCCTGGGGCCAGATGCTACGGTCATCATCCCCAGTGATATGAATGATCTTAACAAGGAAGAAACGTCCAGATATGTGAGTCACACATCTCAATGACATCTAGAAAACATTCTATGTACAGTTAAGGCAGACTGAATGGTGATACTTCATTGTTCACTACCTGTTTCGTAGCATGTGATTAAAAATGTATTTGTCATTTTTGGAGCACATCCAGTTTCGAATTGCAGATCTTTTAATATGTGTTGAGAAATACTTGATCTGTATTGACCACTGATTTAGCAAACTTCCTGTAAAACCCCCCTCCTTTTTTCAAAAACAAAACAAAACTCAAAACTTTGTTAACATATGATATTGATACCTGTATGCAGTAATTGGTTACTCATCGTTTGATACAGCATATCTAGTGTTCTTTTACCTTATGATGTATTATCATCATCATTATTTTGTTGGATTGTCGTGAATGTGATTCTTCTGCTCAAGTACCCAAATAAATTAAATTGAATTGGATCGAGGTTGAACTTATCCATAATCTGCAGTTGCTGTGTTTGCCCAATGTCTGGTAGAGAAAATAATTCCTGTCCTACCTGTAAACAAGACATCATTGTCCTCCATGTTTGTTGCATGATATTCTTCTTTCATCAAAGTGTGGATTCATGCTTCTCATCTTACCTAGATTGATATTTCCAAGTGCCATTACCTCATCGACCTGGATCTTCCAAATGAGTCGCCACGGGAACCACGTTACTCCAACCGTACCGACGAATGGCAGATCATTGCTAACCAGGGCTTCATGGATGCATCGATGTAAGTTTCTCATCAGTCCTTGTGGCAATCAAAATTCAGCCTGTTTTCACAAAAATACTGTCACAACAGGCTGGAGGAAAAGACTTTATATTTGGGGGTCTATATAAGATTGTTATTTCCAAGACAAAAAAAAATGGGGATTAAATTTCAATCGGAGATATTGCCGTGGAATGACGGCAAATATTTCTATGTGAAGTTCTAGAATATATCTTCTTATTTTTGTTAAAGATAGTAGATGGTGGTTGTGCTGTAGTATTAAAGTAGGTGGAATGTTGGTTGCTTTCTGACTGATGAGGGCAGTATTGCATACTACTGAAAGCATTTACACCTTTTTGAAAGTATGATTTCAAAGGAATGTTTTGTCATATCTCACAAACAGTGTGATGATGCTTAGGGTGATAATGTCTGAGCCTTTGAATATTTCTAAAAGAGATACTTATGGTGCTATACAAATGCTGTGGATCATCATCATCATCATCATGTATGAAATAAAGTGAACTTAACATGAGTCAAAGTCTTTGGAATTTGAGAAAATATTAAAGTTAAAATTAATGATAATCGCATCTCAGGTGGGTCAATTTGGAAACATGTATTTCATGTTTTTATTCATTTGGAGTACTGTAAAGTCTATGATTTTCGAAAGGAATTAATTTTTGTGAATCATTGTGGGAGTGCATATTTAACAAGTGAAAATATTGGGAATGGACAGGCATTAGTGAGCTTACGATAACTGCGGTGTCAAATCGCAAAAAAAAAAAAAGAAAAAGAAAAAAAAAGCTCTCTTGGAAATGTCTGTGATCTCCTTATTTGCAAAAATATCCGTAAGCAAAAATAAGAGCTTGTACAGTAGCTGTTACTGAGGCACATTCCTTTTGGATGTTGCTGTTACCTAACCATTCTCTTTTGCCATGAATTGTACACTGTTCCCCTTGTGTTATATTAATAATGTAGGGGGAAAAGTGCAGTAAAGAAAGCCTAACTTCAACTCACATACTAAAATTCTTCTTTTTTTTTTCAAATGAGCATGACTTGATTTTTACTTTGACTCTGACTAAGCTGTTTAGGGAAGTGTTTTCTTTTTTTTTTTTGTTATATATGAATGCATGGGGAAAAATTAAGTACTTTTGTTTGGCTTCCAGTAGGTGGATCTTTGGCTCACCTGCTAAAAGTTTTATGTAGATGTAGTAGTTTCAATAGTAAACAGTTTTTACATACATTGTATTTTTCCACCTGCATTGATGCATACTGATTGCAAGAGAATTAAAACTTGTGTATCTTTAAGAAGCAAGTCACAAACTAATCTACTTTCTCTTGCTGTGTTGTTACACTCCAGCAGCTCATACAAATTTTGCAGAGCATTCTACATCCCGCTGTGCACACGTCGTTACACCTACTTCCGAGGCTACAACATCTTGAAGACGAAGAGGAGGAAACTTGTACCGAAGCCGGGCCAGAAGAAGAAAAAGATGGTACAGCCGAAGAAAGCAAAAACGGAAGATGATGATGAACTATGATGCAGTCATTTTCCCATTGTTTATGAGAAATAGAAATCAATATTTTTGTCATGATCTGTGATTCTTGTATAAAAGATTAACAGGGTTAGATGGGATAGAATCCCAAATTTGATGATTTGGAAGGCCAAAGTTTGGCATGTTGTCAATCAGGGCCTGAAATCTAGCAAACTTGCAATCTGTCAACAGTAGGGTAAATGTTACAAATGTTACAATCGTGAACAACCACAACCAGTCATGTGTGTGTATATTTATGTTTTATGACAACTTTTTCTACATATTTAGGTTGTGGAATGTTTGTCTTTTGTTTCTGTCTTTTCTTTGATTTTGTTTTGGGGTTTTTGTCATCATGTGCTTTTCGCAAAGCCATAATCCATGTTGGGACGTCTAGACCTGTGACAAGGCTCTTCGCATTGCTGTGAGGTTGCAGCATGTCAGATACATACACACTCACACATACACACACTGCTCAATTTAGCCACATCTTGGGCAGTATGCCCATTATGCCCTATTGGCTTTTGATAACTACATTGTATTCTAAGCAATCAGTGTAACATCAATGCCTTTTAATATAATTACTTTATTGGAAAGCAAAGCAAAAAGTCGGTCTGCCTGCTCACTTCTTTTGAATGAATGGATACTCAATCAATATGCCATTTCATCTTTGGACTACATAGCATCAAGATATCATCTGGCTGTACTTATGAGACAAATGTTGAATGGCACTTGAAAGAACTTATGTGTTGTGCTACAGTGGATGTGTACTGTTCTTGCCAACTGTATGTTGCCAGGGAAAAACTTAAAGGGGAATTCATCTTTGGCAAATTACGTGATGTTCATTGAATTTTACCGTACTCTTCATTTGCCTTGAAAAGGAAATGACACAAATGTCTGTTTTTCTTGAGAAATGTAATTTGTACATCATATTCTACAAATCTCCCTAAGATCAGATCAGTTCTTTTGTAGCGAATAAAATCAATAAAGCTTTTTATTTCTTTCAAAGCAAATGTGAAGGTCTTTTTATTGAAAAGAATCAAATTCTAGGGACCCAAAAAGCTTTATAAACTGTCCTTGGTCAGGCATATGCGAGGTATCAGATATTAACTCTTTAACATTGAAATTGTCCCAACTCTCGTTTGACCTCTTTTCAGATGTTTTACTTCCCTTAGAACCATCCGCTGCTATCAAACCATCACTTCTACCACTTGAAGAATTGAAAAAACCTACACGTTGGGGACTATTATCCTCTTGTGAAAGCATTGTGCCTGTGAAAAAGTGTTGAATGATATCTGGAGATTCTCCCAGTTCTATCAAGACTCATAGGGCCTTTCATAACTCAATACATGCATCATGAGCTGTGAATGGAATGAGATTTCACTTTTCCCATAGATGGCATACTTTCTTGTCCAACTGCAACTTGTAGGTTTATATTGCGCCAAAAAATTGCTGGAATTACTGGAAAAAAAGATAAAAGTGTCTTGCTCAAAGATGTATGCATCATGTGATATGGCCTGGTCAGGACTTGTTGATTGGCAGTCCAAATACAGTATCTGTCAGTGAGAGTCATCATTTGTACAGTACTGCATGTATTATGAATGATCCTGAAGCTTATTGAGCATACTTGTGAAATAGGTGCCACCACTGCCTTTCCCCGTACTCGTACTCAACGGCTTTTCCGTTATAAGTGTACTCATGAATTCAGCCCCACTGTGTGGCATTCATCAGTATGTAAGCACAGCGGTAGGACTTTCTTCGATAGTACAGCACTTGTGAATGCGGTTCCACCAAGTGGCATTTACGCAAGATTGATGCAGCGACAGGGCCGATTTCCACTGCATAGCCCCTTTTGTCCTTCCTTCTTTCCTTTTTTTTCTTTGTTCTTTCTTTTCTTTCTCCCTTTTATTCTTGGAAGGACTTCCCAATGTCCCTTGACTAATTTGACCATTAAATACAACCCTAACCTAACTGTTGCCATACAGTTGTAACTTAACCTAACCTTGCTTGCTAACGCATGGCATACGCACTACAGTGGGGCTGATTTCACGACTTTGCCGCTTATTGTGTTCACTGCTCTCTATACAGTGGAACCTTGTTACATAGAGGTCAGATATTAAAAAAAACAAAACAAACAAACAAACTCATAACAAGGTGATGATTTTGCATGTCCCAACTCTTTATATTTCATTGTTTTTGTATCCAATACAGTGACAAATCTGATATAAAAAGGTAATTGTCATGGCTTATAGGTCCTCGTAACGAGGTTCCCCTATATCCAAGTTTGTTCAATGTCTGGAAAATTATGGATACAGTAATCTGGTGTTCTGTGATTCTGTCAGTTTTGATAAGATTTTGTAAAAATCCAAATGCCCTGCAAACAAATAAATACACACACTACTACAACCTTGCCTTCCTTGTACTAATCTGTGTCTGTGTCTGGGGCTTCCCCTTCAGTCAGCTCATCTTTCTGGTATCCTCGCATTACACTCTTTATCAGTACAGTGGAACGTAAGCTCGAAGATATGTAAGGGAGATACCTCATACGTAATTTTGCAGGTCTCGTTCTTGTTATATTCTTTTGTTTTCATTCCAGGGGGGCATTTCATGAAGCGTTTGGTCGGATATTTTTCTGACAAACTGTCACAAGCTACTGAAATCCTTGCATCTGATTGGCTGAGAGCAAATTGGTCTGACAACTTTGTCGGACAAAATGCTTCATGAAATGCTCCCCTGATCATGATGTAACACGATACCAGTACCCAATATACAGTACCAAGGAAATTTATGAAAAGTGGGTCCCAAACAGCTTGTTATGAGGTTCCCCAGTGTATCTCTTCTCCGATGACAGTTTTTGTGTATCTAGTCTCTCTGCCTCTAATCTTCAATTTTGTTCCTCTTTCAATCACGCTTTTTCTCTGTTTCTCTCTCACACACACACACACATACACACACACACACACACACACACTCACACACACATACACACACACATACACACTCACACACACACACACACACTCACACACACACACACACACACAAACACACACACACACACACGCACACACACGCACACACACACACACACACACATACAATATCATACATACAGACACTGTACTGTCTCATTCTGGCTCCCACAATCTTACAATTGCCTCATGATTTGATTAAATGTTGAGTTTGTTCAGCTTTTGTTTTTGCATATGACTGAGCTCAAATTCATGTAGGTAGCCAAGGAAGGTTTGAGCTTTGAATTTCTTAATGTGGACCTTCATAATTCTTTCCAGGAATTCCCCCGACATGCACTCGTCACCAAGAAGGTCAGTGAGCTGATATTGGTAGCCACATTCATACATATACATAATGATTGATTTTATGAGCCAAAGCAAGAATATACAGTCAACCTCGCATAAGTCATATCTATTTGGACTAAAGAAATAGCTTTGACTTGAAGAAAATTTGACTTATGGGGATTAAATTCAATAGCATATAAAGAGGAGGGACTTGAAAAGACCTTCCACTTGGGAGATTATTCAACTTATGCGAGGTTGACTTAAGCAAGGTTGACTGTAATTGAAGTAAAATGGTTATCGTGGGCTGCATGTAATCACTTCTGTGTAAGGTGCCCAACAATGGTTACAAATCAAAATGCAATGTATAAACCATAAAGCTTCCACATCCTTGTACCAGTATTTCAGCATTGTGATGTTCAGATAGATGTAATTAATCATATAGTATGTTATTTTGTTTGTGGATAACTATACTATATGTCAACCAAACTTTGGCAAGATATTCAGTTATCGTTGTAGGAAAGTGTAGCCTTAAACTACATTTGCATCTGTAAAATTAACTGATGCAGAATTTTAAAATCAATAAACTAACCGTACTGATTTTGATAACTTCTGGAACAATTCTGGGAAGTAATACATTTATTGTCCGAGAATGTAAGACACTTCCAGTTCATACACAGACAGCAAGTTCACACAAGGCATGTTAACTGAATGGAAACATTTATTCCTGTTGTATTGTGCAATCTTTCAGTACATACAGTATGTCTTACAAACATCACACTGACAGACAGACAATGCATTCTATGCATTTTACAAAAGTCTATAAGTTAACTGTGGTCAGGAATTGTCCTCTCATGGAAATCCATCACAAAAGTGTCATAACATAAGATTCTATCAACAATGACAGAAATGATACAAGTAATCAATCCTTGATATCATCCATCAATTAAATGATCGATACATATTTGCCAAATAATTTATTGAATGAACATTTTTTTATGTAATGGAAGCAACCCCATTCTAAATTGCTGTCTTCAGTCACAAAAATGCAAGCCATGCCATCATTACCCTCAATGACTTGTGTTTTGACAACTTTGGTCAAAGGAGGAAATATGATGTAAATATCATAGAAGGCGATTCAGTTTGAGGATTTTGCAGAAAGTCAAATTATGATTCTCAGTGGATGATATAAGAATACTTTTTTTTTTTCATTTTTGTTGGAATTCATCAAGTACCACAAAGCACCATGTCAGTTTCCCGGTAGATCTCACAGAAATGTAAAATCCCACTGCCATCCACACATTTACTGCACTTCTAAAGACAGTGATACTCGAGACTGTTTATGTAACACCCATAGGACAAAAATTTCCTTGATATCAAACTTTGATTTGTGTTTACCTATGACTGCAGAAATGACATGGAGATCATGTAGACAAAAGACATTCTGTCACCAGGAAAGTATCGGTACATTTTTTTCTCTGAATGCATGCATACAACACACATGTATCTTTGCTTCCTTTTATCTGTGCACAGACATGGTGAAGAACAGCCCTGGCTGACGGCTGTACCATGCTAAAATTGAATGAATGAATGAATGAATGAATGAAAGAATGGCATCTCTGTATCCATCATACAGAATAGCTCAACTGCACACCCCTGATGAATTGTGTACAGTCAAATACATTCCACTGACAAATGGGTTTGGATGAAACTGCCAGGCTGCCCAGTTCTGCAGCCTTGTTTTAAGCAGTGTCGAGTAAGAAGTTCATAATGCTACAACATCCACTTTTCCTATCACTTGCCTGCTAGCCTAGGACAAATAAAACTCATGTTGGGCAAGTAAAATTAATGGGTAAATGGCTGCATTAAAGTCTGGGTTCCTTGCCCAAATGCCCATTTGGGCAAGTGGCAGAAATATGTTTTGTCATGCCAAGCTGTAAAGTTTGATAAACGATCATCAAGTCTACAGTCCATTCAAATTGCACTTTCTTAATGGAAAAATGTAGACAGCAGAAGTAATATGACAATTTGACATGTGCTAATAGTGTTGGCCTCTCCATAGTTCAACATTGACAAATTATAGGTAGACGATTTTCTAGTATTCAACCACAGAGGACAATCAAACTGACAATCCGAGCAAGCATATGAGGTCAAAAGGTCAACATCCAAGACAACATTCTGCCTAACAAACTTTTATCACTGCTTTGCTAATTTTGATTCTTGACAATGCCTGAAGTAAATGTACAAAAGTATTCACACAAAATCTTACCCATGCTCTCTGTTTATTTCCACTGTCCAGCTTTCATTAGTTTATCATATAGCATGGATATGAATCATCCATAGCATGGACAATAATTACATCAACATCACTTAGAACAAGATTTCTGTTGTTTTGTTGCCATGTGAAAACCAATGTGATGCGTGCATGGCAACCAGCATGGCAACGGATAAGTCATCTATTCATCGGTCCACTCAAATGGCTCAGGGGGCTCGGGTTCATCCTCCTCTTCTGCCTTCTTTGGTCCTCCGGCTAGAAAGAGAGGTAAAGATTGGAAACGGGTCTTAGACAGGCTAGACTACAAATAAAAAACACAATAACAAATACACAAACCACAGACTAACACATTCATTAACCCATTGAGGATGGGCTGATTTTGCTTTAACACGCATTTCCCAGTCACCTGCCCTAGTACTGTAAAACACATTATTTTCGCGGCATGAAATTTTTGCGAATGGAGCCCAACGGCCTTATTTGCAGTATGAAATTTTCGCGAGATATTCAATGCATATAAAGTACATACGAACTATAGCATGCATTTTAATTTCGCAAATCTCAGCTCTCGCGAAATTTGTGAAATTAAAATGCATGCCAACATGTTTCGTTTTACAGTATACTCGGGACTCATCCTCAACAGGTTTCAGCAATGGTACACCAATACCCAGGAGAGATTTGTACCATGCAAAGTTGCACAAAACTTAAGCCATTAAGAAAACAAAAATACGGCAATGTATTCATCCACTTACAATAAAGGAAGTTGAAAACTTCAGCCAAAAAAGTGGGACAGGTACAGGGGTAAGAAACAAAAACCTCATCTCATGAAGCAGAGAAAGGGAGAGAAAAAGTAATATTAAGAGCTATACAATTAAAATGACAAAGAGGGTATGAGAGAGAGAAAAAAGAGCACCAGATACAGGGAACGATGTAACCCATGATTGCAAAGAAGAGTCCTGCTCTTAAAATCATCTCACCTGGCACATCTTTGACAATTGTCTGAGGCTCGGAGTCTTGGAGATCCTTGACCATGAGAATTCCTCCAATGGTAGCCTGAGAACAGACAAGATATCATGGTGTCAAGCATCACTTGTCTCTTTACATACAAAGCACTGCAACTCATATTCATTGTTAGTCATCTGTTTACCACAAGCTATCCATATATCCAAAGTCATTCACTAATCCAAAGTTATCCAACCATCCAAAGTCATTTATCTCCTGAAAACAGTCCATGTATTCAAATTATTTCATCTATCCAAAGTCATTCATCTATCCAAAGCCATCTGTCTATCGAAAATCACCCATCTCTCTAAAGTTATCCATCTATTCAGAGTCATCTGTGTATCAAAAGTCATCAATCTATCCAAAGTTATCTATGTACCAAAAGTCAAACATCTATCCAAGTCAGCCATCTATCCAAAATCAGCCATCTATCCAAAGTCATCCATCTATCCAAAGTCATCCATGTACAGTTGAACCTCTCGTATCCGGACAAGTCGGGACCGGGGCTCAGCCGGATAAGGGATTTGGCCGGATACAGGAGACCCAATGCTTTATACATGTACATATACATACACATGTACTGATGTAGCCCATTGTAGTACCACATGTAGTAATGTGTATACTGCAACCTTTTCATTGTTACACTTGGGGATGTTTGGGGATGTTAAAATGTCTGAAGGTAAGCAATTTGGAAGGAAATTTGATGTAATGTATGTTAATCATGTTGGAAGTAATATGTAATTCATGTGTGTTTGTGTAGGAGTTCTCATGGAGTTGGGAATCCCCCTTTCCTCCCGTAATTATTAAAACAAAATCACGGCGAGATTGCGTCCGGATAATAGAGAGATCCGGATAAAGGGAGGCCGGATAATAGAGGTTCAACTGTATATAAATAATGCCATCTATTCTGAAGTCAGCCATCTATCTAAAATCATCCATCAATCCAGAGTCATCTAAGTATCAAAAGACCCATCGATCCAAATAATCTATGTATGCCATCTATCCAGTCATCTTTGTACCCAAACTCATCAATCTATCCAAAGTCACCCACCTATCCAAGGTCACAAATACATGTCAGGGTTGGTTTGTTTGTTCATTTTCCATCTGAGAAGATGGCTGGATAGCCCATATTCAGCTACGTTAAGCTGGTCTTCCATGGGGTCCAGTTGGATGTGAGGTGGGACCACTTCACCGGGTTTAACACCCTGCTCTTTGCGATGAATGAATAATGTGGGATCTTTTACGTGCATGAGCTGTGACTCTCTCATACACGGGACCTCCATTTTATGTCCTATCCGAGGGTTAAGTGTGGTGAAACCTCTTTATCTCTCTTTAACCCATAATCCGAATTCCAGTGGGTGATCGAAAACCTGCTATGATGCAATTCAGGTATACAAGCTTGTCTTATGAAATCCATTCCATACAAGCCTGCATAATACTATCACTGCATCTGACTGGCTTAGAGTGAATGTATTGTCAAATTCAAATTCAATTCATTTATTTTCCATTTCAATTTCTTTTGACAATTTGGCATTGTGCGAATGATTTTGGTCAAAAACATACATATCAGCAGTTTCCCCATTACTTCTTTTGACAATTTGGCATTGAACAAACAGTAAAACCATTGCACAGACTACAGAGTCTACAGTAAACTTTATCAAGAATTCATATTCACACATAGCAGGCTTAACAGTGTCTTCATGACCACTCTGGGAATTCTGTGTTACTTGGAATCTAATGAGAAAGGTTGACACCAGACAGTTCCCCTGATGACTTACTGCCTTGATGGGTTGGTATCTGGCTGACTCTGGGACTGAGAGAACCTTCAGCTGGGATGTCATCACTCGGGCGGGGTTCCCCAACATCTCAAAGAGTGGTTCCTCCTCCTTCTTCTTCTTCTCCTTCTCTTCCTCTTTGCTCTCCTTCCCCTCTTTCCCTTTCTCCTCCTTTCCATCCTTCCCTTTCTCCTCCTTCGCATCCTTCGCATCCTTCGCATCCTTTGAGTCGCCACCTTCTTTGTCTTTCTTGTCCTTCTCCTTCTCGCTGTCCTTGCCTGGTTTCTCCTCTGCCTCCTCCTTCACTGACTCAGGATCATCCTACATCATCAATCACCATAGCAACAAGTCAACATACATGAAAATGTTGCATTACACAGCAATATTGCTTTCACACTCCAAATATGCAATTTTAAGATACAAAGTGCATTAAAATACTTGAGGCTGAAGGCAAAAATGTGTCTCCTCCACTTAATTACTGAAATAGTCATGCATTTTCCTTTGCAAAGATGTCAGGGAAAAATCCTTTAACAAACTAGACACACATGATTTGGCAAATGTTGGAAAACCCTACAGTAAAAGTCTGAGGTAAACCAGTCAATGCACTTGTTTTAATAAACAAAATACAGAAATTGTATCTCCTTTATAATCTGTTTGGAGGAACTCTTTCACTTTATGAGACATATTTGAGGAAGATGTGAAATAAGAAATGAAAATGTGTCAGGGACATGTAAAGGGCTGATTAATAGGGACTAACACCGGTTTGAGGAAAATACACTAAAGATAGGTCTGTACATCCAGAAATAAAAAAGACAGACTGAAGAGCAAAGGACTCACCACTTGCATCTTCTCCTCTGCATCTTTCTTTTCCCGTTTCTTGGCCTTGGCAGTGATTGACAGAACGGCTGTGGCGACCTTCTCCTTCTCCTTCTCCTTGGGTACTTCCAGAGGGGGTGGGTACGCGTAGTGGGATGGCTTGGCACTGGACTTGAATTCCATCACAGGCATCTACGCATCAAATGGTAGATTTTGCAATATAATGATGAAAATAAGATGCAAGAATTGCAGTAATTTTGACATTTTAACAAGACTTCATGACCGCACCCCCATATTGGCCTCACATCTCCTTCCATCCCACTAACACCATGACTTGAGACTCCCTCCAATGTGATGGAATCTTTCCTGCATGTAGGGCTACTAACATATTTAAATCAGGGAGGTTCCGGAAGACTATCTAGGAGAAACTTGTGTGCTACATGCACCTAAACAGGTTCTCCAGTGCACTCCAGTCATAACAAATATCTTGTACAACAAAGTAAAAACTCATGCCCCCAAAATTAATATCTACATGTATACCAGGTATACATTGTATCTTTACATGTTATCTTGTTCTTCTACAACAACATTTTAATATAATGAAAGAGAATTGCCAGTCCCAAGGACTTTGTTATAACCAAAGTTGCCTTTATTACTTTCAAATTCAAACCTGACCTCTAGGTTGGAGTTGAGAGCCACGACGGTCGTTGGAGTGAAGGCTAACGAGAGGAAGTGACCCAGAGGAAACCAGTACCAGAAGTGGAGGAAGACCAACATCCCAACCACCGACGACAGGTGGGTGTGGCCTGTCCTTGACTGGAGACAGATGGTCACGTTTCGTCCACCTGGGAGTATCAAATAATATCACAGATGAAATATTTTACTTCTCATAATCAAATCACAGTTTGCAGACTTTCTTTGACATGTTTCAGATTACAATTTTGTCCACTCAATCTCAATCTCTGCCAGTGAAATGAACAAGGAAACAAACATCAAGAAATTAAGATGGGGATGGCTGCGTTGAATATGATGAGAGAGACCCTAGAAATAGAACACAATTCACGATAGGTCTTTAAAATTGTTCTCACTCCATTTACCTTCCTCATACATCTCACAGAACAGACCTCTCCACAGCAACCTTGATAGTTAATAACCTTATGACACACATTCGTCATGTCTTTTATTTTCAACTGTATTACTGACCAATTTAATAATACTGAAGATCAGTTTGTTGTTGTTTTTTTAAACTAAAGATTGCAAACTAAATTAGCATACAAATAAGCAGTGCTGATGAAACTAGATTCACTTTCATTGCTTGAGACAAAAGATGGCGCTTTTCAACTGTTTAACCATAGAGATGGCTAGGTGCCAGGTTTAATAACATAAACGGCACAATACATTAATTCTGGGTCAGAAAAAAAAATGATGCAAACCTCTACTGTGAATTTTGCAATAAAGTCTGTGTGAGTTCATGTAAGCCTAAATTATTCAGACAGGAAAGGTTGATGAAAGGAGAGATAAAATGGTTCTCTCAGAAATTTCTTCCTAATCCTCTTTCAATCTTCACAGAAATATGGCTAACAGTTTTCTCTCTCGATCTCTGAGATTCATTTCAGGAATCAGAAACAGGAAAAGTGCTTGATATTTGACAAAGCTACAAATTCCTACAAAATTTTGAAATTCCTTCAAATTCAGTGTATCAATCATTAATGAAGTTTTTTGTTTGGTTGGTACAAAATCATTTCACATCTGATGGTTTTAACATATGCACCAAACAAGTGTAGAAGACTGTCATGACTTTTGAACACCTTTAAAATATCATGTGGGAATTGTTGCAGCAAATACAATCCTTGTATCTTTGGTTGTAAGACACCAGACAATGATGTGTTTTCCTCTAAGGATACCATGAGATGATTGCAGGACAGAAATAGAAACCTTCCATGGTCCATCTCATTAGGCTTATGACACAATTAATAGTCTAGACTCTTTATGGCAACCAAGAGGAAAGAAGAGGTAGAAGTCTGAGGGTACACTGCGCCCCTTGTTAGCTCCAGGACTGCTCCCATCAATAAATTATGATTATGGTAATGGATTTTAGTACATCCACATAAAACTGTTTCAGTAACATTAGCATTATTATTATGGGCACCAAGGATGCGTTTACACCTAATGAGTGCTGGCAAAATGGAAGTGCTTCTGCCATGAAAAATACAGAACACACCTTTTATCATCAAATTATACAATTTTATCAAACTAAATTTATTTCTTTCCCAAAACAAATGAATTGGTTAGGCTTAGTTACTTTTAGACTTTGGCCCTCTGGAAGTTTGCAAAATAAACTGTAACATTTGAGCTGCATTTCTGATAAAAACACATTCCCCAAGGATCTGGTTGGAGAGTGAGAACTTGAAAGCATTGAGGTAATGTAGTTAACTGGTAAACCTGCTACTAACACTAGTATGGCTTTTCAATACCAACAAACATTCAATCATCAGTTCAATTATTTCCATCTTTGGGGCAACAAAGATTTACTGATTTTTTATTTCTTCTTTATATTCGATATGACTTTTCCTCACCTATATCTTACTAGTAGGCATTACATGATATCTTTTAAAAGATATATTTTGTTGTGACACAAAGTGAATCATTCAAACAGTTCTACTGAGTACGGTGTAGTTTTGCACACACGGGCAATACCACTTCAGCTCAATTTCTGACTGTGAATGGGGTTTCATAGTGAGAGTAGGGAAACATAGGTGGCCTTCCTTGGCATTTCCGGACAGCACGTACAACACATGCCTTGGGCTGATTCACTGCATCAATACTACATTGAGTAACCAAACAGGCAGCTAGTAAGAGCATCTAATTCATTACTCATAAATTGCTTCACTGTCAGACTTGTGCTGAGCAACGGGTTGAAAGTCTGAACACAGCATACAATCTTGGGCCTCCTGACTTAAATCCACACAAATGATTTATGTGCTGAGCAAGAGGCTGAAAGTCTGAATATATCATAAAATCTTGGGCCTCCTGACTGAAGTCACACAAATGAATCATTTCACTTCCCTTCTATCAAAATCACATGAAACACTCCGCTCACCAATACCATCACCTCGCAACAACAACAAAATCTCAATATGATCAAGCTGTGGTATCAACCTGCACCTCTTATTGTCTTTGCAATCAACTGCTTTGGCCTATTTTGTAAATAACTCTTTTTTTTTTCAAAATACAATTATAGCAATTATTTGCAGTTTTGTGATACTGTGGTAAGCGAACACACACAATCCAAATTTACAAAATGGACAATTACTCCTCACACCAATTCACACTGTGCGGAGAATAAACCCCTGAAAATAAAGTCCACTATGTTTCTATTATCAAGTACATCTAGAGCTTTAATTTGCTATATGGTTCAAAGCAATAGCTTATTGTGAAGTCAGACTAGGCCCTTGCAAATACTGTGATATCAGCTCAACAGGAAAAACTCTAGAAATGTCAATGGGATCACCCTTCATTTGGCAATCTTGTGGAACCCCAACGATATTGTGGTGTTACATGAGAAAAGCACAGCCTGAAGGCTCAACTTCAGATACAATGTGTGTTTCCTATGTGTATTGTAATGTGTGTTTCCTATGTGTATTGTAATGTGTGTTTCCTATGTGTATTGTAATACTGTGAGGGAGTACTGCTTATATTTAGAGCAACTGAAAAAAAAAAACTTAAATTTTTTGACATGTACACTAAAACAACACCAACTTCACCATCACTATTATCATCATAATCATCATACTCATCAACAACTTCACCAGCATCATCATCATCTCCACAACATCCCTGTATGTCTAGTTCTGTCACCATCATTTACTAGGGAACATCAGACTCATAAAGTAATTTATGAATCCTTAAGGAGAGAGTAAAGCCATTCATAACATGCCACCCATCATTCCAATCACTGGAAGAAAAAGAGTCATTAAAGTTGGCATCCTCTAATCCAGACCTTGGTAGCATTCTTGCAATGCCCTGGTCAAAGTGGTGAGAGTACAACAATCTTTTTGATACGTCACCACAGTCTACACCTGTCCATTCCCACCCGCTGGTCACTGAGAGGCAGGTGTACAGTGACGTAAGTAAGTCTTGGTCAGTTCCCCACTCCCAGGTCAAAGACTCTTTCAGCAATTAACGCCCTTGCCCGTCCAATCCTAACCCACCTCAAGACTCTTTGAATACATGTATTTACCTCATTCCAGTCTGGAGGTGGGCTGTGGTGGGGGGGGGGGGGGGGGGGGACTTTATGTTTTTAACTGCTAAACTCTTAAAATGAGATTAAAGGAAAATGGGCCACGAGAGACTCTTTAACCGCATGACTAAAGAAAATAAAAGTGACTTCGCATTGATATTTTATGTACCATCAGACACATTTCAAGAAAGTCATGGCCGACTGACTGCCCAGGTAATACCAAGGCATCCGAGATATTCAATAGGAGTCATCTTTCTCACATGAGTGACTGGTCACCTGCTTTCTACTGGCGCATGTTTTGAGCATGACTTGTTTAATACTCATCCTACATTTTCTCACCAGACATGGGATGAATTCTTCATGAATGCCCTCAACACATTCCAGATTTATTGTAACTATGAGTGTTAAGAGATAAATGAAAATGATCCTTTCATTCATGCCTTTTAAAGTGGATATTTTAGAATGTTCTTAACATGAGCAACAAAATAGGATCCCCTTTTCTCTCGTCTCCACAAGTGCGACTTCACATTCCAACTCACTGCCCCCCCCCCACTATCACTATTTGCCTTCTTTACACTCTGCCTGTGTTGCTTCCCTCTTCGACTCTCCTCTTTCTAGGCTCTTCTTTTGTCAAACAACGATCCCTACAAGGACTACATACACATGGTGTTACCGCAAACCTTTCTCCCTCATTTATACTTCACCATGCAAACCTTCAACCAACACATAAAGGAGGGTTTTTACCTCAGCACATTTACATTCATGTGATTAAGACAGCTTAGTTTAAATTTCCCCACACAAGGCCATGTCTTATTAGTATTCAGAACGAGAAAGAAATGTTGTCTGCGTCTTCCTCATGAAATTCTACCTTTAACCCATCAAGTCCCAGGGAATTTTACACCAGATAATCATTAAATTGGCAACTTTGAATTTTACTCCGGTTTCTGTTTTAACTGAAATTAGATGGGAGTGATAAAATTCATTCAATCTGCATAATAATAGAAAAAGTATAAAAATGTTCTCAAATTGAGACAAACATTTACATCAATCTTCTAAAATGGGGCACATTGAGTATAAATAATTAATTTAACAATACTGAGGATTTTGATAAGTCTCCAATTGAAATAAATGAAGGTATATGACCAAAATAGTTACACTCGACCTTATGAAATAACAATATTGATTATCATGAATTATAACAAAAGATAGGGTACCAAATGACAGAAATGTGGTTTGTAGCATTTACTATTGATTGTATGAAGTTATAATGCATGTACTGTTTTGTTCTTGTTTGTATGTATGCTTTTTCTTCAATAAAAACATGTAAAACTAGAAATGTCGCTACAGCGACTGGTTATACCCCCGCCAAACAACATTTCATAAGCTTTGGTCAAAAAACTGAGGAAGTAGTTAAATCAGCAAGATCTTTCCTTGATCTTCTGCCATTAATATGCCGTTACCATGGCAACGTACTTTCGGGTACTGTCGAAAAATGCGTCTTGCACATCTACAACCAAAGGCACACATCTGTACCAAGTTTCATGGAAATTGGGCAAAAACTGAGGAAGTAGTTTGCAACACAAAATTTTCCATCATTTTGGCTCATAATATGTGAGCTGTTACCATGGCAACATACTTTTTGTCACTGTCAAGAAATGTGTCATGCTGACCTATATCCTAAGACAAACATTCAATATGAATTCCATGAGAATTGGAAGAACACTGATGAAGCAGTTTTGCCATGAAGCATTTTGCCCTATATTTTACCAATAACATGCCGTTACCATGGCAACGCACTTTTTGCCACTGCGGAAATATGTGTCTTGCACATTAACATATTCAGATGAACATCTGTACCTAATTTCATAAAAATTGATCAAAAACTGTGGGAGGAGTTTGCGACGCAAGATTTGTACCCATTTTTGCCCATAATATGCAGTTACCATGGCAACGTACTTTTGGGTACTGTCAAAAAATATGTCTTGCACATCTACAACCCAAGGCACACATCTGTGCCAAGTTTTATGGGAATCGGTTGAAAACTGAGGAAGTAGTTCGCGACGCAAGATTTGCGACGGACCGACCGCCCGCCCGACCGCCCGCACGACCGACCGCCCGACCGACCGCCCGACCGTCCGCTGATTCCTATATACCCCCTTCAAACTTCGATTGGCGGGGGTATAAAAAAGGATAAAACATTAGCAGGGATGGGTGAGGTCATACCAGCATCAATGATGCCCTGGGCCAGGATGGCACCAAATTTGGCCATGAGGTCCTCATGCTTGTCACTGATCGTCTTGCTGTACATACTGCGGAAGTGAGCCACCTGGAGAAGGAGTGTGGAAAGACGAATACAGAGGGGAGAACACATCAATCACATCTTTTCAACACTGAGAATGACATAATAATGCCATTCTCATTGCAAACATTTCAAATTTTGGTCGCGATCAGGATCATGTCTTTTGATTCAGCATTCTCACTGTAAAAAAAAAAAAAATGAAACTTTTTAGGTCGTGCATTATTTGTGAAGAGGTGACCTGCGCATATCATAAAATGGTATGCTTACACAACTAGTCTACGTCTCAAGGCCAATTTAATATAACGCAACACATCAAAGAATGGTAAAAATAGCAAGGAGCCACACATGCGGTTCATTGTGAGATATCAAATCTCAAAATTTTGTGCAGTCACGGTTTTCACTGCACAACTTCACATCTTTTTGAAAAAGAAAATCAAAAAAATTTGTCCAATTTGGATTATGACCCAAATCTTATGAAAAAATCTTTTATTTCTGTTCTCATTGCAAAAATGGGTCAAGATCCTCATCCCCCAAAACGTGACATTTTTTGTATAATAAGAATGGCACTATAGTACCATGAAGAATGATCTGCTGTCAAACATGGAATTTCTTGTTCTTGTAAAACTATCTAAACATTCACTCAATATTGTCTAAAATCATCAACATTACAGCTGAAGAAAGATGATATTTAGGGGCAGCCAAGAAAAGTTGTATCCGTATAGGGAGGGATTTTGACCTCAATAGTTCTATAACTATAAAAGCTGTTATATTTTGCATACTGATATTTTCTGGAATGAGGAGATCACAGGCATTTTTGCGAGATGTAGTTTTCACGATTTGATAAATTAAACCCTTGTGAAAATCGCAGCTTTTACAGTATATGTTTATCTGTGAACAATTTCAACCTGTTGCCTATCAATAAGATAATGCAAGTACATTAAAAGAGCTTGCACAATATATGACAACCTCGTAATTGCTGTAACTTTGTTTCTGCTATGGAATAAGATTCAAATACCTCTCCAAGTCATTATTTTACAACCCAATCCAGATCAAGGGAATCAATTATCTCACTGTCTGTTGGAAGCTTGTGGAACCAGTACAAAGGACTTGATGATTTCAGATTCTCATTCTAAGGAATTGTTACAATTCCCCAGATCAACCATTTCATTACATGTGACCTACTCTTGAGGACTCCACTTTCTTTATTATTTTAGTCCTTTTTATTTGCCTTCAGAGCAGGAATTCAGTCACCCCCTGACGTGACCTGATGAAGTATTCATCGAATCGTCATGGCAACTGTTACACCAGTGGGTGATCATCACCTGCACCTAGAACTATGACTACACAGAGACCCCCATATCACTATGGCAACTGCATAATCAAGTATCTTCTTTACTTGTGAAAAAGACAGCAAATGTTTTATAATTTATGCAGAAATTATGGCCTGCTAAGAATAAAACAAGGTAAAAGAGAGATAATTTAAGAAAAAGGCAAACAGAAGGAGAACCAAGGACAGAAGGGGCAAACTGAAATTGGATTTGTTAGAAATGTATTCAATTTTGTGTTTATGTACTGACCAACAGAAAGACAAAAGTGCATACAACTCTTCTATTTGCTCTGTCTTTGGTCAGCATTCTGTCCAGTTTTCTGTCTCTTCATTACCAAACCTGTGCCCTCCTCTAGATTTTCTATATTTTGACTCCTTGTTTTTGCGTTTGTTTGCTTCATTTGACTAACAATCTTATTTTAGGATGTTGAAAGTAAGAATACAAACATGGTGTGATACAAAATACACTCACATGTATCATTTTTTAAATTCATATACGGCCTCTGATGTGATGTTGTTAATTGCACAAAAATAAAAATCAGCGTATGTGAAAGTTTCTCCATTGCCCACTGCCTGTCCTGAAATCACGATATGACTTTGAGTGATGGTCATATGACAAGATTTGCTGCTTTTGACATACTTGACCTCAATATTTGACCAATCAACTACTGCCAATCAAAACAAAAGAAAATTATTTTTGTTTTCTACCCTGCTAACCAAGTCCATTGACATGTCTGGGGGAAGAGTAAATTATCATCAATCTTGGCTCAAAGTCAGACGTCACTTGCATGCATGAATCTATTCAAGCAGCATTCCATCATGAGGTAAACACAGGACCCTTTCACACCTTGTAAATAACCTGCGAGGGAAGTGTTTACAGGAAGGTTAATATTTGAAGTCAGCACACCCCCACTGTACGTGCAATTACACAACCGGGGCAGGAAAAACAGTTAGTGGGTAATACTTGAAGAGACTGTCTTGTGAACTGTTACTTGCGAAATCACTCCCACACAAATTCCCATTAGTTCATCATTTACAGTCACTCTTAAATACAGACTCTGAAGAGAAATGGGTATGCTTGGTGGATCTTGAATTAAAGTAAAGGCAGAATTAATCATCTTGTGGGTGTGAATTGGGTACTATCAACACAAGTGACACAGTATTCAGGGATGAAGAAGCTACAAGTTCCCCTGGTACATCACTTTGTGGAATACACGCAATACATCTGGGCTAGGTCCTTCATACCCACCCATCGGAGTGCTTATAGCAAGATATGACCTCATTAAATCAAACTTTGTCAATTCAAGCCCTGACTCCTTCTGGCTAGTTGTGAATGGGAAATGACTGGTACCAGGGTATGACTGATGTCAGGTAGAATAACACTTTCTTCGTCATCCCAGTGAGAGAACCTGTAAAAGACATTTAGCGCTGAATAAACAAACATCATTACAGGTCAGAGTACCTTAGACATGAATGCCTATGATGTTTTGGTTTAGAGCCTGAAAAAAAGGAAGAAGAAGAAGAAAAAGAAAAAAAGGGAGCTACAATAAGTTAGTGGCTTAAAGGTAGGGGCTACCTTTTACAGAACTCCCAAAATGCAGCAAAACATTAAATATGAACCTCAGGGGACTTGTATAGGCCACTGCTTACAAATTTGGAAGTCAACAGTTATCTACAATTTGAATAATGCACAAAACTCAACTACTCAGTAGTTCTGTGTGTCAGCCACACTTAAGCCTTTTTGTCGCAGTCTTCTGTATTTTTTTATCTATAAACACAAATCTAAAAGTATAAGAGCTGATGTAATAACATATAGAGTGTGTGGCAAGAATGTATATAGAAATGTTTGTAAGTTTTGATGAACTTTATTCACAAAATATACATGATGGACACACATGCAGTGCATGGGTCTGCAAAGGTAGCCTAGTAATGTACTGGAATTTACGGTGAGCCCCGAAAAGAATTCAATTAAAAATCTAACGGTCAATAAAAATGTACTAAATGTTACCTTCCACTTTCAATACTTTATGGGAGTTTCTAAAATGATACTCTCTTCAACATACCACTGTGTTTATACAACTCTTCATTTAAGGCATGCAAATGGGATTCCCTGAAGTTATAAGGCTGTAGTGTGTAATAATCAATCCAGAAAAGTGGTACTCTTTCACATTCCTGTGCACACTGACACTTACATTTGAATCATAATGAAGAGGAAAATCTTGAAATTATGATGGTCAGATGAAACTAGAAATGTCGCTACAGCGACTGGTTATACCCCCGCCAAAACAACATTTCATAAGCTTTGGTCAAAACAACATTTCATACGCTTTGGTCAAAAAACTGAGGAAGTAGTTAAATCTGCAAGATCTTTCCTTGATCTTCTGCCATTAATATGCCGTTACCATGGCAACGTACTTTCGGGTACTGTCAAAAAATGCGTCTTGCACATCTACAACCAAAGGCACACATCTGTACCAAGTTTCATGGAAATTGGGCAAAAACTGAGGAAGTAGTTTGCAACACAAAATTTTCCATCATTTTGGCTCATAATATGTGAGCTGTTACCATGGCAACATACTTTTTGTCACTGTCAAGAAATGTGCCATGCTGACCTATATCCTAAGACAAACATTCAATATGAATTCCATGAGAATTGGAAGAACACTGATGAAGCAGTTTTGCCATGAAGCATTTTGCCCTATATTTTACCAATAACATGCCGTTACCATGGCAACGCACTTTTTGCCACTGCGGAAATATGTGTCTTGCACATTAACATATTCAGATGAACATCAGTACCTAATTTCATAAAAATTGAGCAAAAACTGTGGGAGGAGTTCGCGACGCAAGATTTGTACCCTTTTTTGCCCATAATATGCCGTTACCATGGCAACGTACTTTTGGGTACTGTCAAAAAATACGTCTTGCACATCTACAACCCAAGGCACACATCTGTGCCAAGTGTTATGGGAATCGGTTGAAAACTGAGGAAGTAGTTCGCGACGCAAGATTTGCAACGGACCAACCGCCCGACCGACTGCCCGACCGACCGCCCGACCAACCATCCGCTGATTCCTATATACCCCTTCAAACTTCGTTTGGCGGGGGTATAATTAAGCTCACAATGAGAGAAGCTTTCTTCTTGACATACTTGTGCTTCATGGTTTCGGGCTGTTTTATTGAGGGAAGGTTATTTCACTTTTGTAAAGATCATTATGTCTATCACTCACAATGCATAGAGTGGCTGTTCCCAAAGAGGGCATTCAGCTTATCTTTTCTTGATTCCCAGAAGTAATGAAAGTGATAAAGTCCTGACTATAGAGATGCAGTATTGCTCTGTACCTTACACAGTTAAAAACTCTCTCCAACCTATTCTCTTTTTGCAGTAAACGAAAACATGTTTGAAAGTCTTCCACCATAGACATTATACACCGGAGGGTGCTTTCATCTTGTTTTTGTTATCGTTGTTAGGCTGCTTTTTCTTTTTTTTTAAAGAGACCGTATCTATGGGTCTTTTGAATGTGCAAAGCGTGGGGCCCTTTTGGAAGTACCCCCAACTCGGCAATAATTGTGAATATTTACAAAGGAGATCAACACACTCTCACACAGCATTTATCTATTGCAAGGTTTGTTTGGAAATGCACACAGTACTTCTAAGGACCGTACTTACATTGTAATTCACAAGATGTGAACTGTTGCCAATTTGAATACAGGGAGGATTAACATGTTGCCTAAATCATTGTTCTTGTATCATATCAGTAAACATGGACCCTGAATAAATGCTGTATTCAAGGACAAGGATCTCTGCGTACTGACATCAAAGTAATCAACTCAGAATAAAAGAGTAGACCTTGTTAATTCACATAGTTGAGAGAGCTATGTTCCTCTTGCGATACTAACAAACATGGAAAATTACACAAGAACCTGGTAATCATTCAAATTGTTGGCCATGGCAAGTATTTGCTCAATAACTATGCGATGTGCCATTATCCACTTAAACTTGTAGTTCTTCCTCCCATTTTTTTTTTGCATGTTTCACATAATTGCCAAAAAAAGGAAATTCAATCTCTTTCCAAACATCCTCAGGCATGCATGCAATATAGACATACACATTTGTAATAAAGCATAAAATATTTCCCTTTTTTGCAAAAGATTACTTTGTATTTTCTAATCATAAGTAGGCACTGCAGAAGGATAAAAAACCGTAACTCAGGAAAATGACTAATTTCTGAGTGGAATTATTAAAAAAAAAAAGATTTCAGCATTCTTCAAATTGGCAATTCTGTTCCCCCCCCCCCCCATTACAAAAACAAAACAAAGCGAAACAAAACCTACTTGTGGCATCACAAGTCCTGAATATATTCACTGCTCAAAGTGGGGACCTACAAGTAGACCCACTCCATAGAGCAGTAGTAATCTAACAGAGCTCAGGTCAAATTAGTATCAGACCTGCAGAGCTCTAGCCCCCAAAAGACTAGGGACAGACAGAGTCAGTGAGAAACTCTCATCATCCATTTCAGCTGTCAGCTGTGATGATCAAAAAGGGGGAAAATCACTACCTTCATCTGATATGATATAATCTAGATGAGGTAAAAATATAACTCTGATGGGCAGTTTCCTTATTACATCTTGATGCAAGACTAGCACCCCTGACATAATTACCAAGAAAACTTTAATCTGCAATTGATCAATTCATGCTTTCATTCACACTGCTTGATTGGGACAAGTTAGAAGCCCCTAGTGACAACACATATGGTGTAATTGGAAGCAATTGTGGAAACCATGACACAGTCGCTCATCAAGGTGACAAGCTCCTGGGTTTGTCTTTTTCCTTTCATTTTTCTTTTCCGCCTCCACTGCTTCCTTTTCTTATCCAAGAAGCTACCAATGCCAGCTTCGCCATGTGTCAGGGTATTACTCATAGCTAATTCTCAAAATCTGATGGAACCCTAGAGGCTAGAAGGAGATTAATCCTGTAATGACAGCAATAAACAGGGAGGTGGGGATTCAGAGCATGAGAAAAAAAATATAGTAAAGAAAGTGTTGAGTGTAATCCGTTTTCAATGAAAACAAATTTCTGACATATTTAAGTGATTTCACTGATGATTGCTGCAATTCATCCACATCCAGCTTTACACAAGGTACGCAGAATCCAATCATGATTAATGGGGAGAGGAGTGTAGGAAAGACCTTATCTGTAATAGAAGTTCTCACATATAGTACCTTGAAAGGTCACACTGTTTGCTTTTCCCTAATGAAAATCTACAGGGTGTTACAATCTACAGGGTGTTAATCCTGAAGTATCCTAACTATTGATGCAATTCACTTTCTCACTATGACAGCCATTTACGATGAGATCACAAAATTTGATGGGGGAGAGATTTAAAGCCTTAAAGGTCCTGTTTACCATTGGGAGTAGTGATAAAAAAAAAAATGTTTGAGTTATCACATTTGATGCATACGTGTACGTCAGTTGTATCACAAAATATCCTACCATATAAAAATTTAGCAATAAAGCCTAAAATATAAGGAGATATCACTATTTTCTCAATAAACCATAATTGCAGATGGTTTATTATAGAAGTGAATTTATTATAACTATTGTTCACAGTTTGTATATTCAACGTTACTTAACATTGATTATACTGATTAACACTTTTACATTGGTGGTTTCTATCCCCAACTCACATATTAGAACCATTTTGAAGCACTCAAGCTGGGTTTTTGTTTCATCTGCAAATGGTAAATAATGTCTTTCATGTGCCATCTGTCAAGTTGGTCAAAGAATCAACGAGGCACGTCTGTAACTTCACATGGAGTGTATGATGCAGGAGCATGCATGATAAAAGAAATTCCAGTACATAAATGTACAGACAAGAATGATAATACAGTTCGAACTTAAATTAATTCGAACTTCATTAAAAGAAAGAAAGAAAAAATTAACACTTTCTGCAAGTTGTTCCAACCAACAATTCTGGCTTGATAAACAAAATTCTTGAAAAAACACACGTTATAGTGCAGCAAACCTTGGATAAGGATAATTACAATGTAGGCCATCAGGATTGGTAGTTTATGCAAATGATAATGATGACAATGATTAACAATACCCACAGCTGTATATAGCTCACACATAGTGTTTTGTCAATACGCCCACATGCAGAATCACACCCTTTTATAATTTCGCATACAGACAAATTTGGCTTCAACTTTTACGCAAGACATTCAGGAAAACCAGATCACCTTGACTTCAGAAACAGACAGAAGCTAGTAACTGTATCAGTCCTTTCATCGCCATGGTAACAGAGATGAGTTTCGGCTAGTAGGCTGCAGAGCGCTTGACTGTTTGTTCATTTGGATTACGGCGTGGGATTTTTAATTCATAGAATGGCAGTATCTTGTCGCAACAGGACCAGTATGGCTGACATCAAGAACGGATCAGATACTTGTGTTTCAGCCAGGAAAGACGGTAAAGACAGAGTAAACTAGGTCACACCATCACACAAACAAGTTTCATTTTACAGTTCATAAAAATAGCTGGTTCTTCAGTCTTCCGATGAATTGTACACATCTTTGTTGTGAAACAACAATAAGTTGGAACTGCACAAATGTAAACATAAAAGTTTTAACAAGGAAAGTCAAAAGAAAGTTTAATGATAGCTGGGGAAAAAGTGCAACATCGTCACGTAAGTGGTCAGTCACCAATGACAAGGTCAGTTTCATGTGAGAGGCAAAAATAGGCATCAATAATTGATTTTTTGCCCCTATTTATGACAATCCTTGACATTCTTCGCCTGTAATAAAGCCAAGAGGGAGGCCCCTTCATCTTTTCCTCATGGCTAAGAGTCATTCTCTGTCATTTCTAGCTACCTCAGCCATCTCACTGTTTGATTTGTTTCTTTAACCTGACCTCTACACACAACCCAGCAGGCTAACAACAAAATTCCTCATCACACACTTGGAAAAAAGCCAAATGGTTTAATAGGACATCACATCTCTGTATTTTATTGGTATCTCTTCTTTTTCATTTCGTTAGCAAGTTTTCTACTGTTTTACAAAGCATCAAGCTGAATTATCACATACTGAAAGATGTAATATATAAACATATAGCATCTCCTCCTTTAAAACCTTTTTGACATCTTGGCCCATTTAACATTCTTATTATTGTGCCCAACTAAATTCTAAATATCCATCTCCTCAAAACCCTTGTGCACATTATCTGTACACCAGTAATACATTTTAAACATAAACAATGCATGCACATATACATTCATATAAATACTGTAAAATGAGGAATGTTCACATGTATTCAAATAAGCAAATTTCCACAAAGCTGATTGTTAAGGTATGCATGACTTTAAGAATGACTGGAAAATGGCAAGCCAAGTGAGTTTCCTAATCATTGTTAATTTCAACAGCTAAAGTTCAGATTTCCAGATGATAATGATCATTCTTACATGTTAACACACATTTTTAGTCGAAAGTGTATTTTTGCCCAACTGTAGCTGAAATATTGACATACAGCTGTACTTTGTTAAAAATGTAAAGAAAAAAAATGGGTACACATATTGGCACTTCATATTCCAGTCGTTCATAAAGTCATGCGTAACTTTACGAACAGCTTTATGAAACAGGGTCCTGGGGGTGTTTCATAGAGTTGTTCTTAAAGTTACAAGCGAATTAAGAATGACTGGAACACGTTCTGATGTGCTATACCTATCAGAATTTCAATAATTCAGCACAAGAACTGATCACCAGTTGTTCTAAGTCTAAATGAAACAGGGTCCTGGAATATGTGCAAATGAAGATAGACTTGGGCACAAATGCAAATGGTGAGAGAGAGGTACCTTTGGGCATGTGATCTCATTCTGCTGGATCAATACCATGGCAGAGGCAATGAGGGCGCCCTGTCTCACGTAGTTGACAGAATCGTTCAGCATTGGTTCCAAGATACTCAGCGCATCCTGATGACATAGCACACAAAACACCAGCAGAAGATAATGTGAACATCAGGATTACAAATTACATATCTAAGGCATCATTTGGAAGGTACGTAAAAAGAAAACCAATATGATAAATCAAACTTCCGTGGCCTACCAACAGTTTTCTAACATCATCAACAGAATACTACAATGTGTAACTTTTCTTCATGATAAGAGTTACATACATTATGATATCAATGGAGTTAGACTTTTAAATATCACCTGACATAAAGTGGATGTCATCATCATAACAGCATTCACTTCGAGTCACTTCACTTTGAGTTCTCAATGAAACATTCAAATCTCACATTGCTGAAAATGCAACACAGTTGATTTCTGATGAGAAAGACACTTGCTACAAGTCAAGTTGAAAGCATTTGGTAGATTTCAAACTTTTATGAGTTTAATTAAACTTTACATTATTGCTCAAATAATGCAGCCAGGTATGCCAAAACACAATGCCCCTCTAGCTTTATTGTTTGTCGATTTTTGATGTATTTTTTGGTTGTTTTTGACAATCACAAACCTTATTTCCGGTTCCAGCACACGCAATGCCGAGAGCCATGGCTGCTCCATATCGGACATGGGGGTTGTAACTCTCTGACAGGAGGGACACAACAGTTGGGCATTGATCTGGGGTTCTGGAAGAGAGATGGAATATAACAAACATAAAAGAGAGATGGAATATATTAAACATACAGGAGAAATGCAATATATAACAAACATACAAGACAGATGGAATATATCAAAACATGCATGATTCAATCAAAGTTTGAAAGTTAACTACAATTTCAATTTTCCATTTCAATTTCATTTTCAACTTTAATGCAAGTGAGGGAGGGAGAAACCATTACAAAGGGACCCTGCAAAACTTTGCCATAGTTCCATAATTGGTAAATACAATTTAGTAAATAAACATATCTCAAAGTTGAAAGTGCTACATGAAATATTTACTAAAAAAAACAAACAAACAAACCACACACACATACAAACAAAAGAAACTGGGTTAGATATGTAAGAGATAAAAATTACAGAAAAAGAGATTTGTCAGAAGCTGAAATTTCAAAAGAAAAAAGGCCACAGGAATATGTATGTAAAGCAACCTGTAAATTCAAAAGAAATTGATCCAGTAAATAACATTTACAAAACAAAACAACAAATACATGTAAAAAGCACCATAAATTATAATGGATTTTGATATGGGGTGCCCTAATCACTCACGCACACAAAACATGTAGGTAATATTGGTCTGCAGGACATTATAGTCATCTACCTTTGAAATATCTATCTCGAGCATTTTTGCCCAAAATTTGACATTTTTCATTTCATGCTTTTGCACCAAACAATTCTTCAAGAACTATAATTCATTTCATACAGTCAACAGAAGCCACTGGAATGCATAACATTGCAGCTTCTATATATCTCATTTCACAAAACGAAGAAGCCGTCAGCAGTGAAACCATGTTGAATACCACGCCCCCCCCCCACCACACACACACACACACACACATACACAGACACACACACTTATATTCATAGATACATACATAAGCATACACAAAGAAAGGAACACAAACACTCAAATTCTTGAGTTGCAAATCCTCCACAAAAATTGAATAGGTCACAAAAGGTGAATAGGCTCATGAAAGAGACTGCGGACAAAATGCACCAACAACAGAGCCCGCTCTAGTCTATTTCCTATGAAATGATATCCAGGCAACCAGACCAGTAAAGACCAGCTAATAAAAACTGACCAAGCTGAAATTAATCTCCTATTTTCATCTGCTGCAACACCTGAGCCTAATCAATTACATCTGGCCTTGCAAAAGGACGCAAGTCTCTCTCAGAGTCAATACGGCAGGCACACCTGCACTTGGTGGGGGGGGGGGGGGGGACATGGTGAATGGATAAAGACTACATCAAGGGTCAGTCAACGGTCTACCAGGAACTGGAGGTGAGTAGCGTAACTTTTGGATTCTCAGAAATCAAATCACAACAATAATCCCAGCAGGATGTAGTAAAGTGCATACTTTGGATTCATAAAATGCTTTATGCTGAATATTTCTTTTCAGGTTTGTTTGCGACCAATTCCTATGACACAAATAAACACTGACGTAAAAGATCATCATTGGATGTTTTGAAAAAGCTGTCTGGGTCAAGTCTTCCTACTTTACCACAAGGTCAATATTTTCTTGCAACTGATTGACAAATTGCTCTATATCGACGTAAATAAGCACTGAATCGATCGATATTTTACTAGTGGCCATGACAAAAGAAATCAAGGACATACAAACTCAAGCAGGCATCTTATCTAATAGACCACTAAGCTTCCGCCCAACAGCCATGCAGTGCTGGTTCTAGTCATTAGTAGCATCTGGCAGGTACTGCATAATTTTTCAATTTTATGAAATTAATCAAATTGAGTAAATATTTTCATTCTGCTTGAGTAAGTTTATCAGCTTGAAGTATTCATCAATGGAATTTTTATGAAAAATCTATAAACATACCATACCATCAAAATTTTCAAAAACAACATAGTGGTAACATATCAAAAGGAGATAATACATGCTAATTATCAACTGTGTCTCAACCAATACCTTTGAATATGACATTACATTGTATGAAATGAAATTTCCTGTAAATTACCCTCTACACCTGTCATAAAAAAAAAAAAAAAATCTTTCATCTTAATCAAGCCTCAATGTGTCATTGACTTTCCACTCAAATACTTGCTGGATGTAATTACCCATAGCATAAACATAACATACAGCTGTAGATATTCACCATTAAATGGGTTCTATTATATTTCTCTACCTTTTTCTTGTTCTGAAACCACATGACATTGATGGCCACAGGTTAGTTTGGGTATGCTTTAACACACTTCCTTGATGTGCAGTAATCTTTAGTGTATACAGTATGTGTGCATGTTTATTACAATGTCCCCATGTTAATGAGACAAGAAATATGAAGAATGAATTGAAATGAAATTCTCTTTATGTCCTATCAGCTCCCCTGGTATGTCACCTGTGACATAATAAAATGCACAGAATGACTGACAAAACTAGATTACAATTTAGCAAGAAAATACTGAGATGTCATGTATTGCCCAAATATAATATACATATATATATATATTTTTTTTTGGACACTTCATGTTCCAGGAATCCTTTAAAAACTGCAGTAAAAAAAAAAAGTACTTCCTCTTTACGATAACGTAATATTCCATCTGAAGGAGATTAATCATAATGTGAAGGAACAAAGTAGTTCATTTTTTTGAATTAAAATATGGGCCTTGGGGTGCGTTTTTATAGTAGCAGAGATCAGAACTAAGAGATTTATTTAATTCAATTACTACCAGAATGTCCAAAATTATCACGCAACCTTCTATCTCATAGCATGCCTGCCATTCAGCTAATTATTTTGGGAAAAATGGCAAAATGTGCTTTGACCTTTTGCATAGAAATGACCATCTGAGTGCATTAACATGGTGCCTTATTCCATGTGCCTCCATCATCATCATGGATGAATTTCTGACTAGAGGCTGACCGATTAGACGGTCAAACAGCACGGACTGCATTGACATTCGGGGATCTTTCCTTGACGCTTCAGTGCTAAAAGCATGGCATCATAACATTGGGAAATCACTGGCTATTCTTGCTGGGCAGTAATCAATCCATGCTTGACCATGTGGCTTTGATTCTTGAGGAATCCTGATTACATGTCAGGCTTCTGGCCTGCTGTCATAGGGCGACTCCTTGATTACTTTAAAAAAAAAAGTAAAGAAGATGAGCTGTGAATCTTTCCCACACACAGCGTTCATGGAGGATCCTTTTCAATACTTAGAGTGTACATACGGCTACATGTACATAATGATGAAATACAAGTAGACACTGTGACGTCATTTTCGTCCACCAGCCACGATAATCTTCATCCTAAAGGTCACCACACTAGCCTGAGGACAGTGTGGGATATCTCATTAAGAACAGGCCAAAGTCTAATGTGGGGTTCTTTCACTTCTTGTTCTAATGCTCAGTGGTGAAGGATGGATGAGAAAGCCATCATTTGTGTCCTTTGTTTTCAATTTCATTGTATTTTTTTTTCAAGGGAGTCCAAATCATTCAGAGAAATTGCAATGAATACTTAGTGTGTCATTTTTTGAGGAAAAATAACTTACACAGAGCCTTTCTATCCCTTACATTCAAATTTTATCACTTGCTCGATTGAATGTTTTCTACTGTAGTTCATGATAACAACTGTACTTTTTTTACAGTTGTAAAGTTGCAAATTTTAACTTGAATTACTAAACCCGTCAGTCATTCAAATGATCTGATCTACACAAAACAGAAGATCACCATAGTTACTGAAACACTTTCAAGAAAACCCACAGAAATCCCTAAAACAAATTTAAACATACTGTTTATCATTGGGAACAGTGAGTTTTAAAAAGTTTGAGTTATCACATTTCATGCAAATGTGTAGGTCAGCTGTATCACAGAACATCCTACCACATGAAAATTTTGTAATAAAGCCTAAAATATAAGGAGATATCACTATTTTTCTCACTAAACCATGACTGTAGATGGTTTGGTCTAGAGACAATTTGTATAGGCTATTGTTCATTTTGTGTATTTAACAATACTTATCATTGATTATCCTAATTAACTTTTTTTTTTAAACTGGTTGTTTCTATCACTAACTAAAGCTGGGTATTTGTTTCATCTGCAAATGGTAAATAATGTCTTTAATGGATTCCCAAAACTTCTTACCACAAAGCACACTCCTCATAAGCATCCTATACTTGGAAACAAGGTTATAAATATAGCTTTCTTGTGGTGTTCTACCACATGGAGTGATCCCCATGTATGGGTCAGACTCCGCTTGTGGAAAAGAAAGTGCTGGTGTTAACACGCTGAATTACACAGGGCCAAAGAATTGTATAGGAAAGTGTCTTGAGTGGAGGTGACTTCCTGCAGTGTACAACTCAAGTGTTGTGTGACAGTATTTCAGTGTCAAAAATATGCAAACAGCTTTATCACTGGAAGTATAATGCATAATTTGAAAAAGTCAAGCCCCTGCTCTCCATTCACATGCAAAAAGAAATTAGAGAGTCTGCCCCTGTGTGGGGTATAAAACCACCAAACTGTGTTCACACTGCATTAAAAAAAAATGTAACTTCTCCAGCGTGACTTCTGGAGGTGGATAATGGTGTGAACACAGTAGAAGTGACAAGAGTAGCATCTGTGATATATGGCCTATGACCAATGGACTCTGCTCAATCATCCAATCAATGCACAACGCTGGTCATCAAGTCATGAACGTGATACAAGGCCCGCCCACTATCTCCACCCTCAGTGCTGACAGGCAGAAGTTAAGATTCCAAGGTATACTTTTAGACCTCTTGTTAACCTGTCATTCACTTTCCAAGAAGCTCATAACTAGATCATTCAAGCATCATCACTGGCCATCATAACATACTAATTGCCTGAGAATGGACCTAGAAGCTGGCATTAGTCTTTTAAACATCATAACAATATTACTCATTAATGAGAAAACTGACCTAGATAAGCGACTAAGATTGATGAAATATGGCATCTGTCAACGCCAGTCACTAGAGGTCAGCTGACAAGGAGAGATGTGATCGCAAAAGGGATGGGGTATCAACCTTCAGCATCTGACATGCATGTAGAGTCAACTGGCTTAGTTGGAACAGCGAGGGTACAGCAACATAAGTTTCAGAAGTTCATGCCATATTATGTCTCTTGGCAATGGAAAGCTGCTCAAGGAGTAACACTACAATAAAAAAAAAATAATGAAGGCGTGCTCCATTTTCACAGCTAAACCTGAGAGAAGTTTGAGTTGGCGTGGCATTCTGGTACTGGGTGTCATTTATCAGTCACTCTCTCGTCATTGGGACAGCTTGCACAAGGATGTTAAGATCAATTCATTTGGCTTTTCTTTTTTAAATTTTAAAAGCATACTATGATAACAGCTTGCAAAATATATCATCATTATATCATTCCAACCAAGAAATAGGATTACTGTTTTGTACAGAAGCAATTATTTTACCACTCTAATGACTAAAAGTGCAAGTGCATACCACTAAGTGACATAATGCACTCTAATTATCATTAGCATTCTACCATGGGACGAGGTGACACTCCTCAGCTTAAAACACTGTATAACATTGGAGTCCTTGTTGTCACCATGGAAACAAACTATGATGTCATAATCATGAGAGCTGGTTCAAAGCATTTCACATGTTGTGAGCAACAATGAGGACAAGTGCTGGACGTGATGCTACATGCTCTACCTCGTCTCGCTGACATGTGAACACTCAACACGTTCCTAGCTCTTTGGACCAAGAGACCAGGAAGTGTTTCTCATGACATCAGCCAGATATCATGATCTATCCATTACACACTGATGCCTGCAACTCCTCTTCAGTTCCTTTTTCTCTCAAGGAGAGAATGTGACAAAAACAATCATAAATACACATACATAGAAATTACATGGGCTGATTATGTAACATGCAGACCCATACAGCAATTTTAATGATGTTCCTTTCAGAGAAACATTCAAAATGAAAACCAGTCTTGGATATTCTCTGTATTGAAAAGTAAGGGTTTGTTCATGAGAATTACCCTTTTCCTTTAATCAACAGCTTACAAGATGTATTCATGCTTTTGTGTTTTTAAGATAATAGTAACCAATGTGGTACCAATAGGGCCTATATAGTAGTAGCGCTGCTAATGCTTATGTCAAACAGAAGGTTACTTGAATACACTTAAAGAAAGGAAAGAAGAAGAGAGAAAAAAAGACTATGAGCAAAAATATCTCATATCAGACCCTGCATACTTCATAACAATGACACAATTTTATTTGCTTGGTCAAATCAACTCTTTAAATTGTTTTATAGACCTGTATCAATATTTGTATTCACATTATCAAATAGCGCGCTATTTCGTGATCGGGATAATTTCCCAAGTCAGAAAATAGCACGCTTTTTCGAAACATCCGGCTGATGTGAAACTGCCTAATGTGTCATTCATATCATGTCATGCCAAAGACATACCGTACCGCAGATGAGTAAAATTTAAAGCCCTATGTTGCAGAAGCTATGACAAAGCAATGATAGATATTACAAGGACAAATGAAAAGGAGGCACCTGCCACAGCATGAACAGATATAATGAGTTTGGCACCATAGAATCTGTCTAGGAAGATGTATATTGTCCTCCAATGGAGCAAATAGCAAGATGAATTTGTATATATCTTGGTTGAAAAAAAGAATAAAAACAAACCAATTCCTAGGACATTGAACATCTCCCTCCATTTCCTGTAATTAAGATGATGGGGAGGAATGGAGAAATATTTGGTGTAAAATCCCACAACCTGTGCGGTAAGTACATCCCTGTTGTGACCAGCAGTCCCACCCTATCACGCTTTGGTTATTAAAGAAACACGCGATCGCAATGGTCATCTAAGCTCTGGTCTGTATTTTAAAGGTCATCTGCTTCTAATGATTTCCTGACTTCCTAAGATACTATAAGAGTGGACATTTTTGCACTGAGAAAATTTTCACACATTTTGTGCAACACGAGACTAATCCAAAAATAAAAGCACACAAATATATTTGCTAGATATATGTAATCTTATTTTTAGGTTTTGATTTTGCAGAATTAAAAACATGCAATATTCATCTTACTTGGCCAAGTGCAAACTTTATCAAAAATGTTCACTTTTACAGTACACTTAGTGGATGTTATAAAGCATGCATGCAATGACCATCAGAATCTGGGTTGAGCCTTATCCATGGCATAAATTGAGATGGGGTAATCTTCTTTCTGTTAGCATTACTAAATCACACATAACATCCTACTAGAGGATCAACTACAGCCTGTACTGATATCCTTGTCATGAGCTAGAATCCCCAAATTATTTTTTACAAGCATCCATCTGGATATAAGAGGTATAATGGTCATGTTTACTGTACACATGCCCCTCAGATGATGATATTCCTATGTGAGGGAGAAATCTGATATTTTGAGGATATCTTTGAAATAATCTGCATTACTTTCAAATTGCATGATTCACAAACTCCCTGTCTGTATATTATGCAGATATGAGAATTAATTGCCGTGTCAAAATTGTGTGGATTGCTCTAGTCCTGTTCCAATTTTATGACCAAGTAACGCAGATTATATTCCCAGTGTATGACAGGGGCATAAAATATTCATCAAGAGCAGAGAAAGAAAATCAAGATTAATGTCTCCTCATCTATTACATAGGATACAATGATTAGCAACATGGCATGACCCTTTGTATACATGAATAAATGGCAGACACAACTGTCGTTTTTAAATGCTGATAACATGCTAAGAATTTTATGGTTTTGAATTACATGCTATGATTTGAGAAGTTTACTTCAACCTGATTGTGAAAACTGGTCAGTTAGTTGCTTCTCCACAGTGGTCACAAAAGAGAAAATGGGAAGGGGATGTTCTCCCTTGCTTATAGGACACAGCGCCATACATGCAAACAAAATTTGAGAGTTACTGCTCCTTACTTTTGATCCTAACGTCACTGAACTTCACTGGAGTCCAGTGAACTGTCAATGCAATATCCAAGAATTCAATTCAAGCTACAAGGTCATCCATTAGTGTTTACCTCAACAAAGCATAGCTACGAGCCAAAGTCATGAGCAATAGCTTCTAAATCGCTCACAAAAGTTGAAAAAATGGAAATTTCCGCCTTATTAATCTTTTACAATAACCTCAGAAGAGCAAATCTCGATTGTTTTGTTTTCATTTTGTGCAAAGCAAGATAATCACATCAGCGACGCACGCTTTCATCCATGCGCTGTTACCATCTTCCTGGAAGTTGAGGTCAAGAGTATTCTTTACCTACAACAGTGCATCAGAAATACACACAGTTTAATCACACAATGTTTATTTTCTCTGAACATAAGATAATCAAGAGACTAGAACTTGAATAGTTGAATTGGCCCATAACTGAAATTGATTTCTCAAACATGATTTCCCAAATATTTACTACAAGTTACACACAATGTCTAGAATTATATCACAACAGGAAAGAGCAACATGGTGAAATTGCATCATTGCCCAACTACACGGTCAGCACTAAGCTGAATAGTCCTTCTATCCAAGGAAAAATAAACAGACCAAACAATTCCAGAGTGACCACGCACCATTGCGTTCTTCCCTGTTTCCTGTGAATTCAAACTACGCACAGCATTCTTTTGTGGTCGGACACTCAACCCTTTGGTATGAGGTCAACTTGACATCAAGGAGATCCTCACTCCAATACGAAGTTTCAAAATTATGAATAATTATTATTCAGAGAAATCTGACTTAACATTAAACACACTTGGTTCTCAGTAACCAAGTTAGAGGCCTTTAATATATTTTATCCACAAAACAAACTTTGGGATGAAATTCTTATTAACCAGAGTTGAAGATTGATAATCTTTCAGTACGAAGAGATAAACATGTGTTGTATACTATGTATAAGATTGTCCATGAAATGATTGATGCCTGGTCAGTTTATGAAATATTTTGCACTTAAAGAATTTTATCATGGTTTGAGAAATGTAAAGTTTTAATAGAATTATCAAGACCTTGGACAAATTTTAAGAAATGGAGCTTATCAAATAGAGGTACCACACGATGGAATCAGCTTCCTGTACATTTAAAATAATTAATCATTTGCTGGATTGATGAGTCTTTCGGTGTTAGACGGAAATGGTGTTGATTTATGAAACATATTTGATGAATAAAGATATAGTTATGTGAATATTCAGTATTATGTTATGAATAGAAGGGGGATGGGGGAGGGTAAACGTTTGGCATTTTCTTTTTTTTTTCTTTTAATCAATGTATTGTATTGTTTGTTCTGTTAGTATTTTTATTTTTGTTATTGTATAATGTATGATGATGTACATGTGATTTTATCGGGCACAGACCAGCTGAAGAACAGCCATTGGCTGAAGCCGGTTCTGTGCTAAAATAAAATAAACTGAACTGAACTGAGTAAGCCTGACCCTGAACCACACTTCCACATCTGCCTATGGCTGCATTTATCAACTTTCCAATGTTTGAAATCACAAGCTCAATACGGATGTGAATCAAAACAGTTGGCGAGCCCACGCTTTTGCTTATTCCACTTTGCGGCAGCATAGCAAATCTTGCACATGGGCTAAACACAAATTTATTGATGCTTTTTATTTCCGGCCTACTTCACTCCTTGCAATACTGTTATAGGCCTAACCTTCAAAGAGTAATCAGGCAGGATATTAGCACAAGTGATAAAAGTAATAGTTCTATTACTTTTATCGCTTGGTAAGTGTCTAACAGTATTTCAACTGGAGGTACGTGAAGAGAAATTTCAGACTGAAAAATTCACTGGGTGCACCCATTGAAAATTCCTGGTGTAAGGAATATAATATAGAGGTTGAAATTTCAACCGAGTGAATGACCCTTTATTCACGCAACTTTGATCATTTCATAATAAGGCACTAGTTAATGAGCTCCCAAGGTTAGAAAATTTACCTAACCTTCCATTCCTCAATTATCTCATAATTCAAAGCTAACAGGACTTAGTCTGTATTACCAGACCTCTGTACATACAAATGCATTGCAACAAGAATTACTTTGTAGATTATAGAGACACACACTGTAGCACTGGGCACATGCCTTACAAGTGTACATGTACAGCCAGAGCATCTAGTGGTAATAGGTCCAAATAATACTACTATGTTAGAATAAAGACTGTGGCTCATTTCTGACCTCCTGATATGACAATTCTTAAAACTGGTGAAAGGAATGTAACAATTCAAATTTCAGGCTACTGCTCACAATGCATCAGCAAGGTCAGTTTTCATTGCAACTTTCATGAGTTTGGGATCCCATTTGCACGCCTTAAATGAAGAGTTGTATAAATACAGTGGTATGTTGAAGAGAGATCATTTTAGAAACTCCCATAAAGTATTGAAAGTGGAAGGGAACATTTAGTACATTTTTTTGACCGTTAGACTTTGAATTGAATTGTTTTCGGGGCTCACCGTAAATTCCAGTACATTACTAGGCTACCTTTGCAGACCCATGTACTGCATGTGTGTCCATCATGTATATTTTGTGAAGATAGTTCATCAACACTTACAAACATTTCCATAAACATTCTTGCTACACACTCTATATGTTATTACATCAGCTCTTGTACGTTTAGATTTGTGTTTATAGATCACAAATACAGAAGAATGCAACAAAAAGGCTTAAGTGTGGCTGACACACAGAACTACTGAGTAGTTGAGTTTTGTGCATTATTCAAATTTTAGATAACTGTTGACTTCCAAATTTCTAAGCAGTGGCCTAAGCAAGTCCCCTGAGGTTCATATTTAATGTTTTGCTGCATTTTGGGAGGTCTGTAAAAGGTATCCCCTACCTTTAAGGTCAGTTTTGGTCTCCACTTTGTTGCCATTTCAAACCAACACTTACTGTATCTATCACAGCTACATTTGTAGGTGTGTCAAGATTCAAACTGCCACTAGCAGCAATCACAGCCAACGTTTAGTCATAGATATCACTGGAGCAATGAGGTATTTTGCCAGAAGCCATACAAAAGAAGAGCCACACAGCTTTGACAATGACAATCGACTGGATGTACTATAAATCTATATTTATTCACAGATAACTGAACAAACTTAAAATGAATGAATGTAAAAATTGATGTGCTAGTAAAAAAAAAACAAACAAAAAACAAACAAACAAAACCAGACCTTCAAATCAAAGTACACTGATTTAGATTACATAATAATTAGGTGATCTTGGTAATAGGCCCTACAAAATAAAAACAATATCAATCATACAATTTGACATATATACATACAGCATATTCAATGTCATTTCATACAAGGCCAGGTACTCATTTGTACACCATGGTAAAGTGTGCATCATGGCTTAAAAGAAAACTGTACTGACATTTTCTAATTGTCTGATAATTCTAATCTACATTTTTTGATGCCTACTACTGGAAAGAAAGTCCGATTGTAAAACCCAGGATAAGCCTGTAATGATTTTTTGAAAAAAATGAAAACGAGCAAGCCATGGAACGATCCACACAATTTGGCCTACGTCACAGGTGCTCTTGGTGCACAACTCCGACATTAGCAAGACGAACTACATAATGCCAATTTACTGATGAAATCTCACACAAAGTACTGCAAAAGCTGTTATTTAGTATAATTGCAATATGAAGCTATAATAAACATGTTAAACAATATCTATTAATCTTTAAAAGCAATCTCTTCAACATCTTTTTATTTAGATAAAACTTGTGGGGAAATTCCAGATATGCAAAATGAAATTGGCATCGTTATCCGAACGTGCTGCCCATAGAAGACTGTGTGTAAGTAACGTTATGCATTGATGATCATGATCAAGTGATGGTTCGCCAGTTCAAACTATCTAACGTAGATGAGGGCTGAGAAATGTAGATAGACTCTCTTCAACAGCATGCACGATTTACGCTTAGTAAGATGAAAACGGTACCCAGTACACATAGACTCTGAAATACTAGGACTAGGACTACTGAGCAGTCAAGGAGTAGGTTCTACGTGGCAGTCCAAGTTTTGATGAGTAGGCACTACACTCACTCACCGTCGACACTGCAGCTGTAGGCCCTATGTGCACAGCGCTAACTAGAAATGTCGCTACAGCGACTGGTTATACCCCCGCCAAACAACATTTCATAAGCTTTGGTCAAAACAACATTTGATAAGCTTTGGTCAAAAAACTGAGGAACTAGTTAAATCCGCAAGATCTTTCCTTGATCTTCTGCCATTAATATGCCGTTACCATGGCAACGTACTTTCGGGTACTGTCGAAAAATGCGTCTTGCACATCTATAACCAAAGGCACACATCTGTACCAAGTTTCATGGAAATTGGGCAAAAACTGAGGAAGTAGTTTGCAACACAAAATTTTCCATCATTTTGGCTCATAATATGTGAGCTGTTACCATGGCAACATACTTTTTGTCACTGTCAAGAAATGTGTCATGCTGACCTATATCCTAAGACAAACATTCAATATGAATTCCATGAGAATTGGAAGAACACTGATGAAGCAGTTTTGCCATGAAGCATTTTGCCCTATATTTTACCAATAACATGCCGTTACCATGGCAACGCACTTTTTGCCACTGCGGAAATATGTGTCTTGCACATTAACATATTCAGATGAACATCTGTACCTAATTTCATAAAAATTGATCAAAAACTGTGGGAGGAGTTCGCAACGATTTGTACCCATTTTTGCCCATAATATGCCGTTACCATGGCAACGTACTTTCGGATACTGTCAAAAAATACGTCTTGCACATCTACAACCCAAGGCACACATCTGTGCCAAGTTTTATGGGAATCGGTTGAAAACTGAGGAAGTAGTTCGCGACGCAAGATTTGTACCCATTTTTGCCCATAATATGCCGTTACCATGGCAACGTACTTTTGGGTACTGTCAAAAAATACGTCTTGCACATCTACAACCCAAGGCACACATCTGTGCCAAGTTTTATGGGAATCGGTTGAAAACTGAGGAAGTAGTTCGCGACGCAAGATTTGTACCCATTTTTGCCCATAATATGCCGTTACCATGGCAACGTACTTTTGGGTACTGTCAAAAAATACGTCTTGCGCATCTACAACCCAAGGCACACATCTGTGCCAAGTTTTATGGGAATCGGTTGAAAACTGAGGAAGTAGTTCGCGACGCAAGATTTGCAACGGACCGACCGCCCGACCGACCGCCCGACCGACCGTCCGCTGATTCCTATATACCCCCTTCAAACTTCGTTTGGCGGGGGTATAATAAGGCACAGCGTAACGTTACATACCCCTGCTGCCAGAACTTGAAGAAAGTCCAGACGAAAGTCCAGACTCCAGATCTAGATCTGGACCCTTGTCCTGCAGGCACTGTTGTTCCTGTGCTGGATTTTTCAGGTAAGGTATCTGCTTTATGGATTTCTGATGTTTGTAGTCGAGATAAATCTCATAGTGGTGTTATTTACACCAAGGACTAATGTTAGATCTAACAGTTTGTTTCAGTAGGCCTACTAGGACCCATATCTCGGGAGAGTGGCCTGACCACGTAGATTCTAACACAGTGTCGCCGCTTCGCGATCCCAGCGCTGGTGTAGGTATAGTGCTAGCGTACTTCCGTATCCATGTAGATATCTCAAAATTCACCTTGCCAAATGGCACCAAACTCACAGGAAATACTTTATGATACATATCCAACAGCTCACGTTAATTGGAAACAAATCACATGTCGGGAAGCGTAAGTGTAGATGTCGACTTTCCTGTCGGCGTCGCTAAAAATAATCTGCTCTAAGACTAACACGAGTGATTGCGGCCAGGCCCTACCTACCTGCTGCGCACGCACAGACTGAAGTTAGCCATCTAATATCATGAGACAAATCTTTCAAGTAATCGGGGGCAATAAATAAATTTACAAATTATTTGTGGTAAGTTGAATGAAAAATGTAGTTCCTATATCACACAAGTCGCAAAAAACATTACACTTTTGAGTTTAGTTCTCGCGTAAATTCCCCGTTCGCACAGAACCAGTCGGCTAACTTCAGTTCTAGATTGTGCATCTTGCGTTCGCCAAGATCTCTCGCGAAGAGTGAGTTTTTTTTTGAGTGACGACTTGAAAGTCGACGTCAATATTGATATTTCTCGATTGCTGATTTCGTTCAAATATAAGAGAATACTTTGAAATATACTATGAAGTATATCCTGTAATTTTGGTGCGATTTGGTTTGGTGAAATTTGAGATATCTACATGGATAGAACAGTACACAAGCGCCGCCTGCTAGCTAAATTAGGCCTAAGCGTCGTCTGCTACTCGATACAAATTAACGCACGCGTATGCGAGCACTTGTAATCAGTAATAGTGAGAGCACCTGAGACATCATAACATCCGGGCTCGTCAGCTCATTAGCATAATTCTCACCTAAAAAGTTCCATTTTTAACATTAAATTACGGACTTAATCGTTATGAAATTTTGATTCCGTTTGCAAGGCTGGGTCCTTTAGAATTAAAAGAACAACATATAAAAAAATAAAAAACCGGTACAATGCCCTTTTAAAGGCAAAATTTACTATTTAATTTGCAGATAAAAAATCAAGCTTTAGTGCTTCAAAATAGTTCTAAAATGTGAGTTTAATAGGGATAGAAACAACCAATATAAAATTTGAATCAGTATATTAAATGTTAAGTATTGGTGAATAAACAAAATGTGAACAAAAGTATAATGAAAATGTTTCCAGACTAAACTGCCTACAGCTATGGTTTATTGAGAAAAATAGTGATATCTCCTTATATTTTAGGCTTTATTGCAAAATTCTTACATGGTAGGATGTTTTATGATGTGCAACTGACCTACGCCACACATCAAATGTGATATCTTGAACATTTTTTAAATCACTACTCCCAAAGGTAAACAGTACCTTTAACAGAACTCACTGATGTCCAAATTACTCCAGTATTATTATTATTATTATTATTATTATTATTATTATTATTACTATTATTTATAATGCGCTTTTCCCACGAGGCCCAAAGCGCTTACAATCAATTCAAAACATGTACGACAGTATGTGTAATTGGATAAATGTTATATATACAGCTACGAACTAGTTGCTACTGAAAAGATGTGTTTTCAAGGCTTTTTTGAACACAGTACAAAGTAATGGCCAAATGAATCCCTGTATACAGCCTCATAATCAATGCATTTGGATGGATTCTTCAAACTATTCTTCAAGGCCACATACCGATGATGTCTATTGTAATTGTGATACTCATTATTTACTTTGAGTGCAATGGACTAAACCAAACATTTTTTACTCAATAGTGGGGTACATACTGAAGTGAATATGCTGGCTGCACATCTCGAGATTTTTGCATGCGTGGATGTACAGTGAATATCACTAAATAGCACGATTAGCATCGTGATCTAAATCCAAAGAATTCTTGCTATTATTGTGGAATTCAATTGTTGTGATAACCTGAGAAATAGCGCGATAATTCTCACTGCAGCGAGTGTGTGAATGCTGAGCATTTTAATATATCCTGTCATTCAAAACATGCTTGACTGAACAGCTCAAGAACGCAAGGCTGGGCAAGGGTCACCATTTTTAAAGATTTTGCGCAGTTTGGTCAACTAGCTACATTTACGTAGCAATCATGTCGAGATCAGAGTTGATAATTTTGCGTGTTGCTAAATTCAAGAACCACACCCCACTCACAAATTTCGCAAAAACAAAAACTTTGTGAAATGCAGTAGACAGTATTCAAGTGGAATAATATAGCATTTTTGGTTATATTCACACAAAGATCACAGAAAAATTTTGATCTGTAACGACTCATTCAAAAGCAAAGATCAATACTTTGAAAGTGAGTTTGTTTTTGACAGTACTCATAAGTTCAGCAGGTGAATTCTCCCCTCACAATCCAATAACACTATAAACATGAATTTATCAAATTTCAGATGTCATAGATAGCAACGATTCGGTTAGTTTTCCTTTATCATATTCAAGTAAAAAACAACTTTCTTCATGGGGTAGGCCCTATATCCTAATGATAACACATTAAAGGATTAGCTATACATTTTCAAACTTACATAGGAATGGACCATTACACCTCTTGAGTCGGAGATTGGACAATTTCACGGCCTGAATACATCTTGGTGCATCTCATCACCAACAGCAACAGAAAGCAGTTAGCACAACAGTATTCAACCTTTGACCTTTGTCTTTTTTGCTCTCCTTTTTTCCTCATCTGGTAGGATTTGGCAGAAATACATCATGCCACTTCAAAGCCTGTTGCTGTGCTTTTTTTTTTTTATTGTTCAGGGAGCTGAAATAATTTAATTATGAAAGGCAAGCAAATATTAGCACACAGTGAATCCAGCATGATCCTGAATACTAGTGCTTCCTTACAATTTTTCAGGCTTCTGCAGTTTATAGGTGACTACCACAAACATTATTGTCAGGTGTGTGTGTGAGGGGGGGGGGGGGGCACAGAATGTGTAACATCTTCAAACATGTATTGTTGGCAGGGCATTTCATACACTAATTTGAAAGCATTGCGTAACAAAAGCACCGCTCTCAATACCCGACAACTCTAAACAAACAAACAGGTCCATCCACTAATTGCTGTGATCACAGGACACATTCAACATCTCCTGTTGAGTCTGATTGGCCAACTCTTGCTAATTACTTGTTTGCATTGACTTGAAAAGGACGATACCCTCTGGATGTTAAAAAAAGACAAGGATAAATTCTGACCAATCTCTTACAAGACTGCAGTTACTATGACATCACATCATGGAAATCAAACCACCCATCCAGAAACATGCCTTGCCTGCATGCCTTTTGAACAAATCCTCTAAATCCAGAACTCTTAATTCTAATCCCAGAGGCTAAAAAGTAATCATTTGAGCTTAGAATGGGTCAACAGTGATATACACGCAATGGTCAGACCAGCATAAACTCTACAGAAATTATTTGCATGTACATGCTGTTTTGAATTCTATAAACCTGAATAACAAGGATATTTGAACAGAAATAGACTTGGGTTCCATTTCATAAAACCTGTTATCAATAACGATTGCCACATTTCTATGACAAGTTTGCTCTCAGCCAGTCAGATGCAAGGATTTCAGTAGCTTACATGTATATCAACGATCGTAACTTGTTACTGATAACAAGTTTTCTGAAACACGGCCCTGGTATAAAATATATGCCAAATAATGTGATTGCACTTTGTTGAAATGAAACAACCCCCCCCCCCCCCTCTAATTTCAGGGCAATTGTTGTAAAAGTCCATGTCATCCCAAGCCTGGAAGAATGACGATGACGCAAATGCTGGCAAGGCCCGTAAGTACATTGTATAACATGCACCTCACGTGCACTTGTGTCTTTCTTCCAGGCAAAAGACATACAAGCAATACTGTGCCTGCAGTGTGTATGTGTTTATTTCATGCTGTGAGCAAAAAAATTGCCGAGTATCATGTATGCAGCATGCATGTACACAAACACTCATGATACACAAATTAAATTTCTTAACTACATTGGAACCACCTTTATAGCACAAGAAACAAAACTTCAAGGCACTATAATATCATAACCAATAAATACACTTTTAATTAGTCCCCTATATGGAAACAGAATGAGAGGGAAAAAGGAGAAAGAAATGCGATCTATTTTTCATAATAATGCTCAATATGAGTACGTCATAAATGTTCTGACCTCCTTGTATCACTCATAGTTATATCGTTCAAAATACTTTGTTCTAAGCCATTCATACAAAACATCCAATTCTCCTCCTCCTCCTCCACAGTCTGTTGCTATGGCGATCATGCTAAACGTATGGGAGACATCTATCAACAGCAATCACCACTTTGATTCTGAAGGTTCATTTCACAGATAAAAGATCAAACCTTGTTGGGTTTGCATTTCAGCTAAATAAAAAGACACACAAAGGTAGAATGAAGAAATAAATGGATGAATTTATTCCTTCATTCATTGTTTGACAGAGAGACATCAATCAATAGATATTCAGTGAGTAATTACTTAAATCTCTGTCTTGGTTGAATAGAAGGTACAAATGTAGACAGACAAATGGATTGATTGATGAATGGAATATAGACAGATTGATTGCCTGATTGAAAAAGAAAAGAAGCCATATTTGAATTATCTCCCCATTTTTTTAGCAACCAGACTAGTCTCCCAGCATTCTGTGGAGACCAAGATATTTTAAGCAGCAGTCAGGGTGCCTTCATAATACACACAGGGGCATGCCATCTTTTTTTCTTCTTTTTTTAGAAGGTGGGCAGGCAAATCAATAGATGGCTGACCGTTCATTAGCAGATTCCTTGATGCCCACTATCAGCCCAAACGATTGCTCATCATCAGCAAGCTTGCTGAATGACCTCGAGGTATTGCTTACTGGGTAGACTTGCTGGTGATTGGTAATTCTAGTCGTATTTGGATGCATGCAGCAGGTTAGGAATCTATACTGCTTTTATTCCACCAGGACGAAAGGATGAAGCCCCGTGAGTGCTTGGGGCAACTTGTGGTGGTCAGTACTTTTGGATGGTCAGTATTTTCTAATGGACATACTCAGCCCACTTTAATAGGGCATTGTGTAAAGTATACAAGCTAGCTGTACTCATCATCAGCCTTATATAAAAACTAACGTCTTCCAATGTTTTTGCTCTGTCTCTTAATCACCCAAACTAAGAAGGGAGAAAGATAAAGTGAGCCCCAACCTTCTGGACGTTGTCTTGTGTTCGTGCTCTAATTTTGTAGTCTTCCAGAGAGCTTACTGCAACTGACTCTCCGCCCCCCACCCCCCCCCGATAAAAAAAAAAAAAAAAAATCATAGTTTTGTAACCCCTCCCAGTGCAATGAACCCTTAACAGGTTTGTTTTTATACACCCCTTGTCATGTAACACAAATCATACGAGGAACAAAATCCCAAACAAACAAGACAGAGCTGGAATATAAGATTTTTTAAAAGATTGATGTAGATTTGATGCTGTTATTGGATGACTTGATTAGTAAAGAATAATACCATCAATTTTCAAAGCCAAACAAACATGCCTTTCCTTCCATGTGTGAACACTCTTGACAGGCATCTCCGTATTTACTTTTTTTTTGCCTCATGTCATGTTTATTACTTATTTACCGGAGCAGCTCTCGCCAATACTGAAATGAAATTTGCTTCTGCTGAAACTCAATAATGCAACAGGAGAATACGTCTGCAGAAAGGAAAGGGGTACTAAAAAGAAAGAGCATTCTTCTTCCTTTCCAGAAAAGCTTCCAGTCATCAAACTGGTTTGTTTTAAGGAGATCCCAGATGTCCTTTCAAAGCTTATGTCTTCACTTATCAAAATCAATGAATGAAAACAATCAGGAGAAAGAAACACATGTATACAATACTACCACAATGATATATTACATACAACCTATTGCACTGACTTGTCATAAAGAAGCACAGGAACATGTTTTACGTTGTATTTGTAGTCTGAAAAAAAATAACATTCTATGATTTGTCACAGAAACATCAGAATTTAACGGAAAGTTATTTTCGGGTAACAAATAACTTGAAAAAGAATTCCCAAAGTACGATGAACCCAAAATACATGGGTCCTTAAACAAAGAAAGCTCTCATGTTGAGTACTGAGCAAAGGGCAAGAGGACTCTATCAACAGGTGGTCTTTACAGGCAGGTTTAACCCTTTGAATATCACAAGCTCCCAGTTTGGTTTGTTTTTGTTTGGTTTGTTTTTGTTTTGTTTTGTTTTGTTTTGTTTTGTTTTGTTTTGTTTTGTTTTTTGTTTTTGTTTTTTATTTGTTTGTTTGTCTTTTTGTTTGTTTGTTGTTGTTGTTTTTTTTTTTTTGGGGGGGGGGGCTTATAGACCTGTTAGCATGGGCAGACTGTGTATTGCAAAGGTTGGCCCAATTTGGATATACTAGTAGGCTACTCGAGAATGCATGAAACGAACTGTGTATCACGGCATTTTACGCAGCACATGTGCAGCTGAAGAACTACAACCAGAGTAGAACACTATGAATAAGCTTGTGCTTCGATGCACATAAACGCTGACAGCCAATTCTGTTCGGGCAGGCCTGCACTAGTCGCCGTTTTATGATGCACCCCAATGAAGATTGATTGAATTCGGGTTGACCATCTCTCTCCTCCACGCTGCCAGGTCTTTAACAGGCTGGCTATCTACCAGATGTGCTTAACAGGGCAACAAGAGCCATCCAAGAAGACAGAGCAAATTAAATGTCTGCATTGGTGCAGTCATCCCTGATGCTTATTAACTCGCCAACAAGAGCTATCTTAACCCGTTGAGGATGGGTTGATATTGTTACAACACACATTTCTCATAGACACCTGCCCGAGTATACTCAAGACTCGTCTTCAACAGGTTAAGGAGACTGAAAAAATTCAAAAAAAGGAAGTCATGTTGGGTGTAGTGCAGATGCTGATATTTCCGGCAAGTAATTCAGTCAAAAAATAATTCAAAAATGGCTGAAAGTAAAATGAATGACCTCATATTTTCTGACTGTGATTCCTCAAGAGGCGAGAAACTTTCAAAACTTCACTTCGTGGCATGCAGTCACCAAGCAGAGAAGGTTACATCTTGTCATATTACACAAGCCTAGCAATCAATTAGTGATAACTGCCACCTTGTAGACGACACTATTATCAGCTGCCAGCTTCGTGCGTGCGTCAGGGATTGTGACGTTCTACTGACGCGAACTGTGAATTGTGTATTATTTGTTTTATTAATGGCTCATTCTCCTGAGCAAAGATGACAATTAGGGGCATCAGAAGAAGGCTTCGAAGTGACGATTAAATGGCTAGTTTGATTGCTTCAGGAGGTTCACCCCAAGAAGTAAAAATGTTGCACTATTGGAAGGAAGGGATGACAGCATAGCATATCAAAACATGAAGGGACAAAATGAACTTTCTTGAAAGAGTATTACATCACTAATATTTCCAGGTGCATCTAAGAGAGTAGGTATAAATAACCCTGGCAGCAAAAGATTGCAGGATAAATTGTGGCGCATCAAAGAACACTTTTTCTGGTTCAGGCACATCCTCCACTCAAGCAAAGTATCTTGTCAAGATATGGCTTTAAAAGATCATCAAAAGCTGGATCGACGTCCCACATGTAACTGCCTCATTAAAAGAAAAATAAGAGTGGTTGCATTTCAAGAATTTCCTAATTCTGTCTGCATCTCTTCTTGATATTAACTCTTTCACATTGGCTTTATTGACGACCAGTAAACTGTACCGTATGATGCTTTCTCTTGTCTAAAGAGACTTAAAAAAAAAAAAAAAGATTAGGAGGCATCAGTAATGACGATGATAATGATAGTGATGATAAAATGATGGTGATCAGGATGGTGATAGTATTAAAGGGATTGTACAGTTTTGGTTGAGACCTAATTTCAGGTTTCTAACATTTTTCTGTGAAATAATGAGAAACCTCTTGTGAAATATGAAAGAGCATGTTATTCTATGAGGAATTCAACGTTTATTTGATGAAAATTGGTTTTGAAATGGCTGAGATATCCAAAAAGAGCGATTCTAATAAAGTGTGGGACCCACACTTTATTATGATCGCTTTGTTTTTCTTTGTTTTTGGATGTTTCAGGCATTCCAAACCCGATTTTCATCAAATAAACTTTGAATTCCTCTTAAAGTGGTATGCTCTGTACTATATCATAAGTGTTTTCTTGGTATCTCGCAAAAAGTTAAAAGCCCAATTCTCATCTCCACCAATACTGTACCTTCCCTTTAAATGATGACGATAAAAGCAACGCTCGTAATAATAAAAACAAAAGTTGCATTATGTGTTTCTATCAGTATTTGTTGCTCTTCTTGGGGCGGGGTGGGGGAGTGAGCGGGGTGGGGGAGTGGCTGACCATTACTGTCACCCAACCATTACCAGGTCTCCATTAGATGTCAGAAGTAAAGCATGCAATCCAAGGACATCCAGCGTGTCAAGCAGAAGTTGAACCCCACAACTCCTGCTTGAGAGTTCAGAACAAATGGTCTCAATATTCATCTGGTTATGACTTCAGTAACTTTTGACTAATTGTGCTCTGAAGCTTCTGCTTTATTTGAAGGACCATTGACATTAAATGTGGTATGCATATTTGCCAGTGTTGTAATTCAGAGCTGCACACTAACCCAAATTTTTACTGGTCTGACAGACAGGTCAGACCAGTGGATACCCAGTTTTTCCATGTTTTGCTGCTCCATTCCTGAAAAAGTTACTGGTCCGACAGTGATTTTTACTGGTCGGGGACCATCTCAGACCAGTGTCAGTGTGCAGCATTGGGTATATATGTATTCTTTGCTTTAGATAATCACACGGAACCACAGCTGTGCCTACAGGGGAAGGGCTCCTGTTTGTGTTACAAGGAATATCTTGGTAATTTGGTAGAATAACACTGTAATGACAGGTAATTTAGTCTCATATTCCCCACTGTGCCTAACTACTGCATTCCATACCATGCAAGGCCAATAAGCAGCATTTCTCATTTTCTCATGCTGGGAGTAACTGCTGCTAAATCTCGATCATCTTACATGGCCTCAACATTTATCTGGTCATTTTAAACTTGGGTGATATTTCATCAATTTCACTCCAAAGCTTTCAATTCACCATAACATTTCAAAGTCTGTACATAAAGGGATGGTATGGTTTTGGTTGAGATGGGGCTTCAGGTTTCGAACTTTTTTTGTGTGAGATAATGAGAAACCTCTTCTGAAATATAAAAAAGCATACTTCTAGAAGAGGAATTCAAACTTTATTTGATGAAAATCGGTTTTGAAATGGCTGAGATTTGTATATCCAAAATCAATGAGGTCCTAATACAGGGTGGGACCCAACTTTTACTAGGACCACTTTGTTTCACTTTGATATTTGATATTTCTACAATAATTTACAAAGCTAACTTTCATCAAATAAACTTATAATTCCTCTTAGAATTGTATGCTCTTTCATATTTCTTGAGCGGTTTCTAATCATCTCCCAAAAAGTTAAAATCTGAAACCCCCATCTCAACCATAACTGTATCATCCCTTTAAAGGACTGCCTTTTTAAAGGATCAATGACATCAAATCCAATACCGTTGTCAGTTGTAATAAGGAAGTCTTGTTGTAGCATTTTCCAGGGAATGTTAGTCATATTTTTATTCCTGCAAGAGAATGTCTGCCATATTTCTATCTTCATGAATGAACAGACAATAAATACTCATATCATATCATATCATATCATATCATATCATGTCATATCATATCATGTCATATAATATAATATATCATATCATATCATATCATATCATATAATATAATATATCATATCATACCATATCATATCATATCATATCATATCATATCATATATCATATCATATCATATCATATCATATCATATCATATCATATATCATATATCATATCATATCGTATCATATCATATCATATCATATCATATCGTATCATATCATATCATATATCATATCATATATCATATTTTCACTGAATCACCGCTACAGTTTCATATTGTTAAAATGGAACCCTATTTACCCTTGAGGCAAATATTCCTTTCTTCAGTCAGTCACAATTGACCACAGCTGTTGTGGGGCTTCTGTGAGTATTACACTGGATATCTTTGTAATTTGGTAGAATAACACTGTAATGATGAGAAATTTAGTCTCCTGTTCCCCGCTGTGACTGACTACTACTTTTCGTGCCTTGCCACGCCAACAAGCAGCACTTGTCATATTCTCATGCTGGGAATAATCGCTGCCCAATCTTGATCCTAGGCAAGGGATCCAATGAGCCGCCTGCCTGTCATAGGATCCACTCACGCATTAAGCTTCGCTTCATTTCACCACACCACATTATGGTCTGAAACATTATAAAGCACAAAAGCTTGTCCTTCTTGTAAAGATTGTAACATGCTAGTCTTAGTCCAAGAGTGGAACATTTTTCAACTGAATTTCTTTGCTTAGGGCACATGTGGTGTGCAAGGCCTTCAGGCCTTCAGCCATTCATCGCTGCATTGTCACAAATAAGACTAACAATAATGCACATTTTGTATGATTTTGTATGAATTTGTGTGCTGGTTTGACATTGATTTGATACACTGGTTCCTATATCATCATCAAGAAATCAGATTAAGGCTTTCCAATTGATTGACAGGAATATTACGATTTGGTTTTAAAAATATCTGAAAAAAGGCACATGTGTGTGATGAACAAAGAGATACATTAGACATATGTAGAAGAGCTCAAAACAGTTAAAGGAATGCATGATTACAGCCCATTAGACAGAAATTACTGAAGAGCAAAAATAAAGTCCCTGGGGCATGAATTAGTTCCAATATGACTGCTATCTCTGATTAGAGTCCCTTTATGATAGATGGATCTGTCTCCACAAAAAGAGAACACAAAAACCCTACACAGAAGATAATGGAGCCAGAATGAAAAGCCAAAAATACACACCAGCACCGAGCATTATGCAGACAACACAATTCCATGGAATATTCCTGAAGGACACTTAATTCACCAAATTCTTGGTCACTTTTACTCCATTTTAAATAATTAAACTAGTGTGCCTCAATAACTTGTGCGTCTTTCCAACAATCAGGGCTATAAGAGTGCTTGCAGCAAAACATCTGAAAAAAAGAATCTGAAACTTATGAAAAAAAAAGTCTGAAGTGCATTGAACTGTGAACATTTCAATGGATCTGAACTGCCAAAAAAAAAAAAAAAACCCTGAAAAGTGTGTTTTAGGCAGACTGAGAAAATCTGAAATCAGATTAAAGGGTGTGTACAGTTCTGGTCAAGGTGAGGATTTAGCTTTTAACGTTTTGCGAGATATTCAGAAACCACTCTATGAGATGTCAAAGAGCATGCAATTCTAAGGGGTATCAAAAGTTAATTTGATGAAAATCGGTTTTGAAATGGCTGAGATATCCAAAAACAAGGTGAAACAAAGAGATCCTAATAAAAGGCATGGCCTGTCGCCTTTTATCATTATCACTTTTTTGGATATCTCAGGCATTTGAAAACCAATTTTCATCAAATAAACGTTGAATCCTTCTTAGAATTACATGCTCTTTCATATTTTATAAAATGTTTCTCATTATCTCACTTAGGAATGTTCAAAACATGAATCCCCACCACAACCAGTACTGTACAGTCCCTTTTAACTCTGAACTCTTGCATCCCTGGACAATTTAAAGAAAGACAGTAGAATGACAGGGCACTGGGTGTCATGCCTTTTAAATGACCTCAAAGCTAAATGAAGCTGTTACAGTAGACTAATGGACAGTGACACAATGTAGCAGAGACTTATTAATGATCCAATCATGTTTTCCGTGTTTGGCACAAAGCGCCAGGCAATTAAACATTCCTCCACTAAAGCCCGAGTCTGGGCAATGTGTTCTGCTCTACAGAATTATTTAGTCATTAAAAGGTGTATTGGAATGCCTTAATTCCATGTTCTCCTACATTTAGTGCATTTTCTATGGACAAAATGCCCTAATATTATGAAATATTACCCAAATCCAAGTGTCAAACTAATAAATGAGCTTTTTCATCCATCTACATAGATACATTCAGTGCCACCACTGCTGGATGAGAAGACTACATTAATAGCAGTTTGTGATGTCACAATATGACAACGATATGAAGAAAATATATGGTACATAGAATTCAACATATCTTCAATAATTCATATTTCCAGCAAAATGAAAGCACACTTGACTTTCCTCTTTTAGAATGCAGAGAGAACAATATTACCCTTATCATGTGCCAGTTAACAACAGGAAACAACAGAAAACAACACAAATATTACCTTTTCTTAATAAAAACGAAAGTTTGTTTAACTGTCTTCATATTTTCTTTTTATGTAGTTGTCCTGCTGTCATGAATGTCCTGCTGTGATCTAACAAGTTTTAAATACAGCCTGAACCACAATATTAAACACCATAAGGGCATTCACATTTGAAATACCAAGATATTAAACACCATTAAAGGACATTTGAAATACCAAGATAATAAACACCATTAAAGGACATTTGAAATACAAAACACTACAGATATTTGTTGTCAACAATCTCATTGGTGGAATTCCAGGGTTAATACAGGACGGGGTAATTCACTTGGTACCGGTTCTCATTGCTGAACACCATGGTATTTCTGGCCCAGGAGTACACCTCTCCAAGATAAGCACTGCACATGCGCATACGTGTATCTTCCACAAGGAGAGACAGGAAGTATGCCAGGTCATGTGAGAATACACCCCTATATGATTGGTGGTATTTTGTGATATGGCTCACACTCATTAACTCTCATGTACTATATAAGGCATACATCTTCATGCATACTTTGAAATACCACCTAAGATACCACAGCATTTTGCTATGGGATATTCTCATTCACATTCCAAATTACTATTCAAATATCATGTGGCATTTCATCGTAAATGTGAAGGCACCTTCTTTGATACTAATTCAAATGTCACTGCCTTTATTAATGCCCACACATACAAAATCCTCATCTTTTACCATGTGAAATTAGTCTTTGAAATTATTTCTCCATGCCCTATACAATCTAGGCTGAATGAATATTATCTGACGGGCATAAAAATTATACATCAATGCATATTTATGTCTAGTCTGCTTATTAGCATATTTGTCTGTCTGTCAGCATTTTGCATCCTTCTGTCCTTGTGTCTCAGCATCAAAGTAAATTATATGTATTATTTTTGTGTGAATACAAAGTGTACAAGTGTATGTAGATGGGTGTTTGTGTGTGTGTGTGTGTGTGTGTTGTGTGTGTGTGTCAAAAATATTCATAAATTGCTTCTTAGGAGTCCTGGCATGTATTTTTATACTTTGTAATTGTTTTATATTTTGCCAAAATGAATGAATGAATGAATATTTGTGTGCTAAATATTGTTGTTTTCAAAGCTTCAGAAAGTCACAGGCTCAGTTTCTCATGAGTCATGGAGTAAAACAGGACATTAATGGAGATAGGAACTCCTATGTGACAACCCTACACACTAGAGGCACCATCCCAGCAACTAAACCAAGACCAAATCATGGCATCCTACAAGGCACTGACACCCACAGGGATGTTTACCAGGACGGCTGTGTTGTAAAGATGCACTCCTGTAATCTATCAAAAAATGACCCAAGGACCCCTCAACTAATTATTAAGTGTGGCTCCATAAGGGCTATTCCCTCCAGCGATATATCATAGCATGACCTTCATTGGGTAAGTTTAGTTTTCAGTTTGATACCGCGTAAGAGGGGGGGGGGGGGGTGGGATAACGTACTGCATCTTTCATAATCCCCTCCCTTCCCACCCCCTCCCCCAAGGAAAAATGGCAAAAATACCCCAATACCATAACATTCACAAAAATGTATGAGTTTGAAAATCTAAATTTCAAATCCAGAAGATTTATCATTTCACCTATGCTTGTGCACCAGGCCTAGAGGGGCAGATTTCTTACTGCTACAGTATACTTGTGTGCATAATCAATGCTTCACAGTATCATTACAACCACAGAGCATGCCAGAGGCTTGCCCTACCTAACAAAAACTGATGAATGCTAAGTGAATTCCTTCCAACGGAACTTAATTGGAGAGAGCAGGTAAGTAAAATGGTTGGTTACTACCCTGTAGGAAAAGAAGCATTCATGGCATTTCATAACATAAATCAAGGCATTTCTGCAGCACGAAATTTTTGCCATTTGGAGCACACAGCCTTTTTTTGCACCATGAAACTTTCACAAAGTGCCACTGGCATTCAATGCGTAGTGTAGATTTCCTGTGTATTTTAATTTTGTGAACCTTGGCTCTCACTAAATTCACAAAATTAAAATGCACGCAAACATTTCTTGTTTTACAGTACATTACAAAAATGGTCTATTGCATTGTTTTTGTTTATTCTCATGTTCTTTGGCCAAAGCATAAGACCAAGTTTTAGTCATCATATCAGTCTAGACATAATGGCCTTGTCAGTTTCCCACAGGGTACATCATGCTGACCCCCTTAATCTACTCCGACCGATGTATTTCAAACACCTCCAGGGGATCATCACGAGCACCTGAAGATAAACTATCAGCTCATTGCTAATCCACAACTAAAGCCATAATGAAGCTCCCATTGAGATAGTTAGGTCAAACAATTATGCATGGAATTGCATTTTCTCCTTTTGTTTCTGTTGTTTTTACTTTCATGTCACTGTCAGCCTATAAGGCTCACACAGATAAATATTTCCCCATAGACACATGTGTTACAATTCAAAATTCAAAAAATTCTGTAAAATAGCTGAGAGAAATGAGATGTTTCATCTTCACTAACCTGGACAAGTGAGATATACCACTTCACCCATCAAATTTCCAAGGCAGGTTCTTCAGCTCAAACTCTGTCCAAGGGTCCGCAAAGCCAGACTACGAGTTCTCTTCACTCAAAAAATCACCTATTTTCTGAACATGCACCCAATGAAATATAGTCCCTTCAAATTCCATGAGAAAAGCTTTCATCTTCAAACCAAAGTGCAGTTTGTAGAGGAATTCACACTCAATATCTGCAGCTTTTCAGCTTTTTGCCAAACTTCATTTCTGATTTTTATTTAATTTTTTTTTCTTCATTTATTTTAGTATCTTTGGTACGATTTTGTGAAGCGGTCAGGGACATTCCACTTTATTTACAGGTGTGAGCCCTATAGTTAATTGAACTCGTGAAGTTACACTCATACCCCTTTTACACTAGTCACATGGGGATCACCTGAGAGATTCAACAGGGAGCATCCATGAAAATGCTCTTTCAAACAAGCGAATAAGCTCCTGGGTGAATTTCTGTCATCTGCTCTTCTGCAGTGCAAATATACGACATATGGCACATGTGTGAAATGGCCCACAAATGCATGTACCTTTGCTTTTCACCTTTAGTTTCACATAACAGCGTCATCTGGGAGTTCACTGCGGCTCTTGCAAGTTTACCAGGGATGGATGCGGGTAAAATTTTAACAGTCGCCGAGCATTTTACCCATGACTTTATCCGAGAGACCTTTCATACTGCAAGATCTCCCAGGTGAACCCACAAGATCTCGGTTAAAATTTGATAGGCATGAAAGGGGTATTGAGTAAATGTGTGCTGAGCACTGGAGAAGAGGTTGGTAAGTGTTATTGTGTGGTCACTCAATGGTCAGTGGACGGAGTGGAGAGAGACTGAGAGAAGGAGAGAAGGGGGGGGGGGGGGTCATCTATCCAGTATATCAAATGCGGTGACTTACAATCACACAGGGCTCAGCGCTATTAGAAGCAGGCAAGGTTACAAGTGGACAGGAGAGTGGCTGAAGTGGACAGTACAGTGGCTGAAGTGAGCGGAACATGACCTGTCTGAGAGATATGACGGAAGCTTTCTAGTGTTACTTTTCTTGCGCTACCATAACAAACTCCACTTGGTGCTTCCTGCTCAAGAGATTTCATACAGATTCCATGCCTTCAGAGCAGCACTTCACACTTTGAGAGAATTTCAGGCAGGATTTTTTTTTACAAAGATCACACTTCTTGGATGCTGTTTTCTCATATTTTCATCTCCAGGGTATATAATTTCACAAGACTTGATTTTCTTGATTGGAAATATTTCATGTTGGGAACTATCACTGATCCCTCCATTGGGAGGAACATGTGTCATGCATTCTGCCATGCCTTGAGGAAATATTGATATCTACACGCTGAACAGTAAGTATTCACCATCGACTGGTTAGTTAATACTGTTCTATATATCAAAATTTATACCAGTTTTGTTGAAAGGAGAGACATATTCTAACATACATTTTCCTTATTTGATTTTTATGCAATCTTCATTTTAGAAACAGACAAAAAGTTGAGTCAATATATTTTCAGTAATCCACCTTTATTCTTCTTTTTTTTTTTCATTTCATGAGCAAGCACACATACCCAGTATGGTCATTCCAGTCATTGTTGCAGATGACCACTCATTTCAAAAAGTTTGGGAGATTACTGAAAAAGTGAAAATTTTCCTGGGGGTAATTTTTCACGCTTGGCTGCATACGATGAATTACTTATGCTTCAGTTCCACAGAAACAAAATACTTTTGTACTATCTAAGCAAAAACATTGGCATGCTTTTATTTTCAGACTAGTTTCTGTTTTTGCGAAATGCACTAAAATTCTCACCCCATGAAAATTACCACTTAAATTCTCACACTGTGGAATTTTCCACTTTTACAGTATCTTTCACGAGGCAAATACCCTAGATGGAATAAAAAGAGTAAAAACAAAACAAAAATAGAGCTCTGTATGCTAACACACACACAAAAGTCACAGGCATTTCACATACGGTCTCACAGAAGCACAAAATTCAGATTGTGATTAGTGAAGTCTGAGAAGATAAACTCATTCATTTTTTTTTCTAGCCAGACAAGATCTCCCCCCCCCCCCCATCTTTCGATTGTTAAAGTATTTTTTTTTTCTCTCTTTTTTTTTTTTTTTTTTTGGCCAAAATTTTGCAATGGTTCAGAGGGTGTGAGTCAATTTCTGTAAATTATTCTGCAAGAGAATTCTGTAATAACTGCCAAAAATAAATAGAATTTCAAGATTAGTAAAAGTTAGAAAAACATTGATTGCTATTTATTTATCACATTCCTAAACTGTAACCATTTCTGAATTGAAAGAAACATATGTAAGAAATACACATGTACTTCATCAAATCTGTTCCAACTCACCACTTGTAAAGCATACATGTATTTCTGCGCTTTATTTTGCGAGTTGATTCTCATCTTAATGATTAGGATTCTTGAATGTTCACTACACTCTTCTCCCCCCCCCCCCCCCACAATCACGTACACTTGTATGGTCACACAATTTCATAGCATCAAACATCAAATTTCTGCTGTCAGCCCATGTTGTAGTTTGACATTAACTCAGCCAACCCTCGTACATTGATAATTCCATACTCTTTGTCATACTAACTAGGCTTAGCATTAAAACAGCTGACAACCCAAACCACATCTGCCCAACTATCCTGGAACATTGTAGGAGAAAATGATGAGCAGGAATGCCACATGGCTGCCAATCTGTCTGTATTCAAAGACTCTATTTTTTCTTTCTTTCCTTTTGAGACATATGGAAGCTAAAACTTCATTACATCATTTCATTAGTATCTCAGTCTACACTAAAGAACATTTGTCCTTGGTAACAGTCCATTTCTATCATTCATACACTTAACGTCGTTGCAGCTCTATCTCATCATTATCCACCTATGTGTTTCTAAAGAATAAATTTACCTTGTATGAAATGGGTCATCACCAAAATGAAAAAACAAAAACTTTCATTTTTTCTTTGGATTGTCTCTTGGATGGGGAGGGGTTGATTTACCTGCACAAAATGGGATCTGGGTTATATACTATCATAAGGCCTCACTCAGTCTTTTGAGCTTCCTGATACGTTGTTCCTGGTTAAGACTTTTGAATCAATCACTACATTGAAGCATTTTGGTGACTGCTCCCTTGTCTCCTCACTTTGAGATCCTATTTCCTTATCAATTTTATAATTCACTGCTTTATTTTGTTACGCCATTGTGGCTGTCCTTCCAGTTTATCTGTGTTTGTGTTTGTGTGCGCATATTCCTACATAAAATGCTGTAAACTATTTCATTTGTTTACGCTGCGTCCCACTCTCCAGTTTGCATACTAAAGCTATGGGGGGAGGGGTGGATGAATATCGTCAAATGTTCCACCTTTCTCAAGGAAGAAACGTGGATAATTCAGTGCCATAACTATGTCACGTGACCACGTATCCACGTTATCTGAAGCACTGCATGATTGACGGACACAGTGTGGTTGGAAATATCATGGACCGTCCTTCGGCCTTCACAGACAGACCTTGATGCATGCCAACAGCCTGTCTCTAATCATCAAAGTACCTGCCTTTAATACTACACCCAGTTAGTAAACAGCCTGTTCCACATATTTTGAATTGCAGAGGCTATACACGTTTTCAGGCATTACTCTCCAGTCTGTGAAACATTCCTCAAACAAGCTACGTGTACGTCTTAATTACTCTCTGACACAGACTGTGGCATATGTTACACACTACTACATCACCTGCCTATTCTTCATCACAGACTGAATCACACTCTACGCATCACCCAAAGCCTGCCTTTGCCCTGTCCTCTATCACAGCTGAGAGAGGGAGAGAGAATTTCCTTGCCTTGTATTCCATTCAGACAGCAGGCTCATTTACACAGATAGAACATTGAGAAGTTCATCACAATCCCAATATCAAGATTTTTTGCCTCTTTTAGACAGACAGGAATATCCTGTTTATTACAAATCACAATAACTGTCAATCAAGCTGCGCATATACACAAAATCTACCGAAACGGTGACCCTTAATGGGATAAATAAAAAAAATCTTCAAGATTATTTGCTCCAGTGTACACTCAATCGCCACAGTGCAAATCATTGCGCTATCTCTCAAATAATCGTGATGATTCTGAAAATAATCACAACATATCTTGGGATATGGATTGCAATGCTGATCATTCTATTCAGTGAGATTCTACAGCCACACTAGCAAAAATCTTATGAATTGCAACATAAATCCTACTAATTTGTATCAGTGTTATTAAAAGCCACTGAAGTGAAGGGTTCTCTGCCTACCCCATATCTACTGCACTGATTGGATTTTGTTCTCTCCAAGTGTGGGCAATATGGACTTTTATCATTGGCCCTTGTAATTGGCAATGACCGTAGCTGAACAGGATATCTTGAAATCTATTACTCCCACTACACTGGTTGGGTGACTACATCTTTTGAGTTTACCTCTCTTTGAAAGGAATACTGCCTATACACACACAAGATGAAAACTGGGGATAATTCTTTCATATAAAAGTAATTGTTTTAAGAATTAGCATGTCTTCAGAGCCACAACATCGGTTCATGCGGTCTAACAACTATAGCACAAGCAATCACTTCTAATGATGCTACATATTTAAAGAATGGTATGAAATTGCATATCATTCCTATTACAGTTGTAGTTGTTGTTATTCCATAATTTCCATGAACTGACAGTGATGGCAGAAGAATGCCAGTTTTGCATATCAGCTTTAACAGTCAATTTTTAATAGTCCCAAGCATTACACGTTATTTTGCATTAAGTGGTAGAGGAATATTAAGGCCAAGCATCCAAGGAGGTAGGATGCGGTAATGCTGGAATCACATGAATAGAATGGAGGCAATTTTCTTTCTGACTGCATGGTCACACACACACAGGTGCTTAGGCAGCCAAGAGTTGTGTATGTTGACACAAAAGGCAGCCAGACAAATCTAACCTACAGTCCAATGGTGCCTTTTGTGTGTTACCTTTTGTGATGAAAACCTGTTAATCCTATTTCATTGCCTTGCTAATGCCACCAGAAAAAGAGGATCACATTTCACAACATTTTGCCCAAATAAAGAGACGTTCCATTATCCTTGCAAAATCATTAAAAGTCATCACCACCTGAAATCTTTTGAATTGATTTCTCTGGATATTAAACAATGTCCAAACTAGCTTTTTTTTTTCCCTCCCTTTTTTGTCTTTGTTTATTTTTGGATATGTAGTACCATGAAGGAAGTGTGTCTCATGAGATTTTATTTGCTAATGAAAGGTGCTTTCGCATTACTTTGTCTGCAACTAATTTGTTTCATCATGCTTTATTCTCAGGTTTGAGGAGTGAAGGCTAAAGAAAGAGATGACTAAAAGTAACATCCAAACCAGCAGTGATTCTATCTGTTGCTGAGACACCCTTGTCAACAATGGCAACCATGCAAGACCCTGTCTCAATTAGCAGTCCAGTCAGCCCTACGTCAAACTACAGTGCAATGGTCGATGCCAACATGATAGAGGGCGTTGTGTATGGTGATCACAGCTGGGCAGTGGTGCTGCTATTACCCATCATCCTTTGCTCCGTGGTGGGTAACCTCCTGGTGTGTTTGGCCATCAGCAAGGACACCAAGCTGCAGAACCTCACCAACTTCTTCCTCTTCTCAATGGCCATGGCAGACCTCATGGTGGCACTGCTCGTCATGCCATTTGGCCTCACAAAGGATCTTCTTGGTATGTGGGCTTTTTTTCATAGAAGTGCTAAATGTCTCACTTTTCCTTAAATATCCCAAACTCCTCATGGATTCAAAGTACTGCACAAAGTACAATTCATGTAACACAAATAAATAACACAATTATGAGAAGAAAAACAAAAGCACCTTACAAAATGCTGCAATTTCCTAATTTTTCTTGTTGATAAAAAATTGAGCAATGTATGAAAGAACCACTTGAATTGTAGCATCCTACATTTTGTTGTAATTTTTCTCAGCACAAATCTTTTGTACATTGAAAGATGGTTGTACACTTCAGATACTTCATCAGTTTGTACAGCTTACGATACTTGCATCTTTTAAATCATCTATCCTGTTCATATCCTATTCAACCACATATATGTTTGTTTGTTTATTATTTCTGTTCCCATTGTTCCAAACTCAGGTTACTGGCCACTTGGTCATACGATGTGCAATATTTGGACCACACTAGACGTCTTCTGCTGTACATCCTCCATTCTTCACATGTGCATGGTGAGCATTGATAGGTACATTGCTATCAGTGATCCTCTACGCCACACCCGGCAACCACGCACCCGTTGTGGGATCACCACCAAGATCTGTATGGTGTGGATGTGTGCGGCTTGTCTGTCCAGCCCGCTTTGCATCATGGGATTCCTTCAACCGGCGACGGTCCTCAACGATCATCTCTGCGCCGTGACGAATATCCATTTCATGATTTACGGCTCCGTCGTAGCATTCTTCATCCCCCTCTGCATCGTTGTGGTAACATACTGTCTGACAACATACACGCTCTACAAGAAGATACAATTCTGCCAGAGAGGGAGTCAAGGGACGGGTGATAGTCCAACGTCTCCGCGAAAAAATCAGAAGACTTATCCACGCTTCATTCTGCATGTGATTAAACGGAATGGCTTTGAGCGCGTTTCCACCAGAGATGTGAGCTGCCGCCAAGAAAGCATCTCTAGTAATGGGGAGCTCCGAACATCTTGTGGCTCATTGGAGTCTGACCACAGTGATAACAGTATTTCACGGAGCCTGCCGTCTCTAGAGCTGCGCAGGGCACTGTCTCGTGGAGGCCAGTACGGCATGAAGCACCTCAACACAGAGCAAAGAGCTAGCAAGGTCCTCGGACTCGTCTTTGCTGCTTTTGTCATCGGGTGGACACCTTTCTTTGTGGCTAACATGATTGTAGCCCTCTGTAGAGACTGTCATGTCACAAACAGGGTTTTCATTGTGTGTACGTGGATTGGCTGGGCCTCTAGTATGGTCAACCCATTCATCTACACCACATTCAACAAGAGATTCCGACAAGCCTTCATTAAGCTGTTGTCTTGCCAGGAAATCCAATCCCAGTCGACGCTCAATCGCAGCCCAACAACAGCCAACAGGCAATCAACTCTCGACAGGTCATCTGCACATGGGGATTCTTGTCGCCGAGGTAACAAGCTATGGACATTGCCTGAGGCCTCAATAGAAAATTCTGTAATATAGAGAGTTTTGTGCCAGATTATGTCACAACGGACACCTTGGAAACCGTGTTTATCTCTAACTGTTCCTACGGTTGATGTTAGAGCTGCTTCAGTCTACTTACTATATAATTTCTTACTCTCAGACAGTGAAGGCAAACACAGTATGAAAACTCTTTTTTTTTTTTTATAAGTTGTGGAAGGCTGCTCACTGTATCACTGTAAATGTCAATATTTTCAAGTGATTGATTTTTTTGTGTGCTGAGCGGCTCAAAAACATATTTGGAAGTTTTTGAATTCGCGCTGCACAATTGTCAACCCATTCAAAATGTGCAGAGAAAATTGTGAAGATATTTTCGAAGGTTTTAGAATTCGTGCTAGCCAAAAGTAGCGTGAAATAGGCGAAAATTAATGTATCACAAAAATTTCCACATTTAATGTATTCAAATTCAGCTGAGAAATACAACTCTGCATGTCTAAACGCAAAATTACTGAAACTTGCCTATTACTATTGAGGAGAGTGCTATAAAAGGTAAATGTTATTATACTAGTTTGCCTACAGATGTCATGTGTTTATCTAGTGCTACGCATAAGATATTTACAACATTTCTTTGAGGTGCTAGCCTTAGTCCAGTCTTTTATTCACCAATCAACATTGTCAGGATAGGTCTAGAAGACAACACTTCATGACAAAACAATATATATCAGTCAAATAAAATGACAGTTTAATGGATGAAAATCAATACTAGCTTGCTGGCGAAAGGCTAGATCATAGCAGAAAGTCATAACTATTGACTAGTACTTTGTGGATAGAACACCACATGGAAAGAAAGACAAGATGTTAGGCTGCATTGACTTAAATTTATTGCCTCTGATGTTAACGTACAGCAAGGACTACCAGGTCCTTTTTGATATCTGTGTATAGAGGTAAGATAGAGCTATTTTCTTTAAATGTGTCTCAAAAGTATTTTGGCATAGATACCAAGAGTTGGTTTTCTTGCATTCCTAAATGTGATCTCTCATATTCACTAACATTGTTGCATAACCTGATGTTATCAGTCTGTCTTATCACATGAAAACTTGGCAGGGTATGATAAAACTTGAATACATTTGTTTTCATTCATTTATTTAAATCTATTTATTGCTGTACATATCACTCCCGAGAAAAGTGAGAAAAATCAGATGTATGGATAATCCAAGTTTACTGCTAGTGATATTCTTATCAAAGGAAAGACAAAGATGAAGCCTTTAAATGGTGAAACTTGAACAGTACTCATAGGAAACAAGTTTGAACTTTTTCTTATTCCTGTATAGCCTGGGTAATAATGAAGAAGATAATGTTATTGTGCAATTACAAGTGCAAGGTAAGAAAAAAGCAACATATTCTTGATCCAAATAAGGTAATCCCTTTAAGTTTAGTCTCTAGGCTTTATCAGATTATATTTGTAAGTTTTACAAGAAAAAAAAATCTTAATGAGATATTGATAAAACTGTGCTAAGTAACATTCTAATATTACTTATGTTCACTGTTTACTTATCATGTGGCTTTATGGAATACATGTCTAGATGGAGAAATTATCTCTATGAAATAAAAGCAAGAATAAATATCCAAAGTTTAATTATCTCTGGTTGTTTCTCACACTCTTTCAGTCCATGAACCAATTATTTTGTAATGGCGCTTTATTTGGCAACTACACTGAGTCTTAAAAATTCATTTACATGTGTCTACATAGCTCTAGATTGGGAACATAAAGTTTGGCAACAATGTAACTATCTATCATTCTTATTAACCATGAAAAGAAATAACTACGACAACATCAACAATGGCATGTAGTAAAACTGGAGGGATTTTAAATTTGAAATCACTTCACATTTTCAATTCCATGCAAGGTGATCTATCAAAGCATGAACTCATGGTTTAAAAAATGAGAATAAAATTCTCTTATTTTCTGTTATTTTCCACAGTTCATAACATCATTTTTCTTTTTCCTTTTTGGATCAGACCAAATATCTACATTTTTTACTGGAATCTTGGCATACTGTGTGCAGTTGCCACTTCATGTTAAAAGAATAGGCTCATTTTGATTCAGCATCTCACATAGTACTCTGTAAACAAGGCTTGATGGCTAAATCAATGAATGACAACCTTTGATAGCAGAACAGTGTGGAATTCTATTGTAGTAACTATCCCGCCCAAAAAGGACTCCTGACATATACAATTTGTATTAAACATCACTGAACATGTGATCACTGTCAAAGCATGTACAAAATCAAGGCTGAGAAGGACCATGCTATACAAGAGAAATCTAGATTCTATGCAAGTCTTAGGTTCCCTTTAGATCTGCACTTATCAACATTTTTAACCCACTGCCCACTTCGTCTCCTACAAAGTTTTTTGAGGTCCAGGTACATGACACTGTATACATTTGGAACAAATCTTTTTCTTTTTATTTGGGGAGACATAGCAGCCCACCTGCGAGATTTGTACAACGTACTGGTTGAGAAGCACTGCCCTACAACACAAGGGGGCAGCAAACACTTCACTCTTCAGCAGTCATGGAGTGTGGTCCAAAAGTTTGAGGTTGATCATTTGTGCATGCACACACACAGACACACACAAACATAAACGCACACACATAACACTTCACTGTGCATGTCATACCACGCTGCTAGGGAAAAATACTATCCTCTGAACCAACAGAAGTAGCAAAGATAGAATCAAAGGACAAAGTATTTCTTCCAGACAACATATCTTGGAAAATAGGCTTCAGTACTGGAGACAGCAATAAATCACTACACACCATAACTACTTCACAAGCCCGTACAATGATAGCTTCAACAAAGCAACAAAAGAGAATAAATTCGGGCAAAAAACTCACCTAAACAGGAGGAAGCCGAGTGATGTGACTGCAGCTCGTCGGACATCGTCATCGACATCGCTGACAGCGAAATGGAGGAGTTTCCTGATGGCTTTGTTGTTACCTGTACCGCAGTAGGCGAGGGCGATGGTGTACATTCCAGACCGCCGAAGGATGGGGTCCTTGTCTCGACTCAAACTCTCTATGAGAGTGTCTGCCTCCTCCAGCCTCCCATACATTGTCTACACAGACAGACAGAGTGAATCAATGTTAATAAATACTATTTATACCATCATCATTATCTTTGTAGCCTTCATTAGTGATACATGTATAATCGTGTTCACAATTCATCGGTTGAGAATGATACGGGCATTAAGGGACCACAAACACCATGGTTCTAGTGACTTAACGCCCTTATAATTCTCAACCGACAAATTATGATCATAAATATATATATATATATATATATATATATATATATATATTTGCAGTAAATACCATTATCCTCGTTACCTCTATCATTCACTAAACTCTTATTCCTTCACTTTTACTATATGATCATCGTTTGTTCGGTTCTTACGTTTTTACAAAACAATCATACTCGTACTTAATGTACTGCAATCAGTTGTACAAATGCATGTGTCATTTTTACCCATGAATTATCAAATCAACAACATAAAAAAATTATTCTGGACTATGTAGGGGACTATTCCTAATGCATGCCTTTCCTTTTCTTTTTGTGTTTATTCCATTTTGGAAACAGTGTTTTGTGCATGAATCTTTATCGTGCAAATCTTCATACATTGATATCTAACATGCTTCCCGGAAAGGAAAGCACAATTTCATCTTACGTTACTATGTTTCATCTAGAATAAATGACTTGGTGATTCAAACATAGTAAGAGAAAGCAACCAGCATTAGTAAATGGAGGTATCGGTCAATAGAGATGTTATACAGAGAAGCCATCCAGACAGATGGTAAACTTACCAGAGCAATACCAAGACACAGGCCTCGAAGAATCTTTTCATGCTGAGTATCTTGAGCATACTGTGTCATCAACAGACAAAGGAAAGACAAAAACATGTTTTAATTCACTGTTTGCAAAGAATGACTCTATGTCAAAAATTGGGTCCCCAGGCAATACACTGTACAAATATAAATTTGGATGGGTATATTTTACTTTTTACACATTTTTACCAAATATTTGTGAAATACTTCATTTATTTCATAATGTCAACTCCTTATTTCTGTGTATGTCATAGCCATAGAATTCAAATCATTCTTCATCTTTACTGAGGCAAGATTAAGTCTCACAACCACCATATAGACATTGAACAGAAGAGATGTCAGGAATGCCAATTTGAGGAATACTTACGCTGACCATGTCTTCAATGGCTTGTGCTGATTTGGTGCCCACCATAACAAGTCCCATACCTAGACCAGCGGCCTCACCTACAGAAAGCATTGAGTCACAACATCGCATTATGAAGCTTTCACACATTTTAGGATGACAACTTGATAAAAAAAAAAAAAATCAACATAAATACATGTTTCATATGGCTGTAGCTCTCCAGAAGTACCTTTGGACTGATCTATCTGTATGATAATGAATCAAGTGAATATCACTATTAACCCTAAAAAGACTGGGGGGGGCCTAAAAGGCCCCCCCCTCGACATTTCGCGCGATTACTCAGCAACACGCAATGCTCTCGCCGCGATGCTCTGTGACTTTTTTCTTTCGAGTTTCCCGCACATTTTGACACCAAATTTGTGACGCCCGGGGGTACGGTTCTGAAGTTACATAACTTTTTGTACATGCACGTGAGACCGAAAATGGCTCAAAAATGCGATTTTGTGTACAAAGTCAATACAAATTGAGTTTTATCACATGGTTCATATAAATATGCTTATTTTTACTCTCAATGGCTAAAATCAATTTGTTTTAGTAGTATTATGCTTCAAAAAGGGTCTGCCACAAATTTTGCTGAAAAAAACAACGAAAACAAAAGGTCGAAAAAACAAAGAAATACATAAGAATTCATAAAACAATAAAATAAATAAGAAATTAATTTTGATACCGAATTTTTTTTCAACTACATTTGCTAAGAGTGCTACAAAGAATATCTAGACCAAAAATGAGCACTTTTGGAGCTTTATTTACTGATTTAGATAAAAAAGTCTGATTTCTCGCATAAATTAGCATAATTAATTAAAATAAAATAAAAGAAGACTATTTTGGAAAATTTAAATATACGATCTTGTAGATTACATCGCACACTACCATTGTGCAAATTTCCGCGGCAATCGCGCGATCCACGGCCGAGATCTTAAGGGGGGGCCCTTTAGGCCCCCCCCCAGTCTTTCGAGCTACCAAAATAGCCCAGTCTTTTTAGGGTTAACAACGTTCAGTCTGATTATACTTATGGAGAGCTATAAGCAATAGAAGCTTCAATTCCCGACAGCATGCCCTCTCTTTCTCTCTCTCTCTCTCTCTATGGAAATACAACTGCTTCTTTTTTCTGTTCAGGATTATACAAAGAAAGAGGGAAAAGAGGCCAGGCTGGATTCAGAAAATCCAAAAAAAAAAAAGTGCTTTATAATCATCAACTCTTAAAACAGCACCAAAAGTGCAAGTATAAATTTGTCTTGTTTCGATATCTATCAAACCTAAATGACTGTATGTGTACAGGATAACATGTATTCAATCACAACTCTGTATCAATCACGTGACTGTCACGTGACTGTCATGTGACTGTCACATGACCAGCTCACCTGTGACAGCATCGTCCTCATACAGGTTAAACTTGAGCTGTTCATAGACATCTTGCCTGGCGGACCCCATTGCAGCAAGCCCTAGTCCTAGACATCCACCATGTCTCACCATCTGGAAAGGAGGGAAAGAAATGTATAAACTCTAGAACTGCATCATGTTGGACCCAGCTTCTCTTATTGCATTAACATATTGTATCACCGGTCGCCAAAGGGTCAAGCTTATAGCTAATTATTGGCGACCGTTCTGTATGGTAATTCATAACACATGTAGGCTATAATTATGTCACAAATGTGTAATAAAAATTGTTGAAATTGTAGAAACTAGCTATAATGAGTATCATATTTGTATACATCATATTTGATTATATTGCTTAAAAAAAAGAAGAATTGTAAATGATGCCATACAGAGAATAAACAAGGAAAAGTAGAAATTACGCGGTGCGTAATATATGTCCCCGCCGGAAGTAGCATTTAGTAGCAAAATGTACAATATAGGTAAAAAGATGAAGGTCAAAGGTCAAAGAAGTCAAAGGTCAAAATTCTATGTAGAAGTTTTGAAGCCCTCACCTAGTGCCATCACATAAAGCAAACGGAATCGAAATCGGGTTAGAAATGGCGAAGGAGTAGCATTTTGTAGCCAATGTACAATATAGGTAAAAAAATCAAGGTCAAAGGTCAAAGAAGTCAAAGGTCAAAATTCTGTGTAGAAGTTTTGAAGCCCTCACCTAGTGCCATCACTTAAAGCAAACGGAATTGAAATCGGGTTACAAATGGCAAAGGAGTAGCATTTTGTAGCAAAATGTACAATACAGGTCAAAAATCAAGGTCAAAGGTCAAAGAAGTCAAAGGTCAAAATTCTGTGTAGAAGTTTTGAAGCCCTCACCTAGTGCCATCACATAAAGCAAACGGAATCGAAATCGGGTTAGAAATGGCGAAGGAGTAGCATTTTGTAGGCAATGTACAATATAGGTCAAAAATCAAGGTCAAAGGTCAAAGAAGTCAAAGGTCAAAATTCTGTGTAGAAGTTTTGAAGCCCTCACCTTGTGCCATCACTTAAAGCAAACGGAATTGAAATCGGGTTACAAATGGCAAAGGAGTAGCATTTTGTAGCAAAATGTACAATACAGGTCAAAAATCAAGGTCAAAGGTCAAAGAAGTCAAAGGTCAAAATTCTGTGTAGAAGTTTTGAAGCCCTCACCTAGTGCCATCACATAAAGCAAACGGAATCGAAATCGGGTTAGAAATGGCGAAGGAGTAGCATTTTGTAGGCAATGTACAATATAGGTCAAAAATCAAGGTCAAAGGTCAAAGAAGTTAAAGGTCAAAATTCTGTGTGGAAGTTTTGAAGCCCTCACCTTGTGCCATCACTTAAAGCAAACGGAATTGAAATCGGGTTACAAATGGCAAAGGAGTAGCATTTTGTAGCAAAATGTACAATATAGGTCAAAAATCAAGGTCAAAGGTCAAAGAAGTCAAAGGTCAAAATTCTGTGTAGAAGTTTTGAAGCCCTCACCTAGTGCCATCACATAAAGCAAACGGAATCGAAATCGGGTTAGAAATGGCGAAGGAGTAGCATTTTGTAGGCAATGTACAATATAGGTCAAAAATCAAGGTCAAAGGTCAAAGAAGTCAAAGGTCAAAATTCTGTGTAGAAGTTTTGAAGCCCTCACCTAGTGCCATCACTTAAAGCAAACGGAATTGAAATCGGGTTACAAATGGCGAAGGAGTAGCATTTTGTAGCAAAATGTACAATATAGGTCAAAAATCAAGGTCAAAGGTCAAAGAAGTCAAAGGTTAAAATTCTGTGTAGAAGTTTTGAAGCCCTCACCTAGTGCCATCATATAAAGCAAACGGAATCAAAATCGGGTTAGAAATGGCGAAGGAGTAGCATTTTGAAGCAAAATGTACAATATAGGTCAAAGGTCAAGGTCAAAGGTCACAATTGAAATTCTGTATAGAAGTTTCAAAGCTCCCATGTAGTGCTATCATATAAAGCAAACAGAATCAAAATCGGGTTAGAAATGACGAAGGAGTAGCATTTTGAACATTTTGATCACACACGGACGCACACACGGACGGACACACGGACGGACGGACGCACGGACGCACGGACGGACGGACGGACGGACACACACACGTACGGAGCCCGTTTCATAGTCCCCTGCTCGAACTCGTTCGGCGGGGACAATAAATCAAATCAAATCAAATCAAAATTGTTAGTTCACAAGGTGTATTATGGTTGATTCACCCCTGGCCACAGAACAGCCAAAAAGCGCGACCTTGTTAGGGTTAAACTAGTCCAGAATGGCTCCTTTAATATGACCATAGAAAGAGAAGACAGTCATGCCACTACTGATACAGGCAGACTGGGCCTCTCACCTCCGATGTGGCTTCCTTCAGCTGCGTCAGGAGGTACTCAATGATGTTGGCTCCATGGTTGGCATGGATGAGACCTAGGGCGTAGAGACCGCCGCCATCTTGGTAGGCACTGCCTGGGGTGGAGTCCTTCGGGAGGTACGTGGACATGAGATTGAGGGCCTCCTTCTCGTGACCTCTGTGGATGACCCCTAGACTGGCTGTCGCTGTGAATTTTGCCCAGTTTGTGGCTCTTGCAAGCCACTCAAGATTATCCCTGCAATAATTTTGATGAAACAATGAAGCTGAAATGAGTTTGAGATAATGAGCAGAATGTTGTTCCTTCTACCACTCCTGCAAAATAGTATGAACATCATCAAAGAAAACATGATACTTGGATTTAAATTGCTACACAAGAAAATGACATTTTGTACATTAAAAAATGCCAAGAAGCACAAACCAGGAGCCTTTTTTGATATGATTATTTCATCCACGAAGCATTTTGGGCATAGGACAAGGACAACCTAATTTCATATACAAGTATATATTGCATTCATTAACGAATTGTGTGATCTTGTGGGCCAAATTCTTCGGCAAGAACATTTCTATCATTTGAAGAAGAAAATGACAGCTCTAAAGATCTCAATAACACTGCTACACTTTGTCCTGTAGATACATGTAATCCACCCTAGTCTTACAGGCTGATTTTACATGAGAGATAGCCTAAGCAAAAGTATAACAGGTGATATCTATTACACAGCATTTCTCATCAAAGATGACACGCGATACATTCAGAACAGCTACACTGGTTCATATCTAGATTCATCGGGAAAACTTATGATGATTATGATGATAAAAAAGACAAAATTCATCATTATCATCATCTGCATAAAATACTGCAGTGAAAGAATACCTGAGAAAAGCATCGCTTGTCGTCCCACAGTGCATGAAGGAGTTTGCTATCACTGTTGCATTGTGGCACACAGAATTCCTCACTGAATCCTGCCAACAAAACATTGATAAGAATGACCAAATGGATTGAAGAAAATTCTGAATTAAAAGTGCCCATAAGAAAAAGCAAAAAAAAAAACAACAACAACAACAACAACAACAACAACAACCCAACTATGAATATAAATTTGGTAGCTGTTGAAACATGTACACTTCAGACATTATGACAGCTGCCATAACATTCAGTGAAAATTTGGAATCATATATATTTGACACACATTTGTACTGGAAAGTTATTTTGCATATATTTTTATAATTTCACAAACAAAATGGCAACAACAAAAACAATCATGCATGGTTTCACAGGCAATTTATGTTTAATACCTAACTTACTTTTGAGTCCCTTTAAAAACTCTCATTAGAATGAAACAACAATCAATCCCTGGCAAAAGCAATGTAAGTGAATTTCCAAGCTGTAGGGTATATAATACTAAAATTACTAAACTTTTGTCCATATTTACCAGTTTTATGGCATTAGTACACACACAATGACAAATAAATGTTGTGTCCCTGGGAACTAGAAAGCGATAAGTCACAAACCTTGGTGTTTTTGAGAATGAGCATGTCTGTCTTGTTGCTGCGTATGAGAAACTGAAGGTGGATCCCTATGGTAATGTTGCCACTCAGAATCTGTGAAAGTTTGTTGACCTTGTCTCTGTGCTCTTTTTCCTCTGCCGACAGCTGAAATTAGGGTAAAAAATTACCAGCGATAGTTATTAAGTTAAAGGCTGTGCCAGTTTAGCAGAGATTCACAGCAAGCTGCAAATTTCCATGGCAACAAGAAACATCTTTGCAGATTGGATGCTAGCTCATCATATAATGATCTCCAGCACAGCAAGATGAACTAGAATGGGTAAAATGTGGGCTTACGGCTAAAATCTGGATTCACACTCATCAACTTATAGTTAAAGAGTTATCAGTGTTCAATAGCTATGCAATCTGATTGAACAACCAACCAATACCGTCTCAATAGGATCATGTACAGCATTATCGGTAGGATAGGCTGGTAAGTTAAAGGTACTGTTTACCATTGGGAGCAGTGATAAAAAAAAAATGTCAGAGTTATCACATTTGATGCATATGTGTAGGTCAGTTGAATCACAAAACATCCTACCAAATAAAAAATTTGCAATAAAGCCTAAAATGTAAAGGAAATATCACTTTTTTTTTGTAAATACATGTAAACCATAACAGCACACAATTCATTCTAGAAACAATTTTATTATAACTATTGTTCACATTTTGTGTATTCAACAAATTTTACTTAACATTGATTACACTTATTAACATTTTTAAATTGGTTGTTTCTATCCTTAACTCACATTTTAGAACATTTTAAAGCACTAAAGCTGGGGTTTTGTTTCATCTGCAAATGGTAAATTATGCTTTGTAGAAAAATGACTTGCCATACAAATATACCATTATTTACAGGATAACACTTACCTCTTCTTCTGCAGGAGGTGCTTGGGAAGGAGTTGTTTCCGTCTTTTCCTTCACTTCATCTACCTCCATGACTTCCCTATCAGTAGGAAAAAAAAATGAATAAAGAAATGCTGTTCAGAGAGCGAAGCTTGACTTCATGCCAGTTTGCCAGGGTAAAAGAATTCATGACAAATACACTTCTTCCTCCATACAAGCACGCATGGAGTTTACTTTGACACATTTACAGCAGCGTAGCAGGCATACTTCATTATTCTTTGACAGAAACCGGAAATAAACTGTCTCCATTCATGGAACATTAAAGTCTAACATTCAAAACAAATCTGCATGCAAACTCAGATAAGAAATTTCTCCTGAATCATTTTGGATTATGTAATATGGCATGTGTGTTCAGGAAAGTATGACATATTTTGACCAATTTGCACCCTGGAATATGTTACCACTATTGTTTTTTGTTGTGTTTTTTTTCTTACCACAAACAATTAATTGCAATCACTACATAGCACAAATTGTTTTCCACACCTCTGTGATTTGGTAGTCACTTTGATATTCATACTTCATTGTAGAATACCATGCAGGTGCAAACCAATTCTCCTCAGTAATTATTTTTGGGGGAAGGGTTCTGTTGTGCTAACACAAAAATAGATTGGTATCTGACATTTGAATGTACTTTGTAATGAGACAGTAAAACCTTCTTATTGGCTTCTGTTCTTCACAAAAGTAGTAGACAGCATTCATAGAAATTTCATTTATAGGATCAAAACATTCACATTTACAAATGAAATACATATGAATAACATATCCTATAAATTTGCATTGATATTATTTCATGCAAATATTTGAACCTGGAGATGATACTGACCTAAGTTAAAGAAAGTACAAACAAGACTCCTTCCAAAATCTCATAATGCTTTAACATTAACAGTAACACATCTAAATCAGGTAATTCTAACAAGTAATTAGGCAGATATTTGTCTTTCACATGTATCTAAAATAGGCAAAATAGTCTCAAATCAGGGAAGGTTTTTTTTAGTTCTCCCGGCAGGACACCAAGGGATGTTCCATACGTCAAGGAACCTCCTTTAGAATCATATAGACCTGGTAGCTCTGTAACTATGTGGTATTTTCTCCCAAAATGAGTGAGACTAGCTCATGCTCACCCTTCCTTCTTGTCCTCCGATGCCGGAGTGGTGGAAGGAGCTGGAGTGGTATCAGTGCTAGGAGTGCCTACAGTCTTGAGGGAGGCTTGCACTCTCGACAAGAACTGCTGGGGAGCGCTCTCATACAGGTCAAACCCAATCTGAAAGGCCATCAGTGTCTGGTCCTGTGTACATCACACACAGTAGAAAAGGAGAACAATGATGCAATGTGTATAATCCAGGGCCTAACAGCTGATGATGACTCTCTTTGGTGTTTCTCCAGTATTATGACCTCATTTCAGGAGTACACTTAATGTTTAGGACTACAAAACAGTGTTTCTGTGGCTGGTGCAATGCATGCTGAAGTCATGGTTGGTGCTAAGTTTCCTGTCAAACAACACTCACAGCATACTGTAAAAGCTGATATTTCACTTACAGATATTTTCACGAATGAGGAAATCACAGTTTCACAAGATGTTGTCTTTGTGATTTGACGCCAAGGCTATCGTAGGTGAATGTCACTTTACTGTGCGTGGCAATATTTTTGCATTTTGTTAGATTCGCAGCCCAATAGTGATTCGTAAAAATTAAACCCTCACAAAAATAACAGCTTTTGCGGTACATCATGATGGTATGGTTTCTCATCAGAATGCTATTCTTTGCTTTCTTTGCCAATTTGTGCTTGATTGATCACAACTTCATAAGAAAAAATTGTTTTCTAGAGTTTGATCAGAATTTTTTTCAAACTTTTTAACCTTTCTGCTTATATTCCTACATATAAATTTTCAGGGTAGACTTCCCCTTTAATGTTCTAATTTGGCCAAAAGCAGAGATCAACGGTAGATATAGAAAGTTGTTACTTACCCCACCCTCCCTCACAAGTTTGTCCAGGATGTCAGCCACGGCTGGAGCATCATCCAGGAAGATGAGACACTGACAGACATTGATAAAGTCTGGAGTCTCTAGGTTCAGGTACAGACGAACCAACACACGTAGGATCTATGGGAAGGGAGGAAGAAAGTCACATTTTTTTGATAATCTTTTTTTTTCTTCTGAAACACTTCTAACAAGACCTTGTAAAAGTCCTGTTACATCTCTGGGAAGAACAGCAGAAAATAGAGAACTGAAGTATTCAGTTTCTATTGACACTTTTGAAAACTAAACATTTTGCTACTGATGAATGCATTCACTGTATTGACAAAAAGTGAGCTGTTATTCTTATTCATTTGGATGATATTCAACCATCTCTGCCTATATAAATTGGGTTTATCAATAAATTAAAAAAAAAGAAGACATTACTGATGAAAGCAATATAGCCTCAGAGTGCAGGATACTACCTGTAAAATACTTAGGAAGGTACATCCATTTAGATTTCCTTTTGAACAAAAGAAAAAAGAACTAAAATTATGCATGATATTATACAAAGATTTCAAGTTAACCATCATGTTGTAAAAACGCTACATGAGACTGCAAATGAATATTCCAATACTCACTGTATTCCTAAACGTTCTCATTTGTAGCAATGACATAACTACATCCACACTGTACTTGAGCATGCCTGGCACATCATTCTGTGGGAGAGAGCAATTCAATATCACCAAGAAGCGCTATAGACAGGCACTGTGTTGCTATGGTGACAATGTCAAATTACAATTTACCAACTAAAATTTTACATTCACAGAGGATGCGATGAAAAGAATATTACAGAAGGTCCAGAGTGACCATTCCAGGACAATACAGGTCCATATATGGCTATGATGGAAATATGTATGCAAAATTACCAATATTGAATAATGCAAGAACACTAATATAAAAACTGACATATTTACTTTCATTTATCACATGATATTTTTAAAAAATGCATCCAATGATGAATAACATGACAATTCACTAAACATTTAATATTAGGACACTGATGGAGTTACTTGAAACATTTTACATAGAAATTGATCATATCTGTTTTATAAGTTAGTGAATATACACTGTATATATCTTTACAAGTCTCCATTTAAAATCTTGAACAATGCTATATGAAAACACAGCGGAGAGCTATGGAGAACACAATAATTCTTACAATGGGTACGTAACACCATTCCCTGTAATTCATCCTAGACAACAACCGATAGTCGGCATAGACAATGTAAATCATGTTTGAAGAATTTTAAAAATGCCATTATTTTGATTAAGTCTCAAAGGTAACACCAAAATGAAAGGTAGGTTTTGGCCCTACCAAGTGGACAAGAAACAGTGACCTTACCGAGCTACATATCGCCTTCTCAAACTTGTCGACCCGTCTTGTTTCCAGGGCAATGCCAATGGCCTGTTTGTACAACTGCTGCTCAAAGCAGCGCTGGAACATTCGATTCACAATCTCCTCCAGACGAGAGTCAATGGCCTTCTCATCATCAGCGTGGTCGTGATTGTGCACACGTAGCTTGGTGTAGAAGTCAATGCACTTTGCTGTAATACAGACAATACTACAACATTAGTATGGTATCTTCGAAAATTATCCCTGTATCCAATAACAGACTGAAATACAGGCAAAAGCAGTTCAAATTTACTAACGAGTGAAGGTTTTGTTAAGTGCAAGATAATATATAATCACAGCAGATCAATGAAAATCTGAATGAAATCTGACTTATACAAAGGAGGCAAGTGTTTTAATGCATCTTGAAGCATTTATACACCACACAGGGAATTCCAAGTAAATGCCTTTGTGCATGTAACTCGTATTGTATAGTACTGCTCATTTCATCTCACAGAATACCATTCAAACCATTTTTTTTTTCCAAAAAGAAAGTAAGTTCACAAAACACATATACTAATAAAGATATATCCTGTTGGTTATTTTGAGGCCGTCAGTCAGTGTGTCTGTTTGTATCCTGTACAGCTAGCAAATCATGAAGATGAAGACTACTTACATATCGTTGTCTCTTCATATTCCCCCGTAGCATTCACATCAAAGAGGCTGCCAGCTCCAAGGGCATATGTTAGGGATTCCTCAAAAGCCCCAAGGTGGTAGTATACCTGAAATAAAAAAAAAAATAAAAAAAAAAGGAAAGGAGATGACCGTTGATCTGTAACTCTATTGTTCAAAGTACTGTTGGGCCCATTTCTAAGAAATAGGGTGACTTCACTGTAGAACAAATGAGAACAAAAGAGAGTATCGGTTCAAATTCGACCAGGAAGGTATGGAAAGATGGGCTCCTTTCTGATTCATGTCTTTTGACATACAACAATCGAGACAAGCTTATCTTTTGATAGCTGTTTTTGTTTGTTTGTTTGTTTGTTTGTTTTGTTTCTAGCCACAAGCTACAATGTAACTGACAGATATGCTGGCACAATATGCACTAAAATTATACCCCCACTAGACCATAAAAGCAGACAAGAATTAGTGACACACGTGTGAAGGGGAGAAACAATCTCTTACCTTGGATGCAACCAGTGCTGCTAGCTGTCTCTGAGGAAATGACTCGTCTTCATACAGCATCTCACTGTAGGAGAGACATTTGCTCATTATCATTAAATGGCTATAATACTGTATACGCCATATATTTCGCGAGTCTAAATTTTTGCGACTCGGGAATTCCCGACGATTTTGCGAGTGGTTAAATTCGCGATTGTGGAGTCCCGTATAGACAACAGAAATGTACATGTATGCATACATTGTACATCACATTCACATCGGGATCGGAGTCAATGTTTTCGTGTGTCTTTAATTTCGCGAATAGCACCTGACTTGCAAAATTTGCGGAAATAAAAACCTCAAGAAATATTCGGCGTATACAGTAGATGGACACAAGGATAGATTCAATACTTTTGTAAATTTTATACCAGAATCTAATGGGCATGGTACTTAAAATGTTCACACAAATTTTGATCATGTCACCTGACTACATCCACAATATAAACTTTTGCATAATGTTGATGGATCAACACAATACAGCAACAGATTACCCTTAGCAGACATGAAATTTTTGCATACTGGTACATCTAAAAAGAACAAGAAAAACAAAACTTTTGCATATGGATATTGCCACACCAAGTGCATTATTAAGAGTAAGTTATTCCTTCTCAACTTCAACTAGCTATATGCTGTTTATCTTTCGCTCTACAGGATGATCAAATGGATTGTTATTATACTGAAGGTACAATGCTGATTTCATAACATGGAAATGCTATCACCTTAGCTCAAAAGTTCAGTAAATGTAATTTCATGTCTCTGATCAACTGCATCATGACTCATTTGCTAAAACCGAAAACAAGTGGTGATTAATTTCTGCAGATTAGAAATACCCTGTCATACCACATATCAACTATCAGTCAAGTGCATGATTATACTTACATCTTTTCCACAGTGTCTGCAATTTCAGCCCAGAAGTCATCTACAAGCTGATTCAGTCTTTCCAAGGCAAAGGACTACACTCAAGAAATGACAATGGGAAACACACAGTGTTCAAGTTGTACACAATGTAATTCACATGAACTTATGTTCTAAACCCCTGCACTAATAGGCCTACAGTGCACTCCTGTTAAATCGAACATGGTTAAAACAAAATTCTCGTTACAACGAAGTAAAAATTCAGGTCCCAAAATTATCATCTATACATCTTTCTATACTTTACTGTTTACTATATAACAAAACTTTGATATAACAGCCTGTCCTAACAACTTCGATAAAAAGGGAGTGTCCTGTATCTACAAAATGATGCAAAGTCTACGGAAAATGTCTGTTATTTATGAAAGTCAACGTAGAAATCAAGATGTTGGGGTAAAGTACAACATATTCTCTTTAGTTTATTATTTACCTATTTACAAAAAAAAAAAAAAAATGCATTCTTTGGATGGAGTATGTATTTTTTTTTCTTACTATACTGGAGAAGAATACAACATCAAGAATTTAATAAAGTGCTTGCCAAATGTTGTGGGGGTATCTAAAATTTGACCCCTTTCGACATTATTACATGCTACTATTATAAACATGCACCTGTAGAACAAATGTCATGGTCATCGCTGACTCTTATAGAACTAAAGGCATCAGATGGAAACAGGACATTATTTGTTCTACCAAACATCATCCAAAATGACATTTGAAATATTTGACTTAATCACTGTTTCTTTGTTTTACCTGAAGCTTTATGTCTGGTTCATCCAGTAGAGATATCACTCCCCCTGAAAAAAAACAAAATGAAATTCAGCTCAGATTTACAAACACACACACACACACACACACACACACAAAATCATTGTCTATTGAATCATTTACCACCACACTATAAATCCTGAAGGCATTTCATGAAGTGTTTTGTCAGATATATTTTTTAGTAATGTATAGTACACTTCGCAAAAAAAAAATTATCTAGTTTAATTACACATATCAGACTAAACCACAGAAAAAATAAGCAATGTATTGCATGTTAAACCGACACCAAAAGTCATTACATACATGTATGTAATATGTGAATAGTAAATGATAATGTGCATAAGCAGGCACAATGCCTCTGAGTAATTCAGTTAAAATTGTAGATTCTATTTATCCAGACACTATATTCAATATGGATACTATGACCAGACCATGACCTTCATTCAATGTCAGGTAAACAACTTTAAAACGTATCACAGCCAACAGGGCAAGAACTTTACACCATGCACTACTCATAAACAGACTAAGAGCCAAAGTCTACATCAAAACCATTTTGCTGGATTGATGTCCTGTCGCTAAATGCAATGTAAAGTCAAAGGAATTGCAAAGAATCAAGATTGCTGACATCCACAGGCACAGCAGAGTTGCAATTGTGGTGGGCTGTCCATCAACTTACCCACTTTATTTAATTAACAAGCTGACCTGTTATAAGTTAAGTTTCTGTCATATTCTGTTTCTTGACTGCAACGACAAGTTTAGCCACTGACACATTGTGGGAGGAACAAAGTTTAATTTAGGTCTCTAGAGTAAACAACCCTGTTTACAGCAGGCTTTGTACAGGGTGCCTATTTGCAGCAGGGGCCATTTCATTCATTGATGAAAAGGCCCAAACGGGTGTCACGTCACTGCACTTCTCATTATAAGTTAACACTTGCGAGTAGACTAACTCCTCATGCTTGTGTTCTAAAGTGGGACTAAGCACACATGATGTTCATTGGCTGTTTTACTGATGAATGAAATTCCACCTGTCAGAAATAGGAACCCTGCCACACACAGGGTTGTTTTACTTTACACCATAGCAAATCACAATTTGACAAATCCTCTCGAGTCTCGGCCTCATCACTCACTGTCACCACTGCCACTTTAAATTTACACTTCAAATTTCAAGGATTTCAACAATTCGTGGACTGTCTTTGAATGTAGGGGGTTCTCCTGCCCGTTATACCGATAATGTAAATACTGTGGCAATCCATCAAGAAATACGAATAAATGATAATGGTGCTTTTGGTGGGAAGGCGCAACATAGATCTAAACACATTATGACTGAATATTCCATTTCCAACTGCAAACTCAGTATGTGGGCCTATGTAATTCATCCAGTGACTCAGCACGAGCTCGTCGACATGGACACACTGGAACACTCCACGCCTCTAAAGAGGGCTCTAACCGAACAAAGTTTGTGTAAAGTGGTGAAATCACACTTACCTGCCGATGTTATCTTCATGGCGGTGGCTTAATCTGTAGCACCTCACTTTCCCAAATTCTTCAAATTAAATGTAGCTGCACCTCTTGAGGTGGTCACGATTCTCAGCAACTTTCCACAAAAGACATGGGGGATTAGTGTGATTCTAACGCTGAGGGCGCTCATCTCTCCGTCAGAATATACGGCACTGCGTCAGAAAGTGCTACGGGGGGGGGGGGGGGGGGGCTGTCCAGTGCTCACTGAAAGAGTCACTAGAATAGAACCTATAGATTTTGTACTGGTATTCAAAGAGCTGAGGTAACGATATCAGGCCTAATATACCACTTTGATGCATCCAAATACTAGTACTAATAAGTTACAACACAGTTTCACCTCTGTACTCGAGTTGGGCCACGGCAAAGCAGTCTTTTCGAACGTGCAATTCCACAGCATGTTGGTTTTCATATGAATAAAAGTGAAGACAGATCGAAAGGTGTGTTTCGTCAAACTCAGACAATATAAACACCTGTATTATGGACTTAAAAAAAAATGTCATATTTAGAGTCACGAAATAGTGATATTGATAACAACAATGGAGTTAGATTCCCTCAAAGGTCTTCTACTAACCTAAACATACATTTTTATTAAATTTCCTTTAGAAATGAAATTAAGATTACAAATCTTCCAGGTTTCATCAGCTAACAAGCAAAAAACAAAAAACAAAAACAGCTTTCTATAAAAGCCTGATCATATCCTATTTTTTTTTTCGTTCGGGTGCCACTTCCGGGGTCAAAAGGGGGGGGGGGGCAAAATGGTTACACCCTATATATTTCTATGTATTGTGCAAAAAAGTGGGGGGGGGGGGGGGCGAGCCCCCTCGGCCCCTGGTTCCGCCGGCCATGTTCAGTGAAAACGTACAATCTCAAGACCCGAAACTGTCCAATTCTATATATTTTTGATAAATTCTGTCATTGTTTGTTTCGTTTGATAAGCAAAATCATCTCCACTCTTCACATCTCCACTCTCCACTCATCTCTCCACTCTCCCTTACAGTTTCCATTTTCCATCACCGTCGATTCTTTTCCTTTTACTTCAGATCCAAAGTATACGGGAAATATTTTTCATTTTGTTTATTTCACAGTTTATTCTCATTTCCTTATAAGATCGGAAAAACATTAACGGAGATATCACGCTGATAGCGCACCTACCTGTGGGTTTGAAGGTTTTAGCGCAAAACGTGCTAACTTCATTCTTATTAAGTTGAGATATTTGTGATTAAAGCTACTAAAAAACAAAGAAAATAATAAGAAAATACAGGATATCTTTAATCATAACTTTTAGGATATACCTTGTAATGTCACAATTAGCTGATAAGTGAGGTATACTGGAAAGGTTTAATTTTGTTCTATCTGATGACGGACTTCCTTTGAAATGTTCAAAAATGGCACTTAGCTCATTTAGCAATAAAACCCTTCATTTGTCAACGCTCGTGACAACGAAAAGAAAGAAAGATAAAACAACAAAATGAAGCTCAGCCTGTATGAAGAGACTAGAAGGTCGCTGTTAATGAATAGAGTGATGTGCCGACACCTTGTATCACAACCCGGAGTGGCCCTGGCCATAACAGGAGTCTTTCACTTTAGCGCTACTTCGCCTTCGCCTTTCGGTGACACGTCGGCTCCGAGTTCATTCCTTGCTCGACACCGCTGGTATCGGTTTGTACCATCACCGCCCTTCTGTCTGTAACACCGAGGAATGAGGAACGATTCGAGTAGAAATGGAGCGTCCATCAATTTGTCGTCTGTCCGGAAGAAGATGGTTTCTCGCTTTCTTTATTGGCATTTTGCTAAATTGTTTACATGGTAAGTTTGGGGAGAATTGATTCTGCTTCTTCAAGTGTGTGTTTGAGGGTTTTGTTTGGTTTTGTTTTTCTTGATGCTGTATTATAGTAGGCCTACATGAATTGTATTCTGCCATTGCTGTTATGTCTTTCATATCATGCCTCTCTTTACTATTTTTGTAAGCATCACTAAAATCACAAACAATAGGACCCACTCGGGTAAACAAAAAGTTGACAAATAAGTTTTTTTGATGGAACCATGCTTTGTCAGAATGTAGGCCCTAAGTGCTCATAAAAAAACTAACGAAATTAATTTTGATATGCACTTTATATCACGACAAAGAGAGCTAAAACGCAGTCTGGTCGAAAATGCTCCGACAAAACTTTTCGGGGGTCCTTCTATTTTCATAGTATAGGCCTTTATAGGACATTGGCCCTTTCAAATAAAAGGAAGATAACATAATTTCGCCTTCGACTGATTAAGAAATTTTCCTACATCGACAAAAATGAACACTGATCAGCGTTTTAATTTCATGAATTTGAATGATTTTGCTTGGTTATATTCACTTCCCTTTAAGAGGTAACGCAAAAAGTTTCACGAAAGAAAAAGCAAGATACAAGGGACACTTACAAACACGTGCACTTTTCATGGCAAAATATACTCACGTGAAAAACAAAAACCTGTTTCAGTTGTATCCATTATCCCGTGTTTGATAATGACAACAAATGCGATTCATGGTCACATCGAACGTCTTATTTAAACTCACCAGCGTAACATTTTGTCTTGAATGATATAGATGATGACTTATTCACATTTCATGAGCAAGTTCCGGCGATTTCTGCTCTGCTTTGTTCAGTTCCCATGATAACAGTGACACCACAGACACAGCTTATCATTGCTGCCGTCAGTCGTCAGTATAATTGCTGCTAACCGGTTCTCAAGTTGTGCGATTCCGAGACAGGACACAATCTCATATCCTAATTAGCTGAGTTTAACTCGATTCCATTGTCAAGTTAGATATAAAGATTAAAGAAAAATACGAATAGAAATTAATCATAACAGTGTCTACTTCGTTAACGTATAGTACAAGAAAAAAAATTGATTACGCAAGTCTCGATTTCGCAAAAACATGTCGTAAAAAATATGAAAACTAGACTAGGCAAACTTGCGACTCATTCCAGCTTCTTAATTGGTTTGCTGGTGAAAGATATTCCAAACTATGATTTTAAGGAATCTAGTAAGGTACAGAGGTATACAGAACTGTAGAGATAACCTCTTCTTTTTGATCTCTGTAAAGAATACAGTGTATGTCGCAAAAGTCATCCGAGTATTTCTGAAATGCAAGCGATCAGTGATGGCGCTAAAATCTAATTACCTGCCCTCTGTGGCGGGTGCCCATGTAATGTCCCGGGGACATTTTGGTAGAACACGATGTTGTTTGAGATTCTCACAATTGCCGGGACAGCGTTGCCCGCCGCCTCTCTCATCTCTTTTTCTTCTCTCACCCAGAGATTCCATCATAATCCTTTCCCGTTCTTGCCACAATATGCCTGAAGCTCAATATGAAAATCGAGTACGCTAAGATGACGGAATTAAATGTTTATTCTTCCATATTGGCATTAATTAGCTTCCAGTGTACTAACAGTACATGCTTTCGAGGTCAATACCATCGTAAATTGGATTGAATCAGCTAGGAATCTAGTCTGATTAGCAATATTTGATTGCATTTACCCCGTTTCCCAGCTAATGCTGTTTGGGTGGCATGAAAATCAACAAAACAGACAAAAAGAAAAAAAGTAAAATGTTGTTCAGTAGTAATCGTTAACTGTCTTGGAACCTATTCGTTTAAGCACTGATTTACAAAACGCTCGCGATAAACCCTCAGCAAAAGAATATGAAAAAAAGTAGAATCTCTTGATAGGTTTGACTGTCTATCATCAAAGCTTTGAATTCTTCGTTTATCAATGTTTTACAGAAATTTTGAGTTAAGGTCATTCAAGATAGTCCACTTGTTTGGTAATATACAGTTATTCATAATATCATATTATATCACTTGACATGAATATTAACAACCTGAGTCTTACGTGATTTAGGCTGGAAAGAAATATTATTCCTCCCATCACCCTTCCCCACCACACACCCGTAAACTCAATTTTACTTTGAATCCAAAGAGCGAACATTCTCGATACGAAAACGAAAGGACAGAAGCGGGAGCCGGTCACTGTAAAAGATAGATAATTTTACCCACTTCAAGTTAGCTCAGAAAAAGGTAAAGTGCTTTTGTTTTTAAGGAGTGGGGAGGTATCCCAGATAATCTCTGTCTGAAAAAAAAAATCAACAAATATCATCCAAATTATTCGAGGTATTATAATTTTTCAATCACATTTCAGGTCTCGTTTCGGCTTCGCCCGAACAAAAGCAGCTGGTGGAGGACCTCTTCATCAACAACAAGTACAGTAGAATCGTGAGGCCTGTTCTCAATGAGTCCTACACGGTCAACGTTACGCTAGAACTCGATCTCGGACAAATTAATCTTGTGGTGAGTTCCAGATTTTGGTTTGTTCTCTTTGTTTGATTTTTTTTTCTACTGTTTGATATTGATGTGCTTGTTCGTATTATGCTCATTCATGCTCCATTCTTTAATATGCATGTTTAATGATTGACTGAAGGAAATGAATGTTACCGCACATCTATCACAATGTTAGCGGAGTTGGGGTACCCCTGGGGGCACAGGTCCCCCCCCCCCCCCCCCTTGCTGGTAGCTCATAACACGCTTTCAGGTAATTCCACGTCATATCACGTCACTATACATGTAGATTCACAATTTGTGTGTGTTGTGTTGTGTTGTGTGTGTGTGTGTGTGTGTGTGTGTGTGTGTGTGTGTGTGTGTGTGTGTGTGTGTGTGAAATCATCAACAATCGTCTCCGTATAAATCTGCATCATATGATAATGGGAAAGACAGGGATTTTTTTTTTTTTTTGGTGTAAAATGATGGACAATATTTCCGCGTATATAGAGACCGTAGGCCTATCATGCTGACATATATGCCCTATTCAGGTGATATAAACTGGAAAATGGCTGGTCATCTAACAGAGTGGTATGAATATCTCTTGAACAAAGACAGTAGATTGTGCAAAACTTTCGTCACAGCAGTTATTAGAGCGAATAAAGACCTCTTTCCCCTTTCACTGACACAGCACAAAAACAATAACCAACCAAAACAGTTCGCCAAACAAACAAACAAACAATGATTCATTTGCAGTTTCTATGACATTTGACACGTTTGCTTTGCAAGAACCAAGAGAATAAATTGGTAATAAAATGAATATTATTATTCATTTGTACAGTATTAAACAAAACGGAAGAGTATGTTCTAAACAAAACTAAACGAATCCATTCCTTACAATATTCATGCACTGAGGAGTCTACTAGTAACTAACTTCAGTTGTGATGGTGATTAAGTGTAAAAAGATATACAAAATGATCCGTACGTAAACTAGAACACTTTAAGCAAATACATTTTGATGCATTATTGTCTAATTCATTCAGGAAAATCATGTTAATGATAAGAGATGTTACGGGCACGGCATTATCAGCCAGGCTCAGGGGCAAGTTTTTGCTGAAGTCAATTTGCTGATCGCAAAATTCATGAGAAGCATTCAGTCTAATTATTATTTCTCTTCTTCAAGATAATCTGGCGTGATGAAGGTCCCCTATAACGGAGAGAACACAAACAAATTTTACACCCGCCCGTTCACTATTACCGGCAAAATCATTACGGGTAACATTATGCAGGGAAGCATACTCTAATGGCCGTATAATGCAGCAGAAATCACATTAGAGACACTAGAATACCTCTCGCGGTGTGTAATCGTGTTAGTGACTCTTGGCTAGTTTTCAGCCACCGAGGCAGAGAAAAGAGAACGACCCTCAAAACTAGAACGTATAGGGGCAAAACTGACCTTGTTCAACTCGGAAACGCGATTATTATTATGTTTTCTACTATAAGATACAATCAAACTCTATCACAACCATTATCTATATAATTTATATATTACATAATAACATCCTTATAGTAAGCTATTCATGAAATCATTCATATCACATCTTATATATCACATTGTACCTTATTATTGATCACATATTATAGATACATATAATGTTCATGTTGATTGTGAAAAATATTCATCATTAAGATAGACGAATAGTAATAAAGTTCATGAGTGTATCAGTGTGTGTATATAGTCATATGTACAAATGTAACTCTTTTTTTAATCTGTTACCGTGGTGACACACCAATGACTTATGTTTTTCAGACAATGTTAGTGGAAACGTGCGTTGATTATCTTCGAACCTAAAAACCCCAAAACAAAACAAACTATAGGAGCTTTATTTTTAAGTTCATTTAAGATTGATAATGAAAATAGAAGTGATGACTTTCTACAAAAGAATTGCTTCAATATATCACAAGCAATTATCAGAGACATCTCTCTTTATCTCTCTCTTATTTTCATCTCTCTTTCGCTCTCTCTCCCTCCTCCCTTCATCTTCTCTCTATCTCTTTATATGTCTCGAATATCTCTATATCATTACAGAACGAAAAGTTTCAGACGTTAAGCACCATGGTCTGGTTGACACAGGTGAGATATGAATAGGAATATATATATATATATATATATATATATATATATATATATATATATACATATATACGTATATATATTTCACTATTAATCATTTACTTCTAGTCAGTTTTCTCTTTCTTTGTTTATATATATATATATATATATATATATATATATATATGCACTGTCATCAACGATTTTCAAACTTTCTGTTCAGAACTTTGGTGTTAGTTTGTATTTGTTTGTTGGTAGATGTCATTAAAGATAAAAAAAAAATACTGCACAGTGAAAACCTTATTTTCTGTTATCAGGACACAATTCAATTTCATCACACTGTAATCAAATTGACCATTATATAGTTGTCTTGAAGGAGCGAAAAAGAATATAATGATCTGTTACCTTTGACTAAGTGTCTCGCATATTCTGTTTCCATCAATTAATACACCTCCCAGTGGTCTTCTCGTTCCCTATATCAGATTTACTTTGAACGTTTAACGTCAACACGCTGTTTGGATGAATGCTGCTTTAAAGCGAACACACTTTAAACAAATTTATATGCCTTCGCGGAAAATTGACCTTGATTCGTTTTTAATACTAATTCAAGCGGAGGAGTTATAGAAGCACATATATATACAAATAATTTTCTTTCAGGCAGGCAATTCGATTGATCGCTCATTCGTTATAATTGTGTAATCCTATCCTACGTCACCCGATCGTCTGTTTCTATATATCCGTTGTTAATCAGGCATGGCTGGATGTCTAATCCACTCTGATCTCGCTGAACTGTTCTTAAGCTGAGGATCTTACTTCATCAATTTGTCACATATTATTAGATAACTATGGTCATTGGTGCGTTGTAGACAAGTATCTAAGACGATAAAAAAAAATCCAATGAGTTTATTTTTGCAAGCTCATGTCTACCATGGTTTTTTAATTGCCATGGTCAAATGGGGCTTCAGCTTATTTCTTTCTTTTTTTCTGTAAATAAGGGTGGATAATGAAGTAGAATGAACTTAGTAAAATAACATCTTTGACAATTTCAGATTACTCTCTGACATCACATCAATGAAACTTTTCTAGGCAGAAGCAGTACAAAGTAGACCATAAGACATAAGTAGACCATAAGACAAAGTAGACCATAAGACATAAGACTTAAGACCATTATTCAGACCTATACAGCTAAGTAATATCATCATAATTATATTGCTTGTCATTCAACTCATTACAGAATCATGTATTATTATTATTATAAGATCAATCTGTTTTGATTTATTGATTCGTGCTGTTTTGTAAGAACCTCCCGAAGGAAATCTGTGTAGCAATCTAACAAAATAAAATGTACAGTATGTAATATATTTTAAGATAGATAAAGAAAATATATAAGTGTGAATACTTCGAACATAGAGCTCTGGCACATTGCAATATGATCATTATATGTTTAGATTTAGTGTAATTTGTTTTGTTCTTTTTTAACAAATCTATGACTGTGTATGGTAGTTATGTTCCAGTGCAAACTAGGTATGCACGACAGAAGAAAATAAATGAGTCATATCTATAATGTTTTAGCTGTAGGCCTAAATATTTGTTTTTATTCAAACCTTCTCTTCCTCACGTTCATGCATGTGTCTTCCGCTAATTGAATGTCTCTGTCTGTGTTGTTGTTGCTGTTTGTTTGTTCTTTTAGAGATGGCGAGACGAGTATCTGATGTGGGATCCTCTAGACTACAACAACCTGACTGTGCTCAGGATACCTGCCAGCAAGATATGGCTTCCAGACACCGTGCTCTATAACACGTAATTCATTTATCTCACCTTACACCCATATCTCTCTCTTTCTCTTACTGCTGCCCTCCACTCTCTACACATCATTATGATTCACAATCTCATGGTATATAATTTCATTATCCATTCCCTCTATTTGGCCGTTAATGTTCCGTTTATTCATTCAGAACTGTTGGTCTATGGATAAAATCTATCTATCTACACACACACACACACACACACACACACACACACACACACACACACACACACACACACACACACACGTTATGTATGTGTATATACCTACATATCTACAGTAATATATTCATCTGTCTATATTATATTTCTATCTACCTACATATCTACAGTAATATATTCGCCTGTCTACATAAGTTGTATCTTTCTATCCACACCTACATATCTACAGTAATATATTTGTCTGTCTATATATCTTCTATCTACCTACATATCTACAGTAATATATTCGCCTGTCTATATATCTTTCTATCTACACCTACATATCTACAGTAATATATTTGTCTGTCTATATATCTTTCTATCTACCTACATATCTACAGTGATATATTCATCTGTCTTATATATCTTTCTATCTATCTACATATCTACAGTAATATATTCATCTGTCTATATATCTTTCTATTTACCTACATATCTACAGTAATATATTAATCTGTCTTATATATCTTTCTATCTACCTATACAATAATATATTCATCTATCTGTATATCTTTCTATCTACCTATACTTACCTATTTTGTCTGCCTGTCTTGCCACAGCATTATACCCTCACTATGCTGCCCTATTTCGACAAAAGCAAAGAAGTGACAAAGATAGATTTTCTTTCGAAGCAAAATGTACGATAAAAGCCATTTTGCATGTGTTTACATTGATACAGTGCACTGTATTATGTTATGACGTGTAGACTTGGCTAGCCTTCTTTTTTTGATGAGGCATCCACGTTTATACGTAAAACATATCAATTCCAATTCTAGAATATTTATAAATCATATTTTGATGATCGTAACTTGCTTGCTGTTTTCAGAGTAGAGCAGAAGGGTGCACGTCACGAGAACGACACCCATGAGTCAAGCCGATACGAGTTTACAGCCTACGAGTCATTATACAGTTCATGAGTTCGACACTAAGCAAACAAGGCCCAAGAGACCGACACATTAAACCCCGTGCGTGTTGTATCTGTCGAACTCGTGGGCTGTTTTTACCTAGTGTCGGTCTCAGGGGCTTTATTTGCCTAGTGTCGAACTCGTGGGCCATATAAGACTCGTGGGCTGTATGACTCACGGGTGTCGGTCTTGTGGTATTACCCCGTTCAAAATAGCTGAAAAAGAAAATAGAATGTCTCGAACGACCAAAGCACAGCGAGCAAAAACTAATTCATTTTAAATTCAATTATTCTTTATTTGCTCATTCATCTGCACATGTCGCATCATAAGAATTGCTATGTAAAAATGACAACCTACAACTCAAACATGTTTGTATTATCACACATACAGGATAGTACGTGATCGAAACAACATGATATAGTAAAATATAAAATAAAACTATATAATATAGTTTAGTGTTAAGTGTCTGTATAGATTGCGTACCAGAAATGTTTCATTAAATTAAAGGTGAATAAAACAAAGGAAATATTGAATTGATTATTGCTATTACTGTCTGTACTGTAATTCAAAATCCTTATGTGTTTAACACTAAACAAACAATCGCATCTGATTCTTTAACATTTCTTTTATTGGGTGTGTATGTCTCTGCAGGTGTGGCAATTAAAGAGTGATATAAATTATCATATAAATACAAAAATGTCAAATTTTGTCTCTTTACATCCTATCACTTATCCTCATCGACCATGTTGTCGATGTCGAAGCCGACAAAAAAGCAACGACCAACTGATGACGGTCGAGACACTGACCATCGTGCAGTACGATGGGATGATTGATTGGAGCGCGCCCCTTACGATGATTAGTGAGTGCAACATCGACGTGTACCTGTATCCGTTTGACAAACAGGAGTGTAAGCTGAAGATGGGGTCGTGGCAACACGACCGACGCTACATTGACTACTTGGAGGGAAGGGCTGATGCTGCCAATTACAACTATAACGGCGAGTGGGATACACTCGGTAAGAATTACCAATTGTGTTCATTGAATGAATCCGCGTTTTTTAGATTTATGCCAAGCGAGAAAAAGGGTTTGAAATACGAGGATGCTACTTTGGGATTATGTTAGATTTTATTGTAAGATAATGATTTGTAAGAGGGAACCAAAGACCGAAATCTCAACTCATCAACCTTGAATAATTGCGTACCCTATACTAACCTCCTTATTTGGTATGACATTATTCAAAGATTTAAAGAGCAATGTTTGTAGTCTGTACGATTTAAGGGATTAAAAATGGATGCATTATGAGCATCGTCCAAATAGCCAACGAATAGTTCAGTTAAAATAGAAAATAATGATTTCAAAAGGAACACAACAATGATGATAACGTTAATGATAATGATAATACAAAAATGAAAATGATAAGAATTATAATGATAAGGATCGTCATTTACAAAGGTATCTTCTGAAAAGCCTGAAGGGTGTTACGATGATGTGTATACACGGGTGCACGTCACGAGGGCCGACACCCACGAGTCATACAGCCCACGAGTCATACAGTTAACAAGTCATACAGCCCAACTCGTGGGCTGTTTTTACCGGCTGTACGTCACGAGACCGACACCCACGAGTCTCACAGCTCACAAATCATACAGCCCATGAGTTATACAGCTAACGAGTCGTACAGCCCATTAATTAGTTCGACACTAAGCTAACAAAGGCTTACGAGACCGACACATTAAGTCCCGTGTTGTATCTGTCAAACTCATGGGCTGTTTTTACCTAGTGTCGAACTCATAGGCTTTATTTGCCTAGTGTCGAACTCATGACTCATGGACCTCTTCTCAGTGTCGAACTCGTAGGCTGTATGACTCGTGGGTGTCGGTCGAGTGAGATGACTCCGTATACACGTACCGAACAGCTATGGAGATACTTCTGTTTAACATTAATAATGTCACAGAATATCGAACCTGCGCCGCATGAATTTGTATTTAACAAGAATTGATTCCTCACTCCACAGCTATCGTTGCCCATAGCAACATAAAAGTCTACTCCTGCTGTCCAGACAAAGAGTACCCGGATGTAACCTTCACCATCAACATTCGACGCAAGCCGCTGTTCTACATCGTCAACCTGGTCATCCCTTGCGTGCTGATCTCAATGATGTCCATGGTCGAGTTCATTCTCCCCTGCAACTCCGGTGAGAAGGTCTCCCTCGGTATCACAGTGCTGCTGTCGTTGACGGTGTTCATGCTCGTCATCGCTGAGAACATGCCGGCAACCAGTGACTCCATCCCCGTGTTGGGTAAGTAGAACGGAGAACGGACAAACCTCTTCCACTGCGCAAAGTTAAAGTCAGGCGCACTTTTTTTTTTTTTTTTGGGGGGGGGGGAGGAGGAGGGGGGTTAATATTTGAAGTGTGCAAATCTCGACTATACGCCCACTGACGAAATCAATTTCACGTAACCGTCTATGACCGTGATGAAGCGTATCTTGACGAATGATCTTGTTGCTGAAGATGCTGATACATTTGTAATATCAAATAGTGATAACAGTGAGAATAATAATCATATACATGTATTTGATACTAATAGCAATATGACAATAACAATTACAATGATAATGACAATAATAATGATTAATAATGATAATAATCGCAACAGTATATAGAGGATGAGAAGCTGAAAACAAATGGAAGAGAAAGAACTTAAGCGACGAGATTTCACTTAGCCCAAGAAAGCTTCACCAGTACCTCCTTCTAAAGCATGACCTGTTTCCAAAGCTTTTAAGAGTTTGTGAATTTTCTTTTGATTCACAGCTCGATACTACATCATCACCATCTTCCTGGTCTCTTTCTCAACGGTGATGACAGTGTTAGTCCTCAGTCTCCACCACCGGCGCGCCCCCGTACCCCGCTGGGTGCGTCACGTCTTCCTTCGGGTGCTCAGCAGCATCCTCTGCATGAGCGTGGACTCCCCAAAGTGCGGTGAGGGTAGTTCCTACACCCATCCGAGTGGAACACCGAGTTTGCACGGGAGCGGCGGCCACTTTGAGCTCATGCCGCAGATCAGCAGCCCCGCCTCGCTGTCGCCTTCCTCCACCGACCATATGCTGAAGGAGGAATCAGCCATCAACCAGACGGGAGACTGTTTCGGTGAGACTGACCCCGGCATGCAGGGAGTGGCCAGCGGGGTGGCTGGTGGGTCTTGTGGTGCAGGACACCATCACCAGCCGCCACCACAGAGGTTCTCATGGAAAGACCGCGCCTTCATGGACATCCAGACCAACCTGAGGTTCCTGGCTTGCCGCTACGCCGAGCGCGACAGAGAAGAACAAGTGACGACGGAGTGGCAGAACGTTGCCAGGGTCGTCGACCGCTTTTTCCTCATCATCTACCTGATCTGTGTCGTGCTCATGGACACAATTATGGTCCTCCAGATCAAGTGAAATACTCACTCGAACATCACTGGCCCTTTTTGTCATCTAACAGATAGAACCTGTTTCACATTACCAACGGCACGTTAACCATTAATGTACAAACATTTAGGCCCTTATACCCCTGATTAGAAAGCATCCATGCATACATAGGTCTATGATGTATAAGCAGAAAGGCACACATACAAATACAAACATAATATGCATAAATGCATACACACAAATAATTATATTTATACGTGCTATGCATACTACTCATATACCTAAACATTTATACATACACACATATATACATACACATACACGTAAACACATACAGTACTATCCGTTACGCATAGATACACATTCGTACAGGCATAAACCCTAAATTATTTGAATATAATGTTGGCAAATTACATTTTGTTTTCTTCAATACAATGTATAATTGAATGAGATGTAATTGTAAGTGCATACAAGACACTTGATACGATCTCAAATTGTGATAAAATTGTATTTGGTTTGAATGGTACATGTATTATTGCTGGGCAATACAGTCTGTATGTATATAAAGACTACCATTATTATGTTAAGATCACACGCACCCGTATGAAGAGTATACGAGGTACCCAATAGGCTACATTCGTCTATATATGCAAAGGCGATAAAACTGACAGTGAAAAACACGATTAAAATGGGCGCACAAAGGGAAACAATGTTCTGCATACAAAAAGGATCGCACGACAAACGCAGATATAAAAGTCAAGAGGGATAGTGCGCGGTGATTTTAAGGGCTTATTGATGAAAACGTATAAGTAAGTAGTAAAAAGACTGACTTACGAGTGTATATTTGTTTTTACCTGCCTGCGAATCCTTTTCTATAGGAAAATCAGACTACTTTCTTTCCTCGAGATGTGGCAGGTATAATTGTAACTTATTTTGTTGTTCATATTTTGCTCTATTGGTTTCGAATTGGCCGTTGGCGCCATGAATTTACCGTTACATTGTGCTCATACGTGTCATGCATAATTTATTAGCGTCCCTTGCTGATGCTGATCAATGAATGAATGACGCAAACAATGGCAAAGTAAAAGCACGATGCGGGCAGCAAAACTGAAAATCCTGGTAACGTTTAGGGGTATAATGGGTCCAAAGAAAGTGAAGAGCGCAAATTTAGTGTTGATATTGACGAAATACGATTTGCAACAGACTTTTTCATCACGATTAACACTTTTAATGTCGCCGCAATCTTATTCATATATTTATCATTTTCATTTATTTATTTATTTATTTATTTACTCATTTATTTATTTACTTATTTTTTGAATGTGCGCTTGCACATTTTTGATGGCCACAGGGTAACATCATTTCTAAACACGCGTACCGAACTTTGTAAGCAGTAAGGTTCTACAAGCATCGAAGACTCATGGCTTCTCTTGATTGACTGGTTCTACGCCCTTCGGTAGTGTGGCTAGTTGTGCTGAATATTATTGCAATTGATGATAAGTTACTCCCTGTACATACAATACACACCACAAACAGATCAGCTCGAAGTTGACAATTGACAATGTTGACAAACTTGCCGTAAAAGTTACAAGAATAAGCTATGCCTATTTAATAGCGGATGCATTTGACTTCTTTAAAATTTGATTACTGCACACATTGTTGATTGTGTCTTGTCAACCATGCATTTTGATGTAATGTACTCATAGAACTCACACTGACGGAGATTTAACGCTTTGGTGTTCAAACCGCTGGATGAGGAGACTACTAGAGGTTATGGCGTCATATTGTGTGGACAACAATATAAAGAAAATATAATGGGAATTCTACAAAAATTCACTTTTCTAGCATAATGAAAGAGCATTTGACCAACAGCTTTCAGAAAGCAGGGGGGGGGGGGGGTAAATAATTGCTACCCTTAACATATTATGTCAGTATCAAGTTGATGGTGTGTGTAATTTTCATGACAAATGCATTTTCGTGGAATTCCCTTTAAAGTTTCTTTATATTGTTGTCCACACATGGCGCCAAAACCTCTAGTAGTCTTCTTATCCAGCGGTTCCAACACCAAAACTTTAAACATTCATAACTTTTGCATTGATTGTCCAATTTTCCTCAAACTTTCACTGATGTGTTCTACTAATATTGCTGCATTCACTCAATCCACATTTCTCTTTGGGTTTTGGCTTCTTTTAAAGGTGTTGGTTTGTTGTCTTTGTTGAATAAATATACTGTCAACGTTGGCTTCTTAAAATAGAAGATAGCATTAGAATCCTTATTAGTTGAAATCAGGAGTAATGTGGCTGTGATCCCCTCCGAAATCAAATCAAACCGATTGTCCGACAACGATGGCTATACAAATAAATCATATATATGTGTGTGTGTGTGTGTCACGGTGTGTGTGTGTGTACACATATAGTATGTAATTAACGTATGTACACAAATATATTGCATATGTATATACATATAAAGTGTACAAGTGTATAATTATACTCTGTATACGTGTGTGTGTGTGTGTGTGTGTGTGTGTGTGTGTGTGTGTGTGTGTGAGGCGATGAATTACTACAAACACCAACAGAAATACACGAGCACATTCGTCTACTCCAAGTCCTTAAATCGTCATCATCGTGGCTTCTATAACTGGTTTATTCCACTGCTGACCGACAATTTTCCTTTCGCTTTTACAGAACATTACTGGCCTGGCATCGATACACGTTTACTGTTGTGACCTAGACAATACATTAATTTTATCGTCACGCTTTTGGTTACAGTATATTCATCCTCTGTTGATAGGTGTAAACCAACAAGCGACACACTGTCCGTGAAAATCGTACGCAGATATGCTTTCGGCAGCGGCATGACAAAATGAATCACAGATATTCACTACATGCATTTCAAAGGATATGGTGTACATATAATGGATGTCAGTATATGCTCAAGAATCTAAGCTGATGCTAAACCCTAAACCCCGCCTTTGGCAGATATGTTTTAATGGCTATGCATATGACAGTGATTACGTAATACACTCGCAGAATCACAGGCGGCCATGGTACCCTTTTTTTCTTTAAAGAGAATGTCAAATGCCATTCATCTGTTGTTATAAATCTTGTCTATGAACACTTCGTCCATTCCATGCGAAAAAAAAATGAGAAAGCAACTGGTCTGCGAGACTAACAGATGCTAAGTCACTCATGCGGAACATAAATGAAGAGTCAATAAAATAAAAGCAACCCCGGCTGGTTGGGTAAAATCTTCCCTGGCCATTTTGGTGAACTGACGCGCTCCAAACCCACCACGCCCCCAAACAGCTGGGCAATCATTAACTTCACCATACCAAAGCCAAATGCAGATTCAAGAAACTTAAAGGGATGGTATTGGTTGAGATGATAATTCAGCTTTTAACTTTTTGCAAGATGATTACAAAATCACTTATTAAATATGAAAGAGCATACAATTCTAAGAAGAACTCAAAGTTTATTTGATGAAAATTGGTTTTGAAATGGCCGAGATATCCAAAAACAAGTTAAAACATAGAGATTACCTCATTTTGGGTATCTCAGCTATTTCAAAAGCAATTTTCATCAAATAAACTTACGAGTTCTTCTTAAAATTCTATGCTCTTTCATATTTCATAGGTTTCTCATTATCTCACAAAAAAAAAGAAAAAAGATGGAAACCTGGAGTCCCCTACCTCAACCAAAACTGTTATTCATCCCTTTAAGCCATAGTGATATTAACAGAGTCTTGAAACGATATTTCAGTGTCGCCTGAATAGGTATGTTTTGCATTATACACTGTATTATTTATCATTTTATATTACATATATTATCACATTATTTTACATTATTTTTTTTTTCACACAAAATTTTTCTTTCAAACCATCTTTGTCACACATGCAACTTCTCCTCTAAACAAACTGAAAAAGTAACTGCATTTGTTACGTATAATAGGGTGTAACAGGAAAGAATCATATACGTGTACAATGTAGACATCAAACAGATACAAACAATACAAGTATAGCTGTAATACTTGGTCAAAAAAAAAAATATCCAACAAGTTTATTTACATAACTATACATAAAGTTACACACACATGCAATTTTACAAATATGTAAAGTTACATACATATACACAACTTGACGTCTTTCAAAAAATGTGTATTATTGTTCAGTTACACAGAGCATTCTACCAGCAATTACCATCACCACATATGTGTACAAATATTTGTATACATATCACTCACTACTGCCAGGACACTGTGTTTTGATATTCGTGGTATAAAAGATACTACGAGGGTATTTATATACACACGTACTAAAGACCTGTATGTACAATTTTCTTTATAAAAACATATCATACGTGTATATATTTATATGACTGGATTATTACTATACATGTAATGTGAAATACTGACATATTCACAAACGTAATCATTCTCATTACATATTTACAATGTACATGTATTTCACTTATCAGATCTTGGAGAAGTTTGTTGAAGCCATACGCATGAGACAGAAATTTGCCAACAACCTTGTTGTTTGCATTCTTTCACACACACAAACACACACACACACAAGAAACTCCACTAAACTTTTGTATGTGAAATGTTTTACAGTGTATGATGTACCCAAATCGATGTCTTTCCTGCTAGTAGATGTTTTCTATCTCAGAAAATATTTTGGCATGCCAGCAGGAAAACACTGGTATGTATGTACATGTATAAGCTAGCTTGTACATTTATAAGCTATACCTTGATCTCAAACCAAACACAAAGGCTCAATTTTAAGTAACATCTGAATTACCTTTTATATTCTGTCAATGCTTACTCTACCAGATGACCTATTAAAAAAAAAAAAAACGAAAAAAATGAAAAAAAAAAATTGCCAGTGCAGTGGAAACTCGATATAAAGAGATCTGCTATAATGAAATACAATGTACCTGACATAACAAACTCCTTTCTCCAGTCCAAATGTTTATATTTCCTTTGTTTTGTACGGTTTAATGACTACTGATATAGCACAATATCTGATACATGTACATATAAAAAACAAATTGTCTTGGTCCCAAGGATGTCATTACACTGAGTTTCCACTGTAATATACAGTATTGAGTTGTTAATCTATGCTAAAATGTGCCTTAGTCTACATGTATTTGGAAACCCAGTATAGCTTCATGAATGAGGGCAAAACATACTGCTTGCATTATAAATTTCCCTGAGTTTTATGTCATGCTTCCTCTACAAGTGCCAAAGAGTAGTCAACAAGGGGCTTGGTATCTGGTTGCAGTTATTGGAACAGGCTAAAATATTAGACAGATGCCCAAGAAAATGCATAACACTGAAGCCTCCTACAAAAAACAAAACTAAACAAAACTTAAAAAAAAAAGGCCACCTGCTCAAAGTAAAAAATTGCAAATGAATCATACGTGTATTTGTCTGCAAATCTGGCAAAAAAATAGAAAATAAAAATGTATACGTGTACTTGGAACACAGCCTATTCACTGCAGTCAAATGTTCAAACACAACAAAGTATTAAAGAGTATCCATGTTAACTCTAGAACTTACAATGCATTTCAGCAGCCCTGATCCCTTGCCACCACCAATGGACATGCATTTGCTATGAACTTTTGGCAAATACATATTTGCACAGCATCATTTTTTTTCCATGCAACCTGCTAAAATGACACATTGTGGATCATCCTGATACCAACTACACAGTTTTTGACATGTCAGTAAAATGTCGACTCAAACCCACAGTGTGTCAACAGTGTTAAATCCTACACACAGTTTGGCATTTCACCGAAGGATGCACTTGAAGTTACTCTGCAGAATGGAAGATTTCATAACTTGATGCTTTCGAGAGCAGCAACGGCCATCTTGGCACTAGGCCTCTTACTTGGGTCCTCATGAGTGCAGGCACAGAACAGCTCAATGAGAGCCTGGTACTCTGGGCCTAGGTTCTCCTTTGGCAATGGAGGTCTGGTCCCGAGAGCAGCTTCATATTCAGATTCATCGAAGCTTGTTTCGTCATCATCGAAGTCTCCGTCAGTATCGCCATCACCAGAGTCTATTCATGCAGGAGAAGGTCATGTGACAATTCTTAGTCAGTGATTTCAATTCAATTTGATTTTTATTTTCCACTCATGGGGTGGAAAACCCTCATCAGCCAAAGGCTCGTTTTCAGAGGGGTCCACACATACAGGTTAAAAATACAAGCATTATACTATGTGTACAATGTACATGTACACATATTACAAACATACATAACATATGCAAAGAACAAAAAAAAAAAATGTATGAACACCATAATTAGCTTGTTTTAGACACAATAGAAAAAAGGAAAGAAACAAATAACAACAAGGCCTTAGATCACGACATGAAGAGAAATAAGGGCATGTGAGAATGAATTTCAAATATGTAAGAGAATCGGTATTGCTGATATATTTTGACTGTGGACTGATGAGTTAAAAAAGAAATGGCTAGTAGGTTGTATACTCTATCCCGTTACGCATCATACATGTACAAGTGTACATTCAAAATGACTATATTCATGTACAAGTACAAAGTTGTATTTTAAATGTATCAAGGGAAATATCAAAGAAACCTGTCAAACTTCAAAGGGTGAGGCTTTCTCTTGAAGATCTATAGAGGCCCTTTGTCAGTAACAACTTTGATTGATCCTTGCATAGTTGCATCATCCTCTTTTGCTCTTTGCTATCCAGGCAGCAATACCAAATGCATGTGTTATTGTAATAGCAAAGTCCAGTGAAGTACAAATCTGTTGCTTGCTCACAGAGGCACCTACAATGTATTGAATTTCCTTACCTATACTGGCCAATCGTTAACCATAGAGCAAGCAAGTGATAATTTGCATTGCGGCATAGCATAGGAAAGCAATACAACACTTGGAATTCAGACTACATGTACATCCAAACACACATACATACACATACACACATGCATGACACAGAAAAAAATGTGACATACATACACACACATACACAAACTCACTATGAGAGAGAGAGAGAGAGAGAGAGAGAGAGCACCAAGGCGCATGTACACATGATCACACCCATAGTAAACTGCCTTTGCATGCTTTGAGTACTAATTGGCACATAAAACCCCTACTGTATAATTGTACACTGTCCAAAGGTCCTGGCACAGAAAGGGTTAATACCATTTGCAGATGAAACAAAAACCCAGGAATAGTGCTTCAAAATAGTTCTAAAATAAGAGTTAGGGAAATAGAAACAACCGATGTAAAAATTTGAACCAGTATAATCGATCTTAAAGGGGAAGGCTAGTACCTGATCAGTGGGAATCAGTGGAAATGCTGGGAGATGATTGTTCCAATCCTTATGGGATTCATTCAAGAGTTCATTGTATATCTATTGTTGTGTGAAAATTATTTGCTTCAGAACGGTCTCATATTCAAGTAATGTGCAGATTAATGCCCCGTCACTGACCAGGGACGCTAACCTGGAAGCATTAAACTGCACATGACTTGAATATGAGACCTTTCTGAAGCAAATCATTTTCACACAACAATAGATATACAATGAACTCTTGAATGAATCCCATAAGGATTGGAACAATTATCTCCCAGCATTTCCACTGATTCCCACTGATCAGTTACTAGCCTTCCCCTTTAAGTATTGTTAGATATACAAAATAGTGAACAATAGTTATGATAAAAATGTTTCCAGACTAAACCATCTACAGTTATGGTTTAATGAGAAAAACAGTGATATCTACTTATATTTTAGACTTAATTGCAAAAATATTCTATACGGTAGAATGTTTTGTGATACAACTGACCTGCACATAGCACATCAAAAGTGATATCTTGAACATTTTTTAAATCACTGCTCCCAAAGGTAAACAGGACCTACAATCTACATCAGTCACAGTGATTCAAACACAGAACCAAACACATGCAAACACAGAGTCACTAATGCACACAAAGAGTAGAAACTTCCATGAGAACTCACAGAGAAGATCGAGGTGAGGGGCAGAGAGGGATATCATCTCCCAGATGACCAGGCCGAAGGAAAACATGTCCGTCTTGTGGCTGATTTCACCTTCCATGTGAACCTCCATAGCATTCCAGGGCTGGGAACCAATGTAGGAGTCCTTGGGGTTCTAGGAAGGACAATTTGTACACATACATACACACACTGTCCAATTGGTGAAATGGTAATAAGGATGTTAAGGCAACATCAGCACTAGCAATTAATCATCACCATCATCATCATCTTTATAATACTGTAATGATGTTGACAAATAGCTATGATAATGATGATGATGCCGAAAAATAAAGGATTATAAAATTTCTACAGTACTACTGCTACTCTAATAACTATGATAATCATGGTGATAATATAACAACATTATTGTTATTATTATCATTATTGATATGGTGGTGATGATGATGATGATGATAATATGGTGGTGTGACCATACTAGTAAGCTAGCAATCATTAGTTATAACCTTTATGTGTTTCATCACTTTTACAAGCCACATTGCCTGTTGAATATAAAATGTAAACATTTCCCCATTCCTCTGACAACTTTGTCTGATGTAACCGATTTCCTGCATCTGAAATTCCATTCAAATGAGCTTGGGATAAATTGTGTGGAGTACATGAATATAATCCCAGAGGTTACTATCAAGAAAGAATAGGCTAAGCATGGTCAGAAAACAGTGTAAATGACTAGTAATTCCTATAGATCAACAATCCATACCGCTAAACCCTTCATGTCGTCCTTGAGCTTGAGGGCGACACCAAAGTCACAGAGCTTGACGGACTCAAAGTCTCCCTTGATGAGGACGTTGGCACTCTTCAAGTCGCCATGGATGTACTTGAATTTATTGTGGAGGTATGAGAGAGCAGATGCCAGCCCCATGGCCACCTTGTAGATCTGTGCTGCTGGGAAGGGCCCTGGAGGCAAGGGAGTTAAGAACAAAAACTTGCTTAAACAAGCTAAAAGAAGGTTGTCTGGATTGACCCTTAAAGACAGTACATTGTACCTCTAGTTAACTAAACCATCATTTGAAAAAAAAAAATGAAACAAATTCATGTAAAAGTTGAGATGTTTGTTACTTTTTGTGCAACTGCAACTCACACAAGAATATAACCAAAAATTGTATTGTTTGATGTTATATGACACTCTCTGTACACTATGTACATTATATGTAGTTTGATTTTGTGGATTAAAAACATGCAAAATTCATCTTACCTGACCGAGTGCTAAAACTAATTCACATGAAAATTTCCACTTTTACAGTAATATGAGAACTCTTGTAAATTGAGTGTACAGCACAGTTGTTAATCGCATATGAATAAAGGCAAATTTTTGTTGACAATAAAGCATTTTATAAAAAGCTTCTATTTTGTGACAATCTTTTACAGCAGAGAGTTAAATTCGCTCACCTTCATCTTTTCCATTCCTGTCTTCAATCATGTCCATTAATGACTGCTGACCATTCTCCATGGACAGACACAAAGTTCCATCAGCAGCATGGCTAAGTGCCTTGAACTCAACAATGTTGGGATGGTCCAGTTTCTGGATTTTGTTAACAAAAGTGATTTAAAGCTCAGGGTAGGATTTGGTTTTGCAATGTTCTTGTCTTTTCATTCACATCATTTTTGCACAGAAAATAGGAAAGAAATGCACCCACAACCATTGAAAATGTCATGATCAGAGGTTAAGAACTGTAAAATGTGCCAAAAACACTGAATGGAAAGGTGGACCTGTGCATTATACAAATAGCAATGTATGTGTATTATTATTATTATTGTTATTATTATTATCATTATTATTATTATTATTATTACAGTATTATTATACTCATCATCATCATCACCATTATCGTTATCATTATTGATATTTCACATAAGAACTGAACACACTAGTCATGCCTATGCAGGTGAATTCATTTCTAAAAAAGATCATCAGACACAGAAATTTGTGAACATTAAGGCACATTCTGTCTCCCTACAAAAGGTTGCAGCTGTGTACGTATTTCCAAAGTAAGAGTGAACATTTCAGGGACATCATAATATCTTATTTTCTGTTTCCAATGCGCATTACCTCCCCCCCCCCCACCCCCCCCAAAAAAAGAATAGATATATATATAATAATAATAATAATATATATATATATATATATATATATATATATACATGATACATATGATTATACCGGTATACATATATTTTAATGAGAGATAACTTTGCCCAAAAACTGCTTCAAACAATGTACAATGTATTAGAATTTTTGCCAAAATGGAAATTTTGGGGCAAATGTATGTTATATTGGACAGAGATATATGTACTAACATATGAAGGTCAATCTGAAATATTCATTGAAAACTTTGTTTTGACTGATTGGCCTAATGCTGATTAGAACAGATTAGAACAGCTCTAAAATTCTATTGAACATTGTGTTTTTATCATACAATTCCTGGATTTTGTGGTGAACACGTACTTGGACTGACTAAACTGTTGTATTTTGATCACATTGGGATAAATACTAGTAGTAGCCATAAAAAATAAAGTTTGAGTATCACTATCAGTGTATCACAAAATTGACATCTATAAAATTCTAAAAGACACTGACCTGCAATATTTCAGCTTCTCTCTTCATTCTCCCTTCAACATCAACAAGGCCGCCACCACGCTGATATTTACTGCGGATTTTCTTGACAGCCCATGGTGATCGCATGGTGCCATCAGGCTTTGGGCTTCTACAGGCAGGATATTGTGTCAAAAGCAGAAATTCACAGCTCTAGCTTTTCGGATAACTTTATGGTGAACAATAACAACTAATAGACTCTACACTGTAATTGGTTGACTTCCGAGTTCTGTACCAGAATACGTCTTCTGCAGTATCATTGTCATGTGGCAATTAACAGAACAAAACTGATTTGTAGTTGATTCAAACTTTACAAAACATCTTAATTATGGCATCAATCATTTTCAGCTGTGATACTGAGTGTGAGCCAGTGCATGTGCACTCCACCACAGCACAGCTACAGTGCAGTGCATATGAGAGGATATCATAAACAGTCCTGTCTCTTGAGCGCTGCCCTGATTGAATACCGGTGCCTGCATTCTAACAATTAAGAAGTAGCCACAAATATAAGCTATGACAGCCTGACCCCCAGCTTGCTCACCTTTCAAGAAGATACACAGAAACACCAGTTCCCCAACCCAGCTTCTTCATAAAGGGAGAGGCGGGAATGTTCACGGCATGAGCGGGGGAGTTCCGGGTGGCATTGACGGCGGCGAGTCGACTCCTCTTCGCGGGGTGTACTGGAGTAAGAAAGTCGGTATTTCCCTTCTTCGTTGTGTTTGTTGTTTTTTCCGTCGTTGACATATTCAAAGATATTCAGGTGGGTGTTTGCGAGACTAATTTGGGGAAAGTGAGCAGAGACCTGAAGGTGGCATTGAGTGTCTTTGAAAATATTTTTTTAAATTCAACCAGCGAACCGCCGAAAAGCAATCCCAAACAAATGATTGGACTTCTGCGCATTCCAACGGTAGAGGGCGTTCTTTTCTTTCAGTCAATTAGTCTATAATGCTAAACTTCTGGTGACAGATTAGGGAACATTTTCCCTCCACTATACTCGTGCTGAACTCATGATAGAAGATTTTTTGTCTGAATTTTGGTGGATCTAAAGTAATTGATTTATGCTGAATATGTTTCAAGCATGGGTAATCATTTACGCTATACCTAGGTTCTGCTGATTTTGCGAAAAAAAAATAGACAGTGAATGGAGAAGGCTAGACTAGGTCTGATGGGCGGCAGGGGGATCCCCAAAACAGTAGCGAACATAATCCGCTGCGGTAGAATTTCGAAGTTTCGTCTTACATTCCTGGCCCAAGAGCATGATTCAAAGTGGATTTGCTGTAAAAACGCCTTCAGTTATTTTCAAGGGAAACCATTCAGTGTCAGTGGCGCTTCCGACCGGACGATTTTCGATGAGAAGCACATCTCGATAAGAATGAAGATGTTTGCCTCAAAAGTCTACAAAATGGTGACGAGGTGTACGACGCTGAGCACTCGCCGCATCTCGGAAGGGGTGATGCATTCACTATCACAGTGTGCGAAAGCTCGAACTCTTCATGGCCGTATGCTCTGGAGGAGTTACGCCAGTGATCGGCCCGGGCCTGGTGTGGGGCGGAAGACGTTGAACGAACCACTGTGTGGGACGAAATTCCCGCGAGTTGGTGGCATCAGCACTATGATGCGACTTCCATTCCAGCCCAACACAGAAGGTGAGATTTCAACCTAGAATAAGAAGTTGAACGCAGTGAGTCATGAGTTTTATATCATGCATCAACAGGTGCCACAATTTGTTTGTTTTGGAAATGGAACTCTTGCCTTTGACTATAGTTTTCACTTTTGCAGAAATTGTTCTAGGATTGTAGTCTACTCTATGTCAAGATGTGACAGATAGAAGCCCACTGTGAAGAGACAGATCCCATCAGTCTAGGGAAACTAATGATTTGCAAAATGACAAGTAATCCTATGATGCACAGAATCCAGGCAGGGCTCTTTGGGTTGGGATTATGTTAGGTTATAAAGTTTGGGTATATGGTTTGTTTGTTTGTTTGGGTTTTTTTTTTTCAATTTCTTTTACCCCTCCCCCCCCCCATAAAGAAAACAAAAACAAAGGAATCCTGGGCCCCATTTTCATTCAGCCTCTATCCACAATGCTGCCCTCTTGTAGACTGTTGAAATTGATGCTTCAGACTAAATAGGTGAGATTTAATGGAGGGCACTTGCAACTTCTTTTTTTTTTTTGCCTTCTTCTTCTTTCTTATCTTCAAAATACTATGGAGCATATGACAAAGATGAACTTGAACTGCCAGTTTGTTTTGAGGAGGAACATGATGGTTCTACTCAGAGCCATATACTCAGCTGGCTAATGCATAAATGGCCTAGAGATTTTGATTTTTTTTTTTTTGTGACTGATGTAGAATAAGATTGAGTTAGAATAGAGCCTGGCGTAGGCCATGGGGCATTGTCCAATTTATGCTTTTGTCCTTTTAGAAGTCTTCCTCTATGTGCAGAGGAGCATAGCCATGGTCTCATGTGCATACTGTACGAGCTGAAATTTTCACGGTGGTTTTATTTTCGCGAACCGCGAAAATAACAACACGCAAAAATAACAATGCGCAAATAAGTAAGTTCAGTTAGACCCTCGCAACCGCGAAATTAACAACACGTGAAAATCTCCTCCAAGTAGCAATTCGCAAAAATATCTGTACGCGAAAATTTCAGCTCGTACAGTATAAAGCATCTGGTAGTACAACATACCACTTACAGAGTCTCAATTCACCTAACATATTACACTGTTTGAATAAAGCAATATTTAGTATGCCTCTCATATATAGCATTATATGTGAAGACATTAAGCAACTGTAAATATTTGATTTACTGCAAACAAAGTGAAATGACAAATATGACTCACAGTTTGGAGTCCAAGGGTTATTAAGTATGTAGTCTTTTTTTTAATTCAAGCAGGGAGGTGGGATCCTCCTCCCTGATTCAAGAAAGCATTCTTAAAAAAGACAACAAATTACACCTCATGACATTGCAGATTTTTTGTTTGCAGAAATATTTCACTTTTTTCATTTGGTCGTGGTTGTAAAAATGTAGTGATATCTAAATGCAGTGGTCATTTAAAATCTTCTATGCTGACTGTACTGTAATCATAATTATCATTAGTCCGAGCCCTCAAAGCATATTTTCAAATTGATGGCTATATTTTCACCAACTGTCTTGTGGTTAGCAGTGCAATCTCTTTTTTTTTTTTTCTTTTCAAGGATTTGGAGTTATGTTCACTTCCCACATACACATACAGGTTTGGATGCTTGCTATGTTGGAGTACCTTTGGACATTGGAACTTCTTACAGAACAGGAACTAGACTAGGACCACGTCAAATCCGATATGAGTCCTTCGTTCTTGGACCTTGCAATTATGTGGGTGAGATACCAGACAACATTTTAAAACATAATTTTTTCTTCAGGTAGTCTTGGTTCCATACTTTTGCATCTTTCAGTATGGATTGGATGAAAGTGACTTGCCTACCTTGGATAGTTCTGCTGTAAAAGAAACAAAAGATTCACAGGTTGTGGTTCTGATAGAAATTGCTTCATAAAAAGGCACCATGTATACTTTAATACACTCTATTTATCATCTCGTCATGATTTAGTGATGACTTTGTACTTATATTCAGGTACAAAGATTGAGAAACATGTTGCAGGGGCAGATCCAGGAATTCCATAGAGAGGGGACACCTTTACAAAATAAAAGGGGGCGCATGTGCCCCCCATTTTTTCTTTTTATTTCCTTTGTAAAAAAAAAAAATAAATAAAGATGGGGAGCGCTCCCAGTGTGTCCCCTCCTGGATCTGCTACTGGGTTGTATGTCTGTCTGGTGAATGTTGGCCAAAAGCTGCTTTAATTATCCAATGACTGATTTAAAAAGCAGAGATACAATATATTTCCTGCAGGGGCCGCCCCTTTTGAGACACTTCAAGTAGCTGACATGGGGGATGTGACCCTTAACCTTTATGACCTCAAGAAGTCCGTTGAGATGATTCACCAGCAGTACCGAGACATCATAGCTAATGGGTGCAAGCCTTTAACCCTAGGAGGAGACCACACCTTAACCTACCCAATCCTACAGGCCATGAAGGTAAACCTTGAACCAACAGCTGAATTGGAATTGTGTTTGGTAACCCAACATATACAGTGCACATTGTTATGATGAAATTCTCATTGTAAAACAAAATCGAAATTCAGGTTCCCAAATTATCATGTATATTTCTTAATGCACTGTAGGCCTACTGTTTGACTATATGTATAACAAAATTTCAATGAAATGAAAAGAAAACAGAACATCTCGAGGACTTTGTTATAGTGGGTATGCACTGTGTAATATAAAATTCTTGTAAATGCCTTGGTGAAATCCAAGTTCAACAAGTTACTGAAGCTGCACACAGCTCATTATTAGAACAGAATATACAGATATCTTGTCATGTGTGATGGTTACTTCTGTTCCTTTCCTATTTTGCAGGAAAAGTATGGACCAGTTGGTCTTGTCCATATTGATGCACATGATGATGTTGCAGACTTGATGCTGGGAGAGAAAGTGGCTCATGGGACTCCATTCAGACGAGCCGCTGAAGAGGGTTGTCTCGACTGTCACCGAGTGGTCCAGATTGGCTTGAGAGGGTCTAACTACAGTCCCCCAAATGAACTTTATGACTTTCATAAAAAGATGGTAAGTAACCAAATAAGTACTCTGAAGCTAGACTTGTACCATTGTAAAAGACAAAATCAAGATAAGACATAGGCATATTAATATAACATGTCCTTGTCTTGGAAATCAGTCTATCATGCCCATAGGCCTACTCATTTGCCATTCATCTTATAATTATTAGTTTAAAAGAGCAATTGTCAATTCTGCTGAACATTTTCATAGTAGTCTAGAGTATGGTTTTTATGATATGTTGATGATACAGTGCACTCCCGTTATAACGAACACGGTTAGAACAAAATTCCGGTCATAAATGAAGTGAAGATTCAGACCGCAACATTTTCTGCTCTATGTTTTTATGCCTCCACCAACGAAGTGGCCGGAGGCATTATGTTTTCGGGTCGTACGTCCGTCCATACGTACGTCCGTCCATACGTACGTCCGTCCCGTTTTGTTTTTGTTGATATCTCAAGAACCGTGTGGTGATTTTACATCAAACTTGGTATGAGGGTATATCCTGGGGGGATAATACTTTGTTTGGATTTTTGGGTCAAAGGTCAAAGGTCAAAGGTTACAGGTTATTTTGTGAAAAAAAAGGTTGAAAATTCATGTTTTTCTCCATATCTCGCAAATGGTTCAAGGTATCTTCATGGAACTTAGTATATATGCTTGTTCCAATGGGCAGTGATTATCTAGGGAAGTTGGGGGTCATGGTTCAAAGGTCAGGGGGTCAAAGGTCAAGGTCAACTCCTCAAAATATCACTACTTTCCTTATATTTATGCAATGCCTGAAGGTTTTGTTTTTTTTAACTTGTATACATGTATTACCCAATATATATTCTGTGGGAAGTTTCTTGGCAAAAGGTCAAAGGTCAAAAGGTCAAAGGTCAAGTGGAAGTGCTGAATTGCACTTTTTCCTCCATATCTCAAAAGTAACTCAAGGTATCATCATGAAACTTACACATTTATGCATGTACAACCTAACAGTGATTCTCTTTGGAACTGTGAGGTCAAAGGTCAAAGGCCAGGTTTAGATAATGCTATTTTCCCATTTGACACTGAAATTATTCTTTTTCTCAATACCTTGAAAATTACTCAATGCATAAACTTATAAAAGGGTCAAAAGTCAAGTAAAAATCATCAGTTCCCCAAATACCTGCACTCTGACATTTTAATCATTCATCCAATTGAACCTAGTTCTAGGAAAGTGAACATTCAGCACATTTGTGTCAAACCTGTCATTTTAATATTTTGCCAATTGTGTGAAACTGTCATCACACATTGTCAAGACATTGTACTATAGACCTATTAGGAGAACCATGCATTATGGCGGAGGCATATCAGTCGCCGTAGCGATATATCTAGTTTTAAATTGTTTATTTGTTTGGTTATAACGAAAGAAAATTGCTGGTCCCAAGGACTTCGTTATAACGGTAGTCCACTGTACTTCTATTGTGGCCATGTACAAGACAATTATTGAATTGATATTTGACTTGGAGACTGTGGGGAGTATTTTGAGAGGTCTATTATAATTTATGAAAAAGATCTTAAGAGGAAGTATTAACACATTAGATCACATGCCTTTTTCACAGGGATTCCGTGTGGTTCCTGCCCACCAATGTTGGCATAAGTCCTTGACTCCACTGATGGAGAAAGTGAGAGGAATTATGGGAGACGGGCCTGTCTACCTCTCATTTGACATTGATGCCATAGACCCTGGGGCTGCTCCAGGAACCGGTATGTGATTACCCTGCCCTCAATAATGGCAAGATTTTAAAGCAAGAGTGTGGTCACTTGGATTGAAATTGTGGAGACTTGCTTGCATTATATTTATACCTATGACACAGTTTCATACTCAGTTTAAAGAGAAAAACAGAAGACAGTATGCTGCTATGATAACAAACATGGTTATTCACTTCAATTCACCAAACTTCAGGTCCCAAAATATCTCTTTTTTTATATATGGACTATATGAAAATTAAATATATATATATATATATATATATATATATATATATGCATAGATTTGTTTAGCTCTAGCAAAGTTTTGATACACAGCGCACTCCCTTTATAATGAAGTCCTCAGGACCAGTGGTTATCTTTCGTCATATCAAAATTTCATTACAGCCGAACAGAAAAGTATGTAAATGTATAGTGATAATCTTTCGACACAAATTCTTAACTGAATGAATTTCTTACTTTGTTGTGACGAGCATTTATTATAACTGCGCTTGTTATAACAGAAGTGCACTGTATTGAATGAAAACTTGCGGGTCCAGACGACTTTGTTGTATCAGGAGTTACCTGTATACTGTTGCTTGTAATTCAGTATTTTAATGTGATTCTTATTATCGTTTTTATTACACCTAGGTACACCAGAAGTGGCTGGACTGACAACCATCCAGGCCTTTGAGATTGTGCGAGGCTGCAGAGGACTTAACCTTGTGGGAGCGGACTTGGTGGAGGTATGTTAAATGCAAATCTTTAATGTGTGAGATACTCTATACGCCGTTATTTTCGCATACAGATATTTTCGCGAATGACGAGGTCATAGACATTTTCGCAAGGTGTTGTTTTCGAGAATTGACGCAGACGCTTACGTTAATGCTATCAACAAAGCGCATGGAGACAATTTCGCGTGTTGTTAAATTTGCGATCCAACTGAAATTCGCGAAAATTTAACCCTCGCGAAAATAACGGCGTATACAGTATGATAATTTTTGTGTATACTTTTCATCTCATTTCATTTCATTTCATTTCATTTATTTCCTCTTTCATAATTGGTTTACAAAATTTGCATTAAAAAAGAACAACAGACAAACAAACAAACAAGAATGCATGATATCAAATAAGATAGTGATGGAATCATGTGAAGCACAGATTAGGCTTGTAGAAAATGATCCCGAAACAAATATCATGATGTAAATATTTGTAATCATTTATAATCATTTGTAATGATGAGTGAATGTCAAGTGATGTATTTTATCAAGAGAGTGACATGTGCAGGAGTTCATAGAATTCTGTTCAAAAGGATACCTACAGACATAACAGATGCTTTGCTTTAGAAAGAATTGTTCCTGAGTAGTTTTGTGATTCCACTCATAGGTCTCACCGCCGTATGATACGACGGGAACCACCGCCCTCATAGCAGCCAATCTACTCTTTGAGATGTTGTGTGTTCTTCCTGGGGTGAAGTATTATGACATGGAGACAATCACTTGGTAATGAAATTGTAGACGTAATTGCCTTTCCTCGATCATTGGCAAGATAAGAAATACTTGTCACCTGTCATTGGTCATGAAAAAAGGTCAGAGTTGTGGATGCCTCTGTCGTGAAGACAAAATCCAGAGCCTACCTCACATTACTGCCTTTTTTTAAAGCTGACAAAGACACATTGAGGGGTATAAGAGAGTTTGAGTGTGCCCTTTTACTGAAGTTCATCGTATCAAGCCACAGTCACTAGTGTGGCAATTTTTATGGCTATTGTCATGATGGATATTATAAAACAAAAATGAAGTGTTACTTCTTGGGAGTTTCTTCAACATATATTCCAGGCAATGCTAACTACATTGTACTTCGTGTCACATACTCTTATTATAACGAGCACAATTTATAACAAAAATTCTCTCTTAAAATTATCAAAGTGTCTTTATGTACCTTACTGTTCTTCTTAAACCTGATATGACGAGCACAATTATAACAAAATTTTCACTTAAAATTATCTATGTGTCTTATGTACTTTACTGTTCTGCTTTAACCAAATTTCAATAAAACGAAAGAAAACTGCCAGTCCCGTGGATTCAGTTATTATAGGAATCGCCAGTACACTGCACTTTGAAATTTAGATGCAGATCTGTTATGCAATAAAGTTATGTTATATGAATATTATGCTGCTGATTGCTCCTCCAGTAGAATACTACATGTATAAAGACACATATTCAAGAAAGGCATTACCTATTTGACATAGATGCCTTTATGTAGAGTGCAATGAAATAAATTATTTTGTGGTTCACTGTATCTGAAATAATGTATTAACCAGCATATTGAAACTGGTTTTTTTTTAACACCAAAATCCCAATGAAGTGTGATATCCCCATACTTTATACTATTTCCTGATTATGGTATAAGTGTAGTATTCTTCATGGAGATGACTGTACAGTATACTGTATGCAATGAAAGCATGGGTGTACTGATATATCTAGCATGCAATCTACTGTACATGACACAGTATTGCTGTAAAGGCTTGTGAAAACTCATAGGTGCCATTTATGCACTGGCAAATTCAGTAATATTAATTGATATGTGTGTGTGTGTGTGTGTGTGTGAGTGTGTGCATGCACGCCGGTACATTATTTTCCTTGTTCATATTATGTACTAGTATGTGTTTTAGTATGCAAATTATGACAAGGCAGTGAAGAAGCAGGATTACACTAGAAGTTTTGAGATGTTTCAAAGCTGTTTTAAATGAGATAATGAACATCACTGAGGAATTGTTGGATACCATCAAGTTCAGCGTTGTGAATACATACTGATAACTACATCATAGTCATAATGTCACATCAGGGCCCCGTTTCATAAAAAGTTGATGTGATAGCAACTCTTGCTGGGATGACAACTGTCATGGTAACAACAAGAATCCGGCTTCCTGATTGGCTGTTGCTACTGGAAGTTGCCATTCCAGCAAGAGTTGCTATCCTAACATCTTTTATGAAATGGGGCCCTGTATGAAAGACCATTCATTCTAGCTCTACTTCTAATGCAATTGAAAACAATACAGGCTGTCAAAGGACAGGAAAGGATTTACAAGCAGGGCCCAGCCACTTTCCCTAGCTGTTCATACTTGCCTTTTTGGAGGCAAGTGATGTGAAAATATTGGTTGCCTGAAAGCAACTCTTGATAATCTTATGCTCTTGGTACATGAACATATCAAATTTCCTACCTCAGTCCTCAGGTGAAGTCACTTTACAGTTTGAGAGTCATGTTCAATTTATTGTCAACTGACATTTATTGGACACCTGGCTGTATGCAGGGGCGGATCCAGGAATTCTGTGAAAAAGGGGCAACTACACAAAATTAAAGGGGGGGGGTGCATGCACCCCACCCCTTTTTTTTCCTTTTATTTCTTTTGTTTAAAAAAAATAAGGGAGGCGCCCGGTGCACCCCTGCCTGGATACGCCACTGGTATGAAACTCACCATAAGAATTTTCCCATGGACCGTTTACACATTATTACAGAGTTGTAGAGCAAAAGTACATGTACAGTAGCTGTAATTCCAAAATATTATCTTTATACCATCAATTCACATGAAAGTGTTCAGGATTGTCTTTTTTTTTAAAGCTACAATGTATTTTTGTTTTTAATTGCTAATTTTTACAATTGATGAGTGCATTAAATTTCACTTTTGCTGAAATAAATTATGTTTCTGGTTTGTTTGTTTGTCAGTGTGTGTAAAGGTTGCTCTTCTTCATGAGAAAATATTAGAGCATGAACTACAGCACAATTATACATAGAAAAAGTGCCATTTATTTCTTCCAAATCAAGAAACGTCTTTGTGTTATCTAGTCAATGACAATATTACACTATATCATCGTTACGCATACAGTGTACAGAGAAATTTCCTTACAAATATACAGTGCATTCCCATTATAATGAACACAGTTAAAACAAAATTCCAGTTACAATGAAGTAAAATTCAGGCCCCAATATTATCCTTCCTATTTATTTTTATTGTTTATTTGTTCAGTTATAACAAAATTTCCATACATCAAAAGAAAACTGCCAGTCCCGAGGACTCTTGTGATAACGGGATTCCACTGTAATGACATAACAAACTCTCATAAACAGTAACTGATTTTGCACCAAATTTTCAAAGTTCCTTTCAAAGTTCCTTTGAACACTATTGGATTACATGCATTTCAGACTCCAAAAACAACATCATAAAAAACAAATGACCTCACAGGTTCCAAGGAGTTTGTGCACTTTGTATAGGAAGATAAGTGTATAGTCACTTTTTCATCAACATTCAAAATTTATAATTTCAAGACACTCACAACAGGGGCAGTTTTGTTAGGTGAAATTGCACAAAATTGCTATAAAACATAGAAATGACAAAGAAAGAAATCTCGTATATATCACATACATGTATGTACATTGTAGACCTTGTTCCTCACAAAGGAATTTGCATGTGAATAACAGTAGATTACAATATTGTAGCTGCAGCAACGATGAAGGAATCTTGAGAGCTAATTAGCCTTTGCTTCATACACCTGGAATAAATTATATCAAATAAATTCATATTGTAATTGAACTACACTGTAGCACTACACCACAATTGCATGAATCCATCAATGTAGAGATGGATCCTGCCACAAAAATAACAACATACGTGTATGTCCATATGGTAGACAATAAAAAAGATGGACCTAAAACATCGGAACAAAGTTTTGTTGGGATTACCCATCGACCTGCAGAAATAATTCCATTTGTAAATAAAATTGTCAAAATTGTCATAACTCTCTAGGCACATTCGCTAAGAATTACTGTTTTCCAAAGATTGCGTACTTGCACCTGGTAGGCCCTACCCAGTTGATGCATTCATATAAAATGGAAGACATTGACAATGTGCACAGTGTGCATATTTGTGGCTGTGCTAGAAATCATTCACAAACTTACAGTCGCCTGATGATTTAAATGTTGAGTTTTTTAATCTTCTACCAGCACATGACTGAACTGTGATTTACAAGAATAGCCATGGATAGCCAAGGTTGGTTAGGATTATTGCTATACATAGCCTACAATGTATTTCAGATTAATACATATGTATAAGCAATGAATGATTCTGGTTCAACATGTATTTACATTGTCACGTGAGTTGGCCACAGTCCAAGAACCCCGTCATTCCTAGGTAGCTACTCTCATTGGCATAACAATGGTAAGATTCCATTGATATGGTAAACATGGTACATGTATGACATACATAGCTTTGCTTTCAAAACCATAACATTTTTTTCACTATTCTGGCTACCATTTTTTTTCTCCACACCTACATCACTTTTTCCACAAGTACTGTAAAACCAGAAATTTTCGCATGCATGTCACTTTCGTGAGTGTCGCGAGGAGCCAAGATTCATGAAAGTAAAATGCACACGAAAGCTCCTTGTCAACTCGTTTTAAGCCATGAGCAGGCTGTTGGCTTCAATTCATGGAAGTAAAAGTACATTGTACATGTATTACATTTTTCAACTAAAGTTACACCTTGTATTGGATATCTGCAGAACACTGGTAAGATGTTTGGAGTGTATCTGTGAGAACTCTTTATGCATTGTCTGTATGTTTAATATTGTGTCTGTAGAGTGTATGTTAAGTGTCTGTCTGGTATCTGTATGATGTATTTTAAATGTCTGTAAGGGTTTTTTTTTTTATAAAATGTGATATAGATTATTATTCATCCAAGTGTAATCTCCAAAATTCTTATGAATCACAAAGTTGGAAAGGCTTCCTTTAAGGACCATTCCTCCATTGGAAGAACGCCAGAAGAAACTGATTGTCAATCGGTGAATAGTCGCACGGTGTAAGTTTCCTTTCTAGTTTTGTGATGAATAAGAATTTTAATGTAGCAAAAAAAGCTGCTGAAAACTGCTTATCCAATGAAGGCGAGCCAATGAAGTAAAATGGAGTCAAAAGGGGCCTGAGCTTTCGATCCTAGCAGAATCTTCGTCAGAGGCAAAATGACAAACAGGCAGGGAAAGCAATCACATATAAGAATTTTGGAAGTGTACAGTGTATTTTAAATGTCTGTATGCTTTCTTCCCACTTGTTGGATGTCAAAAGCCTCCGCAAACAGTCCTGCTCTTGTCTCGCAAGATGTCATCTTCTAGTAGTACTTAACTCCTGGAAGCACACACAGCATTTCAAAGAGCAGGTGAGCCCCTGTGTATGCTGTGATACCGGTAGTGTCATAAGGCGGGGACACCTGTTATGGTAACAATATCATGCAAAAGAAAATATATTCTGTGAACAAAGGGCAGGGGAGAATGACGAAGACATACACAGCTATGACAGCAGTATTCCACTAATCGGATTCTTAGGTGGCAGACTTTTTTTCCCCTATCTTTATCCAGTTCATTGAATATATGCAGCAGTCTTTTCCCTTTAATACACCACTTTAGCCAATTATGTTACAGTGCTGCTAATAAGGTAAATATGAATGAAGTTTTTGCATTATACCTCTTTCTACATTGTGACACACGACTAATGGGATAGCTTCTTTTGCTGTTGTTTAACAGTAAAATCTGCACTAGGTTAGGACTAACACTGGGCTAAAAGTACAGGGGGTGTTTCATAAAGCTGTTTGTAAAGTTACGAACGACTTACAAGCGACTGGTAATCAGTTCTTGTGCTAAATTATAAAAATTCTGATAAGTAGGCACCCTATATAGCATATCAGAACTGATCACCATTTGCTCGCGAGTTGTTTGTAACTTTATAAACAGTTTTATAAAACAGGGCCCTGGTATTTTAACACTGGTCCTGCAGCTACCTCAGCATTATGAACTATCATTGCCCCTGCCAACTATACCTCATAAGATGTCAATGACATGATAAATTGGGGGTGTCTAGTGGCTGTTAAGGGGATGGAGACTGATTTTATACCACTCCCCCTCCATCTCTCAGCCTGGATCTTGATGTATCCAGTAGTAGTCAGCTTTTTTGAAAGATAGTGGAGGGAGGAGCTTGACATGGGACTTGTATATATTACCATGACAACTACTCACCTCTACCATGACAACTACTCACCTCTACCAGGTCACATCCAACCAAGTTAAGCCCCCTGCAGCCGCGAACAATCTCAAGAGCTTGGACAGATGTGAGCCCACCAATCTCAGGGGTTCCTGTAAAGTGTTTCCATGGAAATTTGATTTTGAAGAATGCATACAATCTTCACAAGAATTCACTGCTATGTTAGCATGTTTAAACACTTAAAACATAATTGTCATTGAATATGATTTCATAAAGTATTCACTGTGCACTGATTTATCTATAAATTCAATGTGTACAATGGAGAGGACACAATTCATGCCACAATGTTCAGAGAATTCATCTAATGTAAGGATTAGGAAAAAAATATGTTGGCTTGAGTTTGTAAAGAGTCGCCTCCTAGCATTTTGTAATGTCCTCTATGCTTTAGCATCCCTATGTTGTACACCATCTATTCATACACTATCAACTGACTTACACTGCTGCTTCCATCATGTTTGGTCATATAAATTATATGCATCATTTACAGCTTGTCATTGATAAAGAAATTGTTACTGTTACCTGTCCCTGGAGCTAGACCTGGATCAATGGCATCAATGTCAAAGGAAAGGTAGACTGGTCCACTTCCCATCATGCCCCTGACTTCCTCCATCAAAGGTGCCATAGACTTGTACCAGCACTCTTCAACTGGGACTACTCTGAATCCCTGCATGAAAACCAGGTCTAAAATGAGCAGATTCTCTTCTGAATTAAGGAAGGGACAGAGCACTTTGAATGATAGTTTTTGTTTGTTTGTTTGTTTGTTTGTTCTACCTCCTCTGTCCTTATGCTAATACCAACATTGTGTCAGTAGGAGGACCGGTATTATGTATAGCCTGTTTCTTGATGAGACATTAAAAACAACAACAACAACAACAACAACATAACAAAACAAACTCATCAATGTCAGATATTGGAATCGACATGATGTGATGTGTGCTCTACAAATTTGTATGGTATCCTAACAAAACTGACAGATGCATAAAATACTTCTTACATTTTGAATGGCAGATTTCAAATATATTTGCTCTTCTACTGTGGACATCATAGTGATGATCCAAAATTTAATATACAGTTGTATATATCCGATGATCAATGAGATTACAAGGAAAATGCATTACTAGTTTATTTCTGGATTCTTTGCTATATATAAATATATATACATTGTATATAATTTATATATATATATACACAATTTGTATTTATATTTGTGAATGAAATGTTACAAATTTTTATTTTTCATAAAGAGATGAACTTCTGGACTCCTTTCCAAAACAAAGTATTCTTTACATCTCATTGGGGGCAGAGAAAATTAATGTTTTGCTCATCAAATTCACTAGTCATTATTTTGCACCTCCTGTGAACAAAAAAAAAAAATGAAAATGAAAAATTCTGTGCAAGAAATATCTCTGTGATGTTACTCATAAGACTGTTTAGTCCTCAGAAAACACCACTTAGGATGACTCACTGGCATTTACAGTGACATAAACTGATTGATATACCTGGTATATAAATATTTTTTTTTGTGGTGATTTCACTCATGTTTCTCTGAGGGGATGGTATAGTTTTGGTGTAGATAAAGGTTCAGGTTTCCAACTTTTGTGTGTGTGTGAGAGATAATGAAAAACCTCTTATGAAATATAAAATTAGCATGTTATTCTAGGAGGGATTCAAAGTTTATTTGATGAAAATTAGTTGTGAGTGACTGAGATATCCAAAACAAAGGGATTCTAATGAAAGGTTTATTAGGATCGCTTTATTTCACTTTGTTTTTGGATATATCAGCCAATTCAAAACCAATTTTCATCAAACAAACTTTGAGTTCCTCTCAGAATAATAGCTCTGTAACATTTCATATGTGGTTTCTTGGTATCTCGCAAAAAGTTAAAAGCTCAAACCTCAGCTCACCCAAAACTGTACCATACCTTTAATCTTATGCTTTGAAATCACAAACTTCTATCAAACGTCAGCGTCACATTTCTACGTGGAGGACAGGCATAAGAAAGTAGAAATAAAGCTACTGGCTTGCATGACAATGAGGAGGGCTCCCTCTGTTGTCTGTTATTTACCATTTCCTTCTGAAAATCTTCGCTTCCCAGGGAGGGGCTATACTGTGAGCCCCTAAGTCCAATCTGCACCACCCTCTTACAGTCCAGGCATCCATCTTCCACCGCCCGGCGAAATGGGGTCCCGTGAGCTATTGGCTCCCCAAGCATTGATTCACTGACATCTGCATGGGCATCTACATGAACCAGACCAACTGGACCATATTTTTCCTGCAACGAGTCAAAATTTTGTCGGATGGGATAACCTTCTGAAATATGTATGATACAGAAAAAGGAAGAATCATTGTAAAACTTTGCTACCCTCTGTCAATACATTTGGATGTCAACCATAAAACCCCACTGTAAATGTCATGGTTTAATTGATATTACAACAAAAATGCTAAGATAGCAGAGCATTTATGATGGAAATTGAATGTGAAAGCCAATATGTGGACAAGCCTTGAATACCTGCACCAGTATACAGAAATGTGATATTTCATTTCTAACATCCAGCCACCCTAAAAAATAATCATCCATTAATTGTCATTTCACTGTCCTTTCATATTTTTGTTGTTGCTCTATAATCACAATCACCATCGTTATCGTACTAATTATCATCATAATTTACTGTTGTTATCAAAAATACAGAGTGTTCATTTGTACCTTCACTGCCTTGAGAATGGGGTAGGTAAGGGTGTGGTCTCCCCCTAGGGTTAAAGGCTTGCACCCATTGGCAATGATGTCCCGGTACTGCTGGTGAATCATCTCGCAAGACTTTTTAAGGTCATAAAGGTTGAGGATCACATCTCCAATGTCTGCAACTTGGAGGGACTCAAATGGAGAGGCACCTTTTGAAGAATGTAATTCAACAAGAATCAAAGCTTTTACCACTCTTTTATTATGTTGACTCAATAGGAACATTGGTTATGATATTAAAGTAAACCTAACATATGTAAACATACATGGGAAAGAAGAAACTCTGTACAATTATTCTACTGTTGACTTATGCACAAGTCTGCAAAATGCTGACCTTTAATGCATTATATGAGCTTACACTGTATATATTTCACTGTATCTTTGGTTACCCTTAGTTGATGAAAGCACGTACTATGTTTGTAGGATACAACTCTCAGAATAAACAGAAAGACAATTAGGCATGAATCTCAAATTAATTCATATGTTCACAGGTCAAAACATATGATCAACTTACTGCACTGACATCTGCCTCTAATATCTTGCAAATGTTACTGGACAAAAACAAATCTACCACATAAATTCTTTTCTTACAGACAAACAGTGAAACCCCGTTATAACGAGGTCCGTGGGACCGGCGATATTATTGCCTCGTTATAACCGGTACTCGTTATAACCGTACGCATCAAAAACAAAGAAAAACATAAGCACGACGTCATAATATAACCATCAATGAAAGTTAAGAACATGTAGTCAGGTACGGGGGGGGGGGGGGGGGGGGGGGTGGGGGGGGGGGGGTCACCATGCACCCCCCCCCCCCCCCCCAGGACTCCTCAAAACTTACATTTTCAGGATCCTCATGACATACCAAAACATAATCAAGATGTTAACAGGAACGAAAAGTGGCTGTTCTAGGTGAAATTTAATGTATTCTATTGTTTTTCATAATTTCTTATGTATTTCTTTGTTTTTCAACTTTTTCAACTTTTGTTTTTTCTTTGTTTTTCTATTGGAAATTGTCACTGATCACTTTTCTACCATAATTAGCACAAAACTAATCAATGAAAGTGATTAATTGTAAAAATAATCAGGTTTCATGACTTTCATGACAGAGCACTTGTTTTCCATAGGGGGGTCACCATGCACCCCCCCCCCCCCCAGGACTCCTCAAAACTTACATTTTCAGGATCCTCATGACATACCAAAACATAATCAAGATGTTAACAGGAACGAAAAGTGGCTGTTCTAGGTGAAATTTAATGTATTCTATTGTTTTTCATAATTTCTTATGTATTTCTTTGTTTTTCAACTTTTTCAACTTTTGTTTTTTCTTTGTTTTTCTATTGGAAATTGTCACTGATCACTTTTCTACCATAATTAGCACAAAACTAATCAATGAAAGTGATTAATTGTAAAAATAATCAGGTTTTCATGACTTTCATGACAGAGCACTTGTTTTCCATAGGAAATGTACACAAAAGCACAAAGTTGTGCCCGTTTTGGGACGACATTCCGTTACAAAAATGGGCGTGACTTCGCAAAAGTATGCGGGGAAGTTGCAAATTTGGTCTCAAAAGTTGCGTGAGACTTGAACAAAACATAGTCAAGTAAGTTTTGAGGAGTCCTGGGGGTGCATGGTGACCCCCCCCCCCCCCCCCCTTAGGTACCCTACTATGTAGGCCCTACATGTCAGCACATATTATATATTACATACATACATAAGGACGGGGGGGGGGGGGGGGGGGATCCGCCAACCCCCCCCCCCCCAAAGTTTTGCGCTATAAATCTGTCGCGAGGCTTCTTGACTTTGTTTGGTCAAGTCTCGCACAACTTTTGAGACCAAATTTGCAACATCATGAAGGTCATGAAAACCTGATTATTTTTACAATTAATCACTTTCATTGATTAGTTTTGTGCTAATTATGGTAGAAAAAAGGTCAGTGACAATTTCCAATAGAAAAACAAAGAAAAAACAAAAGTTGAAAAAGTTGAAAAACAAAGAAATACATAAGAAATTATGAAAAACAATAGAATACATTAAATTTCACCTAGAACAGCCACTTTTCGTTCCTGTTAACATCTTGATTATGTTTTGGTATGTCATGAGGATCCTGAAAATGTAAGTTTCGAGGAGTCCTGGGGGGGGGGGGGGGTGCACGGTGACCCCCCCCCCCCCCCCAGGTCGGGGTTGAAATGGGTTAATTCTTTATTTTTCTTCCGAATATCTCTTTGCATAATAATAGTTGCGCATTATGCTCTTCAGAAGTATAGGCCTATATTAAATAAAAATCAGATTGTATAAAATGCGTTTGTTACGTTTTTCTGAACACCAGTGCAAATAAAGTAACATGCATGTGTTGTTTACCGTAACTTGCGAGGTATTTTTACGCTGTTGGTGTCCAGCGGGAATGCGATAATTTCATGAATCATTTCGGCTGTAATCTTATACAATGTATGATCGTTGCCCCCGAAGGGATTAAAAATGCGTTGTTTATTTTCTTCCGGAAATCTCTTCGCGTTTTGTACATCCGTTCTTGAAAAATATGCAACAGGATTGAATTTGGAAGGTTGTGATCCTTTTTACGCAAATCTGTATCTCGTAGACCATTCTGATAGAAAGAAAAATCTTCAATGTGAAATGCGTTGTTAAAATTGTGATAATGAACAAACCCAAATCTATTCAAATTTTTATCCCATGCGTTTGTTTCTTTTTCTGAACACCGATTAAGTAGCTTAACATGCGTTATTCAACTATTTTTACGCTCCTGTCACCCGGTGAGAACGCGATGATTTCAAAGTAACATACATGCATCGTTTACTGTAAATTGCAAGGTATTTTTACGCTGTTGGTGCCCAGCGAGAATGCGATGATTTCATGAATCATTTCGGCTGTAATTTTATACAATGAATTATCGTTGCGCCCGAAGGGATTAAGATGCGTTCTTTATTATCTTCCGAAAATCTCTTCGCGTTTTGTACATCCATTCTGAAAAAAAAATAAGCGACAGGATTGCGTTATTCAACTAGTTTACGCTACTGTCACCTGGCGAGATCGCGATTTCGCTATTTCGGCTATAATCATACACTCATATTCGCTCACCAGCAAAAGAACTGGAAATCGGGAATACCAACGGAAAGGATATAATGATGAGCTGCACGTACGCATTCCAATTTCCATTTTTTTTTTTTTTTTTTTGCCACGAGTGTTGCTACATGAAAAGTTCTCTGCAAAACGGGAAAAGACACGGATAGCGTGAATTCGGTTTTCAATGTTTCGTTTGTCGCGTGTTTGAGAGCGGCAAGTCAAGAAATGGAACCTCGTTATATCCAATCAAATTTCTTATGTTTTTCTTTATCATGATGCACCGAAATTGTCCTCGTTATAACCGGAATCTCGTTATAACCGAACTCGTCATAACCGATTCGTTCTGCCATAGGTTTACACGCAAAGGAAAACGGGACCGACGCGATCACCTCATTATAAGCGGTTCCTCGTTATAACCGAACTCGTTATAACGGGGTTTCACTGTACTTGTAGTCAAATGCCCGAGGGAGTTTCCTCACCAATGCTGTTGCAATTTCTGAGCAGAACAGATTCAGTACGAATCTGACGGGGTCCAAACCTCGTCCCGGACCGATTGGAGGTGCCGATGTCGAGAGGGATACCCACGAAGCAGGCGTCGAGATCTGGAAGACATCATTGCATCAGACGTACAGAGTTTTAGCAGCAACACTTTGTAATTAGTTTTATGCAACAAAAATAAAATGTGTGAATTGATAAATGCTTATAGCTGTTGGAAACTTAGCATAGTCATTCCGGCCATTCTCTGGAGGGTACAACGAAGGAGATACAATAGGCGAGGTTTGCCTAGTATCTCCTCGGTACAATTCCAACCAAATTTTGCATAGTCCCATTTGAATTATTCTGAGAATGAGCAACTTGATTAATTAGATATTGTGCAAGTGTGGTTGAGTTCATATTTGCACTTGTAAAGTGTACTCCCATTATCACTAAGTCCTCGGGACCGACCATTTCCTTTCATTGTATTGAAATTTCATTATAGCCCAACAAATCAGTGGTGGATCCAGAAGAGGGCACACCAGACGCGTGCCCGCTCTTTATTTTTTGTTGACAAAAGAAATAAAAAGAGAAAATGGGGGTCCTCCCCTTTACAGAATTCCTGGATCCGCCACCGCAAATAACGTGTATATAAAGATATACAGGTGACAATCTTGGGACCTGAATTTTACTTCGTTGTATCCTAAATTTCGTTACAGCATGTTCGTTATAACAGGAGCGCACTGTATGTGTGTGTGTGTGCTGTGTGTGTCTGGGAATGGTGTTGTGGATGTCAATTACATAATTATGTGTATGTGGTAGGCCTATGTGTGCATGTTTAGTGTGAGTTTTGTGTGGTGGTGGTGGTGGTGTGTGTGTGTGTGTGTGTGTGTGTGTGTGTGATGGTGTGTGTTTACCAGTACACAAATTCTATGAATTGTTGTAGTCATGTGGATTGGTTGAGGTGTTCTTACTCCAACCAAGAACAATGGTATCCCCTTCCTAAATCATGTATTAGTCATTTCATACATATCAGATACTGGTAAAATCTTCACAAACATACCAATTTAACAAAAGATTATCAGAGTCATTTCAGTACAGTTCAAAAGGGGCAAAGCTTTGATGGAAATTCATCCATTCATTTGAATCATAGTATGCCAAAATGCGATAAATTTTCAATTTTCAGTATAAAACACCCTAATTATCATCAGCACTGGAACATTTTCCACATAGAGCATAAATATTTTCCAGAGAGTATACAAGAATAAAAAACAACATTGTAGTTGGGTAGTTGGCACCCATGTTATATACAGCAAACAGCACTGATTCACCAAGTAACCTTTGGATAGCGAGTTTTAACTCTACCCCCCCCCCCCTTTGTCAGTGTCACGTTCTAACAAAGTACACAGCAAAGTGTATCCCACTGTGATAAAACAGATAAAGAGTTTCCTGTGGTATCATACCAATTAAGCCATATACTCGATATCAGACAACATAACAAACCCGAGCTTCGTGGTGTTCCTGTTATATAGTGCATGAATGGGAAGTTATACTATGTTGTAGATCTATATTGAACGCAATATCAACAACAGATTTTACAAACTTGTGCATATACAATTAACTAAAAATGATCAGAATTATACATAAAGCTCTATATATGAAAGCTGTAATTCCACACAATGAGTTCTAATTATTGAATAGGTATATGAAATGTACCTCTATGATCATAGCACACAACTTTTCTGAAGGGCTGCATTTGCCATTCACTACTCAAATTTGAGTACAGGTATTTAAACAAAGATTCTGGTTTATACCCAATAGCCAATCTACTTTTTGTTTGTTGTTTGTTACTGTTTGATTTTTCAGTAAATGCCATAGTGAGAGGTCAGGTACACAGCGAGGAATACCTTCAGGTATTACAACCAGCCAGAAGTCAGAAAAATTTGATTCTTGAGAAGGACAAATGGTAAATCATTGCAAGATGCCAATAAAACCCAAAAGTTTGCATTTCTTAAGAGCATAGGATTGAGAAATGTAGATGCGGGCTCTTTTTCACTCTTTCAAAATGCCAGAATGCATACATGTTCAAGTTTGTCCAATACTGCTTCTGCTTATCTTCCGGGTTTCAGTTGACATGCAATTCGCTTCAATGTTTCATTTATTGCTTTCTTTATGTTTGTTTGGGTTTTTTTTATTCTCAGATTTTACGTTGACTCTACACTGATCTTTGCCCTATACTGGTACTGTACACAATAAAATCACCCAACGCTTATACACCTATAACAGCTAGCTGTAATGGCACTGGTGACCCCATCACATCTACACACTGAAACAGCACCCTGAGATTAATGTACAGCTTGCTATACGTAAAATGAGCCAAATCAGGGGGTGTGAGAGAGGCGAGGCATCTCCCTGCCCTGCGGATGGCCATACCAAACTAGAATTCAGAACGGCCGACTCCTATATCCAGGCCACTATAGTTACAACATGTGTTCAAAAATGCCAGCAAATCCCACAGATGTTTTCCTAGATAAGAATTTAACTGATCTAACACTTTACTTTAGTCACCATCATTGCATAGTTACTGCAAAGTTTAGATAAACAAACCAGTGAGGTGAAGTGTAGCTATATCTTTCCTTCTTTTTTTTTTTTTTTTTTTTTTTTTTTTTTTTTTTTTTTTTTTTTTTTTTTTTTTTGAGCTGGCACCTGAATAAATATTAATGTCTGTATAATCCTACCCGGTACCCCTGGCCAAATCGATAGCAAAAATACAAACTGCATACTTTCAGTAGTCTTCTGGTATGGAAGCCGCATCATGGTGGCGATGCCACCAGCCCTGGGTACTTGCATCCCCGACAAGGGCTCGTTGAACTTGTCGACGACCGAGGTTCGGCGAACGAGCACAGGCCTGGACGAGCTCAGTGATCGGAAGAACGGCTGCCGATTCCACAAGGCTCCGACAGCACCTCTGCTAGACGACGACATTACCCGTAGCATTCTGCTTCCAGCTGTCAATGATTTCCTTGCAGCAGCCATACTTCAAAGGATCGTTTTCAAAACCGTCAAATGTTTGCTCTGGTTCGGCGACTTTGATTTACGCTCTGCTACAACTACGCCTGCCGAGAATACCTGCATACGTGAACTTTGTACGCTCTACATGTTTATGTAAACAACATCCCAGCTAAAAAGAGAGAGGGGAGGGGTTGACTGCAGTGTAGGCGAAAGATGATCTTGCACTGAACCATGCACTCGGCTCACAGGACGAGGTGACGAAGCTGGTCCCCACGCTCCCCCCCCCCCCCCCCCCCCTCTTTTGCACTAGTGGCTATGTTTATGTGTGTGTGTGTGTGTGTGTGTGTGTGTGTGTGTGTGTGTGTGTGTGTGTGTGTGTGTGTGTGTATATAAAATGTGTCCCTTTGTGTGAGTGTGACCTCCCTTCTCCTCCTCCCATTCTCTGACTCCTCCCCCTTTCCCCTCCCATTCTTTTTCCTTTCATCTGATTCGTTCTCTCCTTGACTTACCATCTTCTATATAGTCCACCCTCCATTATCACCCCTCCCCTCCACCTCATCCTCCTCTTCTTCTTCATCTATTTTCTTCTTCTAACCCACACCCCCTTTACCGAGTCCCCTTCTAGGTCGTCCACCTCATTCTCATTCTCCGGGACCCTCCCCGTAATGTTCTTATACCTTTTCCTCTTCTTCCTTCATGTTTATACTGCATAACTTTGAAAGAGGCAGTTTTGTTTTGTGGAGATGGCATCTTTCATAGTATACGTTTTCTTCTTTTGTGAAGTGTTGCGAAACTACTTAATTATAAGATTGAAAAAAAAAACCAACCCTCAAATATTAGAGCCAAAACAAAATCCATTTTGCTGAATTTTAGGTTTGAAATGACTGGAGCACATAAGGAAATGTGGTACAGTTGTAAGTGCCACCGAGATGACGACAAATACTTATTTTATTCTTTTTCTTTTTCTTCCTCAAACCTCCGAGGATCGTTGCCTCTATCGCATCGTCCTACTTATTTTGTTATCTCGTCGTCATGCTATCACATAGCATAGTCTTGTTTCCTGTCATGTCGTCAAGTCAAGGTTTGTTTGTGTTTTTTTTTTTACAAGTAGTCTTGTTTCTCTCCCAGTCTCGTCTCGTGTTTATTAGTTTGTTTGTTGCAATGTATCGCTATTGTAAGTTTTCAATTATTGCTGTTTTCTCTGCACAAATTTACATGCATTATTTCTGTCACTGAAGAAAGTGAAATTTACTTTTACTATTTCAATGTGGGAAAACGAAATAAATTTGAACTTGAACTTGATCTTCCTCTCCTTCTCGATCTTTTCCATCCCGAGAACGTAAAATGGAGAAGCGCATCACATCTTCCCCATGCCTTTTTCTGGTTCGAGAACGAGATCGATCTATGAGAGAAGGTGGGTTGTGAGTTCGGATCGTCTTCTCGACTTTTTGGATCTGAGAAGGCAAAAAATTCCATGTCCAATAGTCGTATCTCACCTTCTTGCAGAGTCTCGCACCATAGAAGCTGGAATTAAAGAAAAAAAAAACAAACATAAAGAGAAAACTCACAACTCACCTTCTCTCATTTTCGACTTCTTGGGGACCGTAAATTTCGATAATATCATATAACTGAAGGTCAACAGACACATGTCAAGACTTTTCACATGTCTTCCGAGTTCCAACATGCGAAAAAAAAAATGCAATTTAGTTTCAGTAGCTGAATGACTCCTACATGGACAATAAAACGTTTTAGGTTGGCTTCCTTTTACAATGACCTTCCTTACAATGACTTATGAGGCCTCCATCCATTTCAAGCTTAATCGCTTAAATGATGGTGGTCTCCTGCATTCAATTATCTCTGTTGTTTACTGAAAAATACTGTATATTTTATTTCATGTTTCTGTGTATCTACATTGCTCAATGCAATCACCTGTGTGAATCTATTTATGTACTGTTATCGATTTATTTCACTGCACTTGTTATTCTTTGTCTTTGTACTTTTTGAAGTTTGCATTCAAATTGCATCTGATTGAATGCAGAAATAAAAACAAACAAACAAACAAACAAACAAACAATGACTTTCCTAATACGTGATCGGACATCGCTGGGAGAGGAATTCTTTTTGTTGTCATACAGTAAAACGAACAGACAAGGTCTCAGAACTAAAGCCTTCTTGCTTGATCATTCTCAGTACGTATTTTCCTGCATGACCTGTGATGGGTGCATAATTATTGTGATATGCCTATATATTGTTGAATTTGTATCATAGGGCCTATAAACAGACGCCCGTTATAACGAAGTCCTCGGGACCGGCAGTTTTCTGTCGTTATATCGAAATTTCGTTATAACCGAACAAATGAACAATACAAAAAAAACAATAAAAAAAATCATAAAGCGGATTATGTTACGGCCTGAATTTTCACTTCGTTTTAACCGATTTTCAGTGTAACCGATCAATATCGGAGGCCCCGGGTCGTTCTCCATTATTATATACCAGTGGCAGATCGGGGGGGGGGGGGGGGCGCACCGGGCGCGAGCCCCCTCTTTATTTTTTGTCAAAACAAAGAAATAAAAGGGAAAAAATGGAGGGGGGCAGGTTCGCCCCTTTAATTTTGTAAAGGCGCCTCCCCTTTACGGAATTCCTGGATCCACTCGCCCCTGCTATCAGCTTGCTATAAGCATCACAACCGCGTCAAAAGAGGAAAATAAAAAATAGCGTCGAAAAAGGGTCTGCTAACCTCTGTTTATAACTGAAAGAGTTACTTGGTCGTTATTTCCAACGAGTGTATATATAAGAAGCATTTATTCAAGGTGCCATTTATGGTTTGCATAACCTAGATATTGTATTGAGTACTGGATAGATTAATGAAGAAAAAACGAAGTCATGCGGGGTATGTGACGTCCTTGTATATAGGTTCCGATGGGTGCAATTTTGAAGTGTCGTGTACGCCATTTACTTGCAAAAAGTTAAAAGCTGAATTCTCACCTCAATCAACACTATACCATCACTTTAAGGGTCCATTTCTGCGGTGTTTTGGCGCACGAGAGCGATCCCATCACGCATATGTTTACACACCACCGGCACCGAATAGATAGTCGGCATTGTTGGCCTAATGAGGGGCTCAAAAACAGAGAAATTAAGTATATGACTATACGACGACATGTCCATCCTGGGAGATGGTCATCATTATTATTAACCCGTTGATTCAAAATAATGTCATATTTAGCCTAATAGAATTAGGCTAATAACGCAACCAGTTCCTGCTAAAAAAGATAAAAAATTATTCGGATAATGAACGCGACAGCAATAATTTTACGCCGCCGCCAAGAGGCCTATACTGGTATAGTGTATATTTTTGTAACTATTAATGACAGCCTCCGGAGTAGGTTTTCTCGTGTCGAAAAATGAAAATAAATTTGATTTGAACTGGTGAGTTGAATTACAATTATATCGAGGCTATTTTAAGAAAGGTCTATGGGCACCAAACAGATTGCAAAAATGAAATTTATATCATAACTTAATAGGCTATTATCTTACGTATAGTCTATACATGATGTCATAGCTCATACGTAAAAAAAAAAGATTCATAACACTACCTCCTGCAATGAATCATAATCAATTTGCACATCAACGTGCTTTCACGTGCATCTTACAGAATATTACGTATTCATGATGTAGAATGAGTAAATACTTTGAACAAAAATTGGCAATACTGTATCTAACACTCATCTTGTCTGCAAGACTTTGATAAAAACAAAACTGTGGGGCCATTTTAATAGTCAGTCACAATTGTATGAATGTATAGTGTTCGAAATGATCGTTTTATGAAGCGGGAAACTATTTTGTCACAAACAAAGAATAGCCTATTGACATGAAATGAGATCTCAGAGTTTGTTAACAGAAATGGAACATTTATTTTTTCCATTTTTTTGTATCATTATTATTATTATTATTATTTTTTTTTTTTTTACTCCAACCAAGACACAGACGCTCTCCGACACATCCTCGAGCCCCCGTTGGGGGTCTACTCAAATATCATAGCTGTTGTGTGTGTGTGTGTGTGTGTGTGTGTGTGTGTGTGTGTGTGTTTTTTTTTACTTTCAGGGACTGAAATTTATAGGGATGGTATAGTATATTGGTTGAGGTGAGAAGTCAGTTTTTATTCTTTTGCAAGATTTGCCCCTACTTTGAAAATAATGACTTTATGAAATATGAAAGAGCATGTACAATTATTCTAGGTGGCATTCAAAGATTTGTTTTTGATGAAAATTACTTTTGAAATGGCTGAGATATCCAAAACAAAGTAAAGCGATCCTAATCAAGGGTAGGTCCCAACTTATACTAGGATCACTTTGGTTTGGATATATCAGCCATTTCAAAACCAATTTTCATCAAATAAACTCTGAATTCCTCTTAGAATTATATTCTCTTTCAAATAAAATTTTCATAAAAAGTTTCTCATTATCTAAAAAGAAAAAAAAAAGATCATCATAAAAAAAAAACCGTTGGAAACCTGAAGCCCCCTCTCAATCGAAACTGTACCATCTCTTAAACGCCACAGTGCTACAATCAAATATCGTGAACATATTTCACACGTGTTTAAACAGTCATGTAAATCAAAAAAAAAAAATCATTTCCTAACTACAGTAAGATATAAATTTTATACTGCTTTGTCGTTTCTTACAGTGTCACGCTTTTTGGTGCATAATGTACATAACTGGATTTACACGATTCAGTCATCGTTGTTTTTGTTTTGTATTGTTTTGTTTTGTTTTCTAACTTCCACCCGAACTACAGTTTTTACGCTTGAAGAATCCACTGTTTTTGTTAAACTAAACGTGACAGCAACTTTTACTCTTGCACGTCCCAGGCCAACAAAATGTAATGCTAGCTGGGTTTTGATGTAGACGCAGTATCATCAATTAGATGTTTGCTTGAATATTTTCTCATTGAAAGATTGAGTTTTATCATGTAGATGAATCAATACAAGTCTAGCAGTATACGAAAGTACTTAAAAAAATAAATATATCTAATTTTATATTTTTTATCTGTAAATTGTCAATTATATTGCAATTAATATGAAGACGACTGGTTTTGCGGCTAAATCTAGTAATAAACATGCACAATGGAAAATACAAGAACGGGACAGAAGAGCAATGGCGTCCGTTCACAAGTTTCCCGATTTCGCCGTAATTTGCTCCTTTTTGGAGCGTTATGGAGAATTGTTGCAGCTGCCTGACCTCACCATACCCGAACTTAAAGAAGCCATAGAGGAATCAAAATGTGGTATGTTATGAAATTGTACGGTTTCTATCTCAGCTAAGAAATAAGCGCTGTATGAATATAATTTTCATGTGTTGTCCGAGGCATAAGGAACTGGCGCTGGCAAGCAAGGTAGGCTCTATTCTAACACAGTGTAGTATCAGCAATAGCGCCACACAGGCACACAGGTGCACAGCACAGTTTCGTACAGAATACTGGTAGTACACCTTCGTACTAGCACTAGTGAGAGAGTGGTAGACACGGAATCGAAAACATATTTACACTCAGTCTCAGTATGGTTGTTGATGCTGGAGTTGTGCCAGCCACTAGGTCTATTTCCCAGTAAGATTGAAGTGTACTAAACCCATATGACTTTATTGGTCCATTTCTGAAAAAGTTACTGTAATTAGGCATATCACACCATTTTTAAAACTTTTTTATTTTAACTTAAAACCGTTTGCAGAGGAAGGAGGGGCATAAAAGAAACACAAAAAAGAAAATAAATTGAAATTCGTTTTTTCGTTCTCGAGTTATGCGAAAAATAAGACTCGAAAAAAGACCCTAAATTCATCCATTTTGGGAAAATTGCATTTTTGGCACATTTTGACCCAGTATTAAAAAAAAAAATCATAAATTCATAATTGCCCAAACACCGTCAAGTTGCTAGAAAGCTGGACATACCACAAAGAAAAGAAAAAATGAGCATTCAGAATTTTGTAATTTTCTTGTAATAAAGTGTGGAAATACCTCAATTTGGTCATGAAATCACTGACGGGCCAGTCAAATTTGTTGAAAAATAAACTAAGTCCAGCTAACATGTGTAAAAGATAGGCATAGCGCTGCACAAGGTCAAACAATGACTCGTGGTTCGCGGCCGTAGCGTAGCGTAGGCAGTTCTGCAAAAAAGAGTGGAAGGCGGAAAACAATAAGCTGTCCCAAATGCCATGAAAATAGTTGAAAAATGAATCATATATCAAATGAACGGAAAATACTTCAAAATTAATAATCTGATATCGAAATTTACATATTCGAGCAAATTCGGGTAAAAAAGTACATCTTCTTGCCTTCCCGTCGCTTGCCGGAGCGAGTCGCTATCTTGGAAAATTTCGGGACTCGGTACCCGATGCCAAGGTATACAGCTTGGCGATTGGCAACCTCATTTCCAGATATATTACGTGTGGCACCCAGAAACGATGCAGAAAGCACACACAAACAGGTTACAAAATTGCGTGGCGCGGAGGTTGCCACCGAGATATCGCCGTACGAGCTTCCCTGACCGTGTCGGTAAGCCGCGCTTCAAGCCTCTTTTTTTCGTATTTGTCATCAAAAACGGACACACATCAACACAGACACGCAAGAAACAGATATTTTTTTCTTAAATATGTATGTTTTTATTTCTCATCATTCAAAAATTTGACAAAACAATCATGATTTCTCACCCCAGTATCATCACTCACTCCACATGAAAATGGCCGAACACGCACTATCATTTTGAAACGGCTGATTTTTGGGTGCGCGCGAGTGACGTTCCTACTGTAATACTGGTCCGACGTAGTGATTTTTACTGTTCTCAGCCGACAGTCTCAGCATGGTCTAACTACACGCAGCCGCTGTCGCGAAGCGACGCGACGCGGCTGCACCTGTATTCCTTCGCAGACGTTGTCATTTTTCAGTGTGGTTGTGCGACTCCTTCATGAATATCTTTATTAATCGTGGAAAACTAAAATACAAGGAATTATCGTAATCTATGATAATCATTCAATAATCGGTATGCGATTTTTTGTTTAATTACGTCAAAAACTCACCGAAATCTGTGGCTGAAATCAGGTCTGTAAACGTCCTTATTGCTTCACTCCTCATCTGCGTGTTATTTGAATGGCATTCACTCTCGTATACTACAACGTACAACGTAGGTAGTCGGAGAGCTAGAGGGTGCCTCTCCGAGGATATGTTTTCAAAATCCATGAACATCGAGAAAACGACAAAAAATCCAGTTTCTTGGACCATTGTTTCTTAACTGTTATGTTAAGAAGTACCGAAAATTTCATTTTGGATGTGATATGTTGTCATTTAGGTGAGAAAATTTCACTTTCGTCAGAGATCGTGCCCATTTTATCGGTTGGTTTTTGTTGATTGCTAGTGTGTCAGTTATGTGTAGTGTGCATGTGACAGTGCAATGCTGTGTTTAGCTGTATATTACCGTGTATGTTGTACCTGCCGCGAATGGCTGCACGGCCGCTTACTGACGCAGTTACTCTACAGTACTCCGCTTAATTAGGTACCGCTTTATCAGATACTCCGCTTATTTGACTTACAAATCGAAAAACAGTTCCTGATGCATGTTATATTTACCAAATAATTGGGTAGGCCTTCCAGATAAATTGGTAGGAATTTTCCAGATAAACCTGATCTATTCCCATGGTATGCACAGAAAGCTTCAAAATTTGTTCAAATACCAGTAATGAAGAAACTGTGAGATGCTGAAAGTTGATAGAGAGCTTCGGTTGATGTTTTAAAATGTTAAATGTGCTGTGTACGACCAATTCACCATAAGACTGTTACAAGTAGACACATTTTTGCATTCCTTCGCCCTTGTATAAACCCTTGCACCAGCTCTTATACACTCCTGGTGAACTTATCGAATGATATATTGTCAGGGATGGATGTTGGGCGGGTAACAGTTGTTGTTTGTTTAGACTTGTCTTCTGCATTTGATACTGTTCACCATGGTATACTGTTATCTCTTGGTCTAAGGGGAAAGGTCCTAAGCTGGTTTGAGTCTTATTTAAGTGATCGCTACCAACTGATGTGTGTCAATGAAGCAAAACCTGATCAAGTTCACCTCAAAAGCGGAGTCCCCCAAGGATCCGTAGGAGGGCCCCTGCTTTTTTCTGTATACCTCAGTCAACTCAGACATGTGTTACATAAGCACTCCGTTAAGTACCACTGTTATGCTGATGATGTGCAGTTGTATACATCTTTCGCACCTGGTCAAGAAAACACTGTATCTGCTGTAAAGAAGCTTGAAGTATGTATTGAGGATGTTATAGCATGGATGCGCTCACACTCACTCAAAGTCAACAATGCGAAGTCTGAATTTATGTTGTTTGGTTCTAAGGCCCGTCTGTCAAAGTCTGGAGCATGTATTATCAAAGTACATTAGGGGATTCATTAATTCAATTGTCTAACAAATGCAGAAATCTTGGTGTTATTTTCGATTCTACTATGTCTGTGTCATATCAAGTCTCTGGTATTTGTCAGTCTGCGTAACTTAGGGTTTATCAGAAAGTACCTCACTCAGTCTAGTACAGAAAAGATAGTGCATGCACTTATTACTTCTCGTTTGGATTTCTGTAATGCTCTACTGTATAACACATCAAAATCACAACGTAGACTGTCTTCAAAAGCTTCAAAATAATGTTTTAGTTTTATTGTCACCTACGAGAAAACATGTAACACCCTTACTTATCTATCTACACTGGCTGCCCATTCATTGTCGAATCATGTTCAAGTTACTGCTATTTGTTTTCCATTCACTACATGGAACTGCTCCTCACTACAACTGTAGCTTGATTACCCCTTACAATCCTTCTAGATGCCTTAGGTCTTCAAGCTCATCTCTACTTGCTGTACCACAAACTCATAATTCTTGGGGTGATCGATCATTTCTGTATGCTGGCCCATTCCTATGGAATAGACTCCCACAAAACATTCGTAATCTGTTCTCTCTAAGTGAGTTTTTAAAAAGAGCTCACGTAAAACCTGGTTATTTAGACAAGCTTTTTTGTAAACATTTCCTTTATTCCTTTTCTCATACCTCTTTTTCACTGGTATTTTCTTTCTGCCTCTCTTTCTTGCGCCATGAGCATCTGTTCATGATGGATACCGGCGCATTACAAGTGTTCATATTATTTCATTTCATTTCATTTATTTCCACATCCTGATAAAAAAACATACAAGTAATATTAGAACAAACACATACACAGTAGAACATTGGAGCAATACAGAAAAATGTTCAACTTATAACAATTCCACACCATACAAACACAACATAAAAGCAATTCGTTCAGTTTGTGGGGGGATCATCAAGACCGTTTGGTCTTTCTATGGCTGATCCCAAATATTACAAATAAGACAGTTACATTGATGGAATACAAACAAGAAAACTATACTACCAAAAAAAACCCACATACATTTAAGAAGGCAAGAGTCTCCATAGTGGCATGCTTATACACTGAATAAAACTTGAGACTTATAGCGTATCTTTATGAACAAGAAAAAATTTATAACTTCTTTTAAATATTGACAGTCTATTATTATTATTATTATTATTACCCAACACACATACACAGTGACACACTGATCACTATACATGTGCCTATGAGCTATGGCTAGCTGTCAAGAAAATGAAAAATCAGCTGACTCCATCAAGACTCTAACCTTTCTTTTTGGCCGTTTAAAAAAACAACAACAACAAAACAAAACAAAAAAACTTTCAGTCCCCATGAAACCCACAGGGATGCAGCTAATTATGTTGCAGCATTTGGCTACATACACCCCATATGCTTATGGGAATCTACAAGTGTAGTTTCAAGATGAAAGATGTTTAGAAGCCTGCAGGTGGCTGGATGAGGGCTCATTTAGTCAAGGCTGCAAGCAGATTGTTTGCAAAATTACGCTGCAGACACCAAAACTGAGGCTGTTGTGTGACTTTAAATACACTGTGGCTGTACATTGTAAGTGACATACTGTGCTGTGTGTCTGATGCAGAGAGGTGTGTGATTAGTGAGTGATATCTGGGTTGTGAATGAATTAACATGCATCCCTGTTAGTCAGGTAACCATTTTACTTGCTATTGCCACATCCCCAAAGTTAAAGGGCAGCTGAGACTTGATAAACAAACATCATATTTTACATCTGCACTATATGGTAAATACTCCTTGAAAGGTTTATATATACACATCACAATTGTCTTTCACATAAAACAACTTCTGTGTCATTATATTCTTTATGCCACTATTAATCATAAGTTTTCACATGATTATAGCACCACAGTTGCTTTCGTATTAACTTCGATTGTATGGATCAACTTTCTTTGTTCAATTCCAGATGTTCCTATCCTGAAAGAGATGATCATCAAGCTCATGAGGCGGCTGGTGAAAAATGTCAATGTAGACAAATGGGAAAGACATCTAGTCAAGGTTAGGCAACATTTAATCAATCTGGTGCTTAAAGTCTTACTGTAAAACCAGAAATGTTTTTGTGCATTTTAATTTCCTGAATTTCACAAGAGCCAAGATTCACAAATTTAAAATCCACCCTAAAGCTCTTGTCTACATTATTTGCATTGAATGCCGGAGGTAATTCATGAAAATTTCATGTTGCGAAAAAGGCTATTGGCTCCAATTAGTGAAAATATCTTGCTTTGTAGTACTTGACAGAGAAAGAAACATTGATATCAAGACTTTACTGTTTTTAGTTATCGTGTATCTGATGCAGCATGAAATCTAATGGATGGGACTAAAGCTATTGGTCTTATGGTTGCTTGTGAGCATTCGTTGCTTTCCAAGCAGCCACATAAAACAAATCATTTCAATATTCATTCAGTTCTGTGTAAATTTGTTTAATTTTGAAGTTATGTTTTCCAACATAAGTTTCATATTTTGTAAACATACTTTGATGATATTCTTTGTATGCTACAACATTGCACATGATCATTCATCTCATTTTGCATTTGAAGTCATGTTTCTCAATGTAAATTCTAGATTATAAACTCTGATGATATACTTTGCACAATATGCTCATACACATTCATGTATAATTGTATCTCATTTTGCATTTGAAGTCATATTTCACAGCACTGATTATATACTATGTATGCTGATATGTGTTCATGTATCTCATTTTGTATTTGAAGTTATGTTTCTCAGCATAAATTTCAGAGTATTAGGTGTATGCTGATACATGTTCAAGTATAAAGACACATTTTTCAACATAAATCTCAGAGTATAATATACAGACTGTAAGACTAAGTATACTCTGATGATGTACTGTACTTTGTATGCTGATACATGTTCATGTAACTCATTTTGCCCCTCCTAGATAAGCCGCTACTATTCCAGTATGGCTGCATGGGAAGTGGACACTCTTGGATACAGCCAGAGCAAACTAGAAACCAAACTTGGGATTCTCAAGGTATAATGTAGTATTGCTATATTGGTAATGTACACTATATGACATGTATTTTTATGCCTCCGCCATGAAGTGGTGCCGGAGGCATTATGTTTTCGGGTCGTCCGTCCGTCCGTCCTTCCGTCCGTCCTTCCGTCCGTCCGTAATTAATTTTGTGGACAAGGTAACTATCGAAACCTGTTAAGGTATCCTAATGAAACTTGGCATGTATTAGGGGGTGAAGTTGTGCCTATCAACTTTTGGGTGCACATGCTCAAGGTCAAAGGTCAAAAGGTCAAGGTCAAATACATAAAATTTCACTATTTCCACCATATCTATTGAATGCCTGAAGATATTTTCTTGAAACTTAGTTTATACATGTATTACCCAATTAAGATTCTCTGGTGAAAGTTTGGGTCATGAGGTCAAAGGTCAAAAGGTCAGGGTCAAATACATAAAATTTCACTATTTCCACCATATCTATTGAATGCCTGAAGATATTTTCTTGGAACTTAGTGTATACTATTACCCAATTAAGATTCTCTGGTGAAAGTTTGGGTCATGAGGTCAAAGGTCAAAGGTCAAAAGGTCAAGTAGAAATATTAAAACTTCTTTTTTTTCTCTGTACCTTGGGAAATTGTTCAAGGTATCTTCATGGAACATAGTATATACATGTACTGACTGGAAGTGATTATCTAGAGAATGTAGGGTTCATGGGTCAAAGGTCAGGGGTAAAAGGTCAAGTGCAAGACTTCAAAATTTTACTATTACCCTCATATTTATGCAATGCCAGCAGGGTTATTTTTTTACACTTGGTGTATGCGTGTGTAACCCAATAGAAATTCTCTGGAAAGTTTTTTTTTTCTCTTTTTGCCTCAAAGGTCAAAAGGTCAAAGATCAATTGAAAGTGCTGAACTAACTTTTTCCTCCATATCTCGGAAGTGGCTCAAGTTACCTTGAAACTTATTCCATATTATGCATGTTCTACCTGAAAGTAATTATCTCATGAATTTTAGGGTCAAGGGCCAGATGAAAATGGTAACAATTTACTGTTCAATTCAGAAATTGCACTTTTTCTCCACACCTGTACCTTGAAAATTACTCAATGGCTAAATGTATGAATGGTTCAAAGTCAAGTTAAAGTCCTTAAATCCCTAGATACATGCTCTCCTATTCATCCAATTAAACCTACGTCAAGGAAGGTGAACATTCAACACATTTGTGACAAACTTGTCATTCCAATATTTTGCCAATTTTGTGAAAATGTAATCACACAGTGTCCACATGTACTATCTAGACCTATTGGGAAAATCATGCATTATGGTGGAGGCATACCAGTCGCCAAAGCGACATTTCTAGTTTTTTTTTCGAACTACTTTTTTCCAAGGCAGCTTTATTTTCTGTAGGGTGAACTATCACAAGACATGCCAGATTGGCATGCCAGATTGGCAGTATACATAATGATTATTATTATTTTTTTTATACCCCCGCCAAACGAAGTTTGAAGGGGGTATATAGGAATCAGCGGACGGTCGGGTGGTCGGTCGGGCGGGCGGTCGGGCGGTCGGTCCGTTGCAAATCTTGCGTCGCGAACTACTTCCTCAGTTTTCAACCGATTTCCATAAAACTTGGCACAGATGTGTGCCTTGGGTTGTAGATGTGCAAGACGTATTTTTTGACAGTACCCAAAAGTACGTTGCCATGGTAACGGCATATTATGGGCAAAAATGGGTACAAATCTTGCGTCGCGAACTCCCACAGTTTTTGATCAATTTTTATGAAATTAGGTACAGATGTTCATCTGAATATGTTAATGTGCAAGACACATATTTCCGCAGTGGCAAAAAGTGCGTTGCCATGGTAACGGCATGTTATTGGTAAAATATAGGGCAAAATGCTTCATGGCAAAACTGCTTCATCAGTGTTCTTCCAATTCTCATGGAATTCATATTGAATGTTTGTCTTAGGATAGGTCAGCATGACACATTTCTTGACAGTGACAAAAAGTATGTTGCCATGGTAACAGCTCACATATTATGAGCCAAAATGATGGAAAATTTTGTGTTGCAAACTACTTCCTCAGTTTTTGCCCAATTTCCATGAAACGTGGTACAGATGTGTGCCTTTGGTTGTAGATGTGCAAGACGCATTTTTTGACACTACCCGAAAGTACGTTGCCATGGTAATGGCATATTAATGGCAGAAGATCAAGGAAAGATCTTGCGGATTTAACTACTTCCTCAGTTTTTTGACCAAAGCTTATGAAATGTGGCACACACCTTGATCTTGGTGGGAAGATGTGGAAGACATATTTTTCGGACGTGTCGGAAGCTGCGTTGCCATGGTAACGGCATATAAATGGCAGAAGATCAAGGAAAGATCTTGCGGATTGAACTATTTCCTCTGTATTCGACTGAAGCTCATGAAATGTGGCACACACATTGGTCTTGGTGGGAATACTGTCTTCAATGCATGTTTTCACCAAGTGCTGTAATTTCCTTGGGTAAGACTGTCGTCACGGGGCGGGGGTATTAATCACCTTCAGTGATATTTCTAGTTTTTTCAGGGAGGAGGGGAAACTGGTTGTGTATTTTTTCTTTTCTTGTCTCAACTTTTTCTTTAAGTTTGTAATGAAGGCTTGATTAATATTTTGAAGGCGGACAGAAATTATGCTGCTGATATACAAGATTATCATTTGGTATGTATATAACTGAAGTCTGAAGACAAAATTTGATGTCCTTTTTCATACTTGGAATCTGGACAGAGGCACATGTATGTCATTGTGAACTTTGACTTTGTTTCCGCAGTATCTATGTGACTCACAATTTGATGAGAAGTCCAAGTTTAAGGCTGCTGTGAATGAAATGGACCCAGAGCAGATGCGAGTACAGCCCATTGGCAGGGACAAGATGGGGCTGGTGTACTGGTACCAGAAGGTATGTCCTTTAAAAACCATATCTCAGTCATTTCAGTGCAGGTTAAATATGACCAGAATTGAACATTACTTCAATTTTGTAAGTGCACATGTGTGCAGGGATGTTCATTTGCAGAAGCCATAGATGTGGCAGGCATTGATATGTTAAACTTGATGTAGAAAAATTAATACAAAATCAGGGCTGCACACTAACCCATTTTTTCTGCCGGTCCAACCTGTCTCTGTCGGACCGGTAAATGCCCCGTTTTACCATTTTTTACCGGTCCGAACAGAAAATTTACCGGTCAACAACGACAACCTAAAAAAAAACATTAAATGACTTGCAAACTTATTTTCTTGTTTTTTATGGACGTACCCCCTCCCCCAACCCATGCACATTTTACAGATTAATATTTTTTTGTTGTGGAAAACTTGCAATATTTATTGCACAAGATATTTAAAAAGAAAAGAAAGGAAAAAATAGAATGTTTGTGAATTACAGTGTAAAATGATAATGAACAAAATCAGATTGTATCACATGCGTTTGTGACTTTTTCTAAACATCGGCGCACGAACTTGCTGCGTAACCTGCTCTTGGTGGTCAGTTGGATTGCAACGATTTAATGAATTATTTTAGCTGTGATATTTTCTGATGCACGCGCTACAAGGGGTTCTTTATTTTTCTCCCGATAATCTATTCACATTTGTGCATGCGTTCTTGAAAGGTATACACGACATGCAGGGCCGAATTCGCAATCCTTTTTGCGCCCATTTCCACCTCAAATATTAGCGGGATTGTGACGATTTCATAAATTACTTCGGCTGTAATATTTTCTGATGCACGCGCCAAAAGGGGTTGAAAATGTGTCCTTTATTTTTTCCCGATAAACTCTTCGAATTTCGTAAGTGCGTTCTTAAAAGATGCACCACATGGCCGAATTCATGACACTTTTTGCGCCTATTTCTACCTCAAAATAATATCAGCGGGATTGTGACGATTTCATAAATTACTTTTCGGCTGTAATCTTTTATGATGCAAGCGCCAAAAGGGGTTGAAAATGTGTCCTTTATTTTTTCGCGATAAACTCTTCGAATTTCATAAGTGCGTTCTTAAAAGATGTTTCACACGGCCGAATTCATGATACTTTTTTACGCCTATTTCTACCTCAAATATCAGAGGAATTGTGGCGATTTCATGAATTACTTCGGATGTAACTTTTTGTGATGCACGCACCGGCTAGAATGGTTGAAAATGCGTTCTTTATTTTTCTCCCCCATAATCTCTTCGCATTCCGTACATGCGTTCTTTAAAGGTATACGACACGGCCGAATTCACGATCCTTTTTGCGCCTATTTCTTCCTCAAATATCAGCGGGATTGCGATGATTTTATGAATTACTTCGGCTGTAATCTTTTGTGATACACGCGCCAAAAGGGGTTGAAAATGTGTCCTTTATTTTTCGCCGATAAACTCTTCGCATTTCGTAAATGCGTTCTTAAAAGATATACGACACGGCCAAAAATCATAATTCTTTTTGCGCCTATTGTTTCCTCAAACTTCAACGGGACTGCGATGATTTTATGAATTATTATTCGGTTGTAATCTTTATGATGCACGGGCCAAAAGGGGTTGAAAATGTGTCCTGTATTTTTCTCCCAATAATCTCTTTGCATTTGGTACATGCGAATACGACACGGCCGAATTCACGATCCTTTTAGCGCCTATTTCTACTATCAGCCGAATTGTGGCGATTTCATGAATTACTTTGGATGTAATCTTTTGTGATGCACGCACCAGCTATAAAAGGTTGAAAATGCGTTCTTAATTTTTCTCCCCATAATCTCTTCGCATTCCGTATACATGCGTTCTTGAAAGGTATACGACACGGCAGAATTCACGATCCTTTTTGCGCCTATTTCTACCTCAAATATCAGCGGGATTGCGATGATTTCATGTATGACTTCAGATGTAATCTTTTATGATACACGCGCCAAAAGGGGTTGAAAATGTGTCCTTTATTTTTCCCCGATAAACTCTTCGCATTTCGTAGATGCGTTCTTAAAAGATACACGACACGGCCAAAAATCATGATTCTTTTGCGCCTATCGTTTCCTCAAACTTCAACGGGATTGCGATGATTTTATGAATTATTATTCGGCTGTAATCTTTATGATGCACGGGCCAAAAGGGGTTGAAAATGTGTCCTGTATTTTTCACTCAATAATCACTTCGCATTGCGTACATATCTATACGTCACGGCAGAATTCACGATCCTTTTAGCGCCTATTTCTACATCAAATATCAGCGGGATTGCGATATGTCATTAATTATTTTGGCTGTATACTCTTTTGTGATACATGCACCAGAAGGGTTAAAAATGCGTCCTTTATTTTTCTCCCGATAATTTCTTCGCATTTGTGGATGCGTTTGCAAAATTATACACTGCATGCAGGGCGGAATTTGAGATTCTTTTTGCGCCTATTATTGTTTACTCAAATTCCAACGGGATTGCGAAATTTTCATGAATTACTATTCGGCTGTAACCTATATGATGCAAGCGCCAAAAGGGGTGAATATGTGTCCTTTATTTTTCTCCCGCTAATCTTTTCCCATTTCGTACATGCGTTCTTAAAAGGTATACGACATGGCCGAACTCACGATCTTTTTTGCGCCTGTTTCTACCTCAAATATCAGCGGGATTGTGGCGATTTCATGAATTACTTTAGATGTAATCTTTTGTAATGCACGCACCAGAAGGGTAAAAATGTGTTTTTTATTTTTCTCCCGATAATCTTGTCGCATTTGTGCATGTGTTTTTGATAACCAACACGGCATGCAGGACTGAATTTAAGATCCTTTTTGCGCCTATTATTTCCTCAAATTTCAACGAGATTGCGTTGATTTCATGAATTGTTATTCGGCTGTAATCTTTTATGATGCACTCACCAAATGTGTCCTTTATTTTTTTTTTTTTTTCTCCTTTATAATCTCTTCGCATTTCGTAGGCCCTACATAAGCTTTTGAAAGATACGACGCGGCCGGTCGAATTCATGATCCTTTTTGGGACGATTTCTACCTCAAATATGTAAGCAGGACTGCGATGATTTCATGATTTTTTTTTTCTCCCTAGTATTATCTCCTAACATTTTGTGCATGCGTTCTTACAAAGTACACGGAAGGGCCGATTTCGTGATCCTTTTTGCGCCTATCTTCATTATGAGACCATTCTGAACGAATTAAAATATTCATCTGTGAAATGACTGTGTAAAACGAAAATAAACGCAATCAGATCCATTTACTGTATCGCTGAATATTGAATGTCTTTTTACTTTTTCTAAAAATCAACACAAGTAAATTAATTCTAACATAACTGCCACGCTGCTGCGAAGCCGGGATCGGATTGATCTTGCGTTAAAAAATCATGAGTAAAAATTAATGACCCAGAAATACGTGCGCTTCTATCAATGCTTCTTGTCTGGCATGACCGCCGATCGCAAGCAAACGAAAAGCAGTTACACTGTACATGCTTTGCATGTATTGCAGTCAGTGCGTGAGCAGCGCCAAATGCGCAAGCGAGCGCGAATAACTGGTCGACTGCTGGTGCTCAAAACTATTTTGTACAAATTGCACCGGTAGACATAAACGAAAACTTGTTGAACAGTGCGATATCTTGCATTCTGTTTCTTCCTGATCGGGGCTGCTCTTTTTCTTTCTACTGACCCCACCAATGGTTTTTTTTTTTTTTTTTTTTTTACTGGTCATGTCGGACCGGTAACTTGTGGATTTCCTGAAAAGTTACCGGTCCGACAGTGACTTTTACCGGTCTTTGACCGTCGGACTGGCGCCAGTGTGCAGCCCTGCAAAATACTGAAAGTTCAAGTTACAGCTGTTGAATTGCAAAGCAATGTTTGTAAATTGAGGTCTTAGCCTATAAACAAGGATATCCTAATATGATTTCTGCAAACAAAATGACTGTTTACCCATAACATTTTGTCATGGAAAAACTGTCAAGGAATTTGCTCAGGGGCAAAATCCACAGTTGTGTCACTATCATAGTGCCACCATGCTTAGCTTGTAGAGTGACTACATTGTCGTCAACATTGTTTTTCATGATCTTTAAGTTTAATCCTGTGGTCACAGTGTTTTCATTTGTCATCTGAAAGTGCTGAAATACATGTGTCACCATAATTTAATTTCTGTTGCCATGGCAGGACCATGATGCCAACATCCGGGTTTACCGTGAGGAGCAGGATGACATGGACAGCTCTACATGGGAGATGGTGTCACAGTAAGATAAATCCTTTTTTCATGCCTTTTGTCAGTATCCAGGGCTGGATATTAGCTGTGGCTCAAAGGCCCAGGTCCACTACTTTTTAAGGAGAGATATGTGATGATGGCCCAATCCAACCACCAGATTTCATTATCGGGCCACCCAAAGAAAAAGTCAGTGGTGAGCCTTGCGGTACCCAGTGACCTAAATCAGTTACTGCATTTCTCTCCCCCCCCCCCCCCCCCCACTTCTCATTGTATTGTTTTTATGCATGTTATGCATATACATGTATGTGATAGATTTATTCATAATTCCAAAATGATTCTATCATTAATGCCTGAAAGTCTTTTCAAAAAGATTATTACATAGCATTAAACCATCAAGGATCAAGGAGCAGATGGCCCTGCCTGTGTGTGAGAATTTAACATTTTAGGCAATTTAGGAGGAAAAGGTGAAAATTAGAGAACTATCGAAGCCACAGACTGCTGTGAGAACTCTGTTCACTGATTTGCTTTTCAGATATTTCAGGTGAAGGTATAACTGTAAGGTCATAGTCAAGTTGAGAACACCATTGTAATGTTTTGAGAAATAGTTTGCAGATTTTGATGAAACGTCAGTTAACTTCACACTGACTGATTTTTTTTTTCCTTATATGATTATAGAAAGACCAAATGGCGAGTTTAAATCTTGAATTTTTTGTGTCTTTTTAAAGACTTTGATTGAGATACAATATATTTTGAATATATGATATGTCTGTAAGCATGATGACAGATCAGTCACTGAAATAATCTTGGTTGCAGTCAGGGATGGTAGGTCACAATCAAATGATAGGAAATACATATTGCTGTTGTCTACTTTCTGAAAGCAACATCGCTATTTAGTGATAGAACGGTACTAGGCTACGGTGCATATTGGAGTGAAGTTTTTGAACTGAGTCATTGTGCTTTTTGCAGGGATCGGGATGATCTTGCTGGGCTTCTTGCAGTGTTGAGGAAAGGATCAAATAAACTAAATCCTTTGGAATTGAAGACAGATGACTCTGAGTCAACAACAACATCAGTGACCAACGAGGAAGAAGCAGATGTGGATATGAAGGAAGAAGGTGAGAAAAATCTTTCTACAAGTGATTCACAGATGAGAGTGCATTTCCATTAATGTCAACCTGTGCATTATTACTTCCAACAAGGAGGTTATGTTTTTGCTGGCAATGGTTGTTTGTTTGCAAAATAACTCAAAATTTTGTGAACAGATTTCAATGAAACTTAGAGGGAAAGTTGATAATGACAAAAGGAGCAGATGATTAAAATTGTGGAAGTGATCTGGGAATTTTATGAATTTTGAAGGATTTTCTTAATCTTTTGGCAAATAGGGTCAGTAAACTTGGGACTTCAAACTGCACATATTTGAGGTTTGCATATGCACACTAGAGTGCATGCTGTGCTGCTCAAGGCACCGCACAGTAGGAAGCTGATGAGGTAAACACATTAAGGCTTTTTCATCATTGAGAAATTGGGCAATTTCAGTATGTGTGTGTGGGTGGAAATGAGCTGCGTGGTGGAGGTCTGCGCTCTCCGAATGCTTTTTTAGTTTGTTTGATAAAACAGGTCTATGAACTAATTTCATTTACCTTCATGGGTGAATACCAGTCAGCTACATGTAGTAGAACTTTCTCAAAAGCCCAGATGTCAGAAGAAAATTAATTTTCCAAAAACACTGAGCACTACTGTATAAAATGTTTAAAGTAAAGTAGTGATTGAGCATGTACAGCTTAAGTTTGTAAATTGTGAGGTCAGTGGGCGTGCATTATTCTTTTGTCCTGCACACTTTTTGCATGCAAGTATGAAAATAAAGAGCACATATGTGACTAGTTTCAGTGCTTCTCATTGGCTACATTATTGAACCTATTTTATGAATTACCCAATACAAAGGAGGTACAGAGCCATGGTATAACTCAGTCCAGCAGCAAGACCAGAGTTAGGGAAGAAAGTGTGGAATTGTCACATGAACTACTCTGACATCCTTAACCTGTTGAGGATGGACTGATTCTGCTGTAACACGCATTTTCCATAGACACCTGCCTGAGTATTCTCAGGACTCATCTTCAATGGTTTAATTAATGACCCTGAGGAAGTGTGTAGGCACAGTGGGTAATTTGGCCTATTTTATCACAGAAGAGTGTCTAGGAAACTACAAACCTTCTTCATGATGTTCAGTAGTTTCAGTGAACAGGTCATGTGATCTGTTTATATTATCTTCCTTTCTGTGTTACCTTTAAAATGAGAGGCTACTGCATAGTGCCTACCAGACTTCATTGAAAAAAAAAGTTTTTCTTCAAAGATTCTCAGTCATCCGATTGAGTGATAGTGGTGAAGCAATTATCTCTAGTTTCATTTGGTTTGAAGTACAGTGCACTCCTGTTATAATCAACAGGGTTATAGCAAAATTCCGGTTACAACAAAATAAAAACTAGAGAAGCACTCTGAGAGTGCAGTTCTCCGCCAAGCATGCAGCTCATTTCCATTACTGATCTTGTTCTTCCGTAGAGATATCAGTGATTTCCACCCATACGTACTTATACTATGGCATGCTGAAAGTGTTTATAATAGTGTGCTGAAAGTCTCCCGATTTCCTAACATAGAAGCCTTTGTAACGTCATAAACCCTCAGATGTACAGCGCGCCTCGCCCTAGCAGAAACTAGAGCACGCACTTCAGTGCGCGCATGCAAACCTCAAATACGTGCAGCCTAAACTCCCAAGTTCATTGACCCTACCTGCCAAAATGTCAAAAATCCTTCATAAATTCCCCCAAAATTCTCGGATCACTACCAAAAGTTAATCGTTTGTTACTTATGTCATTCTCAACCTTACCTGCAAGTTTCATCCCAATCCGTTAACTACTTTTTGAGTTATTTTGCACACCGACAAACGAACCAACGAACCAACGATAACGAAAACATAACCTCCTCCCTTGGCGGAGGTAATTAAGGCAGGAACATTATCAGCTGTATGTATTTTCATTGTTTCTTTGTTCGGTTATAATGAAATTTTAATATAACTAAAGAACACTGCCGGTCCCGATGACTTCGTTATAATGGGAGTCCACTATACTTCAGTGATGTTGGTTTTTTACTGGTATTTTCTTACAAATATGATTTCTTTGTCATGTCCATAGCCACAAAGCCATCGCGCTGTGGAACACCAGTTCCATTTAACATCAAAAAGGAAATAGTGAAGGAAGAGACAGAAATAAAAGAGATGGAAGTCAAACAAGAATCTGGAGATTTGAAGATTTTAAATCAAAGTCTGAAGGAAGAATCTGATGAGAAAACATCTGCTGAGGTCAAAGATGAGAAGTCACCAAAGGTCAAGGAAGAATCGCTAGAGGTCAAAGAGGAATTACCAGAGGTCAAGGAAGAATCACCAAAGGTCAAGGGGGAAGTACCAGAGGTCAAGGAAGAATCTCCAAAGGTCAAGGGGGAAGTACCAGAGGTCAAGGAAGAATTGCCAGTGGTCAAGGAGGAATCACCAGAAGACAAGAAAGAATTACCAGAGTTCAAGGAAGAGCAGCAGGTCAAAGTGGAACCACATAACACTAAAAATTCAACAGTTGAGGATACAAAAGACTTGCAGGAAAAATCAGATGAAAGGACCAAAGATGCTGTTGAGATAAGGAAGGATGGTGAACACATCAAAGAGGAGCTGACAGGGGATGAAAAATCAGTCAAGCATGAACAGCCAGTGATGTGTGCAGAAAAGATGGAAGCAGAAAGAAGTGTGTCTCCAGCTGAAAGAGCATCCCAAGAACAGACAATCCACATCAAACGGGAGTCAGTGATTGTCAAGGCAGAGTCCAAGATTAAAGACACTCCAGTAACTTTTGGCACGAATATAGCCAACTGTGATTTACCAGGCAAAAAAGATGGTCTAAATATTGGAGATGTAGGGAAGGTAGAGAGTGACATTAAAACAGAGACTGACCAAGCAAGGGTAGATTCTGTGAATCTTGATAGAACATCACCCAGAATTACCAGTGAAACAAGAAGTAGTGCAGAAGATGATCATGCTGTCAGCGATCAGGGTCAGAAGAGTTCAAAAGATGGAGAAAAACAGGAAGGAAAGGACCTGGATAAAGATAACAAGAAAAGTGAAGAGAATTGTAAACAGATGGGAGAGGGAGAAAACAAGAAGTCAGATGATGGAAAGATGGAGCATTCACAAAGGGTTGTCCCCGGAGGAAGATCGGTGCCTCCTCCACCCCCAGCCCCTCCGGCCCCAGCTCCTCCCAGGAGCATGTTCATGAGACCTTGGGAGACCACTCCTGCACAACTTGAGCGAGAGAGGGAGAGGAAAGTGAAGGAGAAGCAAGTTGAGGAGAGACAGAGAGAGGAGAGGGAAATCTTGGACAAGTCAAAGGATGTTCAGATACCAGGACTTCTGGGGAGGGATGGTGCCAGGACAGAGGAATTGAAGGGTGCACCAGTAGAAGAAACAAAGTCGGACCTTGGTATCGCTCATGGAGAGGTGGTAGAAAAATCATCAGTGTCTAGCAAGGAGGAGAGCATAGAGAAACCAGTTGAAAAGGCTGATGGTAGTAGAGAATCCTTAATAGGAACAAGCATCAAGGACACTGCAGAGAGAGGACATACAGAAACTTGCTCTCCTGCAGAAAATAACAAAACAAGTGATTCAAAAGAGGATTGTGAGATGGAACAAGAAGGAAAATCCAGTGGTGCTGAGCCTGCTGGTGATGATAAAAGCTGTGACATTGCCAAAAGTGACACTGAGAAAGAGAAAGATATATCTAGTCCAGAAATAAAGAATAAAGGAGAGCAATCATCTGAAACTGTTGATAAAGATGAAGCAGCTGTAAAAGAAGGAGAAAATGTGGACACCATTGAAAATAGAGTAGAGACAGACCTAAACCAAACAGACACTACCAGTCTGAAAGACTCTGGAAAAGATGGCCAGGATAGTGAGGCAAAAGAAGATGTGACAGAATCTAATAATACAGGCATTGTAGATGAAGACAAAGCAGTATCACAAGAAACAGAAAGTACAGTAGAAGCAGAGAAAGAAAGCATGGATAGCATACAGGGTGAAGGACCTCGAGACTGTAGTGAGAAAGATTCTGATAAACCAGTTGGTGATGAGTGTGATGGAGTAACAGGGAGAGAAGAAGGGGCTGTAGAAGAGCAGAAAACTAGAGGAACCCGTTCACTGAGAGCCAGGAGGATTAAAGAGGATGACAAGAAAGAGGAGGATGAAAAGGAAAAGAAGAAGCCAGGTCCTCCAAGGAGGAGAGGAAGACCAAAGAAGAAGACTGCTGCCTCCAGCCAGGAGGAGAAAACTAGTCAGGATGATGCTACCAGTCAGGAGGAGGGGGAAGAGACTAGTAAAAAACGTGACCCAGCATCGGTTGTCTTTCAGGAGGAGCAGGATGACATCAAGAGTCAGGGAGATGAGGATGAAGAAGAAGATGATGACGATGACGATGATGAAGATGACGACGATGATGATGGGTTGCCCAAGAAACGTGGTCCAAAGAAAAAGGGTGTCCGCACTGCCAAGAAGAAAAGGAAGAGGAAGCCAGCCAAACTCCGTTTTACTCCTAAGAGGAGGGCATCCCAGAAGGCTACTACCAAGATTGTAGAGATGGAGAAGGATGAGGATGAAGAGAATGATAATGCTAAGAAGACAAAGAAAATATCAAAGAAAGATATTGACAGTGACTGGTTGTCAGAAGAGAATGATGATACACCATGTTGCAAATGTGGTCTGTACAATCATCCACAATGGGTAAGTCCGTGAATTTAAAGTACCCTGTCAATTTATTTTTGATGTGTTTCTTCCATCATATGTGACATGAACAGCAGCTACTACATTGATATAAAGACCAGATATTTTGACATAGTGTTTTCTTCCTTTTATTTCCTGTTGGCAATCTTTAAATGTTATCATGGAAGAAATCTTGTATTATGTATTTCAATATATTTTGAATGAACAGCCAGGAAAGATAAATTTGTATCCTGCTTAGGACATCATGCCATGTTTTAATTATTGCAAGATGACATTTCCTCCAATTTTCAAAGTTTGTCTGGACCTATTCTTTATAGACATACAGTTATGTGACCTTGAACTCCAGCAATGTTGCATGATATCTTATCGTAATCCATTGTTTCCTTTGAACTTAGTTGAGTTTGGTTAAAGTTATAAAAACCAAATGATCATTGAGGAAACCTTAAACTGGCTGTAGTGAGACTATTTGTAACAACAGTTTCTTTGACAAATGATGTAATGAGCAGCTTTGTATGCAACAGAAGATGAGAAATCACAAGTCAGTCTAAAATGGTAGATTTGAATGCTCAGTCCATTGCTTATGGTGCCGTGTATATGTGAAGCAACATTGATGAAGGTTAATCCAAACCTACCCCTCCCCCCCCCCCCAACCTGGTCTCCCTGCCCAGATCTTGCTGTGTGATAAGTGTGATGCTGGATACCACACTGCCTGTCTTCGGCCTCCTCTCATGGCCATTCCTGATGGAAATTGGTACTGTCCCAAGTGTGAGCATGTAAGTCTGGAACCATCCTTGATTCTTACTACCATTAGTTACATTGTGTGTATGTGTATAGTAGTTTAAGAGAACAATAGCAAGATATTTGAAGGCTTAGTTGTGTGCACTCATGGAATCCTATAATCTGTTATGGTGTATAATGACTGTCAGCGCTTCTACACGGCAAGTTTATTTGCTGATTTTGTTTCATGATAAAATTACACTTGATTGGATTTGACAGAAAATCGTATGGTTGTAAAATGACTTTATATGTAATATGTAGTACTGTAGAGCTTACTGTTTTGTCAAGGCATATACTATCTACCATTATAGAACTGCTATTGAGTAGAATTTACACAGTTATTGACCTGTTCCCGTTCAAGATATCTTTTGTAGTTATATAAATGCCTGATTATAATAACAATAGTGATAATATTTTGTGAATTACACAATGTCCTTTACCATGCTGCTTCGCCTGGCAAGGCATATTGTATATATTTCTAGAGTTCACCATAGGTAGACCACTCTCCATTGTCATGGCTTTGGTTGCTATGATCATGTTAGGCTTGTTCAGTGATGGGATGATAATATCGCAGAGATCACTTTTATGGTTTCCACATCAATCCTATACTCTGTGGCTTCCATCCTGATCCAGTTGTTATTCTCTCTTAGCCACACTCTTTTATTGTATCAAGCAAGGCATGAGGTGTGCATTCTGAGGAGATGTTCAAGCTTTGGGGCGTAATATGACTAGTTTCGAGTTCAAACATATTTTTCATGCTGTTGTCACAGTGTTATATGACAAGGAACAGAATAAAGGAGGACTACTTCTTAGTCCCAGCTATATTCCTGTGTGTGTGTCTATTTAAGTCCCAAACATTGCACCTGTGAACATCGGTATGTCTTTTCTCCACCATCTCTGCCAACAGGAGGACCTAATTATCAAGCTTCAAGAAAAACTGGAGGACCTCGATGCTGACCTGAAGAAGAAGGACCGACACCGACAAGAGCGCAGGTAAGACCGATCAATATGCAATGCTGCACACTGGCACTGGCCCGAAGGTCCCTGACCAGTAAAAATCACTGTTGGACCAGTAACTTTTTCGGGATTGGACCAGTAAAAGATGGAAAAACTGGGTACATACTGGTCCGATAGACATGTCCGACCAGTAGAAAAAATGGATTAGTGTGCAGCCCTGCAATATGTAATGAATGATAATGATGATGATGATGGTGATGATGGTGGTGATGATGATGATGATGATGATGATGATGATATTAATGGTAATAATGAGCCATTTTAACAAAGTGCATATAACAATATGCCCCAAACACAATCTTTTGTATTCAGATATCAGTGTTGTGTTGATTGTATGACATTTTGCTGTAAATAAAAAATAGATGAAGTGAAATCAAATATATATTTCATCGCTGTTCTAGGAAGGGAAAGGACAGAGGAAAGGAGACAGTTTGATGGTTTACAAAATCTTGTTATTCGGTTATTCAACGTGAAAAAGTATGTTTTAAGGGTAGCTTTAAACTGATCAGTGGTATATGCTCTTTTCGTCCTGTCTTGGATGTTGTCCAAGACAGGACGATGTTGGATGTTGAGCAGATGCTTGAAATGATCTTGCACCATGAAAACTGTATTTATCCTTGGGAAAATAAATAAGAATATGATTTGTCACTCTAACTTGGGAGGTATTGTGGGATAATGTCAAGATACAGGTTGGACTTTTGTAAATGTGTGTCATTTTATACAACTGTTTTTTTTTTTTTTTTTGAGGATCGAGAGAAGGAAGAGAGTGAAGAGACATACAGTATGTACAGACCTCCCGACCATTTTGAACTTGGAGGAAAGAATCTGAATTTTGACCATTCCAAGCTCTTGTTTCAATTGGAGTTTTCTATTTTTCTGCAGAATTTTACACACACTCCAATGGGAACTGCTCTTCCTTTCCTACTGAGCCAAATCATCCCTATATTTCAGTTACAAAGGTTGGGATGCTTGTATCTGTTGTTTTGAATGTGTGTGTCTCAAGACTAGACATGGCTTCAGAGTGATCAAGAGCTTCATCAGTTTATACTTGGTGATTTATCTTCTCCTTTATGTGTTTTGAATGTAGGAAGGAAAGGAAAATCAAATGGAAGTACACTGAGGTGTGTGCAGAGAACATCTTACCTGAGGTAGGTTTTGAGAAGCCTTGCGAGAAATAGATGAGTGTAACAAATCTACTGTTAGGTCTTATCATCTCATTACAGTGCCCCCAATTTCATGTATTCAAAACTTGTGTAGTATAGTGTAGGAGAAATGGCTTTTTTTGCCCCATGCCAAAGGGCTTACACAATTATTTTGGGGACCATCTTGCTTAAATATCACCAGGAGGCAATACATTGTATTTGCACATGTGACCATCACAAAATGTTGCACTGGTCGCTTTTCCATAAGGCTGAAAATGTTTACCGTAGGAGTAAGTCAGTATCCCTTGATAATCCGTAGATTAAATTTTCTTCGTGTTTTCGGCTAGAAGTGTTCCTGGAGGTTATAGTTTCTATCACTCTATTCAGTCAGTTAGGAACATCCAATTATTATTGTCTTTTATGGTAATTCTAAGCTCAGAATCTTGTCTGCCATGGTCTAAATTAAACTGAAATATGTGATATAGCATCTTCCTGCTGGTTCATTTATTTGGTTTGTATGAACTGAAATTCAATGTATTTAAACAAAACAACAAATGACGCAAAACAAAACAAGCTTTATTGCTGTTGGTCAAGTGGACTATTTGTCGGGGGGGGGGGGGGGGGGCAGCTCATCTACCTGATCTGTCAACTACATAGCATATTTTATGCCACAACAGACCTGGTCACATACATTTGTAGTTGTCCAAAGCTGTTTCAAAGGCACAATATACCAAAGCTATGGTCATCCTGCAATATGTGTGTGATTTTTTCCTCACTGTGCTTTTTGTCATGTGGCATTGCATTCTGATTCTACTCAATTTGATGAAGTAAAATCTAAGTTAATAAGATGTCAAAGTAAGAAGTAGATAAATAAAATAATGACTTAATTTATCTACATCTTTCCATTGCTGACAGATGGCAACAGAAAGTCATGTGCCTGGTTCATCTCTGAAAAATATAGTTTTTCATGGGGCCTGTTACCAAACATTCTGCATTGAAATGTAATTGTAAAAATGAACACACATCCCCAATACAACAGTAATCATCAATTAAATGTTAACGATCACAGCTTTTACCTGTAAGATATGGATTACTACTTTGTGCATTCATGGAGTTCCATGACTGAAATAAGCATAGTAGTATCAAAAAGTTTGATATAACCGTACCAGTGTTCAGATATCGTGATATAATGGTAATGTAACCTACCTAAGTTAATGAGCTTTTGGTGACAGTTTGGCCTTGTTGGTATTATGACATCACAGTGATAGTTTGACCTGTCACAACTAAGTAATTTGCTAGCATGAAGAAACCCATGCAAACATTAGAGCATATTGTGCTCTGCCATTTAGCCCCCCCGGAGATTTGTTACAGGATTAATGATTGCAAACGATGTTCTTCCCTGCAGCTGGAGACTGTAGTGCGCGCCAAAAAGCGGAGAGAACCAGAGGAATCAGACGAGAGGTCAAGAGAGGAGCGTCACCGTCCCCGTAGCCACAGCCACATGTCTCGCTCGCACCGCTCACACCGCTCCCATGGGTCCCGTGGCTCACGACATCATCGACCAAGGAGGCGGCGGCATCGGCCTCGGAGTGACTTTGTTGTTCCCGACTACGAAGATGACTACGAGGTAGTGAGTCGTCGGTCACAGCGTTCACGAAAGACCATCGACTATAGCTTCAATGACTTTGACTCAGCAATCAAATCAGCAATTCATGAGGAGGTTGAAGAACACAAGAAAGGTGAGTGTGTCTGTCTTGACAAATGTCAATGGTGATATGTTCCTGAGACCTGTTCTTTACATGTTACAAAGTATATTTGCGCATTTATTTTCATTTCAAAGTTTTGTTTAAGTTTTTATTTTTTGTATACCTCTGTAAACATGTTATTATCAACATATTGAATTTAAATGACTTGAAAGCAGATTTTCATACTGCATGATATTGTCATAAAACGTCATGTATTCCAAGCAACCTCTAGAGGGCAGGCTTGATTTTGTGAAATAGTACTACTTGACATACGAAAAAGGTTGATCTTGAGATGGAGATGATTCACATCTAAATTGTTTATATCCAAAATTTTCATCTGTCTTTTCACTTTCATATATTTGTATAATTTGATGTGCGAGACACAGATGCATTATGTTACGACACACTCAAAATTTGGGGATTATTTTATTCTTGGGGATTTTGTTAGTTGATTGGTACTGTAAAAGTGAATATTTTTGCATGAGTAGTTTTTCGCACTCTGCCAAGTAAGATGAATTTGGCGTTTATTTAAAGGACAAGTTCACCTTCATATACATGTAGATTGAGAGAATGCAGCAATATTAGTAGAACACATAGGTGAAAGTTTGAGGAAATTTGGACAATCCGTTCAAAAGTTATGAATTTTGGAAGTTTCAGTTCCGCGATCGCTGGATGTGAAGACTACTACAGCTTGTGATGTCATATGAGTGCAACCATATAAAGAAACTATAAAGAAAATTCAACATATTTTCACTTTTCTCACATAATAAAAGCAAATGACTTGCCTCTTTCAGAGGGCAGGGGGAGTAATATTACCCTTAACATATATCAGTTACAAGTTGAGGGAATGTGTACTTTTTTCAAAAAATGAAATTTTGTGGAATTCTCTTTATATTTTCCTTATATCGTTGTACACATGTGACATCATCAACTGCAGTAGTCTTCTCATCCAGCAGTGACTGCACAGAAACTTTAAAAATTCATAACTTTTGAAAGGATTGTCCAATTTTCCTCAAACTTTCACTGATGTGTTCCACTCATATTGCTGCATTATCTCAATCCACATGTATATGAAGGTGAACTTGTCCTTTAATTCAAGGGAGAAAATGGCACACTTTGCTTTTTTGAAAGGGGATGAAACTTAATTGTCCCCGCCGAACGAGTTCGAGCAGGGGACTATGAAACGGGCTCCGTACGTGTGTGTGTCCGTGTGTCCGTCTGTCCGTCCGTCCGTCTGTCTGTCTGTCTGTCTGTGCGTCCGTGTGTGATCAAAACGTTCAATTTGCTACTTCTCTGTCATTTATGAGCCAATTTTGATTCTGTTTGCTTTATATGATAGTACTACATGGGAGCTTTGAAACTTCTACACAGAATTTCAGTTGTGACCTTTGACCTTGACCTTTGACCTATATTGTACATTTTGCTTCAAAATGCTACTCCTTTGCCATTTCTAACCCGATTTCGATTCCGTTTGCTTTATGTGATGGCACTAGGTGAGGGCTTCAAAACTTCTACACAGAATTTTGACCTTTGACTTCTTTGACCTTTGACCTTGATTTTTGACCTATATTGTACATTGGCTACAAAATGCTACTCCTTCGCCATTTCTAACCCGATTTCGATTCCGTTTGCTTTATGTGATGGCACTAGGTGAGGGCTTCAAAACTTCTACACAGAATTTTGACCTTTGACTTCTTTGACCTTTGACCTTGATTTTTGACCTATATTGTACATTTTGCTACAAAATGCTACTCCTTCGCCATTTCTAACCCGATTTCGATTCCGTGTGCTTTATGTGATGTTACTAGGTGAGGGCTTCAAATCTTCTTTACAGAATTTTGACCTTTGACTTCTTTGACCTTTGACCTTGATTTTTGACCTGCCTTGTACATTTTGCTACAAAATGCTACTCCTTTGCCATTTCTAACCCTATTTCATTTCCATTTGCTTTATGTGATGGCACTACAGTCTGTAGGTGAGAGCTTCAAAGCTTCTACACAGAATTTTGACCCTGGACTTCTTTGACCTTTGACCTCGATTTTTGACCTATATTGTACATTGGCTACAAAATGCTCCTCCTTTGCCATTTCTAACCCGATTTCGATTCCGTTTTCTTTATGTGATGGCACGAGGTGAGGGCTTCAAAACTTCTACACAGAATTTTGGCCTTTGACTTCTTTGACCTTTGACCTATATTATAAATTGGCTACAAAATGCTACTCCTTCGCCATTTCTATCAAAACCCGATTTCGATTCCGTTTGCTTTTTGTGATGGCACTAGGTGAGGGCTTCAAAACTTCTACACAGAATTTTGACCTTTGACTTCTTTGACCTTTGACCTTGATTTTTTACCGATATTGTACATTTTGCTTCTAAATGCTACTTCCGGCGGGGACATATTTTACGCACCGCGTAATTTCTACTTTTCCTTGTTCTCATTCCAGTGCTGTGGCTTTTACTTGCAAATTTCTTATCACAAATACATTTCCTGATATTCTGAGCGTTATGCTCACGACATATAAAACTTTTACAGTAGTCGTTGAATTGTTTTGTGTTGAGATGATATATATACCATGTGCTCATAGGAGTCTGTTTATACAGTCAATCTGTCTATAATGGCCACCCAAAAGAGACAAAAGAGTGGCCATTGGAGACAGGTGGCCACTAAGTCAGGTTTGACTGTGCATAATATTATGACATGCTGAGTGAAGGTGATATCTTCAACCACTGAACTCTGGAGACAGACACCTGTCTGACTGTATTTTTTTGTCCTGTCCAATCCTTTTAGCGGAGCAAGAGTACAAATCAAGGCGTGGCATCAGCCGGGGGAAAGACATGTCTACCATCATGGGGGAGGAGGAGGAGGAGGAGGAAGAGAAGGAGGCGGGGCCTGAGGGAGGCAGATTAGGGGCGGGGCGTCGTAAGCGGCGGCTTAATGACCTTGACTGGTCTAGTGATGATGACAAGAATAGTGAAGACTTCCAGTTAGATAGGTGAGAATGCAATATCTCAATTTAAAGGCATAATTTACCATTTGCAGATGAAACAAAAACCCAGCATCAGTACCGGTACTTCAAAATAGTTCTAAAATGTGAGTTAGGGATAGAAACAACCAATGTAAAAATTTGAACCAGTATAATGGGTGTTAGGTATTGTTAAAATACAAAATGTGAACATTAAAGGGGAAGGCTAGTAACTGATCAGTGGGAATCAGTGGAAATATGCTGGGAGTTGATTGTTCCAATCCTTATGGGATTCATTCAAGAGTTCATTGTATATCTATTGTTGTGTGAAAATGATTTGCTTCAGAATGGTCTCATATTCAAGTAATGTGCAGATTAATGCTTCCAGGTTAGCGTCCCTGGTCAGTGACGGAGCATTAATCTGCACATTACTTGAATATGAGACCGTTCTGAAGCAAATCATTTTCACACAACAATAGATATACAATGAACTCTTGAATGAATCCCATAAGGATTGGACCAATCATCTCCCAGCATTTCCACTGATTCCCACTGATCAGTTACTAGCCTTCCCCTTTAAGATAAAAATGTTTCCGGACTAATCCGTCTAAAGTTATGGTTTAATGAGAAAAATAGTGATACTGTAAAACAAGGAATATTCGCGTGAAGGGTAAAAGCTGTGTAGCAAATATAATGCCAATGGTGTTTGAAAAAAAGAAGGAAGAAAAACATGCAAATACTTGATTTTCCATCTTAAATATGTAATAACACCATAGTTTTTGCATGTAGATCAATATCTCAAAGTGTGTTTGTACTTCGGTAACTTGCCCATAGTCACCAACATAGTGTGATAGCTTGACGTGAAGGGTAAAAACTGTGTAGCAAATAAATGCCAATGGTGTCTGAGTATACCAACTAGATTGTTATGTCCTTGTATGCTCAAATTTTGTTTTGACCACCAGTGAGAATGCGAGTGAGTCTGCAGAAGAGAGTGCAGTCAGCAATTTCTCGGATGCCAGCGATGACAGCTTTGCCAACTCTCGTCGTCGGGCTAGCCGGAGACAGGGCGGCAGGAGGCGTGGCCGGCGGTTCATGGACCTTCCTCGCAGGCGGAGTGAGAGGGGGAGGAAACGGGTTCGGTATTACAGTTCGGCTGAAGATGACGAAGAAGGCAGCTTCTACTCCGGGAGTTCAGCTGGCAGCTACTATTCAGGTAGGATCTGATCTCCTCTGTACTACTTTAAAAAATTTTGTTTTTCTTTCACAGTTAAGTACAGTGACCCTCATCTTGACTATCTCTCCATTGCTTTCTCAAAGTCTTCCTTTGTTTGTTCATTGCTGTTAAAAGACCTACAGTCCGATCTCTGTTATCTGGCCATGTCAGGACCAACGCTTGTCCGGATTTAAGCAATTTTACTGGATATGGGAGAGCCAATGGCCCGAATTCTCAAAGCTGGAATAACTATTCCGAGGAATAGTTATTCCGGGGAATAAGTTATTCCACCTTTGAGAATAGATTCTGGGGAATAAATCGCGTCATTTTACGTCACAAGGGCCTGATTTGCATAAGAGGCGTAATAAATTGGTGGAATAAGTGGTGTAATAAAGTTATTCCACCATTGAGAATTTGGGCCAATGAGTACAAGTAGGCTGCCAGCCCATTAGTACCTATGCAGGTAGTGAACACTGTAACAGAATTATAATTCATGCTTGTCTACTTAAAATCATAGTCATGAAATTGAAACATCTTACTGTAAAATTTATCACATGTTTCTGTAAGAAATATCTTAGGTAAATTCTGTGAGTTTAGTAGGAGTTTTAATTGTCTGTGAAATCATTTTTTTTTTCTTTTTAGCCTTCACTACTTCGATAATAGAGAAGTCCGGTTAAGAGAGGGCCAGATAATAGAGGTCGGACTGTATATGAGTCAATAGCTCATATCCATGCTCACAAAATGCAAAGAAAGCCATAGATATATCTGTCTATGTCTTTACACATTGTATATTCTATCTATCCTAACCCTAAATGATATGATTTGACAGTTAGAAAATACTTTTTCTTCTGTATCAATTAAATTCTCTATACTGTAAAACCAGTATTTCTCATGTGAATGAAACTTGCAAATTTCATGAGGAGCCAAGATTTGCAAAAGTTATTATGCACGCCAAAGTTTAGCAAGTCCCTGTATTGATAGTTGAAGTAGTATGCTTGTATTATTTTTCATGGTAAAAAATTTGTGAAAATCTCATGCCGCGAAGAAGGCCATCAGCTCCAATTTGTGAGAGTTTGATGCCACAGATATTTCTGGTTTTACAGGAATGACTGCATGTTGTAGGCATGTAAACTTGACAGCTCATCAGTTTTAACAAGTTAGAATGGACTTCGGTCCTTCACACCATGCTCTGAGTCATCAAAGTAAATGACTTCCTCAGTTCTGTTTGATGCGATGTATTTAGCCATCTGTTATTAGACAAATACTGTTAATGCAGAGATTTTCACTCTACATATTTTTTGGCCGCATGAATTCTAGATCCCTAAAAATACCATCACAAATTTCTCTCAACATTTTAAACGGGTTCAATTGTGGTTTTCGTCACTGGTGCCTCCCTTGTACAAGTGTGTGTTTACATTTGTGCATGTGCTCTAGTAGTATTCATTTGAGTGCATGTGTGTGCAGTATTCGTAATTTCTGCACATACAAATGGATCAGGCAATGTGACTTTTCTGTGAATGGATGAAAACATACGAGTATAAAGCTACAGTCTGTATTGTGCAACTGGAATTCAAGAACCCACAAATGTTTTTTGAGCTGCTCAGCAAAAAAAAAAAAAAAAAATCAAATCAATACCACGAAAATATTGATGTTTACAGTAATGCACATTACTTGGAATGCTTTTAGTAAGAATTATCCATGTAATAGTAACTTTGGAACAGTCAGAAACTCACATGGCAGAGTGAATGGTGTTTTGAACTGTTCAAAAGGTAAGGAGGGTGGCTAATTTTGCTGACACCTGACCAAGTAATGTGCATTATTGATATTATAGAAGGGTGACATGATTTGAATCATGTGGCAGCCATTTTTGCAAAATTCCCAGGCCAGCACCAGCACCAAGCCATAAACTGCATGCGCAAACAGTTTGATGCATATTGGACAATGCAGCTGAGTGCAGACAAGCAGTTGTTATTACCGATCATTAGTATAATGACCAGTGGAAAGTAAAGTAAGGCCATTAGGCAACATTAAAAAAAAAAAAAAAAAATGATCATGTGATAGCAGTCAGCCAATCATATGACTAGCTTCCATATCAGCAGTTTATATTCTTGAAAGGCTCATTACAGCTTTAGCCTGAGAGTACATTCTGATTTGTTTCTATCATCACATTGAACAACTGTCTTCTTTTCAAGAGCTTCCAGAGTAAGATGTATTATTTACAACATTGTAACATGTTTAAAGGAAACCAAACCCCAAAGATAAATGTGGATAGAGTGAAAGCGGCAACATTAGTCGAACACATCAATGAAAGTTTGAGGAAAATAGGACAATCGATGCACAAGTTATGAATTTTTAAAGTTGTGGTGTTGGAACCACTGGATAAGGAGACTACTTGAGTTTATGACATGTGTGGACAACAGTATAAAGAAAATATAAAGAAAATTCAACATGCTTCCACTTTTCTTGCTTAATGAACACTTGACTCACCGCCTTACAAAAGTAGGGGGAATAATTACTACCCTAAATGTGTGTCAGCATCAAGTTGATAGATTGTGTCATTTTCATGAAAAATTAATTTTTGTGGAATTTTATATTGTCTACACATGACGTCATGGACTGTAGTAGTCTCCTTATCCAGTGGTTACAACACCAAAACGTTCAAAATTCATAACGTGTGCATCGATTGTCTGATTTTCCTCAAACTTTCACTGATGTGTTCTACTAATGTTGCTGCTTTAACTCAATCCATGTTGCTCATTGGGTTTTTGTTTCCTTATAACTGGTAACTTAAAGATATCTAGCAAAGGAACTTGCTTCATATTGATGTATACAGTAAGTGTCACTTGTCTGATAAGGTTTCTTGTGTGCTTACATGCCATTGGGCATAATGGTGGCAAAAGCATGAGGCTGTGAAGAATGATCGCACATGATCACATTGAAACATGGATTTTTTTTCCATGAAGGAAGCAAGAGCGAAGTCATGCTCTCTTGAAAAGTAAACTTGATATTCCAGTATTGTGACTATAAAAAGATTTGTGCAGGAAGGAAGTTAGCTTACATAAACTTGATTTGGATCAAAACAGGAAGGTGAAGGGCAGTACACAAAATCTTTCACTTTCCAATCATATTACAAACCTTTTCTGCAAATTTTCACACAGTTGTAGCCAGTAGATGTGAGATACAATTACTGATTGTGTGTGAATGTTGCTGCACACTTTAAATGATGTTTTAGTGATTAGAAAGGCAATAACAAGTCCGTGATGCTGAAATACCCTTTTTCTGCATAACTTTACTAGACATGCATTATGTCATAGAGTTTAATGAAATCAGCTAATGAAGTGAAATCTGTTTCATGAAACTCTCCTGATGGTTTGAATGAATAATCTAATTCCTTATTGTCTACTGTAAAATAAGATTTTTTCGCAGCGTAAAATTTTCACAAATTGCCGCTGGCTTTCAATGCATACAGTGTAGACAAGAACTTTCACATGCATTGAAGTCCACAGAATACCAAATTTGCATATGATAAAGGGGTTATAAACTTCCCGATTTAATTATGAATTTCATAAAACACTTGATAAAGACCTCAGAATACTACCCCTGTCATTATACTTCAGTTATAATTGGTATGAGCAAAATTAAGTCATAGACAAAATAACTAACTGGTCAGGTCACATTAAAGCTCTCAACCAATCATTTGATTAGGATCTGTGTCATTTTATAGTAGCCTTTGTTTGTATTTTCTCTCACTTCCAGGGAGTGAATCGGAGGATGAGGAGTGGACGTCAGGGAGGAGGAAAGCAGCAGCCAAAGTCATCTCCTACCGGGAGTACTCTGACAGTGATGCCTCCAACAGCAAGTCTAAGAAGAAGAGACAGAAAGTCAAGAGCTCTAGCTCACCCTCATCCTCCTCATCTTCATCGGAGGAGGAGGACTACACCCAGAGGAAGAGGAAGTTCCGCATCGACAGTGATGATGAGGATGAGGAGGATGCGGAGGACAAGCAAGCAGAGGAGAAACCAAAGGCAAGGAAGATGCTGGACTCCGACAGTGATGACAGCGACAGCCGCAGGAAAAAGAAGAAGAAAAGCAAAGACCTGCAGAGGACATCACTACGTAAGATGTCGACGCGAATTGATTACAAGAAGATGGCTGGTGAGAGCTCAGACTCGGAGGAGGAGGGGGAGGATGGTGAAAGGTGGCAGCAGGATTCCAACAAGGAGAATGAGGAGGACTCTCTGTCTGAGAAAAGCAGTGAGGGAGTGAGCAGCCAGGATAGGGTGAGGACTAGCAAGCAGGAGGGTAAGGCAGCCAACCCTTACCCTCAAGTGGGACAGTCTTACATTCCAACTACAGTCAATGGTGGTGCCAGTACTGGAGAGTATTACAGTGGGACTGCTCCATCAGGCCAGAGGGGTGCAAATAGCGGTGCTAATGGAGGGACTGTCAATGGTGAAGGGGAGGAGGAAGATGACCTTCTACAGGTCACTGACCTCATTGACTATGTGACTCAGGACATATAATGTCAAAGGTTAAAGGCTGTATTTGCTGAATAAGTTATGTGTATATCTTGGAAAAAGCCATTGTGCATATATCTACATTTCATCTAGTTATGCATATTTTTGAGAGTAGTTTATATTATGTTCAGTGGATGTGATCGTGGAGTTAATATCTAGAAGTGGGAAAGGATGAAATCGTAATTTGATCTGATTTGGAAGGTTCTACATGTATGTCCCTCGTAGTGTTGTACACCATTGCATTGTCTTGTCGCCTTCCAAAGGGAACATGTTGTGTAAGCTGCAAACCTGCCTTGAAATTTCATCTGAAATACCTGATTGAAGAGACATAATAATCATGAGTCCGATGAGAATGATCGGGGCAAAAAAAAAAAAATAAAAAATTATGAAAACAGAAAATAGTAAGTTTTCTCCTTATGATTTTTCAGGAGTTTTAATGCAGCCAGATATTGGATTACCAGTGTGTCATGAAAGATGAAATTGAATGGATTAGTAATCAAAGCGGAAACCTTTACCTTGTAGTGAACTTTGACATGAGCAATACAGATTGTAGCATGAACTGATGATCTGTTTGGAAAATTCATCATTGTCTTCACGTCAAGGTACTCGTTTTACTCTTCCTGAAAGATTAGACTGTTGTGCCATGTCAGCCGAAAAACATCGAAAGCATTTAAAGAAAGGCTAGAATAATTGAGTCATAACTTTGTTTCCTATTGGCAAATCCAAGAATAGTTGGTTGGAGGTAAGATTTCACCAGTAACTTCCTCCTGCAACCAAGTGCTGTCCGAAATGAGCTCTGTCTGCGAAGTAGAGGAAAATTTACAAAGCACAGCTGTTCCCTTTCATTTTATCAGAGTAGTAATCACAATCAGGACAAAGATAATGATCATGATCATGATAGATGAAATAGTAATGGTATTTATAGTTCTTAATTTTATAGTGCCTTTTCATGATGTCTTGTGCAAGATATTTCCTTCTGACCCCAGTCACCAGAATCAAACTTACCCCATGGTACACTCGCTCTGCTCCCCTGATGGCATTCCAGTTTTTACTGGTAGTGCACGCATGGTATAACAGCCACAGTGAAGTCCAACTTTCTACTTGGGTGCCTATTGACCGATTCTGTGACGCGCTATGTGTATTTTTGGCATGGGCAGCGCCATTACTGCGGTGTATCATCCGACCCCCCCTCCTCTCTCCCCACCCCTCTTACGCGCGCAGAATGAAAAACTGATGCATGGTTGTTTTAGCCAATGGGCATCTCGTACTGAGTGCGCGAATGCTTGCTTAGTACGCGAACCTTTGTTACAAGTGCGCGATAAACATGTTGCCCGTGGGGTGGGGGAGAGCAGGGGGGGGGGGTCGGCTGAGACACCGCAATTTGAGCTCATGGCTGCGCCCAGTGCCATAAAATGTCTGCTGCCCTCAACGAACCCGAATCGGTCAATACATACTATGGTATAGGGGAGTGTTGTACAGTGATCTATGTTACTTCTGTTTCATGTCCCCGTTGCTCGTGAAATGAATGAAAATAGAAAATTATTGGAATGGAATCAAACAACACTTTTCTTCAAAATCTTATCAGCGGAGTATCATATGGGAGATGATTATTCTTCCCACATTACATTATTGTCTAAAAGCCTGTTTGAGAACCACACTCCAAATGAAATCAGAATGCGTTGTCTCATGTGCACCCACTGTGGTAGATGATGTTAAAGTACTAGTACTCTGATCTCACTGTGATGTTGAGAATTAAATCTTGTTTTACTTGCCCTGTCAGGGAAATAACATCTCAAGCATGTACACATGTCCACATGCCTGCCCAAAACAGGGAAACAACTAGGTTAAATGATGGTATACTGTGTAAGCGTCAAAGATGCACTGGTAGATGCGGGTTTTAGCATTTGATTACGCTGACACTCATCCAAATTGGAACTTGTCTTATACCCTATTTTAAAGTCCCAAGAAACACAGCACCATCTCTGGAGGTCATTCCATGTTTACCTCAGACACTACAGACTCTATAAACAGACGTGGCACAGAGCACAAAGCATGAGTCTGAGGTAAATCTCGTGCTAGACAGCCTAGCACAGGTCTGAGGTAACCTCAGGAGGATATGCTGTGTTTACCATGGACAAGGGAACTCTAAACAGTTGCAGGGTGAGCACAGCACACACTTCCTGTGACCTGCGCTGTCCTTGACATGAGCACGCATATGTACTCACTGGAACCGCCGACCTCTTTCGAGGAGAAATGCACAGCAACCTGTTTCCATTGAAATATCTGCTGACTTCTTGCTAGATGACCAGGAACTCTGAACAGAGGTTTCTCCCACACCCAGTTGGATTACCTCCGTTCTACCCCTCATTTGTGTCTGGCATGTTCTCCAAAGATTTTCCTGAGGTTCTGGGGGTAATGGGGACTCTAAACAGGGTACAAGTCTTTACCCCGCAATGGATAAATTCTAGTTTTTCAATAGAGCAACCCAAATAGGCTGATAATAGTATTAATAATATGGTGTTCTTTATCTAGGTTAGCCTCTTCAGTGCTGTCAATGCTCTTACCAGAGGACCCTGCCATTATTATAACCCTAGCATTGCCAGGTACCCATTTATATACCCGGGTCGAGAGGATCGTGATGGGTAAAAATATCTAGATTGAAAGTTGAAGAATCTTATCCACTATGTCACATTGCCCCCGATTCATTGCTGCATGGCATTCATTTCAGCTCATCCTTTGCCACCCAACAAGTGTTTATTTGGAGAACTCGGTGTAGAATATGTTGGCCTGGATGTTGATGTATCAATCAGATTCAAGAAATGCAGTGCTTGCCCATGCTTGTCTATGCTTGTCCATGCTTGTCTATCTAGTTTATCTTAAGTGACAGGATTTTTTTTTTCTTAATATGACGATAATTATGCGCATAACACTTGTGAGTCCTCCATGACCAATAGAAATCTGTTTCACATAAAGTGTTTGCTTTGTGTGCTAAATACAGATATCAAATGTGCAGTGACTCATGGCACTGTGAAATGGAAAACCGCCTGTGAAACTGCCAAGTTCAGTGTACTGAGTGATGCAGTGTTCTGAGAATTAGTTTGCTTCAAATGAGGAAAAAGCATTTCTAGTTATCGCAGATGATGTTACTTTTTTTTTTCTAACCGTTGGGCAAAAGTTTACATTTCTATTTCTTATTGCTTCAAGAGCAATTCCTTGAAATGATTTGACTCTTCTCAGAAATTGCATGCTGCCAAATAACCCTGTAAGCCAGAATTAATGCAGCCCAAGTCTGTTTCTGTTGGTCCCAGGGCTCTGTTTCATGAAAGTGTGTCAGCCCTGACAAGTTGTCAGTCTTTGACAATGTCAGTGAAATCCTTGGTTTTGATTGGCAGAGAAGCTCTGGTCACTGACTGTTACTATGGTGATTGTCAGAGACTGACTACTTGTCCGGCCTGACAAGTTTCAGGAAATCCTACCCTTACAATGATTTTTTTTTTTTGATTCATAGACAGGAACTCCCAACCAGATGTGCTCACCAAAAGTTGTTCAATAAAAGCATTAGGCATATGGCATATCTAATTTGTCTGTGTGTCTAATATATGGTATAATGTAATTTTATAGAGAAGAGAAAGTTGGGGCATTAATCAGATATGACTGGGTTCTGTGTATTTAGACTCCATTTTTACTTTATATTGGAGAGGATTATTATCTTGAGGCTTTTTAATCCGTTTTGATGCATTATTAGTAGCTGCAAGGTCCAGCAAATACCGGGTAAACTAATGTCAAATTTTTAGTTTGTAGTGGATGGAGGAAAAATGTATATGAACACTTCAGAAATTTGTCTGATCAAGTTGTAATAATTTGATACGGCCACATGGTGATGACATGTCATTGCCAATGCCAGCTGCAGCCTTTCATGTGAAAGTTGTAAGGAATAGAACACATAGCCACACCCTAAGAGATGTCTTTCTTTCATAGTTTGCATTTTCCCTACACTCTCTTCTGGTTGTTAACAATGTCATCTAGCGGTTTACGTATTCCCTTTCAAGATTCTGTAATTCCCATATGCATAGTACAGGCCCCATGAGATTCATATTTGCAGTTGATTAGTCCAACATGTGACAGCCACATAGTGCTACATTTACACCATGTTCCTGGTGGCAACGGTAGTCATGTTTCTTGCCAGTGTGGACAAAACGGGATGGACATGAGACAACAGGGGGGGATGGGATGGGCAGATATGACAGGCCATGATTGCCATGGATGCCGAGTAGATTTTTGAACTGTCAAAATATTTGCCACGGCAGTCACATTGCTAATGAGAAACCTAGTAGGCAGTAGTAAAACGGGTGAATACAACAAAATGTGACAGCGTATACTAGGCTGTAGCAAAAGGCAGTCAGTAGTGGGACACGGCAGAAAATATTGTGTAGTCTAGCATGACCAGACACCATGAGAATGGTATTTAATAGCTACATGTTCACCATAGGGAGGACTGTAACAAACAAGACTAGAATACAGAGGGGAAAAAACAAAACCAGGAGAATATCCCACCTACCCATGGTGCACTTTTTTTCGGGCAAATATGCCTGCTGTGGCTACCTAGCAACATGGTGTAAACATAGCATTAGCTCTGCCCTGCTATGCTAGCTTCTTCTCATGACTTTTAGGAAATTTTTTTTTGAGGTGAAATTTGATTTCAGATCTGGGGTTGGGTGATTGGCTTTAAGTTCCCCCTAAAAGTAGGATATCTTTAATGCCAGAATTAAATCTTCCAGTGAAACAGCTACTCTTCGTTATTATGTATTTTGAACACACCACCAATAAATTCTTAGCCCAAGTCAAGATTTTACTTTTTCCTATCTGCATACACATGATGAATTTTAATGTCTCACTTCCCACTCATTTGTGCTGCAGTTACAATTCTGTGCACAAATATCTCACTAACTTGACAACTCTATTTGAGTTGGATGATCTAAAAACCTTGCCTTCCTACTTAACATGTTAAAGTATGCTGTGTGATAGATGAAGTATGATGTGTAAATAACTAAAACCTTTTAGGCAGACTAAAAGCAGAGTCATGTGATGATGACGATCTGATTTTTGTTTCTGATATGATTCACACATTTTACATCTCAAGTTTGTAATTTTGTTAGAGGACTTTAAAAGTGAAAGTATTGAGCCATTTGCAACTGTGTTTGACCTGTGTGCAAATATTTGGAATTGTCTACACTGTGCATTCAATGCATGGTCAAAGGATAGGCATTTTTTCTTTTTAAGCCATTGAAGACGGACTGATTTTGCTCCAACATGCATTTCCCATAGACGCCTGCCCGAGTGTACTGGAGGCTTGTCTTGAGTGGGTTAAGTGTGTATTGAATGGATATAGAAAGTGTTCGAGGCCTGTGTAGTACTCATCAAGTGCAGGTTTATTTTGATTTTATCAGCTCTTGAGTTGAGTGCGATTCCCAATCTGATGCATACGAAGAGAATTTTAAGTGGCCTGAGCAATCGGGACATTTGTGTGGGTGTGTGTCAACAAATACAAAACATTGTTCTTAACGTATGTCCTCTGTGCAACTGAAGGCATGGAAACCAAACTAAGCATTACTGTTGGAGATGAGGGTGGAGCTTTAAACTTTTTGCGAGATACCACGAAGCCACTTCTGAAATAATACAGAGCATACAATTCTAAGAGGAATTCAAAGTGTATTTGATAAAAACCGGTTTTGAAATGGTTGAGATATCCAAAAAGAAAGTAAAATAAAGCAATCCTGAGAAAAAGGTGGGTACGACCTTTTATTCGGATTGCTTTGTTTTAGATATCTCGGCCTTTCAAAACCAATTCTTATCAAGTAAGTGTTGAATCCCTCTTAATTACATGCTCTTTCACATTTCATAAAGAGGTATCTCATTTTCTTATCTGAAGAAAAAGTTAGAAACCTGAAGCCAGGTCTCAAATGATACTATAAGAATTAGATGAACAACCATTGTGCTTTGATTGATTGTTTGGTGCACACTTTATAAAAGCTATCTGAAATGCAGTTTGTTAGCAGGAGATTCAATCCAGTCTCCTAGGAGAAATTTCCTGGCCATTTCAGAGAAATGTCCCATTGTCAGACATGCATGAAATTCCAGATGATACATGTACAATGTATGCAGTAAATTTCGCAAGGTTTTTTTTTTTTTGCAAGTCAGGTGCAATTTGTGAATTTTACAACACGCAAAAGTATCAACTCTGATCCCAACATGAATGTGACGTGTACACATACATTTCTCCATTCATGCTGTACTCTACAATCAGGAATTCAACCACGAAATTGTCAGTAAGTCCCAATTTGCAAAAAAATTAGACTTGCTTAATATATGGCGTATACAGCATGCTAACTGTAGGCTCTCATGTTAGGGTATGACAAGATGCAGACCTCCCAACCATTCTGATTTTGGAGGAAAGAATCTGAATTTTGACCATTCCCAGCTCTTGTTTCAAGAGGAGTTTTGTACTTTTCTTGATAATAATACTACACACTCCTATGGGAACTGCTCTTTTTTTCTACTTTTGTGCCAAATCATCCCTATTTTTCAGTCAGAATGGTTGGGAGGTCTGAAGATGTTTCTCTGGTTGAGTACAGTCTGTAATGCTTTTATTGAAGGTGGCTAGTCCCTCCCTCTCAGTAATTTCTGTGTGAGCTCAAGCCTCCTCTTCACGATATTTTACTCACTGCATTAATACATGCTAGCCATTCAATGTACCTTTTTCTAAGATCATGGTATGTAAATGATATTCCTGTTGCTATCTGATGTCATTTATTTTGTCATATTGTGGTGGCGTCACAAATTTGTACAAAGAAATGGCAGGACTGAAATGATCGTAAGAATTACTGTTCACATGGCCATGCTTAATATCTCCTGTGTTATGCAGTTGTGGCTAGTTTTGTTCCCAAACTTTTGCAGACATCCTGTTTTGAGAGCTCAGTTTACACACATGCAGCCTAGTCTGTATACAGTATATGTATATAAAACTTAGTTTAGGGTAAGAAATATCACTGTATCTCAGTTTTGGGAGGATAACTCACAGATCCAGCCAGCTTTGCCGTAGAGTGTTGTCATTTGGTTTAGTTGATACAGGTATGATTGCTGCGGAATTATGAAATGATGAAGCAGATCTAAATCAAATGATTGGTTGAGAGGGTACATGTGACATAGCATTTGTTTTGCCGATCATGTAATTTTTCCAAGGACCAGTCATTAGCACTTACACGTCACGATGCATGGTAAGCCAACACTGCACACTGGCACTGGTCCAATGGTTGGGGACCAGTAACTTTTTTCAGGGATGGACTAGTTCAAAATGGAAAAAACTGGGTACCTACTGGTCCGACAGACAGGTTGGACTAGTTGAAAAAATGGGTTAGTGTGCAGCCCTGGGTAAGCCTATGTGAATGGGCGAGATTTCATGGTTTGGTTTATTCGTGAAAATGGCTGCCGCAGAATTTTATCAGATGACAAGGATCTGCTTCATCATTTTATAAAACAAATTATACACATTTTGTTCACTTCAGGCATTAGCATGATTACCCACACATGGTACCTTCAAAACAGTCCAAACACCCTCTGCTCACACCTCAGGCGTGTTAGTCTGTTTCAAAGGTACCTTGTGTGGGTAATTCTTACCAATGCCCACACTGACGTGTGTTACTTGCATAATCTGATTCTTTTTCTGAAATCTCAAATCTGGTTTTGCCAAAAGTGCAGTAGTTTGGTTTGATACAAGTACCATGAGTGCAAATCATAGACCCTATATGGGTATAACATGTAACCCTGTCCTATGACTATGATATTACCTCTTCTGCTTGTCAAGTATTCCGTCATCTTTTGATATACTTGGTAAGGGCTTATATTCACTCATTGATGGAAGAATGCTGAAAAAATTGGGGGAAATTTTGCCAGCTGTCCCTTTGTTTATAACGTGGGCTGTGAAGCCCGGATGAGTGTAGAAATCTTAGCGTTTCATTTCTGTTGGCTTGACGTCACAAAAAAAAAGAGAAAAAGTTATTGCATATTTCTCAAGGTTTGGTTAAGGAGAAAAGGCTCATTTATTTTTACATGCAGTATGGATCTGTTGATATTGAGATATACTTAGCCCTCAGTGATGGTTAAGATATGCTACAATTATTGCATCTTCTATTCTGATATCTCAAGTCATTTATCGCCGGAAGAGTGTTGTACTTAACGCGAACCACGACAGGGTGGAAAGGATTCGAGCCCTATACGTGACTCTGCAAGCATGACGGTTTTACCGCTTTCGATTGTCGACGTTCCGTCAACTTGATTTAGATATTTGGTTTATATTTATCCATTGATAAAGGCTCGTTCTATCATGTAACCCTGTCTTATGACTATAATGTTACCTCTTCTGCTTGTCAAATGTTCCTTCATCTTTTGATATACTTGGTAAGGGTTTACGTTTACTCATTGATGGAAGAATGCTGAAAAAATTGGGGGAAATTTTGCCAGCTGTCCCCTTGTTTACAATGTGGGCTGTGAAACCCGGACGAGGGTCAATTTCTGTTGACTTGACGTCACAAAAAAGAGAAAAAGTTATTACATATTCCTCAAGGTATTGTTAAGGAGAAAGGCTCATCTATTTTTACATGCAATATGGACATGTTGATGTTGAGATATACTTAGCCCTCAGTGATGCATAAGATATGCTGCAATTATTGCATCTTCTATTCTGATATCTCAAGTCATGTATCGCCGGAAGAGTGTTGTACTTAACGCGAACCACGACAGGATGTTGAGGATTCGAACCATATACGTGACTCCGCAATCATGACGGTTTTATCGCTTCCGGTTGTTGACGTTCCGTCATCTTGATTTAGATATTAGGGTTTATATTAATCCATTGATAAAGGCTCGTTCTAGCATGTAACCCTGTCTTATGACTATAATGTTACCTCTTCTGCTTGTCAAGTGTTCCGTTATCTTTCGATATACTTAGTAAGGGTTTACGTTTACTCATTAACGGAAGCATGCTGAAAAAAATTGGGGAAAATTTTACCAGCTGTCCCCTTGTTTATAACGTGGGCTGTGAAACCCGGATGAGTGCAGAAGTCTTACCATTTCATTTCTGTTGGATTGACGTTATTGCATATTTCTCAAGGTATGGTTGAGGAGAAAAGCTCGTTTATTTTTACATGCAATATTGATCTGTTGATATTGAGATATACTTAGCCCTCAGTTATGGATAAGATATGCTACAATTATTGCATCTTCTATTCTGATATCTCAAGTCATATATTGCCGGAAGAGTGTTGTTCTTAACGCGAACCACGACAGGATGTTACGGAATCGAGCCCAATACGTGACTCCGCAAGCATGACGGTTTTACCGCTTCCGATTGTCGACGTTCCATCTTCTTGATTTAGATATTGGGTTAATGTTTTCTCATTGACGACGGCATGATTAAAAAGTTTTGGGGGATTTTGTGAGCTGTACCCTTGTTTAAGCCGTGGGCTGGGAAACCCTCACAGAGGCATAAACCATTTATTTCATTTAATTTGTTTTAACGTTACGTCATAGAATAAAGACATCATAGTTTCTCCAAATAGGGTTGATGAATAAGTCACATCTACTTTCATATACTCAAGAATTTGTTGATACAAGTACAGAGATATGCGTAGCCCTGGACATGACGGAATTCTCTGACCACAACTAATATCCGATGGCTAACCACAGGGCAAGATTGATACTTGACAAGCAAGATCAATCTATGGTAATGTGCGTGATTAAGGCCTTATTTAGAATATTTACACAACGTGATCATATTTCTTCAGACAGTTTCGATGCGTAATGAAACCGGATGGTCAAATGTACAGAGACGTCTGATGACCACAGTCTTCGGGGGATGGTCAGTTAGTTGTAGCACAAGTCCAGTGTATCTTTACTAAATATGTTGGTCAAAAGCTGCCACGTTGCCATGGTTTTCCAATACAAACTATTTCATTCCATTCTAGATTGCTGTAAAAATCCGGAGTCCTGATAATTAAGCCATCATTTAGTCAGTTTTACTTAATTTCATATCCTTGTTTCTGGCAATACCCTGAAAAGTTTCTTTATGAAGGGTGCAATCATGATGCTGTGTTATAAAACTGTAGTGGCATGATCAGATTTTGGAGACTGTAGGTTGTTTTGTTGATTTTTTTTTATTGGGAAGGTGATCAATGTCATCATCATTTGATTTCTTTGAAACCATTCCACCATTTTTTTTCTTCTTCTTCTTCTGGAGTGATGGAGAGTAAAAAGTTTTCACTGCGAATTGAGCTGAATTTATGTCCAGATCTGAGCAAGTCATCATCTCAAACAAGGCTTTAAGTAGCCTGTGACATTCTCAATAGTGAGGGCTTTTTTTGAGGATCATGTTTGCTATTTCTAGTATTGGCTTTTAAATTCTCCCATGCCTGTGTGCTCACTTTGTGTGACATACATGTACACATGTAAACTAGATTTAACACAGGAACAACTGGTGCTAAATGTTGAACCACCAGTTATATGTTTCTAAGTGTTTCTGTATCTCCGCTTATTTTTGTGGAATGTTTAAGTACAGGTAAGCAGAGGACAGGACAAAAAAAAAGAAAAGAAAAGAAAAATGTAAATCTTTACTTTCATGGTAAAATCAGTGGTAATGTGATTAAAAATTGATGGATTTTGGGGCAATAGCTTTTTGAACAGTTTGCTCTCATTGATAACTTACCTCCCCTGTTTCTAGTTTTGAATTTGGTTTCCAATCTACAGTACATGTAATATATAATAGGGCCTATGTATTGGGGTATTTCAGTATTTCTGGTTTTTCTTGAATACCCTCATGATGGGAGTGTATAGCAGACTTATTGAATCAAGGCTTTGGCAGAATTTAGCCAGATTGTTTCAAATCAGTGGCAGTTTACCTTCACAATACCATATCCCAATGCTGTCACAAAATGCTTAATTTCTAACGTGTTTGTAACAGATCCACCAAGTCTCCCTTATTCTGTAGGAGACTTCCTGAAAATGTAAGATGTATCTCCATAGCCTGAGGAGACAGTACAATAACCTCCCTAATGAAGATGCAAAGGGCACACAATTGCAGTTGACCCCACACAAGTCGAAAAATTGGCCGAGTTGAAGAAATTGTATACCCCGAATGGATCTAAAATGTGTAAATTCTATGTGTGAGCCAAAATTTACATTAAATCAAGAGATTTTCTCATGTCTCTTTGGGTTCGATGTAGCCGAGGTTGACTGATCTCCCTGACCCATGATTGTTGGCGGCCCTGATGTAGCTTGATGTAACCCAAAGACTGCAAATTGAAAGACAAGATGTGTCTACCCTGTAGCATTTCCTGTCATGCTAAAACAAGCATATGACCAAGATATCCCATGATGCTTTGTTCATGAGGGTCATTCCCATGATGCTTTGCACTGAGAGCAATCCTTGCCTTCACTTGTTCAATATCAGCATCCAACCTTTTCATCATCTACAAGTCCAGTGGAGGATCCAGAAGGGGGCACACCAGGCGTGTGCCCCCTCTATATTTTTTGTTAAAACAGAAGAAATAAAAAGAAAAAATGGGGGGGGGGGGGGCATGCACCCCCATTTCATTTTGTGAAGGCGCCTCCCCTTTACGGAATTCCTGGATCCGCCCCTGAAGTCTGTAATCTAAGCTTAGTCAGTAATGACAAAAAGGTGAAGCACTGCAAATATGAAAACTGGGTATCACATGAAAGTGAAGTATGTTCTTTTATCTCATACATACGTATTTTAATTGTGTGCAACTTCAGCTTCACACCGTATATGCACAATTCACATTGATTGTTATTAGGCAGTTAGTTGTCATATTCGAGTGCACAAACCTATAGCTGGACACAGTCTTACATGTGGTTGCAACAGATGGCATCTAGTGTAGAGTTACTCTCTGTGTGCTGGAGGTGAAAAATTTAGGGAATTTCCTCATCCATGGAGCGAACAACAATTTCGTGGCTAGAATGATGTAATGTAACTTTCTGTTTAAAGAGGAAACTCACATTTTTTTTTTTTTACTGTAACCAGTGTTTCCTTTTTGTATTTTCCTGAGTGGACTGGGCATTCATAAATCTACTGGTACATGTATATTGTATTTGTAATACCAGTGTATGTGTTGCTTCATCACTCATGTGATTCAATGAATGTGCACTTTTTTTGTGTGATATGGATCCATTTCCATAGATCTATTTCTGTAAATGCCAAAATATGTTTCAGTTTCTACAAATGCAAATTCTGTATTGTCAAAGAGAAAGACACTGACAAAAGGGGGATAAGACTTCAGCCGTTCCAAGTTTCATCATTTTGTCTCAAATTTAGTGGCATGATTTTTTTTAAATTTTTCCACCACTTAATTTGTGATGCGTGATGCTCATATGATAATTATCATTGTCATATTTATTCAATGATATGTTACAATGATACTGATAATGACTATAATAATCATCATTATTATGAAATTATCAATATTTCAACATTTCATATATGTGCTGGATGAATTGCTAAACAAGGCATTAGCTGGAGATTTCCTAAAACATGATTTTCCATCATGTGATTGATATTTCTTTGGCTGATGCAAGACGATGAATGATGTCCAGACTGTTCTGTGGATAGTGTGTAAGTGTGTTTGTAGGCTTAGAGAACCAGTCTTTATGGTATGGAGTGGAAAATATATGTTGAGAACAATTCTTGCTTCTCCTCAAGATTTAGCATTGCAATAACACTGCCACTTGTATTGCCCTCTCCTGTCAGTGTTCTGAACATGGCAAAGCTTTACAAGGTAGTTGAACATCCAAGTCAGTCATCTATGTAAAAAAAAAAAAAAAAAAGTTTGAACAAAATGTGTCCAAAGTGCCAATTGATGTAACTATTGGAAGTAAGAGAGATTACTGTCTGCATGTCTGTCTGTGTGTTTCTCTCTTTTTTGCTTGTTCTTCTATCCTTGTGCCTAGAAGTCTTCAAAACTATACAGGCTCATTGTGATTGGTCAGAAATGTATTCAAACTTTCATTTTGCTGATCTGTCTCAGTAAGACTTTGTCTGTCTCTTAGTATATTATTTCTTTTCCCTACTTTCTCTCTTGGCTCAGTCCCTACGGCTTCCACACTAGGGCCAGACACAAGATGACCATTAACTCTAATTGTATGCCCTTTGTAGGCATTTTATGTACTGTGGCATTCTCTCCAATGTATTTGCCAAGAAAACAATAATTCAGTATTTTTCTTTCATTCATTCACTCATTATTTTATTCTTCATTAAATGATGTAATAAGCCCACCAATGCTTGTTCTCAGTAATACAACTCGAGAAAAGGATTGCATATGTATGTTTGTGTAGTTTGCAGGTTGTTTATGCAAAATTCCTCACAATGAACATGTAAGCACATCTCTAATCTAATTTTTCCAATAAGATTTTAATGCCTGTAAATATTTGTATAATACAATGGACATTAGTGTGGTATCTGTCTGTAAATGGTGTTGTATATATATTTAGTTTTGTAGAAGAGAAATGTGACGATGTGTTTGCGACTGTAATGATTATCTGGCATAAATAGCAAGAAAGGAACCTCAGCCAATAAAGCTTATTTGTGCAAAAGTGTTTCTTCCCTTTAGTGTTGAGTTAATGGCCTAGAGTTCTTGTACACGCTTCCTGCATGTGGTGTCAGGAAATCAGAGGGAAGTCCCCTTTTTGCTGGCACTCAGATTAATACAGTGCACTCCCATTATAACAAACATGGTTATAACAAAATTCTCGTTATAGCGTAGTAAAAATTCAGGCCTCAAATTATCATCTGTTTATCTTTACACAGTTAAATGTTCTGCTATAACGTAATTTTAATATAACAGAAGAAAACTACCTATCCTGAGGACTTTGTTATAACGGGAATGCACTGTAGTTCAAGTTTTGATCTTATGTGAAAGTTGGCATGGTGAGTATCTCTAAATGTGTTGAGTACACTAAACCTTGAAGAAGAGTCCTTTCGTAGCCAAGTGCTGGTTCCTTTAGTCCTATACATTCGATTTTAAAACACTGTCACATATGTTGGCCATTAGAAAGAAGAAAAGATATTCAATGGGTTAAGGAATGAGTCGGGTGTATTACCATGGACAGTAACATAACAAACAGCACTTGAACCAAACAGGTGTATAGAGAGAACCCGTACTTGCTCTGATGATGTTTCAATTACTGACAGTAGTATGTTTTCATCTTCAGGGTGTCTACAAGCAAACCGGAAGAATCAAATGCCAGGGTGACGAAAATCAGAACATGATTGGAATACATTTGTACAGTTTACTGGGAACATGGGATGACTATCTGGTCGGCTCTTTCAGGACCACCATCATCAACAACAAAATTTGCCCAGAAAATGATCTATATATTAAGTTGGACAACTTTTTTTTTAAACCTCCTGTATGTTAAAAATTTGATAGATATATGTACGTTGTGTTTTTCTCACACCCCACCTCAATTAAAAGAATGAAAGGAATAAATCTAATGAAAAGGAGTTTTTCCAACTTCAATTGTACCTTTTTAACAAAAGTCACATTTTGGGACACTCTATTTATCTGAATTAGTCAAGATATAATTATTTAGTGTGCACAAGACCGCATAATTTACAGCTTTAAAAAGCTTAAGCTCCGTACCGTGGGAGGAGTCCCCCTTTCCGGCTCAGTCCCTTCGCTCCCTTCCAGGGGGTAACGCGCCGCAAAATCTCACGCGCAGCAAAATCTCACGCGCAGCTGCTCTCCGACTTTGCACTCCATGGGCACCTGTTTACATGCGATTATTACCATACATCTCAGAAGTGACCGGAAGTTGCTTGGCTGGACTTTAAGTAGCATGTGCGGGGGAGGGGGGGGGGGGGGGGGGGGCTGATTGGCATTGCATCACATGAATATACTATATTAACTATACACAGCCCAGTCGCTGTAGGTAGCGACACAGCGAACTAACAGCGTCTAGTCATTAGTCCCGGTAATGGCATTGTGCTGTATTTCATATTTTGTGAGTCGATTTTTGTAAAATTACTTCGTAAGTTCGCTTCCATGACAGACAATAAGGGTTCGATATGGGAAACTGGAAATTGTACAACTTGCCCTTCTAAAAGTTCTGTTTGGGTAGATTTTCGAAGTCAATGCGACATATGTGTGAACGAAACATTGCCAACTCGTACCAGTGTGTGTTGGCCTCGTATGTCTGTCTGCAAGAATTATGTTAGGAATTTTGGTAGAAGTTTGAATGTTTCGTTTTTGATTTCTAAAAGTTTCTTCTTGATATCATGTATTCGGGGAAGGAGCGTGACAAGATAGAGACGGTCACATGCAAATTCACGCAGTGATTTCTAACAAGATCATTATTGTTATTGTTGTTTTTGTTGTTGTCGTAGTTGTTGTTGTTATTATTATTATTATTATTATTATTATTATTATTATTATTATTATTATTATTATTATTATTATTATTATTATTATTATTATTATTATTATTATTATTATTATTATTATTATTTGGATACTTCCCGCCTTAAAGGGTGTGTATGAAACAGTTCTGGTCGAGGTGAGGATTTAGCTTTTAACATTTTGCGAGAAATTCAGAAACCACTCTATGAAATGTCAAAGAGCATGCAATTCTAAGGGGTATCAAAAGTTTATTTGATGAAAATCGGTTTTGAAATGGCTGCGATATCCAAAAACAAGGTGAAACAAAGAGATCCTAATAAAAGGCGTGGCCTGTAGTCTTTTATTGTTATCACTTTTTTTTTTGGATTTCTCGACCATTTGAAAACCAATTTTCATCAAATAAACGTTGAATCCTTAAAATTACATGCTCTTTCATATTTCATAAGAGGTTTCTCATTATCTCACTTAGGAATGTTCAAAACATGAATCCCCACCTCAGTACAGTCCCTTTAAAGTTTCAATGTAAAGTAAACCAACATCCTTGAGTTCGGTGTGTAAACGAAATTATGCAAGCTTGCCTACGTGAATATTCAAGGACCAAATTGAAACTCCCAGGATACCACACTTACGTTCACAACATACCAAAGGAAGACGTTGGCTTCTTGGGCACGTGGGATGTGGCATAATCTGAAAATGTTAGGTCTGCATGTTGCAATGTTCGATCAAATTTCGTTCAATGACTGGTCTATACTTTTATCAATCCTACTCATACATAGACAAACACATGCACAAAAATGATAGCACAATAGCAGTCCACCACTCACTAGTGCTGCTTGATCACTTAAAAATTCGTACGTGCAAAGGAAGAAATTATTGCATAGATTGATTCCTCCCCCCCCCAAAAAAAAAAAAATACAAGATTTGCAACAATGTGTACTTAAAACTTGTTGTTCAATGTGATAACTACCATATCACAGTCAATGATGCTGTTTCATCACATAAAATAGGCCTCTTATACATAAGTACTAAGAAGAAATTGTACAATATATGCAACAGCTAGCATGATTCGTTGATCAAGCAAAATTCGCCAATCTAAACATTTCGCCCTGCCTCATCCCTTCCTTTCAATGATTTGTTTCTTTTTCTTTCTTTTAGGGGGATTTTAATTGTGAGAAAAAATATCTTAACCTTATGGGTGTTTGCTGTGTTAACTCACGGAACTGTCCATATCCCCATAACAAATGCATAAAAAAACTTTCCCGTAACTCTCCCTTCATCGCATAAAATAAAATGCCCGTGCCTCCCCAGCAGCTCACATCTCCCATATGCACAAACCCCCACACACAGACACGCACAAACACATGCGTATGCATATCACATACCAACATTACAGAGATACAAATCTCTGTAAGTCTTCAAACAGACGAGCGCTATGTCATCGTCAAACGCTGTTCATTCTATACTTAGGTTTCGACATCCATAATAATTATGATGGTTTAATTGATAATGATACGAAGAATTATATTACGCACTCTAGAGCGAGAGTAACACGAGCCGTCATTTATCTTGCGATGTGAAAGTGATAGACCTCTCATCCGACCACCAGATACATCCTTGTGCTAATTATTACACAGTAATGCAAAGTCACAGTAAGGTGGTGGGTTAATATGATTTCCAATGTATAGTAAAATCCGTCTTTACACAAATCCTACGCAGTATAAGAGATAACTTGTGCCTCATTTATATAATTTCATACTTAAAAAACAAAAACAAAAAAGCACCCACATAACCAGGCATCCGTGCCTGTGATATACTGTACTGTGGTCTTAGTGGAATCTTGCCTTTGAAATTGAGGGCCCGAATTCGAGTCCTGCGAAGCGCTTATGTCCGTGGACAAAATTCCTTCACCCACGATATCCCTGTAGATTTATGCAATCTCTACAGGTTTATATAAACTATAATTTGAACTGAAGAACAAAACAAACTTATATAAACTATAATTTGAACTGAAGAACAAAACAAACTTTATATATAAACTATAATTTGAACTGAAGAAGAACAACAACAAAAAAAAGCTCAAAAGCCAATACGTTAAATACTAGAATTTAGAGAAACATCAGAGTAATGAATAGGCTAAAAATCATTTCATTCCCATCTGAATCACTCTAATACTGTTTGGGTAAACACTCATTCCTCAAGCATTTATTTATTTATTTATTTATTTATTCAGTTTTCTTTACCCAGGGTAGCCCCATCATTGGTTTACACACTGTTATCCTAGGGGACCCTGCAACAGAATGACAAAATATAACAGTTCGACATACACAAAATAGCAAATCAAAGACATCCCTCTTTACATCGTAACATCAACACAATATCAATACTCTATATAAATATATGAATGCAAAATTAATCTTTGCATACATTATCCTTAAAACAAACAAACAAACAAAAAACAGTTATCTGATACTGCACAAATTCACATTATAAAGTAACCTCAAAGCCCCTGTCTCTGAAAATAAATGCCTGAAATAATAATTCAATAAGTTTGAGATGCTGATGTATATGTTAAAGCATAAAGTTAATCTACTGCGTAAGATATTTTCTGCAATGTTTCAGTTTAATCATCCATTATAGGCGGTGATAGTTACGACACTCAAAATAGTAATAAATATGACTTTATTTACAGTAGGTGAGGTATATAAAATGCAATCATTTAAAGACTTTACCGTACCATCAATGTGGAATTCTTTACCGAATATACATGTATAGTTAGAAATGTTCCTAATCTTGAAAATAATTATCATTATGAAGAATTTCAAGACACCTGTTACATGCATAAATTAGGACTATACGACGATCAAAATGTATTTCCCTGTGTATTCATTTCTTTATCAATCACTACCTCAAGATTTACAGACTTCCTCATCACCATATTGCACTCCTTTCTTTTTGTTTTTGTAATATGTTCCTTTGTTTAATGTTGTATCTGTCAAAGAGCATTGTTTCACTTTCCTTTGGTAGGAAACTAGCCTAACAAAACCTCTGGTCGCTTGTGGTTTCCATTTTTAGTCTTATTAATACCATTAGATGTTATACTATTACAAGTTTTTACCTTCGTTTCCAGTGTTCTTCTTTTTGTTTTATTATGCGGTTCAAAGTTCGAAGTTCAAAGTTCCAGGTGTAGAAATGGGTATCCCTGGCAACGCTAGAAAGGGGTAATTAGGGCCGAGCCCTCTGTGAGAACAGTATTCTACTGGGGAAAAAAAAAGACTACCCTATAGGTACAATTATGTATACAATGTGTACTCTTATTAATATAAAGTAATGTTTGGATGCATGTGTTTACACTTGTATTAGCTTGTATTCATGTGTGCGTTTATAAGTCGGATTTTGAAGAGACTGAAATAAACACTACGAAGAATAGTCCAAACAGACGTGTGTATATTGCTTGTAAGACAAAGTTGACCTTTTCGTATTGACAAACTTTCACACCTTAAGACGCTCCTGCTGCGGAAAACGATCTCTAAGATGTTTATAACGTGTGACTGCACGTAAATCAAAATTTCTTTAAAGGTGGGATATAGGGACGAGTCAACTGCCTCTTTTTCCGCTATCTCCGTCACTGTCTCTCGGAAAAGCGAAATTTAAGGAGCAATGTAAAAGAGATATCAGGGGAGCTTCCCCGCTATGTAAATTCAGTCTTCCATAAGCAATACAGATGGTGACACAGTCCATGTCTTTATTTCATTCATGTATAATACTATGTCGTACAATGCAAAAAGTCCGGTGTTAAATATGAAACACCGAGCTGGTGTTAAATTTCCGGTGCTCATTAATGGTGTTAGATTAACACCTCCGGGTGTCATTTCAAAATATAAAATTGTTTTTTTTTTTATAGTTTCTTAGTTACTGAATTTCTTGTTAATTCTGAACTTCAACAAGACAATAAAGAATTTTCCGATAAAGTACTTGATTTTTGAAAAAAAAAAATGTGTAAATGCATTTACACCACAGTAACACCAGTTGGTGTGGTCTCCTATTGAAACTGGACGGGTGTTATACCATTGAAATTAACACCACCTATATCAAATCAATTCAATTTTTTTTTTCAATTCAATCATAGTTTATTTCCAATCAACGAAAATCAAAACATAATACAAAGTATACATGTCATGAAATGATATTGTCCACACGTTTACAAAAGATTCATGTAGTATACGAAATAAATTATGTACAACAACATATGTACAATAATTACGAGGAACAATGCATGTATACTTCGTGAGCGTTCGGAAAATAACTTCAATTATGGAAAATAGCGATCCACTAAAAAGCAAAGCTTGTGGGACGTGGATCGCTAGGTAAATAATGAGTAAACAATATATTATTCAAGGGTTGTTTTTTTTTACAGCTATTGTATTAGATATAAATTACTCAAGTCATTTGTAAAAATATAGTAATTTTGAGATACGCTGGCTTCGGCAATAATAAGAAATAAGAATAGAGTATCAATGCTAATGCCCAGACAGTGTTCATTGAACTGCGTGTACCGGGAAAATATGACAAGGACGACACACTCGTACAGACATTCAGTTACCCACACACATATTATAAGACGCGAGACAGTACCGAGAAGAGAGAAGACAATATCAATACAAGTCTACGAAGAGCAAAAGACAGGAAAGGAAGAGGAAAGAAGAAAGAAGAGAGAAGAGAGGTCTGCATACAGAACACGCCAAGTGCTGCGACATCAGGACAGGTGAAACCTCAAGCATGAATTAAAGCAATTTAAATTATCTAGAATTATAAGTAGATAGTAAGTGTTTTCTGAATTTGTATTTAAATGTGAAGAATTTGGGGGAATCTTTTGAGCTATTATCTAGATTATTCCAAAGTCTGGGTCCGGTATAAAGAAATGTATTTTGGGCATGTGCGGTTCTCATTAATGGAAGATGGAATTCGTCGGATCGTCGCGTAGGATAGTTATGTACATGACTGTTTCGATGAAATGAGTCGTGAAATATCTTGGGTAAAAAGTTGCTGTTATAATTAAACATGAACTGGCCAAGTTGAAACACATGCAAATCTTTTATTTTTAGTATTTTATGGTCGTGCAAATCTTTTATTTTTTTGTATTTTATGGTAAAAAAAAAACAAAGGATCTGTATGTTCTCGAGTATTTAGGTTAAAAACAATTCTGAGCACTTTCTTTTGCAATAAAACAAGTTTATCAAGTAATATCTGTTATGTATTACCCCAAGCAAGGATCCCGTAGTTTAAATAAGGTAGTATTAAACTAGAATAAAGAGTTAATAATGCAGATGAAGGAAGATAATATTTTTATCTGTTCATTACGCCAATGTTACGTGAAATAATTTTACATATGTTATCAATATGATTCCTCCATGAAAGCTTGTTATCAACACAAACACCAAGAAATTTAAAGGTAGAAACTTCTTGTAGGGGAGTAGTATCAAATGTTATATTGCCTAATGTTATATTACTAAACAGCATAAATTTTGTTTTTTGAATATTTAATGACAATTTATTTGCGTATATCCATTGTATGACCTTTTTCAATTCTTCATTTACAGTTCTTGCTAAGATATTTGGGTCAGGGTGGGAAAAGAAAAGATTAGAGTCATCCGCGAATAATATCAATGATAGTTTCTCCGAGGATCTATGAAAATCATTGATATAAATAATGAATAACAACACCATGCGGTGTCATTAATGAATTAACTCTAGCGCAGTGTCAAAAATAATATCACCAGCCTCAGTGTCAAATTAACATCACGAAGTGCCAGGTGAACACTTTTTAAAACCGTCACAATACATTTTCTACACCAGTGGGTGTGGTCCTGTATTGAAGCTTGATCGGTGTTAGATTTAACACCCATGGTGTTAAATCTAACACCGATGTTTTTACAGTGTATAATTCAGGAATCGACAATATTTTGTTGTTGTTGTTGTTGTTTCTTAAATCTCTGATGGCCAGTTCCGGGCATTACAATCTTTGAATTTTAAATTATGGTGGCTCGAAAATAAATGTATAGTGGCCTGAAATAAAAAGAAAATATGAAATTTCATTTTGAATTGTAACTGCTCCATTGGGCAACCAATTAATGATTACCCTTTTGGAATTTTGGTGGCCCGACATCAAGTTTTGAGTGGTCCCTTGTCACCACTAATGTCTGGTCTTGCCATAAAATGATTATCGGTAATACATGGCTTGAATTTTGTGGAACCAAGGAGGTCGTGTTTGATGCCATTAAGATACGTGAAACAGATACATCAATAACATCAAACACTCGAATAAAGAGGAATTTACCTGAAATTATCATACACGTGTTTCAATCTTCAGTTAGAATGAATGTATGATTGTTGTCAACGTTATCTCTTCAGTTTAAGAGATCAGTTTTCTCATGAAAAAATAAAATGCATGTCATTCAAAGATCGATCAACCCGCTGTAGCTTGTTAACATGAGGTCATCCCACGTGCATCGAAACACACATTATCATATCATGTATATCCGAGGACGGGTGTGTGATATCCTAATCCATGGCATTCAGCTCAGAAGCCGACTTTTTTTTTTTTTTTGGGGGGGGGGGTGGATGGGATTTTGATCTAACGAGGTGGGAATCCCACCACACACTATAGTATCTCCATATTGAAACTCCGATCATGTTCTTATCTTTCTCTCTCTTTCTCTAACATGGATTGGCCTTGTCGACCGTTGACGAAATAAAGAGAGGACATTAAAAAGGGAAACAGAAAAGAAAAGATAGCATGTGTGCAGAGAAATCGGGGAAGGTGATCAAAAAGCCATCGGGGTGGGGGTGGGGCGGGAGTGTTCATACGTCTATACTAGAATGACAAGGAATATTGACATGTTCAACTTTTCCTTGATAATAAAGATTTCATGCTCATATGTCTAGATGCCTATAGGAAGGTTTCATCCATTTCTGCAAACGCCGCGAAACTACTGTATAGCTTAGCATGAATGAAGAATAATGTCTCCCAACATCGTGTATGACATCTTACAGTAATACACCTCAGAGTTGTTGTTTTCAATGAAAAAAAAAAAAAACTAACCAAATTTCACGCGAGAATACGCTCTCCTTTTGTACAGAATGGTCTTTTTCATTTTTTTTTTTTACTTGGGGGGGGGGGGGGAGGGTCCGAATAAATTCATTAGAAATCTATAGTGTTTTCCCTCTCCATCATTAAGAAGTTTCCAGTTTTATTACTCTGATGAAATGTCTTACCTATCGCCTTTATGCCTGTATATATACTAACTTATGAAAGAATCTAATTTTCAGGGTAGTGAAAGGCCCAAGTATTCTTACATGGCCATGGTGACGACTATAAATTTGTTGAGGTGCGGGGGGAGGGGGTCACTTTCGAGCTGGGAATCCCGCCACGGATCTGGTTTTCCCCCTCCAGGTAAGTTTTTCTCTCTCTTCTTCTTCTCTCTTTCTGCTTCCTTTTCTCCTCTCTAGATTCTTCAAGATATATAGACGATGATTTGAAATGGTATATACAAAAGAGAATTAAAACATTGATTCAAAGATAGTGGAGCAAGTGAACCAAAAATGACTGAAAATGAAATTATTTAAAATATGTCAAAGTGTTTGAATACATCTTCATGCATGCGCATAATAGAGCTCTCATGGCTCATCATTATCTATCATAATATTGATGACTCCTTAAGAACAAAAAGAATCATGCAATATGTGCAAAACTTAAGATGGGGATGCAGCAGATGTTGTTGCTATTTATTAGTATAACTCCTTCCATTGATAATATCATGTAGGAAATGGGGAAAATGAATGAGCGACGACAAATAGATGTAAAAGTTTAACAAAACACCTTGGACATGTTAAACATTCCATTATTGCATCATTTATTTGTTCATTTTCACCTATTTTTACCCACTGAGATATTTATTTTACATTCCATCATTAAAACAATATGAAATTGAAAGTGAAAGTGAAAGTGAAATCGGAAAGTCACGAGTTGCACAGACATACAATAGACCTGTGATAGTAAGACAGGGTTTTCACGTCCAGCCGTTATCTCGTTATTTGAAGACGTAAACATATTATATCAAACTATATGCCTTTCCTGTGGGGGTTGGTGTGATGCAGTCTTCCTGTTCCTTTTGTGATGTAATTTTGTTACATACACCCACACATACACACATACATACATACACACACATAGTGTAGTTGTTGTTTCTCTTATATTCTTTATATGCTTTGTTATTTTTATATGCGAATATGATCTAATGACATGGAAGTCAGTCTAACACTTAATCTCTCTCTGAGGCGGCATAAAGCAGGTGGCCACGTCAGACAGGTGGCCGTTGAAACAATGCTGGCTGTAGATATATAGTATATATATATATATATATATATATATATATATATATATATATATATATATATATTTATGTGTGTGTGTATATATATATATATATATATATATATATATATATATATATATATATATATATATATATATCATGCGCGATGATATTGCCTAGAGCCTGTACGTTCCGTGTTACATCACCGTACACCCCATAACCTTTTCTCATTGACATATCTTTGTGTTCTTGTTCCTATTGTGTCTGTGACTTTCTCATATACTTCTAACAATCTTGACAATGCATATACAGTTTGTCCTTTAAACGGTAGATATTTTCATGGACAGAACGTGATAATGATAGAAAATAAAATCACGTGACCTCTCTGGGAATCCCAGCTGCATTGCTTAAGAACACACTGCATCGTTCGGATGACGCTCTTATCAAAATAGAGAGAGAAAGTTAGAAAAAAATAACCTGTACATTGCATCCCAAGTCATCTGGTCATACAGATGACTTACGGTTATTATCATTGATTAAGCCAGAAAAGAAAAAAAAAACGCAAAAAAAAAAATTGATACCATTCTAACAATTATCCCATTATTGTTGATGTTATGATCTAATAGCATAAAAATCACTTTGGCTTGAAGAACATAAGCACGAGTATGTGGAACTAACATAGTTTGTTGTTGATTAATGAAAACAAATGATGTACACACACACACACACACACACACACACACACACACAAACACACACACATTCATCTTTCATTTTGTGTGCAAGTAATGCTCTCTATTCCATTTTCTAAAGATGTATGGTGTTCAATAGATTACTGTAATATACATTGTTATTTGTTTCTGAAACAATGAACGCATTGTGCTTTCAACAAACACTACAAAGGGAAAGTACTGTCAAATCTATTTTTTCACAATCCATACTAGCACACATTGGATGCTGTACACGGCCTATCGTTTCTAGTGTATTAATTGACAAGATATTTCAGACTTATAGTTTCCATCGAGGAGAAATATCAGAGTGAATAGTGATACACATATGAGTAATTAGTCTATGATATTCCCAATATAATTTTTTTATCATAGACATATCAGGCATGAAAAGGAACACAAGATGACCAAAAGACTATCAAATATCAACCTTCAATGGATAAACGTCATCTATCAGAAAATTTCATGCATTGTAGATAATCATTAGGCTTGCTAGGGTACGAAATCTAATGAATAGTTTTCATATGACAATTCAGTAGTGTATCAAAGTCTGCATCAATCAAAATTGAATCCGACAGGGGAAAATAAAGAGTTATGTCTGACTGGTTCCTTCTGGTATGATTCAATGTACAATCAATCATGTATGGTGGAGTATTAGGTATATCAAGATCCCCTGTCACTGTTGTCGCCAATAATTATTTTCATGACCAAACAGTCTTACGTGTGAACAGTTTTATTGCAAAATGGGCCAAGCGCCACTTTTAAACATTTCAAAGTAAGTCCAGCATCAAATAGAGCAAATTAAACATTTCCAGTAATACCTCACTTGTAACATAACAAGGAATATTCTAGAAGTTATGACAAAGAACATCCTGTATTTTCTCATCGTTTTATTTTAGGAGGAGGGCGCCTTTGAATGTTTCAACAGATCGATGGCGCTATCACGCTGTTTCATCACCATTATCATTATTTTCTGTGTTTTTAGCAGCTTTAATCACACATATCTCAACTTTACAAGAATGGAGTTAACTCATTTTGCGGTAAACTCTTCTTGTCTTGACTTGTACTCCATTGTGCTGCATCTGAAGTGCTATTGAAAAGTGACGAGTGAGACATTACAGACTGAAAGTGACAAGAGTAGAATTTCTGGGAACGCTCAAAACACTGGACAAGTCTCGAG